>CM023487.1:10568455-11286643 GCA_013339685.2 Hyalomma asiaticum
AAAGGTAAGACTATAGTCTTGGGTTTTTTGTGAAATGTTTGACTCGATCAGAAGTCGCACAAAATGGTTTCCCGCACCTAGAGCATTCCTCTACTTATTGCGCGCCTTCCTGAATAAAAATACGGTCTCTCAAAATTTTGCCCAAAAGCCAAAAAGGAAAGACTATAGTCTTGGGTTTTTTTGTGAAATTTTGACTCGATCAGAAGTCGCACAAAATGGTTTTTCCCGCATCCTAGAGCATTCCTCTACTTATTGCGCGCCTTCCTGAATAAAAATACGGTCTCTCAAAATCTTGCCCAAAATGCCAAAAAAGGTAAGACTATAGTATAGGGTTTTTTGTGAAATTTTGACTCGATCAGAAGTCGCACAAAATGCGTTTTCCCGCATCGTAGAGCATTCCTCTACTTATTGCGCGCCTTCCTGAATAAAAATATGGTCTCTCAAAATCTTGCCCAAAATGCCAAAAAAGGTAAGTCTATATATATAGTCTTGGGTTTTTTGTGAAATTTTGACTCGATGAGAAGTCGCACAAAAGGCGTTTTCCCGCATCGTAGAGCATTCCTCTACTTATTGCGCGCCTTCCTGTATAAAAATACGGTCTCTCAAAATCTTGCCCAAAATCCCAAAAAAGGTAAGATTTTTTCGATAAATTACCCGGCCGATTTTAATGAAAACGTAGAAATAGAGTCATCCCAAGTTAATTAATCCCTGTAATAGATAAACGCTGCTCCAGGACGCTCGGGCCGCAACCCCGCGTAACTCTATGGGATCTTGTTCGACAATTCTGGCTACCTTTGGTGAAAAATGAAGAATGAAAAATCTCGGTTTCCTCGCAACCCCGCGTAACTCTATGGGATCTTGTTCGACAATTCTGGCTATCTTTGGTGAAAAACGAAGAATGAAAAATCTCATTTTTTCTATAAATTACGCGGCCGATCTTAATGAATACCTAGAAATAGAGTCATCGCAAGTTGATTAATCCCTGTAATAGATAAACGCAGCTCCAGGACGCCCGGGTCGCAACCCCGCGTAACTCTATGGGATTTTGTTCGACATTCTGGCTACCTTTGGTGAAAAATGAAGAATGAAAAATCTCATTTTTTCTATAAATTACGCGGCCGATTTTAATGAAAATGTAGAAATAGAGTCTTCCCAAATTAATTAATCTGTGTAAAAGATAAACGCGGCTCCAGCACGCCCGGTCGCAACCCCGCATAACTCTATGGGATTTTCTTCGACAATTCTGGCTCTCTTTGTGTGAAAAAACGCAAGAATGAGAATGTCCTGTTCCCCATGAATTACGCGGCCGATCTTAATGAATACTCTAGAAATAGAGTCATCGCACGTTGATAATCCCTGTAATAGAATCATAACGCAGCTCCCCAGGCGCCCGGGTCGCAACCCCGCGTAACTCTATGGGATTTTGTTTCGACAATCTGGCTACCTTTGGTGAAAACTGAAGAATGACAAAAATCTCATTTTTCTATAAATTACGCGCCCGATTTTAATATGAACACGTAGACATAGAGTTATCCCAAGTTTAATTAATCCCTGTGTTAGATAAAATCGGCTCCAGCACGCCCGGGTCGCAACCCCGCGTAACTTTATGGGATTTTGCTCGACAATTCTGGCTACCTTTGGTGAAAAATGAAGAATGAAAAATCTCATTTTTTCTATAACTTACCGCGGCCGATCTTTATGACAAACCTACAAATAAGAGTCTGGCCGAGTTTATTTAATCACTGTTATACTAAACGCGACTCCAGGACGCCCGGGTCGCAACCCGCGTAAACTCTATGGGAATTTTGTTCGACAATTCTGGCTACCTTTGGTGAAAATGAAGAATGAAAAATCTCATTTTTTCTATAAATTACGCGGCCGATCTTAATGAAAACGTAGAAATAGAGTTATCCCAAGTTAATTAATCCCTGTGTTAGATAAACGCGGCTCCAGCACGCCCGGGTCGCAACCCCGCGTAACTCTATGGGATTTTGTTCGACAATTCTGGCGACCTTTGGTGGAAAATGAAGAATGAAAAATCTCATTTTTTCTATAAATTACGCGGCCGATATTAATGAAAACCGAGAAATTAGGGTCTGCCGAGTTAATTATCCCTGTAATAGATAAACGCGGCTCCAGGACGCCCGGGTCGCAACCCCGCGTAACTCTATGGGATTTTGTTCGACAATTCTGGCTACCTTTGGTGAAAAATGAAGAATGAAAAATCTCATTTTTTCTATAAATTACGCGGCCGATCTTAATGAAAACCTAGAAATTAGGGTCTCGCCGAGTTGATTAATCCTGTAATATGATAACGCAGACTCCAGGACGCCCGGTCGCATACCCCGCAGTAACTCTATGGGATTTTGTTCGACAATTCTGGCTCCCTTTGGTGGAAAATGAAGAAGAAAAATCTCATTTTTTTCTATAAATTACGCGGCCGATTTTTAATGAAAACGTAGAAAATAGAGTTATCCCAGTTAATTAATCCCTGTGTTAGATAAACGCGGCTCCAGCACGCCCAGGTCGCAACCGCGCGTAACTCTATGGGATTTTGTTCGACAATTCTGGCGACCTTAGGTGGAAAATGAAGAATGAAAAATATCATTTTTTCTATAAATTACGCGGCCGATATTAATGAAAACCGAGAAATAGGGTCTGCCGGAGTTAATTTATCCCTGTAATAGGTAAACGCGGCTCCAGGACGCCCGGGTCGCAACCCCCCGTAACTCTATGGGATTTCGGTCGACAATTCTGGCTACCTTTGGTGAAAAATGAAGAATGAAAAATCTCATTTTTTCTATAAATTACGCTGCCGATCTTAATGAAAACCTAAAAATAGAGTCTGGCCGAGTTATTTAATCATTGTTATAGATAAACGCGACTCCAGGACGCCCGGGTCGCAACCCCGCATAACTCTATGGGATTTTGTTCGACAATTCTGGCTACCTTTGGTGGAAAATGAAGAATGAAAAATCTCATTTTTTCTATAAATTACGCGGCCGATTTTAATGAAAACGTAGAAATAGAGTTATCCCAAGTTAATTAATCCCTGTGTTAGATAAACGCGGCTCCAGCACGCCCGGGTCGCAACCCCGCGTAACTCTATGGGATTTTGTTCGACAATTCTGGCTACCTTTGGTGAAAAATGAAGAATGAAAAATCTCATTTTTTCTATAAATTACGCGGCCGATTTTAATGAAAACGTAGAAATAGAGTTATCCCAAGTTAATTAATCCCTGTGTTAGATAAACGCGGCTCCAGCACGCCCGGGTCGCAACCCTGCGTAACTCTAAGGGATTTTGTTCGACAATTGCTACCTTTGGTGAGAAATGAAGAATGAAAAATCTCGGTTTCTCTATAAATTACGCGGCCGATGTTAATGAAAACCTAGAAATAGAGTCATCCTAAGTTAATTAATCCCTGTGTTAGATAAACGCGGCTCCAGCACGCCCAGGTCGCAACCGCGCGTAACTCTATGGGATTTTGTTCGACAATTCTGGCTACCTTTGGTGGAAAATGAAGAATGAAAAATCTCATTTTTTCGATAAATTACGCGGCCGATCTTAATGAAAACGTAGAACTAGAGTCTTCCCAAATTAATTAATCTGTGTAAAAGATAAACGCGGCTCCAGCACGCCCGGGTCGCAACCGCGCGTAACTCTATGGGATTTTGTTCGACAATTCTGGCGACCTTAGGTGGAAAATGAAGAATGAAAAATCTCATTTTTTCTATAAATTACGTGGCCGATATTAATGAAAACCGAGAAATTGGGTCTGCCCGAGTTAATTTATCCCTGTAATATGTAAACGCGACTCCAGGACGCCCCGGTCGCAACCCCGCATAACTCTATGGGATTTTGTTCGACAATTCTGGCTACCTTTGGTGGAAAATGAAGAATGAAAAATCTCATTTTTTCTATAAATTACGCGGCCGATTTTAATGAAAACGTAGAAATAGAGTTATCCCAAGTAAATAATCCCTGTGTTAGATAAAAGCGGCTCCAGCACGCCCGGGTCGCAACCCCGCGTAACTTTATGGGATTTTGTTCGACGATTCTAGCTACGTTTGGTGAAAAATGAAGAATGAAAAATCTCGGTTTCTCTATAAATTACGCGGCCGATGTTAATGAAAACCTAGAAATAGAGTCATCCTAAGTTAATTAATCCCTGTGTCAGATAAACGCGGCTCCAGCACGCCCGGGTCGCAACCCCGCGTAACTCTATGGGATTTTGTTCGACAATTGCTACCTTTGGTGAAAAATAAAGAATGAAAAATCTCATTTTTTCGATAAATTACGCGGCCGATCTTAATGAAAACGTAGAACTAGAGTCTTCCCAAATTAATTAATCTGTGTAAAAGATAAACGCGGCTCCAGCACGCCCGGGTCGCAAACGCCCTGCGTAAACTCTTAGGGATTTTGGTCGACAATTCTGGCTGACCATTGGTGAAAAATGAAGAATGAAAGAATCTAAGTTTTCTATTAAATTACGCGCGGCCGATCTTAATGAAAAGCCTAAAAGAATAGGGATCTCGCCCGAAGTTAATTAATCCTGTAATAGATAAAGCGCTGGCTCCAAGCGCGCCCGTCGCAACCCCGAGTAACTCTAGTGGGAATTTTGCTTCATCTTGACAATTCTGGCGACCTTTGGTGGAAAAAGAAAGAATAGAAAAACGTCATCTTTCCTATAAATTAACGTGCGGCCGATCTTATGAAAACGTAGAAATAGAGGTCTGCCCGAAGTTAATTAGCCATCGTAATAGGATAAACGCGTCTCCAGCACTGCCCGGGTCGCAACCCGGCGTAACTCTAATGCGGATTTTGTTCGACAATTCTGGCTACCTTTTGTGAAAAATGAAGGATGAAGAATCTAATTTTTCTATAAATTACGCGGCCGATCTTAATGAAAACCTAAAGATAGGGTCTGCCCGAGTTATTAATCACTGTAATAGATAAAGCGGCTCCAGGACGCCCGGGTCGCAACCCCGAGTAACTCTATGGGATTTTCTTCGACAATTCTGGCTACCTTTGGTGAAAAACGAAGAATGAGAAATGTCATTTTCCCTATAAATTACGTGGCCGATCTTAATGAAAACGTAGAAATAGAGTCTCCCCAAGTTAATTAAGCCCTCTAATAGATAAACGCGGCTCCAGCACGCCCGGGTCGCAACCCGGCGTAACTCTATCGGATTTTGTTCGACAATTCTGGCGACCTTTGGTGAAAAATGAAGAATGAAAAATCTCATTTTTTTCTATAAATTACGCGGCCGATCTTAATGAAAACCTACAAATAGTCATCCAAAGTTAGTTAATCCCTGTAATAGATAAACGCGGCTCCAGCACGCCCTGGTCGCAACCCGGAGTAACTCTATGGCATTTTGTTCGACAATCGCTACCTCTGGTGGAAAATGAAGAATGAAAAATCTCTTTTTTACTATAAATTACGCGGCCGATCTTAATGGAAACGTGGAAATAGAGTCTGCCCGAGTTAATTAATCCGTGTGATAGATAAACACGGCTCCCGGACGCTCGGATCGCAACCCCGCGTAACTCTATGGGATTTTGTTCGACAATTCTGGCTACCTTTGGTAAAAAATGAAGAATGAAAAATCTCATTTTTTCTATAAATGACGCTGCCGATCTTAATGAAAACCTAGAAATAGAGTCTGCCCGAGTTAATTAATCCCTGTAATAGATAAACGCGGCTCCAGCACTCCCGGGTCGCAACCACGCGTAACTCTATGGGATTTTGTTCGACAATTGCTACTTTTGGTTTTGGTTTTGCTAGTTTTTCTATTCTTCGCCGTTACTCCATAGAAGTACATGCATTTGAAACCTCTACGTAGCGAAGTGGCAGGGGGAGAACCCCTTGAAATAACGAATTTTCTTCGCCGACAGCCTGAGATTTTGCCCCAAATTTTGTCACTTTTGCGCGAGCAACAACCGGAAGCACCTCCTCCGCCGCAACGGAATGCGAAGCTAGATTTCTAGGCACTCTAGCGAAGCGGCGGTGTCGCGCTTGGCGCGCTCAGACACGGCGACTGCGAGGCGAGGGCGAGTGCACGTGTGCGTGCGTGCGTGAGGAAGGCCTACATCCCTAGACCCGGCGATCATCCCGCCGCGGGCGTGTCCTTTCTCCCTCACTTTAAACCTGCTCCCGCCGCTTTCTGCAGCTGGCCTAGCCTGCCAAGCCGCCACCCTCCTTTTCCAGTTGATGTTACCCAGTCGCGCCGGTTTAAGAGAGAAAGAAAAAGAACGAGCTTTTTTTTTTCCAACGTTCTAGCAGCGCGACTCTTTGGTTGCTGCGCGAGTCTGCACTTCGCTAACCTGACAGTAGGTGACAGCGCTTAGGCCTAGCTCGCGGGGTCACGGGCGGCGCGCCTCAAGGGAAGTTTGCCCTTGACAACACAATAATCGGGTGCAGAGGAAATCGCGGGGTGATTCAAGGGCATCGCGCGTGAAATGGTAAAAAAAAGAACTGGAGACAAACAGCGGTAAACTGGAGGACACGGGCGCGCGTTCCGTGTGTAGTGTTCGCGGCTGACAAACGGCGTCGCCTCGGAAATCCTAGATCCTATCCTCAGAGAGCGCGCACGCGACGCCTTTTTTTTTTTTCTTCCCTCCGCTCATTGCTAATTCGTTCGGCGCTCCTTCCTCCTCCACGGTGATTCGCTGCGCTTTTTTCGAGCGGCGCACTTCCTTTGTGAAGCCTGCTCCCTACCTCGATTGTCCACGATTTCCGGGCAGCCGCATTATAACCGGTCCTACATATCGGGAAGGGGGGGGGTGAGGGGGGCTGCACATTAAAGGGCCCATGACAGCCATTTTTTTGTTGGGGATTCTAGTACACTATAGTTGGGGACTTTTATGTTCTAATGAGTAGAACTGTGTCTTGTAATCACGGCATGGAGTGGCAAATTCTCCAGCGTGAAGTCTAATTAGTCACAGCATCGTTAATTTTGTTCAGTTTTAATGAAGCTTCGAAATGCGCGCCAAAAACTGCAAGAAACTAGCGCCGCGGGGCTAGCGCGGCGGCTGTCGGAAGTGAGCGCAAGCACTGATCGCGTGAGCTCAAGATTCGGTGACGTTGCGGAGAGCGCGAGCGCCAGACCAGTTGCTGAATTCGTCTGCTCGCCGCAACCGCTTTGCATCATAGCGTCATCACAATGTACGCTTGAGCGACCAACACGGAGAGGAAGCAAAAAATTGCGGCTTTTGGCGCGGCCTCCGCGATCGGCTGCGGCAGCCAATCTCGGAGGCCACGCTCGGAGGCCATAGCGCGGCGCGTCCGTGTTTCTCTGTGACGTCACGATATAAACTTACAAAAGTGAAACGTCACAGATGGCACACTAATTGCGTCATACTAGTGGCGATGTCACGAGGTGCTGCAAGCTCGGATGAGCATTCCCGCTTACTTTGAAACCATATTAAAATTACTTAGAGGCGACGTTCGCCGCTAACACTCGGTCAAGGTTGCCTTCGTATGCAGGAAAACGAATTAACGCAAGCATCTTGCGTTGAAATTTTGGTGTCATGGGACCTTTAATGCTGTTGTAACTGTACACTGCTTTACATTTTCATCATGCTTAGTCAACTAGCTTGTTACAGTGGCACAGGAGGCTTTGCATGTCAATATGGCTGCTCAGATGAACTTGCGCTCTTTCGTAGTTTTTCTGCACTATGTCTAGGAAAACCTTTCTCCGATTCTTACAATTACGATTGACATGAAAAATAATTTCAAGTCACAATTATGATGCTTATCCTACGTATACGCAGGTTCAAGTTAAACTTGAGTAAAATGCTTTCATTTCACTAAATTTATATATACATTGTCAAGCATGTCGTGCGAGCGAATGACACAACCACACAATTGCCCTGTCTCCCAGTGGGCAAGTTGGGTTTATTGACTGTAGCCATGAGTGCTGTGCTGCCGTCTAGCGGTACTGCCGTACATTACATACGTGCTGTGCTGCCATCTAGTAGTACAGCCATACACTACATATGATAGTTGATAGTGGTGTTGTGGCTACAGGCGGTGTTAGCCTGGCAGACCTGGCCGGCAATTGCTCCGCCCGAGTCTCTGTCCATGTCGCATTAGTCACCACGTGTCACTCAATCCTGTCTCTTGAAGAAATGCTACAAGCAGGGCTGACACCTTCTTGCGAGCCGTCCGTGAACCAGTGCTCCCATGTGGAAACCCTCTTTCTTGCATGTTGTCCATGAGTGCTTTTCTCTTGGTGCAAAAGTACTTGCAGGACCATATGTAGTGGTCGATGTCTCCCAGACCATGCAGGAGTGCATGCTGACCCCGTTCTGACTCTGCACAGTACACTACGTATGCAACCATGAATGCACTTATTAAAATTGGATGGAGGGCGTTTCCTTCTATTTCAAATTACAAGAGGGCAAAGCCCCAATGCGCAATGCGTACACAAGACAAGCCAGAACAGCATGTTCAAACACTGTTTTTTATTCATTACAGCCAGAAAAAAAAAAAAGAAAGTCCATCGAATTCGCAGGCGAGCGACGATATGTGGTGTTCACAATGTTCCACAAATGTATCTCGGCACATTTAACCCCCGATACCTAGGCCAGTATGTTTTGCACGCAGAGAGAGAGAGAGACAGAGCAGGAGAAAAATTTCACACACTGCCATGTTTCGGAACAAATGTACCTTTGCTTTTTGTTCAGCGGGTAACACACAACCTAGAGAAATGCAGAAGTACGTACGATTGAGACAAAAGAATCAAGTGCACATTGTTCAGCTTCTCTGACATAGCAAAAGCTTGTGCAGTACGTCGTCCAAGAAGAAAAGTCTAAGAAAAAAAAGTCTCTCGTCATCCTGGGAAAAATCAATTCCTGCACTTGGCAACAGCTGCAGCAATGAGGCAGTTTCAAAAGTACACTGTCTACATTTGGCACCTCGCAGTCGTGAAGCACAGACAACACGTCAAGAAACACGCGCACACAAACACGTTAGGCGCAGTCGGCAGTCACAATACAGGCTTCTGACAAACTGCAACTCTGCACACCGCGAGTCCCTCAACTACACCGAGGAATCTACCAAGGAAACTCCCTCCAAAGTATGAAATCTACCTAGAAAATTGGGACACTGTAAATTTATCAAGAAAGAGGTACATGCTAAGGTAACCTGACTGGCACAAATGTACCTATATTCATAAATGTGCCTTAACCTGAAGCCACGGCTAGACTTCAACCCGTGACATCACGTTACTTTAATGCGAATGCACTGAAAAAAACGCAACAACCGAAATTGCAAGAGCCAGACCTTGCTGATTCAAGCTATGGCTTGAACTTGGGGCACGTTTCTGAATACAGGGCAAGACGCAGCCAAATCCACATCCAGTCAAATTTATCATGACACTGGGAAAATGATTGCATAGTTGGCACGAATGGACAAGTACCAGTAGTAAAGATACCATTTGACACTTCTAGTATTTCACCAAGACATTTTGTGTCTTTCCCCAGGCTAGAGCGAATAATGCAGTTCAAATGCGCCAGAAGCTTGCGGGTCAAACTCTCACAAGTGCAAATTTCATGGCTGAAGAGAGATTTTGCAATGTCCTTTTTAGAAAAGTTTCTACAATAACATCTCACCATTAGGGCATGGATGCCCTATTTCATGCAAGCGCATGGCAGAGACGTCCCAACCTGGCTTCCTCAAGATTATTCTTTGCAAAGAAAGAAAAAATGCGTAGAGGCGACCTTTGAAAGGGATAGAAAAAAAAAAAAAAGAACAACTTGCACGTTCACCACACAGACATGCGCTTACAAAAAAACACACCAAGAAATATGACGTTGACACATACGCACACACACAACGCACAACCAGCCTGGCAAGCATCACGTCCCGCATCACAAGACCCCCCCAAAACAAAATCATTAGTATGTAATCTATAGAAGTGCATTCGTGGCCAAGAATTTAAAAAAAAAATTTAATTGAAAAGCTAGATTTGAGATGACGACGTGGTTGGTTATAAAGAGGCTCGCCTGACAATCGCTTCGGACGTAGGCACTGACGGCGGATGACAGGTACGACACGAAACTCCTCGCTGCCGACGCACCGACGTCGCTTCCTCTCTCATTATTCTTTTTCTAATCTCCTTATCGACACTTAAATATATGTGAAGTCTCTAGACTAGCTCTGGGAGATTATGACACCCAAAGAAAAAGTTGCTTTATAGAGAGAAAGAAGAAAAAAACAAAACAAAGGACAGCGGTCAGGAAACTGGGAAGACATCATATTTGAAGACGGAAATAACGTGAAAAAACAAGCAGTTTTCCTTTTTTAGCCGCATGCACAGGAAAGGCCTTAAGCAGGTGTTGAAAGAAAAACTATGACTGCTTGATCAAGACTCCGGATTCTGCTCCATTTTTTTGTCACCAGACGACGCGATTCGTCAGAACAGTTCACACACTAGAACTGGACAGAGTGGAAATCTCATTGCTTAAGCCTAAGATTAAAGCTCGAAGCAACTCATGTATTGCAAACTGCAACTCCCAATGGCTGAAAAACACAGATGCCTTGATACTGCTCCACAACCAATGGCAGGAGGGCTGATGGCATTTCCGGAGGGGTCAAAATGATGTTGCTCGCCTGTCACTAATGCACTGATAGTTTTACAGGGATGCTACAGGGCTAGCACCTCAAGGAAGCATGCTCCCGACTCGCATGCTGCGCTGGCAGTACAAAAATTGGTTACGACGACGACTCCTTGGGCACACGGCCATGGAGACGGCAGCCGCGTACGAGATAGAAAAACGTTTGGGCTTCGTCGGGAAGACTAAGAGGTGCATTTACCTTTTATTTTACGAGTGATTGTTTGAAAAGTGAGGTTGCGGCTATGTCTACAAAAAAGAAAAGAAAGGTTGTCTCGCATGTTTGACAGTGATAAAAGGAAAGTGTAAGGCCTACTATGAGATGCAAGTCGTGCCAAACAAAGACTTCAAGAAAGTCCAAGGGGCAATGCAGAAGCCAGTCGTTTCACATGCACTTTCTTCAACATTTCTTTTGACACTTGAGCTCACAACCTCAGAATCGCCGCAAAAACATTGGGCATTGGTGAGAAAAATTTTCTCTTGGCTGAAAATAATGCTCATTGCAGAAAGTAAAGTGGTGATCAAAAAATGACAAAGAGTCCAGAACATTTCTTTCACCTCTGGCACAAGGGATGCGACAGAATTGTCAGATTGTGGCACGAAAACCTCGTGCCAACACTGTTAGACGCTTTCAATTACAGCAGCTTTGTACTAAAAGCGTCAGGTTTGCACTGGCGTCGTCAATGAGAGCCTTTTGTGCTCGGATCTTAATTATCAGCCTCCAAATAATTGTGTCTTTATGAAACTCGCATTTATAGCTTTCACTGCAGCGCTAAAACGAACTGCACGCTTGAAAGACTGGGTGTTATACAAGTAGAAGTGGCATGTGCCAACTCTAAACATTTCACTTGCAACTCTACGAGTCTACACAAAAGTCATCCTTGTCACTGAACTGGGGACTTCTGATAACAAAAAGATAAGAAAGATCTTCCTGAGCACTGCAGTTTGCACCTTCAAACAAACACCAACGACTGCCCAGTGCAAACCTAAGACTTTCCTTGGGTGAAATGCCATAGAAAGATAGGCCGAAGAAAAGCATAATGCAGCTGAAAGCTGATCGTACAATAATTAGACTTTGTGGTCACTATAAAAACCCAGCTCCCAACCACTGACACTGGCTTGTAGCCGGCTTTCCAGGGGTTCGAGCCAGACCTCCCGTCGGCAGCAGTCGGCTTGTAGCCGGTCTCAAACTGGCTCGTTCCACGCATTTCCTGCACTGCCCCCTACCACGACTTCCTTCCGGTAGTACTTGTAGGGGGGAGGGGAAAAAAAGTGTTTTTCTTTCCTTTTCATTTTCTTCTTTTTTTGCCAACAGAGAGAAAAGAAAAAAATAAATAACAAAGCGAAAATGTGCGACAAGTCCTCTAGAGATCGCTCTCCCCGTACAGCGCCGTCGAGAACGACATGTAGTCCAGAGCCCCTGGTACGGCGCCATGTCCCTTGTACGCAGCCATACGTCGAATGCAGTATTCCGCCTGGTCCGGTGGAAGTTCACGGCGGAGCTCTTCTGCGGTGATGTATGGCTGCAGTACAGAAAGATATATACGTGTAACATTAAACCATCTATGTGCAAAACGCCTAGATCCCACCGAGTTATGGCACTGGTGTGGCGTTTACAACACATTTACAGTGGTGTTGTCATCCACAACCTCTCATTAACATAAAGGCAGTGATTTGACATATATACCCTCCAACAAATGACAGAAGCTTACATGAAGAAAATGAGAGCTGCGTTAGCCAAACATCCATTGGTTACATTATAAAGAAATGGTGCTTCTAGAATATGTACATTTACAGCTTCAGCTGAATCAGCTAATGCATCAATTTAGCTGATTAAGCTGTAGTGTCCAGTGTTAGCATGTACAGAATGTCAAAAGACGACGCTTCAATGTTGTTTATACTCTGCAAATTATTCATGATTAATTTTGTCTGTTCCACCTTAAGTGCCCCGCGCTACTTTTGTCCTCAATTGATGAAGTGACCGTTCAGGCAGCTCACCTTGTCGCCGGCCAGAATCCTGAAGGAGTCGATGATCTGCTCGGCCGTATCCCTGTCGGTGCTCTCCCGAGTCATGAAGTCCAGGAAGGCGTCGAAGTGGACGTAACCCGTGTTGTTCGGGTCCACGATGTTCATTATGCGCCTAAAGTCAGCGTCACCCTGGAGACAAACAGGTGACATTAAAATACAGTGGTGTGAAAAACAGAAGCATGTGCTATAACACCTGACAACAGCCTGCAGTCTCGGGTCACAGACATGAAGAACAGAGAACTTTAATTTCATTTGTACAGTTGCCAAAAGTGGCTATGGCCTGCAACTAGGAAGGAACAATGCAGTGCAATTGACTTCTAATTTCAACTTCCAAACGAAACCCACATGCGTCAGCAGCTCATATGGTGTTCAATTCCAAATCAGTCAGCAGTTAATCCTGCCATGCTGTGAAGTACTAGTACTTAGGTGTGATCACAACGGAAATCCTTACATTTTAATAATTCAGGTATATTTGCAAAACAACTCCACAAACACAAGGACCACAAGAAAAGCATAATTTTGTAAGGTTGCTGTGCTGTTCATAGTTCTGCCATTGGATGTGGCTTTTTGGCAACATGACACACATCACTGTGAATTACCTACAGTCAAGGAAAGAATTTGCACTGCTGTGTGGAGAAATGGCACTGCCTTAAAGATGAAGTTTGATTCAACAGCGAATGGCACTGCGACAAATATAGTACCTTAGTTGCACACCACAGCAAGCTTCTGGAGAGTGACAGCCATTGCCTCAGAGATTTCAGTCCACATATCCTTGCACCTTTCACTTAGACCTGATTAGGCTGATGATGTTATGAACAATGTCTGTTCAACCTTGCCTTTTTGGAAGCATGAAGAAGGGATAATGTCATGTGGACATGTTTGTTTAGACGACATGTGCCTGCATACCGTAAGTGTACTGACAAGCTTTGTACAAAACCCTTCATCATACAACTAAAATCAGAAGTAAATTTCGTGCAATTATGTATCTTGGAGGCGCATATGGTGCATGAAGGGTTTCAGATGAAGCTTAATTCCAGACCGAAGGCTCCACAAAACCAGTAAAAACTTGCTGCAATCACTAGCCAAAACAAACTTCAGGCAAAGAAAACAATTTAGACCTGAAGCCCACCTGGCGGTCGTTGCGGATGCTGTATCCCAGGCTGACGAGGCACGACTTGAACTCGTCTGGCGTGAGCCGCCCCGTGCGGTTCTTGTCGAAGTGGTTGAAGGACATGCGGAACTCGTTGAGCTGCTCCTGGGTGATGCCCTTGGAGTCGCGCGTCAGGATCTGGTTCTCCACCTCATTGATGTTGCGGTGGATGGAAGTGAGCAGCTGCTCCCAGCCCACGCGCAGCGTCTCCATCGTGTAGTGCGTGTACCGGTTCTCGAAGATCATGGCTTCCTGCACTTCCTGGTGAGTGCGCTCCAGTTCCTCCAGGTGCGGCCTGTACTGCGCCGCTGCCTGTTCGTACTGCTGCAGCCGCTTCAGCTGCTCCTCCAGTGATCCCTGCGGTTTATGGTTGTGCACGGAGCTTTTCTACGTCCGTCCAATTCACTCAACGACGTGACATTTTGATTTACGTGGCTTTTTGGTTCAGAGGCTCTGCTTTGCAAATTGTTTAGTTGCAATCTTCGCACTCACCTGCATTCCCATGCCGAGGGCTGCCACTGCGTCCATCTGCCTCTCGATCCAGGGACCGACAACGTTGGCCTTCTCGGCAAACTTGCGGCGCAGACGCTCATTCGCTGATCGTTGGTCAAGAAATGTGCCGTGAATGCCAACCTTGTTGGTCTCTCAAAAGCAAAAGGAAGGAAAGCAAAAGGAAGGACAGCACAAAGACCCTAGTAAAAAAGAAAGAGGGACATGACGGGAAAGAGTGCAGTACAATTGCACTCCTTTTTTGTCGGGAACAGCACCTTTTCCTATTCCGTTCTTTTTCCTTCCACACCTTATCGTGATACTGTTGCACAGTGCATTCACAAGTTCAGAATGAACCAAGTAGCTTGCAAAAAAAGAGCACTTGCAGGAAACGAGCTTATTGCCTTCTCCGCAATGGACCATGGTAGTTGCACACTGTGCTATCTGTGCAGTACCAATACAGTGCCAACAGCAGCACATTCATCCCAACACATGCTTTGAAGCTATGCACGTTCAGATTACACACATGTCGTATCCCTGCACACCCAGTCATGTGCATGTTGGAATTCGAGTTTTACATTACAGCAGTACAAAAGGATACATTGTTGCCTCATGAGCTCAGCCTGGAGGACTTGGTCCCTCTTGGGCACCAGCTGCTTCACCTCAGCCCACTTGCTCGTGATCACCTGCGATGAGATAGAGAATCCAGTCAATGAGACAGCCTTCCACCCATGATCAAAATTCGACACAAACTGCTTGGCAGTCAATTCAAGTCCAATCTAAATTACAGCCCATTGCTTCACACTGTGAAGCAACTGGCGAATAGTGCCTTCCAACACCTCTGTAAAGCTCGCAGCTTTGCAATGCTCGACAGACTCTGCAAAACTCTCACTGACAGACTAGTTCAACCTTGAGCACAACAGCGATGAAGATAAAGTGTCTAGGAGTTCTTACAGAGAGACGGTGTTCCTGAGACAAGGTTACAGCTATCCCTTTTTTAAGGAACTGCTGCCACAAAATTCCAGGAAAGGCAACCAGTCATGATTCAGAGCATAAGTAACTGACCAAGAATAGATAAGCAAATCACTAAAGGTGATGTAGAACAGGGAATGTCGCTGGAACCAACGTTTCGACAAGTGGACTTGTCTTCCTTCGAGAAGGCAGTTGCCATCCTGACGAAGACAAGTCCACTTGTTGAAACGATGGCTCGAGTAACGTTCCCTGTCCTACATGGTTTTTAGCGATCTGTTCATCTATTCTAGTCTCCATCTTCCCCTAAGCTCCTATTCTAGTTTCTTCGCTTCTAGGAAGTATCAACCTTGCAATTTTAGCTGCAAGTACAGCCAGTGAATGGTTCTAAGAACAAGAGTTATTGGAAGACTGCAAAATCTTGCAAATTAGGCAGCTCGCGGAGTTGTGGGAAATGTAGCCAGTAGAACAGCTCGTTTCATCTTATTGTTTGTGGGGAGCTGAAAGAGTTTTGCACCAA
Organism: Hyalomma asiaticum; assembly: GCA_013339685.2. Taxonomy (NCBI): domain Eukaryota; kingdom Metazoa; phylum Arthropoda; class Arachnida; order Ixodida; family Ixodidae; genus Hyalomma; species Hyalomma asiaticum. The sequence goes on from CM023487.1 coordinate 10,584,234, forward strand.
CATTGGCTTGCCTAGCATGGCTGAGAATGAAACTTCTTAAGTTAACAAGTTGACACACCGCTGGACACAAGGCACAGCTATTGTGCAGGGCTTCAGCAGAGCGTCAATCCAGGGGCAATAAAGCATACTGGTGTTATGTGGGGTTTAACGTCCCAAAACCAGCTGTGATTATGAGAGACGCCGTAGTGAAGGGCTCCGGAAATTTCGACCACCGGGGGTTCTTTAACGTGCACTGACATCGCACAGCACACGGGCCTCAACATTTTGCCTCCATCGAAATGCAGCCGCCGCTGCCGGGATTCGATCCCGCGACCTTCGGATCAGTAGCCGAGTACCATAGCCACTAGACCACCGTGGCGGGGCAATAAAGCATACTGAAAGGGATTTACTTTCTAAGGCAAGGACAAGAAAAAAAATTGGAGCGCCCTAGCAAGTGATATTTAAAGAAAAGGCTATTTGCATCCGTATGTACATAAGTCCATCCCAAACATGTAAGATAAGCCTCTTTATCTGTCAATGGGATGAAATAGGGATGGTTGATTAATCTTTTTAATAGATTAATAATTAACCATTCATTTATATGACCTATAATTGATTAACTGCTTTCGATGCAAAGTTTTCAATCGATTAATCAATATTTTTTGTGGACACTTGAAAAACGGGGATATCTTATTGCATTAGCATTAGTGGGCTCTTTAGTTGGTGCCTATTGTTGCAAACACTCATCTAATAAAAGCACATCCTTCGCCCTTAAAGGGCAACTCCGGCGATATTTTTATGTCAGCAGATCTCAATAAAATTCGTTGGGTAGGTTCCTTGTCGCACTTCTGCCATTTGTGCAACATTACATGCTCGAGAGACACGCAGATTGCTTGAGATTCAATTTTGCCCGTTTATCTCAAACCGCCCACTTGGCTTCCTATGAGTGGCTTCCTACGAGGCTTCCTACTTGGTTTCTACGAGGCAACATTGTGTGTTGACGTCATATCTTAACATGGGAGCGTACCAGTACCATACCATGGCTTTCGAAATCTGTGCGTGCCATAGACCTTGACAACATTACCACCAGGGGAAGGGTGCGTGCACTGTTGCACCATGCAGAAGGTGGGATGACTGGTTTGATGTCACCGCTGGGTTGGAGTTCGCTTTCGGTTTTGCGCTTTTTTGCTCATTAAAAATTATTTTCGCATTTTTTGAGCATTCCTAGCATTCCTCCACTGTAATGCCTTGGCGCTGTGGGTACCAAATAAATAAATAAATAATAAATAAATAAATAGAAGTGTGACAGCAGCGCCTCAGGAACACAGAATCACCTTTACCTCGAGATGCTCAAAAAATGCCAAAGTTGGCCTTCAAATATTCAATGAAACACACATCATGATTTGTGGAAATGTGCCACATTTAGCTTGAAAAGTAACATAAAGGAAGGGTAGAGTAACAAAGCAAGAAAAATTTAGTTGCAGTTGCTGAAAGGAAAGGAGACAACTACATATTACTGTTGCAGTTCAATTTCGTTCGTAGCATAACAGACGAGGAATCTTCCTTCGTTGGATTAAACTTAGGTGGCCTTATTCAATGGAAATACCTGCTCAATGATCTTTTACGCATGGGCCCTTAAATATGGTGAAGGTACCGATGATCGAGCATACTTACGCGAGGGTCTGCGAGATTGACATGCTGTAAATATAACTGTGAACATATTTCCTTCATCAGTGAGTGCAGTAACAACGGGTGCGTACTCAAAAAAGGACTATAGTTAACACCTGTATATGAACACGTATATATCAGTTAGAACTGGCACAGGGATGGATGTCTTTTGGTCAAATAGTGCGAGAATTATATCTTCCCTGGGAGACTGATTGGTGCCTGCGTGAGGGCAGTCTTGTCTATGGCATAACAAAGGTAACGGTACATGGCTCTGACTACACACATGAAAATGCAACAGTAACACAAGACAACACACGACTTGCACGTGTATTTCATGAAATGGTCACTGGTTATTATGATAGAAACGAGGGGGGCAAGAGGTGATGCAAGGTTTAGACCACGAAGGAACGAAAAAGCGGTCATGCTCTCGACTTTGAAGCTTTGAGTCAAAGAGAGATGGGCAAGTTTATTGCTGTCATCATGTACAACCTCAGTGTGAGCTAGAAATGCTTCATGGGCAACGGAATGGTTACGAAGAATGTGTTCGTTAAAAATCAACTAAATGCAGTTGAGAAAAGGACGGAAAAAAAAAAAGCAGAAAAGCAGTGCTTATTGGGGGAAACACACAAGGTCGGGAATCATTACACAAAACCAACCTGTCGTTTTGCAGCTGAACCCGCCCGTAGCGCATACCGTACCGTCCCCTTTCCGGCTCGAACTCAAGGAGGATCTTCCTCACACTCCTCTCGCCGATGTCACCACTACCCAGTACTATAAATCTGTCAAGACTATCCACACCCATCAAACGAAAGCTCTTTTTCGTGCCGTTTTGGTGTGATCACCTTCGATTTGAAAGGGAATGGAGCAGAAGCATGGGGGGAAGTAAAAAGGAGGGAGGAAAGAAAGACACAGTTTTGAACAGAACGGTGACCTGGATGGATACGGGCAAGCATAGTTACACCTCCATGGGGGGAAAAGTGCCTCCGGTGCCGCGTTTGTTCCACTGTACTCGGGAACACTTCTTCAGACCCAGTTTACCTAACAACACTCACGGCCAATGTAATATCAAAATGAAGTGAGCTTACAATATGCACAACTGGACTCACTGATCTACAACAGGGCGCCAGTGGTTGAATTGGTCTACGAATTGTCTCTAATCAGAACACAATTTTTTTTTCACGTCAGTGTTGCTATGTAGTCCTGACACTGCCCCCTGACCATGGGCACACAGTTGTGGCTCGTATCGATCACATCCCGGTATAGCCAGTCTTATAAATCAAGACACCAACCTGTGAGGTGAGAGTTGTGTAGGGGTTCTCAACACCGCCGGGCACCTGGTACTGACTGGCGATGGCCTGCACCTCCTGCGCCAGCCCGATGATGGCCTTGTGCTCCTTGTCAGCCTCGCCGAGGGTCTGCTTGAACTGCTCGTGGGCATCCATCAGGCCCTGCACAAAGATGATGGGTGTGGAGTTGAGAAACCTAACCACGGAAATTGATGAGGCTACGTCATAAAAACAATGCAAACAACACAGTGGGACAAATGGGATGGGCATTGGTGGGGCTAATTCAAATTCTGGAGCTTTAGGCGCTAAAAGTACATTCGGATTATGAGGAGAGCCACAGAGGTGGACGGATACTGGAATAGCTTATTTTTTACCACTTCGGTTTCTGTACCATTTACTTAAAACAGCACACAAAAGCACAGCCACAAGGCAATGCCGCTGGTGTGCTGATGAGGCCGAATTGCATAAATAATCAGTAGGGATCGGGCAAGAAGCAGCACACAGAGATTGTTGTTCGTAGTACCTCTGTGGTCCCTCACTCCATGTTCGGCACTGAAGGACAGCATACAGTTAGATGTAGAATGTGAGATGAACGTCATTATAATGCCACACATTTGGCATGGAAAAAGGTCCGTCATATACAGGAACCATTATGAACCAATAATTGTAGCATTTTGTTAATGACAAGACTGTTCTTCATTTACGTTAACATTATTACATGTAATAATTAGGTACTACAGTAGAAACTCGTTATAAGGAACCCTGATATAACGAATTATCGGATATAACGAAGCAATCGCAATTCCCCTTGAAATTCCTATAGATGAAATTGATATTGGTTATAACAAACTAATGGTTATAACAAAGTAATTACCACTCCCCCTTCAACTTTGTTATAACGAGGTTTTACTGTATATATCCACATTTTTTATAACAAGGTGTGAATTTACGATGTGATATGTACCCGAGCTACACTGATGGCAGAGTTCAATTGATTTTTCTTATAAATACTACTGTACAATTATTGATGTCAAAACATAAGTACCTTTTAAGTCTTATATTTTGTTTTGTAACATTGTAGTTACATGTGCTGAAAAGTGACTGCTTGTATTCTGGCAGAAAGGCAAACTGCTGACGTGCAAGGGCCTTCAGGCAGATTCGAGCTGCAAGTTGTAGTTTGTTGCATACAGCATCTTCAGCAATTCTGCTAGAAAATAAAAACATTCCAATTTTGACATATGTGAACAAGCCCTAACCCTTTAGATGCCAAACTTTGCAGTAATAGGTGATCTGGGCAAAATGGCACATGTGACACCTTGTGCAATACATAAGCCTCACCTGTTTTGTGTTGTTTTGTGAGGTTTAACATCCCCAAACCAGCTCTGATTATGAGAGACGCCGTAGTGGAGGGCTCCGGAAATTTCGACCACCTGGGGTTCTTTAACGTGCACTGACATCGCACAGCACACGGGCCTCAACATTTCGCCTCCATCGAAGCGCAGCCGCCGCGGCCCGGATTCGATCCCGCGACCCTCTGATCAGCAGTTGAATACCACAGCCACTAGACCACCGTGGCGGGCATAAGCCTCACCTGAATCTCCTCCATGGTGTGGACAATGAACATGTCGACGAGGTCCTCGCGTGCGCCGTCCAACCAGTTGTTGAAGGGTGCCACCCGCTTGGCAAACTCCAGATGGAGGTGGTCGATCTTCTCGAGCACCCGCTCCGCCTCCTCGAGGGCACTGCGTCGCTTCTGTGTCAGCGTGCCCAGGCGGTCCCACTGGTCGCAGATGCGCTGGCAGCGCGCGTTCACCGTCGCCGCGTCATGGTAGCCAAGGGCATTCAGCTCCTGCGATTGAAGCAAACAGCAGGCATGTTTCTAATCGGACACAAGCTGTTTGCCCCGAGACATTTTGGGAAGATGACATGCCGTGACATACTTGTGTGTGCTGGATGATGGTTTAAATGGCCCAAGATGGCCTAGGATGGCTTTAATAAAGGGGGTCAGGTAAAGCAGCAAGAGCTAAGTGCCGGCTACGAAACAATGACCAGCCTTTGGCATACAACTTTTTGTTGCACGGTTTTGTTCACCTGTGTACATCGCTTCCCACAGGCTTAAGTCATTAAAGACAGCTTAAAGATCAGCTATGCTTGTTTGATGAGCCTGGCCATGTCGATGTACTTTAAAAACAATTGCAACTCTTGGGTAACAGCGCACGGAATTCTTACACGTCATTTGAGGCTGTGCCTCTACCTTAGTCCTGCCATATCAGCTGGAAAATGTAAAATGAAACCAGCTGCCTTCCTGTTGGTTCCCAACTGGGACCCATTATAGACTACAGCTGGGGCCAGCCTGTAAATAAAACCAGTTGCTTTCCTGCTGGTTTCCAACTAGGACCAAGTCGTCTTTGATACCATGACCTCATTATCAACAAGCCTTCGAAACTATTGCAGGTGTTGACGACAGCTCTTGCTCGCCATTAAAGGGATGATAAAGTGAAAAATTATTTTTCTTGTATTAGTAATTTACCTTTTCACCATGCCAAAAGCAGCACTTATGTGAGGGGAAGAGGCCTGGCACGCTAGAAAATGTGCAAAATGAAAGTACTGGTGGTTACACCGCAATGGTATGTGTGACGTCACAGATCTTTGCTGTTGTCCGTTAAGGCCTAAATAATTATCAGTAAGAAATCACTATGTTCTCTAGAAACCAGATACTCAACAATGTGCGTTTCAGAATATTTGATTGAGAAAACTTGGTGAGATATGAAAAAGTAATGGGGTCTGCGACATCATAAGCCCAAGCTAGGTTTCACAAGGACACCAAGAAGTGAAACAAACTGACATTAATTTTCGCTTCCGGTGCTGAACGTAAACCGGTGAAATAAGGGATGGTAGAGTTCCTGAAATATATCGTACTAAACCACTTCACTGCTTCACTGCAACATCCCTTCAAACAACTTACATACCTGCGCAATGGCGGCGATCTGCTCAACGCGGTCCTGGTGCGCGGCGAGGTCGCTCTCGAAGGCCTCGTGCTTCTTCTTGAGGGCCTTGACCTCGTTGAGGCGGCACTGGCGGAAGTCCTGGCTCTGCAGCATCTCCTCCTTGCCGCGGGTCCACTCCTCGTGGATGTCCGCCTTGTGCTTGAACTTCTGCGCCAGGTGGTCGAGGCGCTCCAGTCTGCAAGACCGGGAGACCGTTTGGTGGGCAATAAACGTGACAGCAGTGCAGGATGGACATTAAACAAGAAAGTTTATGATTGATTGATTGATTTGTGGGGTTTAACGTCCCAAAACCAGCTCTGATTATGCGAGACGCCGTAGTGGAGGGCTCCGGAAATTTCCACCACCTGGGGTTCTTTAGCGTGCACTGACATCGCACAGCGCACGGGCCTCAGCATTTCACCGCCATCGAAATGCAGCCGCCGCGGACAGGATTCGATCCCACGACCCTCGGATCAGCAGCCAAGTACTGTAGCCACTAGACCACCGTGGCGGGGCAAAAGTTTATGAAGATTGTGGGGGCCTGGTCCTGCTCAACGCCATGTTTAGCGTGGAATGGCTGGACGGAGCGGGGGCCCACCGTTGCGGGGGGGCCGCCTGCTCCGCCGCATGTGGTTTTAACTAGGCTGCCATTGGGCAGCGGGTAATTCCTAAAATCTTCGCACGTTCTGGTTTTTGAGATGCTCGGGAGAACACGCTGGGTCTCGGGGCGGTGCGTACGTGCTTTTGCGGCTCTCCGGGCGGCGAGGCCTCGTCGCCCGGACCACGCGTCGTCTCGGGCTCCAGTGACCCACGGCAGCGGCCGGCGATCTGCGCCCATCTACGTATGTTCCTTTCTTTCTATTTTCCTTTTCTTGGGGCGCGGTAGCGGGTACGCTGGCCGGGGTTAGGCTCTCCTTCCTTGCATGGTTATTTTTGTGTGTTATTGTGTGTTCGCGTGTTGTTCATTGTTACTGTCCTTTGTTTGGGGTCGTGTGTGTTCGCGTGCTGTTAATCGTTATTGTCCTTTCGTTTATATTTAATTCAATCCTTATCCGGCCTTGTTATAGTTTGTACTATTTTAACCGTTCATTAAATTACCATGCACGGAGAGTTGCGCCTAATGTTCTCCTCCTTCACCGCGTGCTGACGCGCGCGGCAACGCGGCGATGCATGGCTGAGATAGCTAGCGCGCGGACGCGACGACCTCATTCTCTGCTCGTTGAGTGCTCGAACCCACTGCAGGGGGTTGCTAGCGGCGATACCGCTGCTAGCAGTAGTTATTAGTAGAACAACCCCTACAAGATACAATGGTGTTCCGGCTCCCCTGAAAAAGCCTTGTTCATGCCCTTGAAGGCTGAAATCATCTGGTTATGCTGGCGTTAAACCAAATGTGAGCAACAAGGGCCAAAGGCTACATGATGATGGGAATTACAGACACCACCACTGACCGCATCATCTCGGAGAGGAGCCACTCCTCGAATCCCTTCTCGGCTGTCTCAAGGCCCTTCCAAGCGCTGGCGATGTCCGAGACCATCTTGCCCTCGGATGGCAGGTAGGCCGGCCTGTTGCTCAGCCTCAGCTTGGTCTGCAGCGTGTTGAAGTTGGTCTCCAGCTTGGCCTTCTGCTCCACCCGCGGAGGCTTGTGCGTGCGCCGGTAGGCGCGGAACTCCTCCAGCTTCTTCTGCACTCCGGGCAGTGTGTTGTCTGTTGTGCGGTTCTCCAGCCACGGTGTGGTCCGTCGGATCCAGTCCAGAAGCTGCATTCCCACGAGGTTTTGTTACCAAGGCGAAATAAAGCCTTACGTGTCTCATCGGGACACATCCTTGAACAACCTTGGCGTCGACACGAACAATACAAAAGGTGGCACAGAGAACGTCATGCAACCCAGGGACAATCTGAAGTGAGACCAAGCGTGCCAGACATCTATAACAAATTATCAATGATTGCCAAAGTGAATCAATTGGTAGCAATTATCAGTATTAAAATTGACAGTGTAAAATAATTAGCAATTACTAAGAAGAAGAAATGATTACTAATGATTATTGCAGACATATTAAACATCACATAGGACTTGAACCCACTACCTTCTAGCCATTGAATCCAAGACCTTGCTTGGATTAAGGTGGGTCAAGATGGGCTATGCAAGAGATGTCATAAGGCTTTTTCACCTTTTTGCATCTCTTTGGTAATGCCTAAGTACACATGATAAATTTTCTGCGCACTGATTACAAGTACTTTCAATGGCCAAAGCTGTTACGCAAGTAGGGTTGGAGAGAACATTACACAGTGCAATGAAAAACAATGATGATTATAAATATTGCAGAGATTGTGTTCAACTACATCAGGATGAGAAATTTTGATACCTCGAAAGATGCCTATTAATGCTCTCTCTCTAAATGTCAGATCATGCAATATGTTCTACAAAAGCACTATAGCTATTTGTGTGTTCGACATGACGTTCAACTTATAGTACAATCATTCCTGTTTCTCCTGGTTGATGTCTAACCATTGCTCTGCACACTTACAACAAAAGTGCTGTAATAAGCTGCACCAATTTATTTATACGAGCAATAAAACAGCTGAGAATGCACGTTAGAGCTCTAGGGAAGGCAGCATAAGGACAGTTAAACTCACATCACTGGCCAGTCGTTCGTACTCTTCCATGAGCCGCTCGTTCTCCTGGTTCACCTTCAGCACCTTACAGATGCGGTTCGCGGCGGTCTCAGCCTATAGCAGGGGATGGGAGGCAGAGACAGGAATTCCAAGCATTAAAGCAACCTTCCCTTACGAAGCACTCGCCATTCAAGCCCCTATCACGATATAGGTGGTTTTATTGCAATCTTGAGCTTTCTCAAGTTTTTTCTTAGTGACAAGAACTGAGAAGATTGAGGGACTCGATTTATTCTTATAACATCTACATCATGGGAAAACACAATAATACCGAGGAAATCAATGGGCACATTTTAATCCTTTATTCTTCAATTACGTAAACCATGTGCTTTTTCATTAAATAGCTTCATGCTAGACAAGTGTGAGTCACAATTTTTTGCTGTGACTTCATGCTTAAACTAATATGTAAAAATAGCAAGAACAGAAGTTAAAGTGAAATCAAGTTCAAAGAAAATATCCAACTGGAGCTGGACCCACATCCTATTGTCCATGCAGAAATGACATGGGCTCCGTGTTAATTTCACTCACATTTCATCGAAATGCTAGCGATCTATGCCACAGTCTGTTTTTATTTTATTTTTTTAACTCATACTTAACAAGGAAGGGAGAGAGCTTTATTAAATATGCCCGAGAACAAACCATTAAGTATGCAACAAGAATAAAGCAAAACTTCTCTCTAAATGCAATATAGAAACACAAATTGAAATGGCAGACCTCTTTTTCAGAGAGCATGTCATCAGCTAATTCTTAATAAAATTAGCATGCAATCAAAAATGCTGGCATTTGTTAGAAAACCTAAGCTGTTGATTGTTAACTAGCACTACAACCCATCCTTTTAATCTTCTAAATAAAGTCACCAAATCAAAAGCATCACATCACACGTTGCGCACACAGTGATGATGCTATTTATAGCTGTCATAACTTTCCAGGCTGTGCCAAAATATTTTTGCCAGGCACATAGCTCCTAACATAGTTGGTCATTAAAGGAAATAGCCACTAACAAGATAAAAAGCAGGTTCATCTGAATTTCGCATGCACATAACCAATGCATGCTGCCTCACAAAATCCAAGGTGCCATGTTGAATGCAACAACATGCCAAAGTAGAAAGCCACACCAGAATGACTTGATGCCATGATTTATGCTTGCTGTACACCATTTACACATATAATATTATGTGTATGTAGTATGTTTATGTCTCAGTGTATGCTAAGTAAAATGCATTGTATTTTTTTTTTTCTTTGAGTTCTGTCAACCACCATTATGCTGACATGAGCAGTCAAGTCCTGTCAGACTGCATGTGCAGCCTTTTCATTGGTATCTCGCAACACCTACTGCAAATAAATCAAATTCAATCCTCTAAAGAAAGGTGACCAACACAAACCAGATAAGATGGTGGGTGACACAATGTTCTGTGAACAGTGCTCCCTCACCCATAAATGTTTTCGCAGCACAACATCCACGAAAAGCCAATGTGTGCCTTCAACAGCTCTTGATGGAATTTTTATGTATTTTGATTGCCAAAGCTATTAATGACTACCTGTGTATTAACATGCCCTTATCATTTACAAGATGTTGGAGTATGGAAACTTGTGAGCGTTGATGGAAATTCAAGCATCACCAAAACGAATGAGGATAAGGAAATAAGGATTACAATAACCAGAGCTTGGGCACATTGGCAATGTATAAGTACAGTAAAACCTCGTTATAACGAAGTTGAAGGGGGAGCCGTAATTACTTTGTTACAACCATTAGTTCGTTATAACCAATATATACACAATTTCAAGGGGAATTGCGATTTCTTCGTTATATCCAATAGTTCGTTATATCTGGTTTCGTTCTACTGTACATTCAAGAGGTGTAAACTAAACACAGACGAAAAAGACTCATCTCACACACACTGCACCTGTTTGTCTGTGTGTGTTGCATCCCTTTTAGAAGGAAAACTCTACCACTGCATGTCTCGCAAAATCATACACTGCTATCCCAATAGCCTTGAGCCACCGGAGCACAAGTGTGCGAAGTCGCACCACGCAATCTGCTGCACAAACGGTGGCAGGAGTTGAACATTTTATACAGATGCCAAACATAACTTTCGCGTTTGATAACAAGGTTTACAACAGTTAAACCTCAGTTCTTTTTGTCCTCACGTGGCTTGCACTTTCCAAGTGTGCTCATGAATCGCAATAGCACAGTATGCATGACGTGACCCTTCTTCCACCTTTCATCTGTGCTGGTACTGCTACTGTATGTCAGACATAACCTGTCGGAGAGTTTAAAAGGCGTCTTTACCTGCTGCGCTCCGGCAAAGGTGTGGTAGTAGGACGACACGTAGGTCATGATGGCCCGCTCGTCAGGCATGGCCGTACTGTTCATGTCTGCCCTCGCACGCACACAGCACACCAGGCAGTGAAGGGAAAAATGGGGACATTGGCGCAGTTCAGAGGAGCGGGGAGGAGAAAACAAATGGAACCGTCGAGCAACACGCAATTAGTTTCAGCAGGATCACAGCATGCACACCGGATATAGGCATCGAACGCATGCCTACATTTTTTAGAAAACATAACTGCAAGTAACCTTATTAAGTTTTATGTTAATTCCAAGTTCTACAAATATGTTACATCTGTCTACCTCCTGTGTCTCACTCCTTTTCCTCACCTTTTTCCTATTAGACATGAGAGTTTTTTTTTTTTTCTTCTGTTCCTAAGTAAATTGAAATGCCATCACTGACACTGTGCTCCTCTTGTAGAAGTGCGTTTAGTTGCTAACTCATTATCGTCTACACAATTGCGTACTTTTCACTTCATTGTGTATTGTCACTGTATGTACATGATGATAAAGAAGTATCTCATGAAACTAGGCGCAATGTTTTGCGTTACACCTAGTTTTGTGTTACTTGAAAAAACGTACACCTTCACTTCCTTGTACTCCAGTGATGATGTGGCAAACTGAAGAATGTTACCCATAGCAAACCACACACGCCAAACAGGAAGTTACAAGTAGAACATAGCATACGAAGGGAGGTAAGTGCACTGCAACAACACTGCAAAACCTCAGGCACTGGTAACAAGGGGGGGTACTGTTCATTTCAAACGATGTGATTCATCATCAGTTAGTCATTAATGCAGGGATATTGGGCATTGAGAAGTTATTGTCTCGCTGGGTCTGCACTCTCACACTGCACTGCAAACCTTGCACGCCACACACGCACGGCCATTACCTGCTGCGCCCCCTGGAAGGCGTGGTAGTAACATGACACGTATGTCATCACAGCCCTTTCGTCTGGCTTGGCTGTGTACACCATGTCTGGAGGGGGGTGCGAGGGAATGGACACCAAGTCACCTCACAGCGTTCGACATCATTATGTTGCTGACAGTAATGCAGATTTATAATGCCGAGATATGGCAGCTCACAAACGTACTACTGTGCATGACGTAACTTGCCTGTGATGCATGACGAGACATGTTATCTGCGCTCCAAAGAAACATGACACCATGTCGACCAGTTTTTTTTTTTCATAATAGTTGAAAATGTCTCTCTGCCAGGGTGTTACCTCTAACATGTTCCGACTAAGGTTATACCATACTGTACTGCGTGTTAGCTATCAGGTGGACTTCAATATATGGCAGGTCCTACACTGTTAACTGTAACATCACTATTTTCATTTATAACCTAAACATTCAATGTATACTGTCAGATTCTGCTTTTGAGATTATTCAACTTTTCTTAAGGTCTACTTTGCATGGTGCATTAGAGCAGCAGTCTTAAAATATATGATTCCTGTGTATGTGCCAGGCAGCAAAGTACAACACTAGAAATGACAAACCACTTTATGGCATTACAATTGACCTGTAATTAACCTGTAATTGACCTGTAATTCACCTGTAATGTACAGTTTCTGGTGAAGAAATTTGACAAATGTCATTTGGCTGCATTACTCTCATGTCTACTTTTATGGTCACAGACCCAAGATGTGACAGGAGCTTGCTGGACAGCAATGTAACATAACGAAAAAAATAAAATTCACAAGAATATGCTTAAAGCCTTCACCAATTGTACAGCTATGGCCGCTGCGACACATCGCCTGCCACAACAACCACACTTTAAATTGAGCAGGCTTTGTTAGGTGCAAGTGTAATTTTAGGCTACATTTCTTTTAACAGTAATGTAACCTGCTCTCACCTTCAGCGTCCAACATCCTGGGAATGTTCAGGTGCTTCTCAGCAACGTCGAAAGCCAGGTTCAGGTTATCCAATGGGTTCTCCTGCACAAGTGAGGAGGTACGTTGTTAAGTCGTGAATCGTGACGCACTTTCGGAAGCAGCAGAGTGGGCAGCACCAACAGAGGAATGTTAATAATGCAATGGGCATGGGACTGACCTTCTTGAGCTTTCCGTAGTCAAGGAGGTCGGGACGATGTCTGTGGATGAGGGCGCAGAAAGCCAAACCATCCTTCCAGCTGCGATGGGAAGACAAGAGCTCACTCAGTGTCGGCATTGTGCAACAACGTTGTCATGCTATCACAACATCCCAAATCAACGTAACTGGAGCATGGTATGTGACTAGGCCATCAGCAAGAATACCGTTACCCAATGACAATGGTGTTATTCCGAAGCTAACCCCCTTCAAGTACCGTGTGCACATTTGTGTATGCATGGCCAGCGCTGACCAAGCTGAAACAAGTGGTTTGTAAGAAGAGGGCCTAATATCAGATTCCCATACATATAAAAAAAAATGTTCATATGCCAGACCTTCAAGTGACCCCCCCGCCCTTTTCCTTTTCAAACCTTTCCCTCTTCCCCTCACCAGACATGTCCATTTTGAGTTGACAAGCACAGTGCATTGCATGTGTCTGCCAAGACTTACATCGCTACGAACTGCAGGGAGAGCTCAAATTTCAAACTGAACATTGTTTACTCTTCTTCTCGAGGGTGCCCTGCTCCAATATGGAGGCGCATATGGTCGGTGCATAATGTCAATCGCAGTGACAAGCAACAGCTGCCGAGAGCTGCCCGAACCAATCAGGAAGCAGCACTGCAGGGGGCTACCTCCTCGGGGGGGATGAGCTGCCATGAGCACAACAGTGAGCACTTCCCGCCGTAGCATCTACAAGCGGCAAGAGTGTCATAACAGCAATGACATACGCCTCCCGAAATCATAGTTTCGCACCAATTCAAACATTTTGATCTCTGCTAATAAATGGGCCAATACGAAAACACTCAGTACTAAGCACTTTTCAATAGCCAACACGTAACTAAAATTTGCCTTGTGGCCTGGTGAAGTGCCCCTTAATGAGGATCAATGATGACAGTAATGGGGGGAAAAATTGTGGAGATAATCTTGCCTGAGGTGGAAGTTCTGGACATTGACGTTCTTGTACGGGGCCGTCTTTCTCTGGCACCACAGCAGTAGACCTTCTTTGGCAGTCATCTCTGGACAAATGAGGCAAAGGTGAGAAGAGAAAACAATTAGCAAAAGAGACCATCATAAGTACAACAGTAAATGCTTGATGAATATGATGCGGCACTAAATACAAACAGCGGAAAAGTTCAGAAAAGCGTACGCATGTTGCTTTGATTCACAGGTGTGTGTAATGTCCAGCCGACTGTCCTCACATTGACTCAGTTCAACAATGTGTTAGAATGCAGCAATATCCTTCAAGATTAATGACACCTGCTCTCCTAGTGGATATTAATTCTCTCCTTGCTGGCTTTAGTGAGCTGTCAATTTATTGTTTTTATTTCATTAAGCAGAAAATTTGTAAGGTAAGAGGGCATTAAAGTGGTCATGAAACATGTTCTGAACATCTTTTACGATGCATCTATATATAGAGCTGGCCCTCCAATCTATAATATACATTGGTTCATTGCATCACCAGTTTTACATATTAATACACAATATTATAATGACGTAAACGACAATGGGCAACAGCAGATTATACGAGTAGCTTGTTTGCTTAGTTGGTACATAGTAGATTAGCTGTACTACCTACGAAAAGGAAAGCTGGAAACATAGAAACAGAGAAAGGAAGAGGAAAGATTCTGAACAAATAAATTTGAGTAATGATGCGGGGTTATTAACCTTGCCGTTTCTTTTTCTGTTTCCTGTGTCAAGTTCTTCTGGCTTTGCATTTTGCTGTTGACCTACATCCCAACCAAGAACTGAGGAATTCTGACCACTTGGGCTCATCAACATAATAAATTAATAAATTAAACAACACAAGTGTGTGGCATTCATCATTGCACAGACAGGATCGAACCCACAAACTAGAGCCCGCATACATTACGTACTAGCCTGTGAGCTGTTGAGAAAGGTGCCGTTCACAGCATTGAAGCATGCGTGATCGGCACCCCACGTCACCGATCTCTGAGGTCACACATATTCGCTCGCGCACCTTCGACGGAGATGTCCTGGATGGCAAAGCGGAGGATGATGGTCCAGATGAGTCCGAGGGTCATCTTGACGTTGCCGTCGACGATCTCCTCGGCGCCGATGGAGACGAGCTTGACGCCCTTCGAGGCGATAAAGTCGAGCGCCTTGTTGACGTTGGCGATCTTGTGGAAGCGCATCTTGCCCCGGTCGGGCTTGGGCAGCGTCTCGCCCGAGATCACCTCCAGCAGCAGCATCAGCTTGAGGCCATTGCGGAAGTCCTCCTCGATGTTGTCGATCTGGGTGCCCTGCCTTGCGAAGGTGTGAGTTGCACCATGCCGTGAACGTCTGCAAGTGGAGGAAGCAATAGAATGAAGCAGGATAAGTGCAAGAGGGAAGCATACACACTGACCGTGATCACAAGCACATCACGCTCTGATTTTAAACTGTTCATTATTCCTGAAAGAAATTAACCATGAAAGACGATTGCCTTTGGAGGGAACAATCCACATCGAATGACTTTAGGTTGGCACCTAAAGGTCTTTTAAAGTTCGCTTCTACACCCCCACAACTATCCTTTGTTTACACCCAGGTGCAGATGAGTAGGTCTGCATGCTCAGTTAGTTTCACCAAGGCAGGAGTGTAGTGAATGAGAAGCGCGAGCGGGCGAACTTATAGTCACCCCATTGGTGAGCATACTACAAACTAGTCCATAAAAACGGAGAATCGAACAGGTAACCAGTTTATTACTTCAAATAAAGTGAACTCTAAATGTAAATGCACCCTTGGGAGCATTTCTTATCCCGCAGTAAACACCATGATACCGGAGGGCACTTGCTTTATTTAAAATTAGACGTGCCTACGGTGAGCACGGCGTATTAAAGCAAAAAGGAGAAAGAACCCCCCCCCCCCAAATACGCAGCTATTCAGAGTACGCTACTTTCTCCCTCGAGTGGAGTGAACTTTACTCTCTTTGGCCACATAAGCACTCTGTAATCAAAAGGGTATATTTGGGGAGGAGTCATTCAGGCGCGGAACAGTAACCGTCTTCAACGTGAAGTTCGATAGAGATCTGTATGGATGGGTTTTACAGTAATTGAAGCTAAGATGGCACCCCTGAAAAGAGGCCGAACTGGCCTCGAAACTTCGGGCTATCTAGGAAATTGTAGGTGGAGCCATGTTAGCTTCAAACAAAAGTAACCGCACTGCTTGTTTTCGCTACGTTATCGGCGCGCCCTGTACACAGCGCAAAGGAAACCTCAGACCTGTTTGAGGGAAAATACATGTACATAACCGTGATACGCAGCGTTCATTCGATTAATAATACACACTGGACTGGTTTTTACGTCAGTAACTGAAAAATCAACGCGTTATAACCGCATTAAAAACAACGCAACAGAAGCCGCGGCTGTGTAGCCGGCTTTAAGCCAACAGTAATAAAACGTCCCAACAGATGGCGCGAGAGCAGCGCGAACGCGGGAAATTTGAATTCAATTCAGCAAAAACTCCATTGCATCCGTCATATGAAGGAGTGAGAGGGGAGAGGAACAGCATGAGCGGTGGTAGGGAGGTGCAGAGAGGGTGTTACATATCAGAGACGGCAGAAGACTGTCGCATTTCGACGTCACCTGCAACAAAGCAAGCAGATATGCGGCCATTTTGTTTTTCCCTCTCTCTCTTGCCTCTTTCTTTCATTCCAATTCTTTCATTTGTTTCTTCCTATGTCCCTTTGTTCTTTCGTTGTCTTCTTTCGTTCCTATATTTTATTTTTCTTCCGTTCCACCTTCCTTCCTTTCTTTCTTTGGTAGAAGAATCGGAGAGGTTCATATGGCTAACATACGTCCATACATCTTCATTCGGTTAGCGGAAGGACGCTAATTTCTGCAGCCCATGCAGGGAGCATGGCTAAACGCCCGTGGGGGTAGGGGAAAGGGGGTGAAAGAGATAGAAAGGAGAAAAAGCCGTAGGGGAGGGCTCCGGAAATGTATTGTTTTTTTTCCGCGTACGTGCGCCACAACACCGACACCTGCGACACGTAAGCTTCGCTTGAAAAAAAAAAGGAAAACAAAAACACACAATTCCAACTGAAAGGACGCGAGTGATTGGAGAATACACCAAAACAAGCCACACCCATTTTAGTTAGACGTTCAACAGCCGACAAAGTCCACCAGCTCTTCGCATTATCTGGTGTCAACGCGTTTGCTTTCGTGTCACGCGAAAAACCATCGCACGTCAGCATACCATATCGTCTGCAGTGACCACGTGGGGGCACAAGGTTTCTCACTACAACCAGAGCGTGGCGTCTGTGCATCAGATGCGTGTCGACGCGCCAGTCAACGGAACGCTGGAAACGCGCGCTTCGTGTAATAACCGTCGTTTGGACGCATTTGGCTCGGGTATTAAAATAGGAATAATAATGAAGGACATCAGCAACCCACGGCCAATCTGGGGAGACAAAATATTCTTTATTAACATATAATGATTTTACTAAACGTAGGCAGCTCCCATCGCCACACTCAAAAGTTGAACAGGACTCGAGCAGTTACTCGATGCAAAATGCAATGCATGTAACGATATCAGACACATGCTGGCGGAGTGCCCCGCGACTCTCACCAACCCTGTTGAGGAATGGGAAACATGGACTGGGCTCACAAGGAGCAAGTTACAACAGGATCAAATACGGGCATCCAGAAGAGCCACAATGAAGCCACCCAGCTTGGTCTGACGGTGCCAACGTGGACGCGGCTTCAGGACCAGTCTTCAATAAAGTTTCACTCACTCACTCACTCACTCACTCACTCACTCACTCACTCACTCACTCACTCACTCACTCACTCACTCACTCACTCACTCACTCACTCGGCTCTGCGTGTACGAAGGTGTCGTGAATGGACCTTTTGTATTTCCGCTAAGAGTGACAGGTAATCCTTCACAAAGAACAACCCGCGGGAAGTGCTGCCTATAGCTCTCACAAAAGTACAGTTCTTTGACAGACAAGAGTGTTAGCAAAATGTATAACAGGGCGCGCGACAACTTCTGTTCCAGAACAGCCAGGTGTACACTGACGTGTAATCGGTCAGATATGTGGACAGCCCTCGGGCGGCGACCGATGAGCGATGAAGGGACGCGGTCTTATGTGTGACGCTATACACAATAGGCGCATTGCACGAAATGCGGAAGAGAGATCGACACACCTTTGGAGTAACAATAAGACCGCCTTGTACTACGACTTCACGGTTATTTTAGACGACAGGGCGCCCCCATTCAGGCAACTGAGCTCAGTGAATGAACAAACGGTCGTCACCCATTCAAAAGCATCGAGGGCGGATATTTCATGCATATGCGTGCGACAACACAATGTAAACGGCAGGCGAGCATTATGCTGTAAGTTGATGAATTATAAGTTAGCCACCTAATTTTAGATTGTTTTTCTCTCGATTATGTATTTCAATGTTTGTTTCGAATGTAATCGAGCAACCGATCTCAAGGAATACATAATTGAGCTATGACCACAAGCTGTGTGTGTGTGTGTGTGTGTGTGTGTGTGTGTGTGTGTGTGTGTGTGTGTGTGTGTGTGTGTGTGTGTGTGTGTGTGTGTGTGTGTGTGTGTGTGTGTGTGTGTGTGTGTGTGTGTGTGTGTGTGTGTGTGTGTGTGAGAGGGAGAGAGACGGACGGAAAGTGGATGCTTAGACTAACTGCTTATGAACATTTCGCTCGAATAGCGGCCTACCGAAACGTTGATCAAGTTTTGTTGAAGCATCTATTCTACGCAACCGAAGGCACTACTTCTCGTTTATATATCCGCGTGTGCGTGCGCGCACCTTCTGTATAGCCACCTCTACGTGGAGCCATGACACCTTATCGTACGCACGGGAGACACACAGACATCGAGGCCAATGCTAATTCAGACTCAACATCGTTAATTTATCCTTCGAGGAAGCCCTAAATTGCGCGGGACAAGAATGAACCGAGACCCAAAAAAAGAAAGACAAAGAAAAAAACGGGACAAACGGCCAAGAAGAGAGCGTGGCCCGATAAGCCTCCCTCGGCGGCCCCTGCTGCACACTGCAGCGGTTTTCGAAAGGCCCACATTTCAGAGCACACACGCGTTTTGTTTTCTCTCGCGTTCTTCACGGCCCGTGTCAGCAGATGCTCTCGTCGCGTTGCCCCCAAACGCCAGCCCCGGGGGCGCGCAAAAATTTCGGCAGCGCGGAATTCCCTGCCAAGAAGGTCGAGGTGAAGAAAAAAAAAAAAGGGGAGGGGTGGCGCCCGGCCGCAGCCGTTGCCAGTTCATCGCAGCGGAGAAGAGTCCTCGGTGTTGACGCAATACTATTCCTGGTGGCGACCTCCATCCATCCAGTGCACGACGCCTGACGACGCCGGCGCCCCCAAACCAAAACCGCATGAATCACAAAACGGGGGCATTCTAACGCGCGCAAGTGTGACGAGCAGTGGGACGGGAGGGGGCCGCCCGTGACTTCTGCTATCTGGCTGTATAGATTAGACGACGTTAAGACATGTATTTGCTGAGTATAAGCAGTGCAGACGACGTTATGTTCTCTCTTTACAGAGTATGAGAAGTGCAGACGACGTTATGGTCTGTCTCTGCAGAGTACAAGCAGTGCAGACGGCGTTACGGTCTGTCTTTGCAGAGTACAAGCAGTGCAGACGGCGTTACGGTCTGTCTTACAGAGCATGAGAAATGCAGACGACGTTATATGGTCTGTCTCTGCAGAGTACAGGCAGTGCAGACGACGTTATGGTCTGTCTCTGCAGAGTACAAGCAGTGCAGACGACGTTATGGTCTGTCTCTGCAGAGTACAAGCGGCGCAGACGACTAACTTCTGTCTTTACAAGGCATAAGACGTTAACTTGAGTGACCTCCTTGCAAAGGAGATAAGGAAGGTCTCATCTCACTGGTGATCAGCAGTAGCGCATCCAATGTCTACGACATTCCGGTTATCTCCTTCGCGGCATTGCTGTAGATCGCTGCAGATCACTGTTGCAAACAAACGCAGCGATCTGATGTTACGAGCCAATTATCCGATCACGAACCAACCAAGTACTATTAAACCATGAGAGAAAACAGGTCAAATTTGTCTGCGGTGATCTCTCCCTCTCTCTCTGAACTTCGCCTGATAGCAGAAATATTTTAACAGATCTGTTAAAAGATTTCTGAACAACCAGCACGCATCCCCGTGTAACGCACGCTGACGTGCGTTACATGGGGATGTGTGCTGGCTGGTTCTGTCTTCTGCACGCGAACGTGAAATAAAGCCAACAAAATGCAACTACTGGGCAGGTGAGTAACCCGCTTCGTGACAGACGACATGCAGACGACAGGTGCTGACTGATCGGTGACGCACCAGTCATCCTTTTCCAAACAAACAAACAAACAAACACACATGTACAGGCCGTTTCGTGCTGCCTTAATACACAGGAAAACCCGCGAAACGAAGAAAACGCACGCGATCGAAGTTTTAAAAACGATGTCAAGGGATATCGCGCGCCCGCAAGTTCGCGCGAAATGCGCCGCGTTATATCAGGCCATCGCCACCTCCACTTCAGCTGGGTGAAAATCGAGGAGCAAAAAAACCGAGGACAAACATTTCAGCCAAGGCTTCTTCACAGACAAGCAGAGGCCGCGATGCAGACGGGCAAAAAATGATAAGAACCATTAAATCGACAACGAACGAAAACTTTGCTGCATCTTTACATATCTCTTGGATATCGGCTGCGCCTCCGCATGAAATGTCAACCCTGAAGGGTTAATGTTGTTGTTGTAGCTGCTTTTGTTGTTCCTTATATACCCCAGGAGCCCCAGTCGGGGCATTACATGAGGGATGGGCCATGAGGGACAGTAAGGTAATGTTCCCAGAGCAGTCCCGAGCAGTTATGGATCGGAATGGTGCACGGCAGTAGCAGGTGGGCGGTTCCAGCCCCGTGTGGTAAAAACAAAAAAGGAATATTGAAGTGTACAGTTGTTTCCTTCCTACAGAAGTGAAGCAAATACACTAAAAAAATCGGAATAATGGCGCACAATGATTTATTTCATTCGCGCAAAATGCATCCAGCTCACCTTGATTACGCTAGTGCTCGAGATTACGCTGTTTACTTCCGCGACAAAAAAAATAGTGCGCTGCTTGCTGTGAGCAATGTTCACAAGTATGAACCAATTCAAGATGGCTGGGCTTTAGGCAAGTGCTTAAAATTTGCCCGGGTGGCTGAATCGTGTGACAGACAGACAGACAGACAGACAGACAGACAGACAGACAGACAGACAGACAGACAGACAGACTTCAAGTATCCCAAGAAAGACTATCGTCTTTATTAATAGGGTCACAAAGCACCGCATGACAAGTACGCGTTCCCCACATAAGGTCGCACTGACGTCAGCGGCGAACGATTCGGAGAGGAAGCGCGATCGCCGAGTATGGGCGCCGACCAACTGTTGTCGTCGAAGGTTGCCGACGCAAGAAACAATCCAGTCTGACTCGTCTTCCGAAAGCTATACAAGCTCGGACTGCCATCACATATGCGTGGTCGCGCGCGTTGCATTTAGAACGCGTACACCACCGATTAAAATAAGTGAATAATACAAACCGGTCGTCGCATAGCATTCTCAAAGGCAGTATATAGTAAACCACAAAGAGCAAAAAGCCAAAGTTCGGAATGCCGCCAGCGGGTTACCGAGGCCAACCAGTTGCGAGTTATGCATGGAAGGTTGCGCATATTCAAAATGGTCAACAATGGCCACGTAGCACCTATGTGTTCTTACACCTACCGAGCAGAGAGAATCCTTCGCCATGAAGTATGTGTATGTCACCTTGAGGCAGTCTTGCCCGGCGCGGTGGTGTAGTAGTTATGGTGCTCGGGTGCCGCCGAAAAAAAAAACGCGGGTTCGATCCCGACCGCGGCGGTCGCATTTTCGATGGAGGCGAAAATGCCAGAGACACGTGTACTGTGCGTTGTCAGTGCACGTTAAAGATAACCCCAGGTGGTCTAAATTTCCGGAGCCCTCCACTACGGCCTTTCTCTCCTCTCTATCTCTTTCACTCCCTTTCCCCAACACCCACGGACACTCAGCCGTGCATGGGCTGCAGAAATTAGCGTCCTTTCCTTAATTGAACCGCAGTCAATGAAATATGCACACGTCACCTTGAGACAGTCTCTTATAGTTATGTCCAATAAACCATCTTTCAGTTTCGCAGTCATAAAGATGACCCTGCAACACTTTCTGAGCACAGCTGTGCCCATCAGTCGTGGCGGCTTCTGTGAAAATGCGAGCCAATTATTATTGCGCACTGCACACACCACGGAATTTGCAATTTGGTTTCGGGTATACAGCTGGAGACCGCTAGCGTATCATCCAGGAAGTGCGCAGTCCCCATAGTGGTCCAGGGACCATATACTTAAGGATATTCTGTCGTGCCAGTGCGGCCTAAAGCACACTCAGAACTCTATGACGTCACCTTGGACGTCACATGGATCTATGACGTCATCTTGGCGTTCACGTGCGCAGTTTCCGGCGCAAAATTTCAGAGAAGAAACTTTGACATAGCTTCCCTTTCACTTGTGTTAGAAAATATATACACTGTCGAAATGACCGACCGTTGTGTTTTCAAAACATATCTGCGTCAGTTCAAACTGACTCCACTTTAGTGTCACTCAATGTAATACCAGATGACGCTTCGAAAGAATGCACTGAAAATACCACTCGATCTAAACTAACTTAAGGCCAAACCTCATACGCGCGAAAATGCACGCGAAAGCGACGGGCGACGCGATGAGCGACGAAACGGGCCGTTCGCGCGACGAGTCGCGTAGTCAAAATCGCGCGAACACTCGGTTTTGGAAATCTAGAATCGGTCGCCCGTCGCCCGGAAGTGCCATGCTGATCTAGCCAATAGGAGAAACCCGGGACAGAATGTATATCAATGACGCACTGCCGGTTGCCGCCATGTGCTTGATATTCATGCACTTACGAAGGAAAAACATTATTACAAGGCTATAAAAAGCATTTTGTGTACTTTGCGTAGTAAAACATGCTACTCTGCTTTTCAAGCCGTGGTCAACGCACCAGTTTCGCTACAAAATCGACGCCTTCATGCCAGCAACACTGGATATCGCTCGCCGAAGTTTTCGCGTGAATGAAGTTTGGTTATGCAAACTACAGCTCGCGCGACGGTAGCCTGCTTCGCGTCGCCCGTCGCTGTCGCGTGCATTTTCGCGCATATGTGGTTTGGCCTTTAGTGCCGCATAAACCTTTTCAGAAGCAATGCGTCATAATGCTCGTGCGGAGTTGGGGAGTGCCCGAGATCTCGGTAACGCGACATGGTGAGGCACTCGAATGTGACGTCAACGCCGCACCGCATCTTCGTGACGTCATACTTCGTAGCTTGTGCCACATATAACGACCCCCTATCCCACTTTTCCACGGCGCGTTTTCCTAGCGGTCAAAATTAGACGCGGTTGTGAGTGACACACCAGGAGAAGGAGACGCGTAAAGAAAGAAAGAAAGAAAGAAAGAAAGAAAGAAAGAAAGAAAGAAAGAAAGAAAGAAAGAAAGATCAAAATATGCCATCTGCTACAACAAACAGGGCGAGCAGACGAAAAAAAAAAAAAAAAGAGCTTGCGCGAAGCGAATGTGATCGTCTCCCTAAAATGAAGTCCCGAGCACTTAGCACAGTCGCCGCGCATGCGCACAATGCGGCTAATAGGAGAGTGCAGCAGGAGGGGCCTAAGTAAAACCGTACACAACGCCATTTGGGACCAGGCGTGGGGTTTCAAACTACAGGATTATACGAAGGAGCAAAAAAAAAAAAACAAAGTACTGCCGCGTTATGCACGGAGGTTGCCGCGAGGTGTCGCTAAGAATCTCAGTAAACGGTTCGCGTGATTGGTCAGAATGGAGCTTGATGCACCTAACAACCAAACAAATTCTCATTGCGCGTTTTTGCCATAAGTTGTCGGACGACGTCACCAAACGGATAAAAAAAAGAAAACGACTAAGTGAGTGAGTGAGTGAGTGAGTGAGTGAGTGAGTGAGTGAGTGAGTGAGTGAGTGAGTGAGTGAGTGAGTGAGTGAGCGAGCGAGCGACGATTAGCCGCAGTTCTCGTTGAAACACTCCTTTTCAGTTATGGTAAATGAGTTCTGCTGAATTCTGCAAGGTGAAGTGACGGTTCTGAAAGGAGAAAGTAGCACCCGGGGTTTGTAGCACTACGCTACAATGATGGATCTCCTTGTAGCGTTGTGCTACAACCGGCGGGCTCTATTTTCGCTTTTCATAAACGTTACTCCACCTTGAGGAATTCAGCAGGACTCATTCGCCGTATCCAACTGTTCGAGCAACCACCCCGGATAGTCACATGGTTCGAACGCCGGACAAGAACGAATTTTTCCTAGGAGCTTTTAATTCCGAGAAACCCGTACACATATCTTGGTAGTTTTGTGCTGCAAACGGGTGGGTGTTGACTTTTCCTTTGTTCAGTCGCATCTTCTGTTGTAATCCACATTCCACCTATGTATATTTATCCGTATTTGTACATGCTGTATGCCCCCCTTACACAATGCCCCACGAGGGCCCTGTAAGGTACGGGTAAATAAATAAATCTTTCTCTTTTTAGTTTTTTAAGTCTCTGCCTTTAGTTGTCGTTCCAGCACCAACCACACGTCAAGCATGCTCCCTTGTGCGTCACATACGTGCAAGACCTTAAGCACCCGCACTACCGGACGCCAAGACAAGAGTACCTATATCTCCTCCTTTAAAACAAAGGACAGTTTACTGAATACGCCGAGGAAGTTCACTGAATAAGCCGAACATGCATACAGTTGAACCTCGTTATAACGAACACTGATGTAGCGAATTAACGGTTATATCGAACTAAATACAAACTTCGGTTGGTCGCACTTCATTTCAGCGGCACTTATTCTTTTTACGACGAATCAGGAAACGCGAGAGCCGCCGCGACGTCGGCTTAGTTCGCGTCGAGGTTCAGAACTGGAAAGTATAGGCATGAAAAGCGAAATAAACATCGAAGGACGATTCACAACCACATCTTTGTGAAATAAAAAAAAATGCAGTAGCTTGGTGTGCTCCAGCGGCATTGGGAATCGAACCCAGGACCTTCCGCTTCGC
This sequence comes from Hyalomma asiaticum, assembly GCA_013339685.2. Classification (NCBI taxonomy): domain Eukaryota; kingdom Metazoa; phylum Arthropoda; class Arachnida; order Ixodida; family Ixodidae; genus Hyalomma; species Hyalomma asiaticum. The sequence continues at coordinate 10,609,329 of CM023487.1, forward strand.
TGGCGGACGCTTCCGGCGACGCTGGGCCGCTGCGGTGTCGTCACTGTCGTCTGCAACGACCGCAGAAATGGCGATCTCTCTCTCTCCTCTCTCTCCCTGACGAGTGCCGCGTCTATTTTGGCGCTCGTACGCGGAGAAGCCAGAGGCAGTGGCGGCGATAGACCGTTTTCGCCGCTGTGGCGGCAGCGGCAGGACCCACAAAAACGAAAGCCGGCACCGCCGAGGGCCGCCATTTTTAGAAGCCGGCGACCCACTGTGCGCCCAGGCAGTTCCGGGCAGGAGGAGGCAGACGAGCGAGCTGTGTTCCTAAGGTGAAACACTTTTAAACGTCTGCTCTTGCAGTGTTAAACTATTATCTGATAACTCTATTGTCTTTGGGGACACTTACAACATTATATTATTTCTCGGAGTGCTCCTGGAAATAGGACACCTTCGACCTATATTACTGGGTGGAATATAGGGGATAGCCCCGCGATATTGCAATGAGCATTCATTCATTCATTCATTCATTCACACTATCAAGTTAATAATAACTGTTAGCGTTTTCAGTGCCAGAATCGCGATACTGTTATGATTATGAGGCGCGCTGTAGTGGAGGGGCTCGGGAAATTTCGACCACGTGAGGTTTTTTAACAGGCGCTGATAACGTATGCGGTACACGGGCTTATCTACTCCTCGAACATTTCGCCTCCATCGAAATTGGACAGCCTCGACAAGACTTGAACCTGTTCGTGCTAATATACTTATCAGTTCACAATATCCAAAAGCACAATCAACTCTTAACTGGGGCGATAAAACGCGGGGAAACAAAGTGCGAGTGGTTACGCCAGCTTGAAGCTTCCGCACCAACTCGCTGTGACGTCACATATCTTGACGGCATCCTAACCAGTAGAAATGAAGTAAACTAAACAGTGAGGAGGGCCTGCGACATAACTTATGTGGCAAAAAGGAAAAAAAAAAGTACACAGAAAAAAAAACGCCTCCAAATAACTGACAGCACGCAGACATTCACGTTCACACGCTTTGACACGATACTTGATACGAAACTTCGGCCTCCCTTTTACTTTGTCTTTTTTATTAATAAGCCCACGATGACGAAATCAATGACAGTAGAGTTTGTGGGGCCATGCATGCCCGTCGCCATTGCATGGCGTTATATACGCACCACCCACAAGTTCTAAAATAATATTTTATCAATTTAAAAAGATTCAGTATTTCAGTTGAATGTCCCCTGAAAGTCCGAGTCATAACAGGACGGATGATGAAACTCAAAGTTTCGGTTTGTAATCTCGCGGTGAAAGTGCTGCTGTAAGAGCTGGCTATGTGCATGCGCAGGCTGCTGTGTTCGATGGCTAAGCAGCTTTATTAGTAATCATATATATATCTAGTGATTAGTAAATTTTATTAGTAATCAGTCGCTAGCCCAACTGTCTACAATTGAGACATCGGCTCCATTATGCATTAAAAAAAAAGAAAAACGAAAGGGCAGAAAAACGCACTGCGCCGTGCTCTCTGGGTTTACGTTTACTGAATGAGCCGAACACGCATACAGTGGAAACTCGTTATAACGAACAGTTATATCGCGGATTAGCAGTTATATCGAACTAAATAAATATAAACTTCGGTTGGTCACGCTTCATTTCGCGGCACAATTTTTTGACGACGAAACGGGAAACGCGAGCGACGGTGGCTTGGTTCGAGTCGAGGCCCGGAACTCGAAAGGTAGCATGAAATGCGAAATAAACATCAAAAGACGAGTTACAAGCACATCTTTCTGAAAAAAAAAAAATTGAAGCAGCTTCGCTGACCCAACGTCGCGAAGGCAGGTCAAACAGCGGAGCTGGCCAATAATGTGTGGGTGGAGAGCAATTAAGCGCAGGTCCCTTCTGCGCTACGCGAGACTTGTGTTTATTTACCCCCTCTCTGTCTCTTCCTCTGTGTCCCTCTTTCTCTCTCCCTCGCTCTCCATTCTTTTCTCTCGCCCATATCAAGTGGTGTTACAGTCGGCGGTACAACGCAATCACATGGCTCCCATAAATGCATGTTCTGCAGGAGTGGGCACCCTGTCCCGTCGTTGTTTTTATTAAGTGCACGTTATTTTTCTGTATCCTTGATTTGATTTTGTGGTGTTTAACGTGCCAAACCAGCTCTGATTATGAGAGACGCCGTAATGGAGGTCTCCGGAAATTTAGACCACCTGGGGTTCTTTTAACGTACGCTGACATCGCACAGCACACGGGCCTCAACATTTCGCCTCCATCGAAACGCAGCCGCCGCTGCCGGGTTTCGACCCCGCGACCCTCCGATCAATTTGTGTGTATGGCAAAACGAAAAAAAAAAAAAAGGAGGAGGAGGAGGAGGTGCAGCCTCGTGGCTATGTTCATGGGTACCCGGGTTCGAATCCCGCCTTGCTAAGAAATTGTTTTGCTTCATCTATTTCCTTATTTCTCTCGCTCTCTGTGTCTCTCCTCATGTCACAATCTCTACACTTCACTCTCTCTCTCTCAGCTTAGCCCTCTCCCAGCTGAGCCGAGTTTTCAATCTACGCCCGTCACGGACCTATACCTACAGCTTTAACACCTACGCCGCTCGGAGTTACGGAAGCCTCTACAACGAGACAAAGCAAATCAGATTTCACAGGGCCACAGAGATATGGGTAAGGAATTACCTCGCTCTTACAGTGGGTCTGAAGCCTAGAGTAATGCGTTTTCGAAGCGATCACGCGCAACAATATTATTGTGCGAGCCAGAGTGCAGATTAGTTAGGTAAGCTTTTGTTATCTCTACTGCTACAACAAATATCGGATATAACGAACAAATTACGGTACTCCGTTATAACGAGGTTCGGCTGCATTAACTCACAAGTGACACAGATCGCGCGTCCTCTCGTGGTTTAAATCGCCTTTCGAACTGCGCGCCTATAGTGTGGGCAGCAGAAAACGGCAGGGCGTGTCCCACCAATTTCGTTGCGGTTGAAAGCCCACCTAACCCTGCCTCGTCCCTTTCCCATTTTTTCCATTATTTTCCTTCACTGCGTTTCAACGTTCTTTTTCTCTTTTCAGTGCGAGCCTTCTTCGACTGTCTGTCTGCTTGCGAGGAGCAGTACTACGTCTTTTTCTTTTTGAAGCTTCTTCCTCTCATCAGCTTCCTTCTTCCTTGCTTTTGCTCCTTCCCATACTTTTGCTTGCGCAACAAGTTAGAAACCCTTGCGCATCCACCCCCGGAGAAGCAGCACATCTTCGTCGCCACTATTTGTTTTGTTTTCTTCATTCCGAGTGCAGTGCGTAACATCTCCAGTCGCTCGTTCACTCCTTTCGAAGCCGCTGCGGAGAGAAAGAGCGCAACCAGCCAACGCAAAACCAAAAAAAAAAAAAGGAGAGAAAGAAACAGTGGGTACTTTTCGCGTCAGCTGTCAAGACACGTCAAGCACGGAACAGACTGCTATAAAGAAAGCGATAAAAGAACTTAAAAAAACTCAAACAAGTGCAACAGACCCTCCCCTCCTCTCCCGCCTTTTCTTGGGACGTGTATCGGGCATTGGTGGATGAGAGATGAGAGGGGGGCGAGGTCTCCTTGTTTTGGCTGTGAGTCATCGTCGCTAGAAGGCAGCCCGCGGCGGCCAACGAGCAGTTGCCCCTCGGGCGAAAACGAAAGCGCCGCAACACTCGAAGCACCAAACTCTCTCGGGTGTGTGCGTCTGTGTTCAACTCACAGAAGCCAAGAGCCTCCATTTTCGACAGCGCCTATCTGGGCGTTTTCTTCGGGCGGGAAACGTTACGGCTTCGGTGGAACACGTGCATCAGCCGCTGTGATGCTATCGTGGACACTGTCACATTCCGCCGCCATATTGTCGAATTCCGCCATCTTGTCAGCTCCGATTGGCCCAGAGCGCAGCTAAGGGCTCGCTGATTGGCTCAAAAATGCCGCCATTACAGAATTTGATAAGATGGCGGAATTTGACATTGTCCAGGATAGTACCTTTAGGTTGTGGTGGTTGGCTGTCCTGGATTAGGAATGGCTCTGGCTCCAGTGGATCGATGAATGGATGTTGAGAGAACCCTAATTGAAAGAAAATGTGACGGACACCACCTAGGTCGTCCCTTTCTTGCCTGTCTTTTTCTGCGTAAACCATCCTCTTGTATGGCAGCATCGATTAATTTTCGTCGGTTTTAAGGGCGTGCTTACACGCATGAGGTCATAACGTCCAAAATATCGGTTCTACATCATTAGTTACACATCTCGTACCGTCAATGTGAGCGTTGCAGCAGTAAATCAGTTTGGCACTCATAAAGTGGCACTTCACCTCTACTATACGTACAAGTCATATTTGACCGAAAATCGGTATCCCACCGTCCGCACGTCTATCAACATAGTGTTTACGTTTTTGACATCACACGTGTTGCATACACTTTATTCGTTTTCTACATTTGTCGTCTCGCATGATGTACAGAAGCAGACGAACGTGAACACAATCGCCGGCAGAAACACATGCAGGCGACAGAAAAGACTGCACGCAATGTGCTCAACAATTAAAGAACCGGGCAACAGATATGGGGCAGAAAACATACACGCATTAAGTGCAACAAATCTCTTTTTAAGTGCAATAATTACGCAGCCGTTCAGTACTCCAACACTAAACGTTACAATTATAGTGGAGCAGCGTGCAAATTTGGGATCCTGGGTAGCCTGTTTAGATCCCCGCCACGCACAATTAACAGCCTAAATGGAAACAAAGAAAAGAACAAACTCAGAAGACGCTCCCAGATGGCGTTGGCAACAATGTTACGGGCGCCACCTGGGAGCCGGCAGCATGCAGCGGCCAGACGAATTACAAAAGAAAAGAAACGAGCGGTAGTCGACCGCGAAGAAGAGCCCTACATCCTAAGAAGCGCGGGGATTAATGCCTGGGAGCTGCGGCGTCCGTAAGGATAGAACCGGTTGACCTAGCCGCGCAATAACGTTAAAGAATAATGCAATACAGGAAATAAAGAACTAATGGATGAAAAAGAGATAACGGAGGGCCGAAGTGAGGCCATCGTGGTGACCTCAAGCAAGAGGGCTTCGTTCGGAAGGGATGGAGCTTGCAAATCTGACAGCCGCAAAGCCGAAGCAGAAGAACGATATATGTGCATACTTTCTTTTTTTTCCAGGCTAATATTTCTGCTCGCAAATGTGCGATATGGATCGAACATCAGACAACCGAGAGGGACGCTCCAAGCACGACTTTTGGCATGAGCGTGACAATGCAGACGAAAACACGTACAAAGAAGCAGACGAAAACCATAAAGCGAGACGAATGAAAGTAGCAGACGATAGACAAGCGAAGTAGATAGAAACAGACGACAACAAAACGGAAGAATAAAGCGCTACACGCCCACAATGCCCACAACGCGAAGGCGGACCACGGAGGCGAGTTTCGTTTTTGATAGAGGCGCCGTGACAGACTCGAGAACAAAAGAAGCGTTAGCAACGTTGGTCACCTTTACGTTCCACTTTTCTGTTCCCTTGGGGACGTTGCTTTAACGTTCAAAGAAAAGAATGTTATGGAAGACGATTATAGATAATCAGCAGTCCTCGCGACCGCCTCGCCTGCCGACGAAGGACAGGGAAGGGCAGGTCAACAGATAAGGAAAGGCTATAATCGACAGACAAGAAAATACAGATTAACGGATGAGCAAAAGGCAGATCAACGCATATGGGAGAACCGATCGACCGATACAAGCAAAACAACAGAGGCCTCGCAACTATACGACGCCATCGACACTGTTAGGGGAACAGGGCCAACCTCCATCGCCGTGTTTGCAAATCGTCATCCGGCCGCTCACTCCGAGTCCGGCCGTAGACACCGCTGGCACACGTTACATACGCAAGCAAGGGCCGTATGTGTATACAGATGCAATCCCTGCGCCGCCTCTATCGCGTGCCGTTCCCATTTCCATCCAAGCACGACGAGAGATAGCTTCCCGTTAAACAGGCGGCCTCTTTATTTCCCATCTTCCTTACCCCGCGGCTGCTGCACGCGATTCTGTAGTGATGAAGACAAAACCAGAAGCTGTATTTCTGAAGGACTCCGGTAAAATGGTTGTCCCGAGCGGTCCGTTATAGGCTTTTTTTCTCTTTTTTTTTGTCTAGGTTTACCTTGACGACAAAGCGGTGTTTCTTCTTTTTTTCTTTCTTTCTCGACCTCGAAATCTCCCTCCTGTCACCGCAGACTTACTTATCCTAGCAAAGCTGTTACAGCAGAAGAAGCGAAAGAGACAGAGAGAGAGCGGATAAACATCCATCGGGCTTACACGATAGCAGACGACGCCTGCATCCGTAAAGAAAACAGACGTACGCACAAGATTGTGTAGCGGCTTGCGCTAAAGCAACTTTCCGTCCTTTTGTTTCCCGACCCCAATCTTTCGAATCAGCTAGCGAAGAGATGCCGTCGTTGTCTCTACTTATTCGAGGGTCGTCCTTCGGGTGTTCGAGTGCATATCTATTCCCTCGTCGCAGCAAAAGAACTAGAATTGCTGAAAAAAAAAAAAACAATATGAAGGCCGAGCTTCGCTTTAGCAAATTTCGCGCCAAATCCCCCTCGTCCACACGTCAGTATGACGCCACAGATTTCAAATTTTATGCCTCTGCGCTCATTTATCAACCCTTGGGCAAAGAGATAATCATTAAAAAAAATTGAGTCAGTTGTTGCCTCGTATGCAAATTAACAAAGCTTCTTCGGTCAACGATATGCACTTAACTCTGGGCCCCAGCAGATGCAGTCAGAGCTTGTGACGTCACTTCGAGCTGTGCGGGAACTTATACAGGTGTCACTATAGTCGATACCAGCCCCTCCACCTTTGGCTCATAGGACGTGTGTTCATTTTGCTTGCGCAAAAAGGTGATACAGTCAAATCATTTTCTTTCTTTCTACCCCCTTCTCCCACCCCCTTCTCCCCCTCTAGATTGTGCCCCTTTAGGCGGTGTGCGGTGTTCTGGGATACGCGGATTTTCAATCTATCGCGCAACTGTCGAGTAAAGCATAGATGACTCATATTATCGATTGTATACTTCCAGTGAAAAAGATGCAGCGACGGCCGCTATGCATGGACGAGGATGATTCATAATGACTACAGTGTCGCATGCCAAAGCAATGCGCATGTTTATTGCAGTACAAACACCAACGTGCGCACCCCCTCAGAGCGAGCCAATATGGCCGAGCTCATTGGAAACAGACGGCCTGCCGCCCGCTGCGGGGGTGGCAATATAGATGCACGTGAGATGATGACGCGCGCCACTGAAGCGTGACAGAAGACGCAGAAATTAATTGCCGCGTGGTAAGCACCACGGGTGCGCGCTCTAGTGGCGGGCAGCGACAGCTGCGGCGGTTGCATGCGCGTATCGTCTGCTTCGCAGAAAAAGTGCAGACGATATTTCGGAGAAAGCGCGAAGCGCTGACTCTGGACAACCACTACTGCATGCTGAAGAGTCGTCTGCTAAAGAAACGGGCCGCCCATGTCTAGCGCAGACGACGACGCAATATGTGATATATTGCCAAAAATGTCTATATTTCGATTTCCGTTGGCTGAGGAACTATAGTAATGTACCCAATCATCAAGCATGCATTTTGACTGAGCTTATACTGGCACGGATCCACAACCTTTCAAATCAAAGCAAAGCACACGAGTACCACAGTGACAGGCGATAATAGTGCTAACTCAGAAATAAGATTATCATTATAAATGCATCTGCATATGCCTGGATATCTATATACGCTTTACATCTACAGATACATATGCTGCGAGATTATCTGCATGTGGTGTGAGATATATGTGTCCCTTTGTATGTAATGTTTTTCATATTAAAATCAACTGCAATATAACACTCGATTGTGTTGTCTGTCCTCAGTTCCCCAGTTATTTAGCACCTCACTCAGTTGTAACGTAATTAGCCGAATCAATAATTTGCTGAAGTCATGCTGTACAGTGGATCAACAAAGTTGTATGCGATGCTACAGACAAAGGCATTGGTTCACTAACTAATAGGCACGTATTTTCACTAATATTTCACAAATGAACGCCCATCAATAGCCCACAAACGTCAAGTATCATTCATTTTAGAAACTATGCTCAACTAGTTCCACCGATCTCGAAGGCAACGATCACTTCTACACAGTACGTAACAAGCCAGAAACCCGGCGCAAGCAAGTTTACTACGAAAACGATTTCTTTCACGATTTATACTGCACCTTCAGGTACAACAGAAGCGTTCTGCATCAGCGCTACACGCAAAATCGAAAGCCTATCCGTAGCCACAGAGAAAGCCACGCATGTACGTGTAGATCAATAGCCCGGCAATGCAGCTGAAGCAGGAAAGCAAGTCCCCCACATACTCTCCGTTTATTATGTACGCCACCGCTATTTCAAACTTCCGCCACGGCACGGTTCAACGGTCACGCGGAACGATATCGCTTCTTTTTCTTCTTTCATCGTTACTGTTATTTGTTCTGTTGCATCTTACACGTCACGGCCGAGCGGTGCCATTTCCGCGTTTCATAACACCGCCTCGGCACATTATACCACACAGCTACACAGTCCGCCGACGTTTGAATCGAGATCGTATCGAAAAGCCGCGAAGACGCCGTGAACGTCAAAAGCAGACGACACGCTGCACTTCTTTCCATTGATCGTCTGCGTTCAAGGCGGTCTCGAAAGCAGACGAATTCTGCAGACGTGTTTGGAAGCGTCGAAAGTGTATACATGCATGCCGAAATCCTTACGTTTATCGTCTGCATTCAAACTCAGCAGCTGACAAGTACTGCTTGTATATGTATACTGATACCCGTCAAAAATTCGCACGATGGAAGGATAAAAATACGTGCACCGGGTGTCGACTGCACGTAACTAAACGTTTATTTGTTTGCTTGCTTGTTTGTTTTTTTCTGGAGTGAGCTGACAGATTGAGGTCGACCTAAACTCCGGCATGAAGCATGGAATGTGATCCCTCCCAGCCGCCAGGAATTGTTTTTCAAAGAAATAAAGACAGAAAAATTCGGGATGTTTCAAAATGAAAACATTAATTTGCTCTATGCCTACACCACAGCTCGCTTTAGTTTGATGCTCACGCGACAAGCTACGCCTGCGAATCAGAAGAGGCTTTGCACGAACTATAAACATCCGACGGCAAGCAGCGTTACCTGTTATCCTTGAGTCATTACTAAAACGACCGTTTAATATGTGAAGATCACGGCTCGTTTCTATTCGCATTGTATATACAGTTCGTCAACGCGGCATGGTCAGTGCCAGTTCTCCGTTTGCATCAAACCTACATGCGCTGTGCGTCCCTGTGCTGCAGTACGAAAAGAAAGAAAGAAAGAAAGAAAGAAAGAAAGAAAGAAAGAAAGAAAGAAAGAAAGAAAGAAAGAAAGAAAGAAAGAAAGAAAGAAAGAAAGAAAGAAAGAAAGAAAGTCACACGGCGGGACGCACCTCAGGCGTCACGTTTAATTGGTGACGCTGACAGGCGAGTCAACTACCGAACTACACAATACGTGCCATCGAGTGGACAAAGCGCACACAGAAGCGGTGGATGGCGGATGATCACCGCACGTGATCATCACGGCGCTAGTAAGCAGGCGCTAGTAAGCGTACGTGCATGTAGCAGTCAATAGAATACAGCGACTGAGTACAGCGATTGATTTGTAAGTACAGCCCCTTCCGCAACCCCCTTTCTATTTGCCCTTCCATTATATACCCTCCTAAAAAAGATGCACATTGATCTATAGCTCGCTTTAAAGAACCAACGAGCCTAATGTCACCCAAAGCGGGCGGTCAATTTCCGAGATTTATACAGCAGGTAATGGGCATTAACGAGAAAACCGGCTTTAGAAACGCTTAATGCGCACAACGTGGCAACCAAACGGGCGTTATAGGCCGAAAATGGGGTCTTCAATTAACCTCAGTGCTGCTTGTGGAGACGCCGTCGTCTGCATGCTTGCTCCACGTACAGCTTGAAATGATCAAAGACGAGCACACTAACAGAGTTTCAACGTTCACTTTTCTTTCCGCATCGTAGAACCATTTCATTTAAAGGCCTATAAACGGGCAACTGCGGGAGGAAAACATTTTATGCGTGAGATTAGGCTTACGGTTAAAAAAAAAAAAAGGGCATTCTGCACAACGTCGTCTGCTCCGGAGTAGGGTACAGATGCCCCACCGACCCGTGTACACATCAAGACCCAAACGTATACGCATACGGAGCACCATGTACGATGATCGTCGTATAAAACGTATACACGACCAACGCATGCGCATGCGCCGATCACGCGACCTCACTACGTAACAGCGCCAACAGCGTACGGTACGCTTCGACGTTCCTCCGAAGTTAACGTATGCGTATTCTTCTGCAAACGGTTCGCTTCCTTCCCGTGCAGACACGCCCGAGGTCGACGTTGTTTTTACGACGCTCATATGCTCGCACCGCCCCCAACGTGTGCGCGCGGCTTCCGTTTCTTCCTTCATGGCACGCTTACCGCGATCGTCTTACGTCGTCTTTCTTTTTTTAGCGTTTAAGGTGCTGCAACATGTCTCGGTTCATTCACGAAATATGAGCCGGAAACGGCTTGGCATAAACGGAGCGATGATAGCGCCACGAAACGGCGTTTTTTCTTTTTTTTTTTATTTCCCGGATATAAAAAAATAGAGTCCACATAAAAAGTCAACAGTTCCGATCCCTGTACGAAAACGGTGCTGGATAAGAACGTTGAGCTTCTGTGCACACACACATCGCGCATAGATACATAAAAAAAAAATTCATTCCCCCGTTCTTGTGACCGATATATCTGAAAAGGTGTTCCACCCCTAGAGGAATCAACTCTTACGATTACACATGTACTATACGAAAATGCAGGCCATTATATAGGCCCTATCGCGAGTAATGGATACCTCATGCAAGTTTGCATGGGATCGTCGTTTAAACGCAAAGCACCCCCTATCATCTTAGAGCAGGGCATATGGCGTGCACAAGTCGTAATACCACTTGTGCGCACATACCTAAAGAAAAATGGAGAAAAAAAAGGAGTTTACGAAGTGACACAATCGCTGCAAGAGTGCAACGAAGCGGCCTCTAAGAACGGTCTATTCCACTTCAAGTTCGTTATAAGCGCGTTTTTTGGGGCATGCCAGGTCACCTCGTATATCGAATAATTTTTATGGCCGAAGACAGCTATAACAGGGTCCTGACTGCATAATCGAAGCAACCGCACTTTGTACGCACGACCGTCCAAGAAGTCGACGACCGCGGCCGCATGCATAAATAAGCTCGAAGTAAGAGAAAAAAATAGGTGAGAAAGAAAGAAAGGGCTTTCTGAGAGGAGGAATGTGCGTAACGAGGAAAAACCTTTCAACAGTGCGCAGTAGCCGCATTACGGCCGCAACACCAAAATGGCGCTTACAGCGCCACCGCTCAAGTGAGGAGCTATACTGTTGCGCTAGTTCCGTGCAGCAGAGCGAAGGTTACGAGGCCATCGAGCGCAGAATTCTTGCGAAGCGAGACGAAATGCCATTGTTCGGACACGCACACCCCGTTTTATCCGCTTCCTTCCAGGACCGCAGCTGCCACTACATCGACCGCCATTGGCAGATGACAAGCCGCGGAAGGACACGTTTAACATGTCAACGCCCTCCGGATTGGCCGAAGAGGGCTGTAGCTTCCACAGTGCTGCACGGAACTTCTGAAACAGACTATAGCTGTACATTCTACCGCCGCTCTTTGCCGCCTCACCGCAAAAGAAACGTGGGTCTGTTTCGGCGGCCCGCGCTTCGTCGTCTGCCGTGCGTTAGCAGACGACAAAGAAATAGAAGAAAAATAGAAGCAAATCACGCGAAAACACGATAAAGGGAGAAAGCACGTGAACGAAGTGCCGTCGTAAAAGGCTTTTGCGTGGCCAGCTGCGTCCGTTTCCTTTACAGGCCGTTTCCCCCCTGCATTTTTTTTTCATGTATAAAGAAAAAAAGAAGCTTTTTCCTGTGCGGTCGTGCGTTTCAAGAGCATGGTACCACAGAAAAATAAAAAAGGGGGGGGGAGGGGTAGGGAAGCTACAAAAATAAAGAAAAAAATATCAAGAAGGACTATGAGCTTCGACGACCAGCGCGGTTTCAGAAAATGACCGACCACTGGAGCAACGTCTCTCTCTTCTTTTTCTTTTTTTTAGTTATTTTGACCAAACTTGGTGATAAAGATGGCGTGAACTTCATCACGAAATAGTTTCTGTGGCAATGGCTCCAGAGAGGTCGGTTCGGTCCCGGTGAATGAGCGAAAGAATAAAAGATGGCACTTTAGCACAATGATAAAAAGAATAGAATAATATGGAAGCACTAAACTGAGCACACACAGAGCCTCTGTGAACCACGTTTACGAAAGGTCGAGGTCGTTCCGAAGAGAGCGGCCACTTTTTCTATCCAAGCGGGGGAGGGGGCGGGAGGCATAGTTGACGTCGTAATTGACAGTCGACCAACAGCCCTCTCCCTCTCTGCAGATCAACGGAAAGATCTCGAAGGCCACGCTTTTGCTGGCTGCACTCACCGAAAAAAAGAAAAAGAGGCGGGGGGGGGGGGGGGGATTCGTGATCCGGAAACACGTTTTAGACACCCTCTTTTGGATACCAGCTGTTAACGCCATATTGTCCAATTTGCCGTCTCGTCAGCCCTGACTTAGTTCCAGAACGCTACAGCAAGGCCTCTAGCTCTGAATGGCTCAAGAAACGCCAACATGGCGGAATTTAAAACGTTAGTGGATAGATCAGTAAGACAAAAGGACGCAAACAAGAACACTTCTAGAGTGTGCTACAGTACACTACCTATATAGCACTGCCAAAGGACTCTGAAAGTAAGTCCAGCATGGTATCGAAACGCATGGTGACCACCATGTCTTGGACAGAAGCCAGGGCATAGCAATAGTGAACGTAGCCACATTTTCCAAGGGAGCTATCCAATAAGCGTCCACCTAGTGGTCGCATTGGCCGCCGCTGAGTGGCCAGAGCTCGAGAACATGCAGATGACAAAAGGCTTACGGTTGACCCAAAATCAAGTCACTTGACCTCACTGAGCTCCAGACAACTCTACACAAATGCGAGGGACGGAATATCCGCTTCAACGCGGCCAGCGCAGACCCCTGAGATCCCCTGCAGGTCATTCGAATCTCGGAGGCCGTATACTAGTCTTATTCTCTGATGACGTCAGGTAGAAATAGACATGTCCACTAGGTGAACAGGAACAGATAGCTCCCTATAGTACACTAGCACTCCATTAAAATATATAGAAAAGGCACACGCTTTGAAACCATGCGGCAAGTGAGACGGATTACTGCAGTTTCGTCTGGTACTGCTCGAAAGGGTCTCCAAGATGCATGCGTGCCACTCCAATCGACGCGTTCTGCCGTCCGCAGCAACCTTGACACGACTTTCATGCGACGGCGCATATGTCAACAACGCAGGCGACGAACGTACGACGAAGCATCGCGCGCGGCATCGAGGCAGGAGGATTCACGCGGCCGCAACAGCGTGCGGCGCTTCGAAGCGGCGAAAGCAATTTGTCATGCGCGCTTGCGACACAAGTCCCAACAGGTTACAGAGAAGAGACACACTCTCACCCCCCACACCTCATCGCCCGCATAATCGAACAAGTGGAACTCGTAGCGCCTGCACGCTGCAGGAGGCAATAAAGCTCAAGAATTGAAATTCCAGTAGGCAGAGGGCGCCTCCTTACGGCAGTGTTCCGCACTACTTCAACGAGGCGATTATTATTATTATCATGAACAAAACTTAAGCGTGTTTTACATGCGATAGCACTTTTATCTCCGTGCAGCCCCGCCGTAATTATTGAACAGCTAAAGGTGGTGGTGGTTCTGACTGTTGACGTATTCACTCGCATACAAGTGGCTAAAGAAAAATAACACTGTTTAGACATACATTAAACCTCACCTAAATGATTGCATGATTGATCTTTCTAGGGTTTCACATTCCAAAACCATGAGTTGGTTATGAGAGACGTCGTATAGTGAAGGGCTCCGAAAATTTCGACGACCTGGAGTTCTTTAACGTGCACTGACATCGCACAGTACACGGGCCTCAACATTTCGCTTCCATCGAAATGCAGCCGCCGCGGTCGGGATTCGATCCCGCGACCCTGCACAGCCAGCAGCCAGTAGACAACCGTGAAGGGGTTCTCAATCGAATTAATCTTTCGCCATCACATACACAACCCGTCTATTTCGATCGTTCTGCCTGATTTCACAAGATAATTTTCGAACGACGGCAAAATCAGCATTTTATTTACCAAACATGTGTGAGGTTTTCAGCGAATATTACTCCATACTAATTTCGCATGGTACCGCCTCTTCCTCTCCCTTCTTTCAAGAAGTCATACACGCAAACGTCACTTCCGCAATAAAGGTCGTCCGACAGAGGAAGTCGCACACATGGGAGCGTGGTGAAAAATGAAAGCTCGTCGAGGCGGTCGCGGCAAACGGGCCACTCCTCCCGACGACCGATGCCGGAATGTCCGAGGAGTGTCCGACAACACCTACAGCTCGAGGCGTCCCACTTCCCTCCGCGGCCAAAGCACGCGGCGCCGACCTACATCGACTACCGAAAACAACCGGCCGCCGCCGCGGAACGAATTCGTTATACCGAATGCCGAGGCGGTAAGGTAATTCTTCGACACAGGTGCAACACTGTAATACGATCGGGGCGAGATGAATTATAGTAATAGCGGATCCTACAGACGCACAGCTCCATACCCACATTGTAACAAACCAGTTTACGCACTTATCTTATTCCGTTATTTATGGTACCCTCAGGGTCTGCCACGGTTCTGCAGTATACAGAGGGAAGTGGGTTACAAGGTATATATAAACAAGTGATATATTGACGTGTGCGAATATCGAACTGTTCAAATACGAAAACACAAATGCGTCTTCACTAATAATATTTTATTCATTGAAATGTGGTAATGGCCAACTCCGCACCCCCCCCCCCCTTTTTTTTTTTTTTTTGACCGGGTCAAGGTAATAGCGATTTTATGTCCCCGTGGCGGTCCGGTCAACCAAAATCCCACCGAGTAGCGACGTCAAATGAGTCAGTCCGCCTTTCGCACGGTGCGAAAGCGCATGGCGGTAGAGTCGCGAAGCGTTTCGGCGTGGCCGTGGCCTCCGAGCAGGGATTTATGTAACCTCCGCCGGCCCCCCTCTAACTCTTAACCACACACCCCATGTGGATCCCCCTCTTCAAAAAAAAAAAAAAAAGTTTTCCAGCTAACCTATAGCTGTACCCAACCCTGCCCCCCCTGCTTTTAAACACACCCCCAAAATCGAAATTTGGAATAAGCCCCTGTCTCCGAGCGTGGGCGCGGAGCGCGCTGATCTCGAAGGCCATGGTATGGCATACCCGTGCGCTTTCGTCGCTCAGCAGACGATGACGACAACACACAGTGTGGCCAATAATTGTAGGAAGCCAGGTATCAGCTAAAATTTGTCCAACAAACAGTTCGGCTGCCAACGCTTTGAAACCTGCTGCGTCCTCCATCATCACGACCACGTGACAACATTCGCATGCCCTCAGTCATAAAAACGTAGAACGTCAGTACAATTTCACATACATAACCGGGAATCAATTGTGCAACGAAAGGTAGCTCACAAAGGGAAAGAGAGATTACGTGAAATCTCATTCTTCAGTCAATAACGCTGACTAAGGCATGGCGAACTGGGAGGAACTAACTGCAAGAGTGCCGTGCCAACTGACTGCAATCGCATATATACTGGTTACACATTGATATATCTGAACCAGCTCATAAAATATCATCATCATCATCATCATTAGCCTATTTAGGTCCACTGTAGGACGAAGGCCTCTTCCAACGATTTCCAATCCACCCTATCCTGAGGGAGTTGGTTCCACTTTATGCCCGCCAACCTTTTAATTTCATCGCTCCATCTAACCTTTTGCCTGCCTCTGTTGCGTTTTCCCTCTGTTGGTATCCATTCCGTCGCTCTTACTGTCCATCTGTTATCTTTCCTCCTCATGATATATCCTGCCCCAGTTCCACTTTTCTTTTAATTGATATAATAATTTGAGTGAGTGAGTGAGTGAGTGAGTGAGTGAGTGAGTGAGTGAGTGAGTGAGTGAGTGAGTGAGTGAGTGAGTGAGTGAGTGAGTGAGTGAGTTGAGCAAGCGATGGAGCTTTAGAGTACGATACACCGAGGTGTTGCATGCCACAGGCGGCGTGTACGGGAAAGCACGCAGTTGCAGCCATCCGGAACTCTCGCAGAGCGCCGACCGGCTGCCTTAAAAGAAAGAAAATAAAAAAAAAACACCACGTGACCCCGTTCTTCTCGTCGATCGGGAAGCATCCGAGCACGGAAAGCCTCCGGGAGCCACGCTCGCTGACGCCGCCGCTGCTCGACACGACCGAAAACGCTACTATATATGCCTGGGAGGATTGCACCGGAGAATGCACCCCAACCAACTATGACGTCACCGCACTAGCCCCTTACCCCTTTTTTTCACCTCGCTCTCTCTTGAACTTGTTCATCGAAGTGAGGCCGGCTCATTACCTGCGGGTGTCTGTCAACGACGCAGGGACCACGAGTGTTTTTGCGCATGACGCACACTGACGCGTCGATCTTTGTGTGTGTGTGTGGAAAGTGGGGCGGGGGGGCGATATCGCTGTAATTATATATCTCGCAACTATGCGTACGTACAATGTACTTCCTAAAATCTAGACTGAACGGAAGTATTACCTGTACAAAGAAGGATTCCTTACGACCGGGCTGCCATATATACCAGCCTCGCAACTTCTACAACGAAGTGACCTGTAAAACGAAGCCCGCATATAGCGCAGACCATTTGCTATACCTTCTGCCAGGAAGCACCTTTTTTTTTATATATATATGCTTAATAATAAATACGTAAAAATAAAAAAAATGAAGCACGCACAGGTTTACAGCTGCACAGCAGGCCATGTCGTATCAGCTGCGTAGCCGTACAGCGTTTTAATACAGCAACAAGGTGTCGCCAAGAAGAAGACTTCCGAAATCCTGTTTCTTATGATCTGCAGAATTCAGCTAATAAGCGTTGGTACGCCTTTGAACATGAAAAATAGGAGCTGGAGAAGAAGGTCTTGCTTTACGAGGAGGCTACGTGAACTAACTTGTAGCACACTCTGTTCGCGCTGCCATTCGACGCATCATTTCCTCGCGATAAGAGAAGGGAGTATACCAACGACTTGCAAACACGCGCGCAGGGAAAACGTCGACGCTCTGGCCGAAGACAAGTCATAAAGGGAACCGAGAAGCTAGGCAATACGGGGCTATATATACTTACCCTATAGCACCGAGCTTTCAGACGTGTATGGATGTGTGTGCGCAAATCTCGCTGCGCAAAGCTCCTTTTACGATTCTTCCGGCGTTATACAGCGCCGCAGCGTCTACACCTTTACCCTTCCCCCCCTCAGAAGGTGCAACGTCCTGTCGTTTTAAGCGTGCGTTTCCACGGAGATACAGAAATGCCCTTACGACAAAAAAAAAAAAAAAAAAAAAAAAAAGGCACCAACGGGGCACAGCCTTCTCTGTACGTCTATGCAAGGAACTTTGGGAAGGAAGTTGAACAGAAGTACAGCCAAAACCTCGTTATAACGACGTACCCTTATTTCAAATACCGCCTTACACGAAGTCCTTCGTCTCACGTGACCGCAGCGCACGGTACGACAGGAAGGATTCGTCCAATGGCATTGGCACATTGGACCATTACGAAAGCGAAAGGCACCGATGAGGAATACAGCTAAAAACTCGTTATAACGAAGTCGTCTCATTCGATACATCACCTTATACGTGAAATCATTCGCTGTTACGCCTGAAGTGCACGACGCTTGCAGGAACTTATTCATCAAACTGCGAACAATGCGAAAATGAAATGCGAACAGATTGCGAAACGGGAAATCGGCACAGCATTGAACTGTGCATCATAGGATACGGTTCCAATCGAAATAGCCTGGACAGGCGACAGGAACACCGCAATGGTGCCACTCGATTACGTCTGAAGCTCCACTACCATTATACGTGACCAAGTCAGGTCACGTGATTGTAATTAAGCGACATACCAATAGTTTTATTCGGTGCACACGAGCTGTACAATAATATATATCGCCAGTAATCACATGCATGTCCCGGTAGATTACCTGCACACCAAAAAAGGCTATTTCAAGTAGTTGTATCACGAGCATCCCGACAGGCCCTGACCGTACAGTTCTCAATTCGTTAGGCCTAACTCTAATAAGGTGCGCATATAACGAACTACTGCTTTTAGCGGAACTCGACCGAGAAACGTATATCGGCAGCAAATTATACACGAACCTTAGGAACGCCGTTTTAAATTGTCCCACACGAACAACCGTTTACAACGAAGTACCGCTTTTAGCGAAGTCCGATGCAGCAACGCATTCGACAGAGAGATATACTATCGACCCCATTTGCCTCCCGTTAAAATAGCGTGAACATCTCGGTTATGTGAAGCAGCTTTTAGAGATACCTTACACCAACTCACCCCCCTCGAAGAACAGTTACGCCAACTTTTCAAGCTCCCGTCTTTTCTAAGTTTACCACTTTTAGCGAAACACCACTTCGCGACACATTCGACAGCAACTCTAACCAACCATACCATTTCCCCTTTCCCACGCTCCTCTCATGATCTTGAAGTATGGGATAGGCCTTGCAGCGGGCGTGAGACAAACTGATTATGATGACAATAACGACGGCAATTTCAATCAAACTACCTCGAGGACCCGGTTATAATCAAATACCACGTTTAGTGAAACCCGACCAATAAAGGCAATCGACGACGCGTTATACTAACCTTACAATGTTCATCTTTTTCTTTCGCTTCCTTATACAGTGAAGGGTTATGAGGCGCACGCCTATCCGACTTCTGGATGGGCTTCGCTGAGCTTGCGGCTTGACGCCTGACCTGCGGCGGCAATCGCGGGGCTGCGCTTCGGACCGCTTGGCTACAGACGACAGGGAGGCAAAGCAGAACGACAACTCGAGCGTGACGAACTGCTCTACACTCGGAACGTGGGTGGTGGTGGGGCACTTTATAAGCTGAATCCAGATGCGGCCCGTTCGGCAGGCAGTCATGCAGTCACGGTTGACGCACACTACACACAGCACCGCAGAGGCGACGTGGGCGCTACCGCAAGCCCCTGAAATTATACGGGGTGGAAAAAAAAAAAAAAAAAAAAAGCTGTCTGCATGGCCAACGCTGACCGCCCTTTTATTGTTTTATCTTTTTTTTTTTACGCGTTTGACAAATATAGGCTCTGTCTTCGTTCCACTCTGAGTCGGAATAAACGAGCAATATGGTCGAATAACAATAGTTCCTGCTCAGCATTCACACATCGCGACCTTTTCCTTGCTGTGATCAAGGGGCTGAACTAATATTAATTAATTAATTAATTAATGAACTTTAGCTATGCGTCCACGATTATTGAAATCGAAGTCCTTTTTGGTGGGCAACGATCAAGTGAGGTTTAGGGCAAACGAGCGAGCAGCCGAGCGAACTAACGAACTTTTTGTTCTGTGCTTACCCACTGCGACTTTTTCCAGGATGCCTTCAGAGTCAGCTATGCAATTACCAACCGAACAAACTAGCCAAGCTTTAAACTAAGGCAACATTAAGGAAGGAAGGAAGGAAAGAAAGAAAGAAAGAAAGAAAGAAAGAAAGAAAGAAAGAAAGAAAGAAAGAAAGAAAGAAAGAAAGAAAAAGAAAGAAAGAAAAAACTGGTATCTGGCCCTCAAGGCAACTTCAAGACGTTCCCTACATGCTAACATAAATAAGTGACCCGCAAAGCAAACACCGGAACAGAGAGACGGCGGCGCTTTGACTACTCAGAGCGAGAATGCTAAAGAGCTGAGCTCACAGCGTGAACCAATTCACGGTTTAAGATTGAAAGATAAAAAAATAAATAAAGGAAGACGAGGGAATAAACAACAAAGAACAACCAGACGACGCGAGCCCCCGCACGCGCGCGTGCCGTCTGCATGTTAATACGCGTCGTCGTCGTCGTATGCTCCGATAATGAATCGTACAAACGCACGAGCCTATACAGAAAGTCCCGTCCGGTTTTACCACTGTTTGCGGTACGCAAGGCCCGACTGGCTCTTGTTATACGTAGAATAACGTTTATCGTCTTTTTTTTTTTTTTTCTTCATCGCGATTCCTAAAAGGTATAAAGGCTTCAGCGATTCCTAGATCGTAGCGCCGCCTGACGGTCGAGCCAGTGTATGCAGGAACAAAACCTGTGTAACGCAGGTCGGGAAGAAAAAATAATAAGAAAACAAAACAAAAAGTAAACGCTATTTCAAGCTCTATTGTACAAATTAGAAGACGACGAAATACAAAAAAAGAACCCCCCCCCCCCTGTGTACTTACGTCACGGGGCACATAAACACCAAGCCGTAAAGATTATTCGGAAGTTTCAAAACTGTAATCGCCTCGTAAACGTTATCGCCTCGTGATCACATCGTGGTTTTGGCACGTGAAAAAGTCAGAATTTATTAGAAGCGACGAGCTAAAGTAAGCGACACAGAGGTGTCGCGATATTTCGCAAAGAATAACGCGTTTTTCTATACCTCGACTTGTAGGCGAAGCCAGCAGACGACTAGATCGCCTCGGAAACATGCGAAGGATAAATGTTCGAACACTTTAATAAGATCATCAAACGAAATAAAAGCTAAACCCGTACTTGACGGCAAATTGAACGCATTGGTGCGTATGTGCACAGATAAGAAGCAAAAGCGAGGACACTGGGACAGCCTGGCAAGGAAAATAAAAATAGAATAAGAAAATAAGAGGCCTAAGGCAAGAGACATAACACAAAGAAAGATTGAATACTATACTTTCTGTGTCAACGCAAATGGGGCCGCGTTATTTACTATAATCTCTCCAGTATGCCTGTTAGAACACGTCCATATATGCGCATATGCATGGGTGAGGGCGATGAAGCTTACAAGCGCGCAGGCCTTCCGCAAACATGCGTAGATAGATGATGCGAGTACATACACGCACGCGCTGTCGTCCCGGACCGGACCGGATATTCAGGCCGGACGAGAAACGCTGCACACACTACTACGTGCATCCATCTATACGTAACATGCTACACGCGTTAGGGTCGAGTACGCGAGCTGCAGCACACTAGAGTGCGTGCATCTCAAGAGAGTTTGGGGAAGGAAGATGGGGGGGGGGGGGTCTTAACCCTCTTTACGAGGTTCATTTATTCGTAACCGCAATGCAAGGTGAAAAGGTGAAATGCATATTACAAATACGTAT
Organism: Hyalomma asiaticum; assembly: GCA_013339685.2. Classification (NCBI taxonomy): domain Eukaryota; kingdom Metazoa; phylum Arthropoda; class Arachnida; order Ixodida; family Ixodidae; genus Hyalomma; species Hyalomma asiaticum. Next base: position 10,630,680 of record CM023487.1, read on the forward strand.
TGCCCTCCCGTCCCCCCCCCCCCCCTAACGCGCGGGCATGTGTGTGTGTTGTACGAAACAGGATGAGCATTACGGAAGAACTGTACACAGAAAAACGCGAAACGATGGAATGAAAAGGAAAGAAAGAAAGAGAGAGAGAAAGACGCCACCATGCAGTATAGCCTTCGAAAAGGATTGATGATTCCTCTTCTTTAACAACGCTCGGAAGAGTATATAGAGCCAGCTGGACCAAACGGTTTCGGATTAATGCTATACCACCTGGTGCTCTTGAGCCGAATCTACAGATAAGACGGACACGTTCTCTCTCTCTCTCTCTCTCTCTCTCTTTAACGTTACGACTCGGCGGGGAGCATGTTCGAGGCACGGACTGCGGTGGACGACCCACATTCCCTGGTTACGTATGCCCCTCCATGTACGAGAGCGTATGTTAAAAGTTTAATTATAATAAAGAAAGCCATAGAGCTAGTTACATGAAACAGTTTGTGCACAATCAGTGTCACTATACCACGCATGCTTGCGCAAATATCAAATCTTTCGTCTATTTCCTTTCCGCAGGCTGTAAAAGACATCGACCTGCATGACGAACAAAATCGAAACACGAAGTGTCATATAAGGTCCCTCCACTTGCAGGGCAACAACGCACGCCAATTCCACGACGAAATGAAAGCTGTCTAAGGGGATAAAAAGCCAATCATACAACACGGTTGTGAGGTGGAAGAGGGGCTTTCAAAAGCGGTCACAAGTCCCTGACAGACGAGCCACGAGCGGGTATAAAACCTTCTGTCGAGGATGCATCTTGCAATGCATGGTGGTAAGTGGTGGTCACCACCCTCGACGACAAAAGATCGACCACGGGAAGAAGGGCGATGGCGGAGACTGGACTATGCTACGGAACTGAGTGGAGGATTATTCGGGGGGAACGGCACATGAACGCTGAGGTATCCGTACGCTTGGTACTTCGCACGTTGAGACCTCTTGAAATGAAACTCGCCATGACTTTTTTCCGGAAGAATTTGACTGCGTTAAAATGGAATAAAAACATCTTTTTTTTTTCTTTTTGCTCGTCTAGTACAAGTGCTGGCACTGCTGATTATACATCAACGATCCGGAGACGAAAGAAATGAGCAAGGAGTGGAAACGATGCCTTCTTCCTGGACCACTTATAATAACGCCAGGGTTGTACGTGTCAAAGCCACAGTACCATAACGAGACATGCCGTCTATAGTGGGAGGATCCCTGATTAATTCAGACTACCTTCTTTGACAAGCATATAAATCTATGTATTGTAAACGGGAGTTCTTGCACTTCGCCCAAAATCGAAATGCGGCCACGGTGGCCGGGGATCGAACTCGTATCCTCGAGGCCCCAAGGCCGGTTAAACCCACATTCAATAACAAGGGCACGTCCGATTCATGACCGAATTCAGTAGTACGCAGTATTCCACGCATGCTGTCGGTGTTGGCTAGCGCTGGCTATATGACAGCTGGCTGTTGGCTAATACTGCTTGGCTGTCAGCTGTTACCACAGCAACACTGTTTACATTCCATCTCAATCCAATGCTTACTTGTCCACCTTTTCTTTGCCCTACTGCAACCAACGCCCTTCGCGGAGAACACAAATGTCCACGCAAAATAATCGGTCGAACAGAGAGAAAGATGATGGCGTTCTATATGCAAAACACTGGCCAGGGAACCACGATACTCGGCAGAGCACGCCCCACGCAAAAACACACATTTTTTTTTTTGTATGCAGCAATGTATAGAGAAGCCTACAATTCCAACAGCATGCAGACGACACGCAAACATGCAGACGATCGGGCAAATACACGCACGCGAAATGTACGCGACACATGAAGCAGACGATTCCCTTGCACCACCAAAGGTCGTCGACAGCCCACACAGTCGTGAGAAAACGAGGCCGGGTATATACCATCACTCCTGCCCGACACGCATATACGAAAAGAAAAATTTAAAACAAAATAGACGCGGGCACGCATGCATGCCAAAGTAGACGAAAAGTCATTCACGCATGCGCGAAGAAAACACGCTTCCGCGATAACTGGATGCGCCCACGCACTGTAATATACGTGCAAGTGGCACTAGACATATTCGCAATGTTTGTCGGTGCTAGAGCGCGTCCAGTTACGATTTTGCCCGAAGTCTGGACGTCGCGTGCGTTCCAATTAGATCGAAAGGGGAAAAAAGAAATCGACGCAAGAAGTAATCAACTCCCGTATCCATTTTTTTTTTTTTTTTGTAGGAAGCAATGTGCCCCTAAGTCTCTCCGAAAGACTTCAAAAACGATAACGAAAAAACACCCGAGAGCCACCAGGAAGTGAAACAGTCTTAAGTCTATATCGATGCCGATGGGAGTGTGCGTTCATTACATACGTCCATATACGGCCGGTTGTTTCGCGGAAATAATCGAAGCCGCCGCTGCGTATCCACTCGAAACAGGCCGCATGAAAAGCGGGCAAGAAAAAAAAAAACGCCGATTAAAGAGAAGCTCAAACGAATACCGGACGGGACGTTCAACATAGAAAGAAACACTTTTGTTGTTGTTGTTGTTGTTGTTGTTGTTGTTGTTGTTGTTGTTGTTGTTGTTGTTGTTGTTGTTGTTGCGTGTGTGTGTTTAAACGTCTACCGCTTGGAGTTCTGTGGATACGTTTTCCGGCCAATTTCCACGGCCGGCCAATTTCCACGCCAGCTGTTGTTAAACCCAAGGTTATTTACGAGTCACACTGTTCGAACGCAGCTGGCATAGAATGTATGAGGAACACGCGCACAAAGTTGCGCTCCGATGTCAGAACTATATATTGACCACAACATATAATCTAATCAGCTGTTCTCATTGATTGACACGCTCCAAAGAGAACTTATAAATGTTTGTGTATTATACGTACAGTCACCGGTCTGTTTATATCTTGTGGTTCCTATAACAGACGAGACTGAAGCACACCGCGTGCAGACTCTGTCAATCACTTCAAACTCGACACTTTCAGCGCCGCACGTTCAGGTGTTGGCTTATTGCAAGGAACGACGTTGCATTTTTAGTCTCGCAATATCTTAACGCTAACGTCTCAGAAATGCGGCCCTGAAGGACGCCTGCACGATGGCGTACCACTGGAATGACCCCTTTAGTAATTAGCAACGGCGCGCAAAGCCCCGCGTCTAATTATATATCTAGACCGAAGTAATAGCGTTGGTTAAACATGACATTACAGGTTAGTGAGAGTTCGCGCTGTTTTTCTCTTGATATCTTTACGGGTTTTTTTTTTATTAATTAGAAACGACAAAATGAGCGAGACACCGAAAAAAAAAAACAAGAGAAAGTGTCGCCATCATTCCATTTCTGCAATCACGGCATGTGGGTGAAGAAAACGAGAAATAAATGGGCTAAAAGAAAGCAAGCAGTGGGGCGACCTAGTTTCTGACCAGCCGGCTGCGCGCGCGAGCAAATCTCGCGTCGTCTGGAACAGCGCGCGGTATCCTGCAGCAGACGACGTGTAGCAGACGACATATAGCTGGCCGCAGGCCAGGCGCGCCATATATGCCTCGAGGCAGGCAACCAAAACAAAAATTCTCTGGCGCCCGACGCAAGAGACCGCGCTACACAAGGATGAGCGAGTGCGACAGGGAGTGACGTCACATTGCGATTTCAGGGGGCAAAAGAATAAATAGGTCACTTAATTACTGGAGAGGCGCTAAATGAGCGCGTCGAGTGCGTGCAATCGCGGCTCACGTATGTTTTCGGACGCGTTTGACCGTGCAAATTGCCGCTTGTGTGCACAGACACGCTCCCGCGCGCTATATGCAAATGAGCCAGCGGCGCGCTTCACGCAACGATAACGAAGAGCAGACGACACACGAGGAGGCAGGACCGAGGGCGTGACGTCACGGCACCTAGGTTACGTAGACGTCGATTGCAGACGACGGACGTAAAACGCCTCCGGTTCCAGAAGTAGAAAAAAAATATATATATATAAAGGGGGGGGGGGGGGGGGGCGAGGGGGTAAGGTTGACGTTAACGCTCTACAGTAAAGATTGCACAAACTGAAAGGAAGACGCTAAACGGATTGCACTGTCGCCACTGCACTGTGAAAACACAGCATGACCAAAAAACAAAAAGAAAAACAGACAGCGCGGAAGCTGAAGACGTGCGAAAGTGTCCAGCAGACGACGAAATTTGACCTGCGACAAAAGTATAGTTCGCGAAGACGGGAGCAGGCGAAGCAGACGACAGGCGTGTCGCAACAAGCAGACGCCACGAAGAAACAAAAATAGGCGTACAGAAAAGAAGACTTAACAGTCAATCAAGCCTGCTTTTAAAAGACAGAACAAAAAATCAGGGCGGGCGTACGTCGCGACGAAGTAACACCTTTCAAGCACGAGCGTTACCGCACATTTTAGGCGCCACGTTAAAAACAGCTTCGAAGTGTAAATATAGAAGCAAGAAAAAGAAATCACCGTCGAGGCAAACCCTTCCGCTCAAGCGAGACAGCTGACTCAGGCTAAGCTCGTAAGCCTGAAGCGAGCGCAGGAGAAAGCCGCGCCGTCTGCTAATTTCACCCTCTGTGGTCGCTTATATAGCCCTTCAGTTCCTACTTCTTTACACAAAGACACGTACAAATAACAGCGATCACTCGTAAAATGAGTATATGACGCAATTCCTCCTTTCCCTTTGCTCGACTGGCTGAGTTCGTATGTCCCACTCAGTATTTTAATTAACAACGAATATCGGAGTAAACCGCGGTGGACAATCGCAACCACAACTATATAGGTAACACAACGCCAGCGAAGCGCAAACCAAGCCGAAAAAATGCCAGACAAGGTCGTAGCAGACGAGGATTCGTCCGAGCCAAAACACCACCAAACAAGGTCGTATACAGCAGACGACACTCCTGGGCTATAGCGCTAACAGAGGCAGATAGTTAATATTGCATACGCAAGCAAATGTCGGTTAGCAGCAGCAGAGTGGAGTGGGTGATACAACAGAGGTTGCTGGCACAGTCATAGACACCGCGTGTTACGTCTGATGCTTCTAAACCGCCCTCTTGGACTCCGTCTGCTTTATTATTATTGCGCCGTGAAATATACAGCGTGTATAAAAACACAGACGACTGACGCTTCACGTACACCTAACGTTAAACAACCTCTACATTTGTTAACCAAACTGACGCTTATACACAACATGCAAGAACAAAAAAATAAGCAGACGACTATGTGCTCATGCATTTAGTTCATTTTGACCGTTCGCATATACTCACAAACAACAACACTTGAGTAACTTTCGAAAACAGGTCCGCGAGTATTTTTATACAGTCCTGATGCATGTTTTGAAGCTGCAAGATTACTACCTTACGTTTATGTACAGGCAGTACTGATGACTTTTGGGCAACTAACTGCACGCACTAAGCCTGCCAACATGCAACACCGGCTTACATAAGAAACTGGCGCTTTCCTTGGGCGGTTTTTGCTTGTAGGCCTAAGTGCATGGTTTCAGTGAAACGGAAAAAAAAACAGTGAATACGATGACCAAATCTACAAAAAGCAAGAAAGCGCATCTTATACTTCTCGAATGTAATGTAGTCTGTTTCAATGCTTCCACGAAATATAATAATTATTACAATGTAAAGACAGCCAGATCAGACGCTGCAGAATTCGTGAAGTGGCCGATACGTTCCAACATCTATTGAAATCAATTCAAACTACCACGGAGCGCTGTCATCACAACTAAAAAAAAAAAAAAAAACAGTGTTAAACATGCCGAACCCTAAGCTTATAGTTCCTAGATAAAGAAAGAAGCGAAATCTTTCACTCATACGTCGACAACAACTTCTGACTTCGTCGACAGAAGGTGCGGACGAGTTTGCGTAAGCACCGTCACCTGAAATACCGCGATCTCCTCGCCAAGTCGGTGAAACATTACAATGCCGTCTGTACCCAAACCACCTGCCACGCCAAAATCAGCAGATAAACCGCAACGGTGCTTAGGGATTCGAACAATGCCTTCTCTTTCATAAGCGTGTAGTACTCTAACGGCGTACCTCCAGCACCACGACGCGAGGTACAATACCTTTCTTTGGAAGCCGCAGTTTATAATAGCACTCACTCTGCTACGACCGGCTCTCGCAAATAGCTCGCGGGAGAGAGCCTGGTTTTAGAAACGCGATCCCTTTAGCGAGCAACAGAAACAGTCGTTCGCGCTCGTGTTCACCGAAGACGGTCGCGGTTTCGTAATTACGTAAGCGGATACAGCCAGCGATACCCCAGCGCGATGTTCCGAAAGATCGTCTGCTAGGCGGCGAATAAGCAGCAGACGACCCTCCTTTGCGGCAAGGAAACGAAAGCAGATGATGAACAGAAGAAAAAAAGAAGGCAGCGGGACCACTTTTCCGCTAAGCAGAACAGGAATACGACAGCAGAAGACAACGAGAAAAGAGACACAGAAGGCAAAGCGACCACTTCGTCATGCTGCTGAGTAGAAAAGTACAAAAGCAGAAGGCAAAAGGGGGGCGGCCACCTTAGCGCTAAGCAACGTGCGCGACAGCCGACAACGATGACACGTTCCAGCAACGGTAATAATACCTGGAGTGTACGGGATCACTTTGCCACGAGACATGCGCGCGCGCGCCAGAACAAATAAATAATAATAAAAGAAAGAAACGCGAAACAAACGAAAGTACGCGGGACAGAGGAAATCCATGCACCCAAAGAGGGGAGCGCTCGTGTGGTGCCAGTTGCAGACGACAGATTCCAGAGCTCGCACACCACGCGCTCATAGGAAACGCCAGACGATGAACGACGACGTCTGGTCCGCCAGCAACAGACGACGACGAACCTCGGTTGCAGACGATATAAGTGCGCAGCTTCACAACCATGCTGCTGCAAACCACGGCCTGCATTAAATGCTCGGCTCTGAACGCTATGCTTTCACGTCTGCGCACTCACGAGGTGGCACTGCGCTCACGCCGAGAATGCTCCAGTCTACAACAGGAATTTCCAGTCTACAACAAGAATTCGACCTTCATTAGACCCTTCCACACTTATTGACACATTTTTCTTCGTCCTTACGTTGTCTTTACAACAATCAGGGTACCAGGGGTATCCTCTGGACACTCTAGTTGGTATACACCAGTAAGTCACTAGACCAGAGTGATTAGGGTCCCCCTAACCAATTATCGTACCAGAGAGTGAAGCCTCCAGTAAAACGAAAATAAAAAAAAATAAAAAAAAATACAAAGACTGTCCCCATTTCAAAGCCACGTATACGACAGCTAGCGGCCAGCAGAACGTCGTCTGTTGCCTTTCCGTACAGCAGACGACGCCACCGCACACAACGGCTGCAGCAGACGAAACAACACACAGAGTGTGGACTAGACGAATGCGTTCTTTTTTGGCGCTCTGCTGGATGCTCCGATTTGCAGAGGGCGGCGCCAGCTAACACACTGCCGCACGACTGTTCACAGAAAAAGGCACTGCACACACACACACACACACCAGCCGCGCTTAAATTGCCTACTTTGTTTGTATAACTTCAAATCGATTCACACAAAAAAGGGTTGCCTTTTAATTTCAAGTCACAGGAAGCGTATTGAGCACGAACGCTGCAATGTTTTAAATAATGAAACTTCTTGAATGGGCGACGACGAGCGAAAGCGGGCAGTGAGTACCAGAAGACTGACAGTGGCGCACGCACCATCCGACGCCTGTGAAAGTTCCGCGGTTATGTTCAAGTCAAGCTGCAAGATACTGGTACTGTGAACAGAGTGATACGACACCATCGTAAAAAAGTGCAGGGACATTAGTGGTATACTCTGTTGACACGGATTCGTGCAGTTATACGTATTTTTTACCTTCAGCGGTGGACAGCTGTGCTCCGGATATCTGCGGTGGGGCTGCACATAGTACGTACATTTATGCGTACCGACGATTATGAACGATACTCGCCGGTGCATCTCGTAAAACACTACTCACTTGTCCCTCATTTCATGTAAACATCGGTGTCATTACAATAAAGCGGTTTACTTGCCGCTAGTTTGTATGATCAATGTTGTGGCTGTCCTTACTGCAGCGGTAACCTTTCAAGTATGCAAGATACTTATAAGTCTCTAATATGTAAATGGGATGCAATTACATTGTGCAAACGAGAGAAATTTTGGGGGTACCTGCCTGTAGCGACCGAGGGAGCACCCGCAATACAGTAGCAGACGACAACGGCATATCGTCTGTTTTTGCCGGTTGCCAGCCGCCATTTTGACGCTTCGAAAGCGCCCTTGCAATTTTAAAACGTATTTACCTTTCTAAGCAGTTAAAATTATATAAACAAAATTTACAGTTCTAAAACTTGACTTGCGAGCGTAAACTAGCCAAAACTGTTCAAAGTGCTAGCAAAACAACATATTTATTCTTTAGTGCGAGTGCCGTCAACGCCCAGACGGCGCTACGATCGCTTCCAAAAATCGTCCCCATTGGTTCTATGGAAATGTCCTCCCCCTGGCACTGCGCTCACGCCGAGAATGCTCCAGTCTACAACAGGAATTTCCAGTCTACAACAAGAATTCGACCTTCATTAGACCCTTCCACACTTATTGACACATTTTTCTTCGTCCTTACGTTGTCTTTACAACAATCAGGGTACCAGGGGTATCCTCTGGACACTCTAGTTGGTATACACCAGTAAGTCACTAGACCAGAGTGATTAGGGTCCCCCTAACCAATTATCGTACCAGAGTGAAGCCTCCAGTGAAACGAAAATAAAAAAAAAAGAAAATACAAAGACTGTCCCCATTTCAAAGCCACGTATACGACAGCTAGCGGCCAGCAGAACGTCGTCTGTTGCCTTTCCGTACAGCAGACGACGCCACCGCACACAACGGCTGCAGCAGACGAAACAACACACAGAGTGTGGACTAGACGAATGCGTTCTTTTTTGGCGCTCTGCTGGATGCTCCGATTTGCAGAGGGCGGCGCCAGCTAACACACTGCCGCACGACTGTTCACAGAAAAAGGCACTGCACACACACACACACACCAGCCGCGCCGTGGCGCCCGCTACTCTCTCGGGCACGAAGCAATGGCGGGGAACGTTATGGCAGCGCGTGCCGTCGTCGAGGGCTATGAATAGACAGACGCTTTGTTTGCAAGTCTAGCAGCTTCGCGATATAGCCCGCCGCCTGACTTGGGGGAATGGTGCGGCGCGATCCCCCGCAGGCAATGAAAGGGGGCGACCAGCAATGGATCGTCTACTCGCCAGAAGGGGAACCCGACGAATGTTTACAAACCGCGCGCTCAACGGGGGAGTCAATGTCCCCGGTCAACCTCGCCTGCTGCACCTCGCGTGGCGCTGCTTTCCAACACCACAGAAAAAGGCTTCGCCTGTTCTCCGTCCCGCACCAGATGTGCAGACGACACGCTCTTCTGTTCGACGGAAAGGGCGAGGCAGCGAAACTGAATGGTGTAAAAGATAATAATTTCTGAGGTTGTACAATCCCAAAATCATGACGCGATTATAAGAGACGCCGTAATGGATGAGCCCTGAAAATTTCGACCGCCTAGAGGTTCTCTAACGCGCACTGACATCGCACAGCACACGGGCCATAACACTCCGCCTCCATCGAAATGCAGCCGCCGCGGCCGGGATTCTTCAATCCCGCGACCTTCGGACTAGAAGCCAAGTGCCATACACCCAATGGACAGTAGTGCATATGTTGCCGTTATCATGGATTTATACAACACCACCTCCAACCCCCCCCCGCCCCCCCCCCCACACACACAAAGTAAGAATTCAGGATAAACCCCAGGCCGTTATAACAGCAGCAGAACCATTTTAGCCGACACCGGGCATCATTTAGCCAACATATGTGAACACTAGCATACATCTGCCACCGTTCAGCCAACACCAGCCTGACCAGCGCTGAACAGTAGTGGTAGTAGTATTGTGGTGCGCCAGCAAATACGGAAGGCCAACGCCAGTGGTCGTGCGTACAAATCAAACTAGGGGAAGGTGGAGGAGGACGACCGTCTGCATAACGACAATCTATACACGCATTGACACTTCTACCCAAGCTGCCACCCACTTAGTACGCGGCCTACGCCAACCGGACAAGCGAAGCACGCATTCATGCGTTTCCTGTCTATCGCGCACCGTTCTCAATTTAACAGGAATTACCAACGTGGCCAATTCTCCACCCTTATACGCCGGACACTGGTCGCGCGGCGAAGTCAACGACCACTCAGACGAGACACGGAACAACAAACCGAGCGGCTGCACCGCAGAAAAACGAGAGGAAAAGGAAAAGTTAATAAATAAAAAAAAAACACATTCCCAGCGCGACAACCATGGACGTGCGCGTACAATGGTATAGGCGAACCCACGTCAATCACGCTAACGTGCCCCGCCCACATTCGCCGTAATGAGGGCTGGCGTTTCGCTGCCAGAACCCTCGGACGGAAAACAAAAAAAAAAGCACAGAAATAACAGATCCGGTAGCAGCAAACGCTAAAAAACACCCCCCCCACCCCCCATCTGTTACTGCCTTCACGGTAGGTGGCGCGAGCTGCCGCTCCCACACTACCACCATTGACGGTGGGTAGGGTCCAGCAGAGCCCAGTCAGTGCTGATAAAGCGGCTACATTAATCAATTTGCCCCTCCCTCGCTCGCTCACTGCATGCGGGCACCCAACAACGCGTAGCATGTTAGCCAGCCGTCCGACCCCTGTGACGCACGGATATGACTTTTTGTTTCCGAACCGACGAAACATGGGCTGCGGGGGTGGAGAAGCTGGCACGCTGGCTATGTATGCCTTGGTACAGTTCCAGTCCACAAGCCATAGGTGGCGCCAACTACCCTCCCGACCTCCCAATACGAATCCCCCCGCTGCTGGGGGGATGGTCTAATACAGTCATAGCCTCCTGCGCCAAGATACAGTCCACAAACAGATCGATACTAATAGGCGGAAGCGAGCAGCAAGGAAGCGCAAGCCGGACACGCGCCTATAGCTGGGTTGAGCTTCTATCACCTACTAACACGCGTGGGAAACCGAATGGGGGCCGCGAGGCTGGACGATAGAGAGAAAGTATGACGTCATAAAGATGTGGCCGAACAAACCATGTCCTTGACCGAGGCTTCGACGAAAGATCGTCTGGTCTGGATAGCGTTTTACAAAATGACAACTAATTCATTTTTTTACCTCGTCATTGACCAAGTCCGAATTGGCTATATTCGGATAAAACTCAGTCTGCAGTGAAGACCCCCCCCCACCACTGCCCTCATTACCACCAGCCGCTGTTCCTCCGCAAGGCTGAAAGTACTTTCTACACAGAACAATCCATGTAACCAAAATAAAGCTCTAATTGCAATAAAATTATGTGTTTATATATTTTCACTCGTCTATAAGAGTGGAACGTGGAAAGCATAATTATTGAACTGAAGCCATAATGACCCACGACGCCATTTTGAAAAACGTTACATGACATCGATTCTGTTTGCTTCTGGGATTGGCTGGCGGAGTAACACCGACCTGAGTCGCCCGTCTGTCTACTATTACAGTTCATGTTTCGGAGCCCATATATATTCCTCGTTGGAAATGCAGCCTTGTAAACAAGGGCTTGTGAACAAGTTTCTTGTTCACAATGTTGTGTTGTTGAACAAGTAACGCGCACCGTTTCTGGAAAATCTACTAATCCCCTCGACTGAGTCAGTGTCCTAATTCCATCTGTAATAAAACAAGTCCTTTCGCGCATTCTGTGGTGACGTGATCTACGTAATGAGTACCTTCGTGCATTATGACTGTAGTTAATTGAGCAAATGTTACAATAACTTAAATGCACCTGTCTTTCGTGCGGCTCGCGCTAAATTGTGTGCCATAGAGACGTCACATTTCGCGCACATGTGACCATCTTGTATACGTCACGCCACACCCGACATATCGGAAAACTGAACAGACACTGTTTAGGAAAAGCTACTGACAGCAGCTTAGCCGAGTTGGTCTAAGGCATGCAAGTACTATAGCTAGGTTTTCGAAATAGACAACCTCACGTATAAGCAGAAAAGCAAATCCGTAAGCTAAAGTTGTCGCAGCGGCTGCACTTCCATGGAGGCAAAATGTTGAGGCCCGTGCACTGTGCGATGTCCGTGCACGTTCAAGTACCCCAGGTGGTCGAAATTTTCGAACACTACGGCGTCTCTGATAATCATATCGCGGTTTTGGGACGTTAAACCCGACACATTATTATTACCAGCGCACATTTTCAAAACACAAGCAATAGCGGCTGGAAAGACAGCGTCAACTTCTAACAGCCCAAATCCACTTCCTCGAATTGCAAAAACGTAGGGAGGAAAAAAAAACAAAAAAAAAATAAAGAAAATGGACGGCGTCATTCGACCGCTCCAAGGAGCCGATAGCATCACCGTCCGAATCTCGTTACGACAAATGCTCCGAGCACGAGCAACAGCCGAGGCGCGCGGGGGAATGAATGAACGAGAGATCGTTCGCGACTCGTCGTCCGAGATTATTATATACGTATCAAAATTCCGAATTGGCCGCGCGCCAGCATTGAGAGAGAAAGAGAGAGGGGGGGGAGACGCCCTGATTAGTGCACAAACGCGGCTGTTTGGCCGAGCAAATCACGCCCCGCTGCCCAGCTCCCTCTCTCTCTCTCTCTCCTCCGAAGAACACGGCGGCAAGCAGGGAGCGAGAGCAGAGTCGAAAATAAACCGCATCGCCGCAAGCCGCGACTACGAAGACAACGCTCGGGTTTTATTTCGGGCCCCTACGGGCACGCCTCGTATTTTTAGACGCATAGCGCTGCGAGGCGCGGTCTTCTAAAGGAAAACCTGGCCAGACTCCTCTCCTCTCCTCTCTACTACTACTATACAGTCTCTCGAGATTCCTGTCCGCATCGCGGTGGCCTATAGTGGTTACAGCGACCAACTTCCGATGAGTCGTGAAGTACTGGGTTCGACTGTCGGTGTCACCGGGCACACAGAGGTTTTTCTAATGGGGATGAGACTTATACCCCTGACACACGGGCACGCTAAAGTACTTTAGGTAAGGGGACATCTACCGGAAAGGCGATCATGCCCAGTGACACACGACAAAGGAGTATCTCCTTCCCGGTAAAGTTCCTTTGCAGAAAGGTAGATCGGCGAACTACTTTTCGAGCGTAAAGGGCGTACTCTCGCCGACAGCGCACACGGCCAGCAAACGAGATAGAACTTTTCACAAAATTACAACACCCCGCAAGTATTTTCTTGCCTTGCGTATAGGCTTTAACTTTTAGCCCTAATGAGATTTGTCGGGCCGCAAAGATTTATTTTTGCCGCATTTTCGAACGCTCACATCGCCGCCATGCGGGATTCCGGCAGTGTCATTTCCTTCTTTGTCGTGGCAGGGATTGCGCGTGAAACGAACAATCAATATTATTAGCCATCAGCAATAAAAACGATGTTTTTACGTTCCGTAATCGCTAAAGGTAATTGAATGCATAACTTTTTAAATATGTTCACTATCTTGCTGCTTTAACGAGGAGCGCCATTTTTTTTTGCGGCGTTCGTCTTAGGAACCACCTAAAGGAGTTCACCTGCTGCTGTGTGTCATCGGCGCAACTACTTTCTGCAGAGGGTGCTTTAGAGTAGGAAAAGGGGTTCACTACAAAGGACTTTACTTTCGCCCGTCTGTCAGGGGTATTACCCGGTTGGGTAATCTCTACCTCGTCTCGAGAAGGTGGCCCCCTCCTTTCATACACTCTCCTCCCAATCCCCTTCACCTGTGAGTGTTTCGGTTGAGCTTTCTTCAGTCAAAGGGACAGTAACCGTGCGCTCCAAACTTCCTTTCGAAGGACTATATCTGTCCGCTCAGCCAAGCACCGTATGCTACGCAGAATCACACGCGAAGCAGGCAAACGAAATACAATAACGTTTCTTTTTTTCTTTTTTTTTAAAGATAAGTGGCATGGAGAGCTCAGAATCGTTGGATAGACACTGTACGACGACGATACTGATGCTTTAACAGCGGAGAGTAAACGCTAGCGAAGAGTATATCCAACTGTTTCACACACATTAGCCGCCGCCAGTCAACATTAAATAGACGTTCCCATTCAACCTCGCATCTCTACCAGTTTCAATAACACTTTTACGGAGCAAGCCAACGTTCCACGTTATATAGCCAGTACTAGCGAACATTTGGACAGCGTATTTGCCACGACAACTATAGCATTACTCGCCATTTGGCCAACGCCGGACACTTAGCCAACTGTATGTATGTATGTATGTATGTATGTATGTATGTATGTATGTATGTATGTATGTATGCATGTATGCATGTATGTATGTATGTATGTATGTATGTATGTATGTATGTATGTACGTACGTACGTACGTACGTACGTACGTACGTATGTATGTATGTTTGTGTCTCCTGTCTTGCAGCTCTGCGACGACGTCCAAATTTACATCGACATTGCTATCCATGTACAGGCCTACTTACATGCCCGAGTTTAATTCGCAATAAAAATTTAATAGTGGTGCTCTAGCACATTGCAACAGTCACGTGATAATAAGGTACACCCAAGGGTACGCCGTAGTCGGAAGTGAGCCTGAGTTGGTAAACTGCGGGATGATGGTAGCTACTCCTAGGGTTCTGTTCGTTAAAGTGCACTTTGTCCACATAACCTAAACTATAAGTGCACGGGTGTTTATGCAAGCACAATGGCGTATTCCCCTCACCTCATTCTTTAAAAAATAAAAACAAATTTGCCTTCAAGCGGACGACCGCGCCTTAATTTTCAGCGGTCGTAATCGTCGACTCGAGAAGATGTCAACAGGTGTCGCGGCAACAGCGGGGTGTGTCTCAAGAAAAACAATTGGAAGCGAGCACCTGTGAGAAGATCTCACGCCGAGGCCAGCTGCTGTCTACTACACAGCGCTCAGCCGAGGAATGCCTTCAAGGATGTATCATACGACCTTTAAACAATGTCTTTTCTTTCTGTCTCTCGCAGAAGATTACGTACACGTTCTGCGAAGCAGACGATCCGAAGCAGACGGCACGCCCAGAGGCTCACAAAAATAGACGACAAGTTCACTTGCGTCTCGCTCACTTGGTGTGTTTACGAAACTTGCCATGGAAGGTATGATGATGATGATGATGATGATGATGATGATGATGATGATGGATGGTTCGGTTAGTAAAGGACGCTAATTTCTGCAGCCCATGGTGGGAACACGGCTAAGCGTCCGTAGGGGGAAAGGGAGTGAAAGAGATAGAAAGGAGAGAACGGCCGCAGTGGAGGGTTCCGGAAATTTAAACCACCTGGGGTTCTTTAACGTGCACTGACAACGCACAATACACGGGCCTCTGGCATTTTCGCCTCCGCCCGTATGACCAACATTGCTGATTTCACACGCTTGTCATTTACATCACAATTAACGACAACACCCGGATTCCTCGGCCATGCACACGCGGATTATGCGCCCTCACGTGATCGGATTAACTAACATTGACAACCCATGTCAGATTACACGAACGTGATGTTCGACAGCCAAAGGTTAAGGGTTCGAAACCCCAGGTCTCGGATTAGGTCTTGGCATCGGCCCTTACGCGTCGTAGGGGACGTCAAAGGACTCTTAGGTCCGCATTCATAAACCTATCTTATCCTTATCGCCTGTTTTCCTTATCTTCACCATGCCCTTATCACGTTACTCGAGGAATTATTCCCGTATCTACGAACACGCCTTACGATATTCTTTCGCATTGATTACCATTTTAGTCGCCTTAACACGCCTTAGTGTCAGAGGGGCGATAAGGATAAGGTAGGTTTATGAATACGGCCCTTGTAGTGCTTTTTTTTGTGTGTGTGTGTGTGTGTGTCATCGCAAACATGAGACTTTTCTTCAAGACTGCACCATTTCTTGGAAGATAAGAAGAAATTTAAGCTTTTCTTTTCTTTGTTTCCTATTTAATTTAGTGGAAAGAAACAACCTGCACCTCAGTCCACATTGACCGGGGCCCTAAAAAAGGACTTCGGAGGTGACCAGTTGCAGGACAGTCAGGGAAGTGAATACGGAAGAGAACTGAAAGAAGAGAGAGAGAGAGATGTGCATGCGTGCGTGTAGTTGAACAACGGCTTGGGCGGTGGCAGTAAAACGGCAACCGAGGGCAGCTGAAAAGCGGAACCGCGAGCGGTTATCCACGATTGACTGCCTCTTGCTCCGCAGTGTTACGCTTGGTTTCGTCGCCTAACGTATTCGCCTCCGCTCTGATCTTTTTCTTCTTTTTTTTTTTTCCTTCGTGCAAAGAGGAAGAGAACGGTAGCAACCGACAAGACGGGTCAGACCTGCTGCTTTCGTGGCGAATGTAAAAACAAGAACAGCGTACGCACGTATAACGGCAAGCAACAAGCAGACGACGGGGGCAAGGTCGGCGAGCAGACGAACCAGACGAGGAGAAAAGGTGGAGCGATAGAACAGAAAGGGGAAAAGGAGAAGTGCGTGGCCGCAAGCAGACGATACAATATGGCAAACTCCGCTAGAAAGAAATCTTCGACGCGTGCCGTCTGCGAGCGCTTTATTACGCTAGCAGATGACAAGCGAGAGCACTCATATGCTGTTTGCTTCGTTATTTCAATACATTTTTTTTTAAATTTCTAGCAGCAGTTACTGTTACTCTAAGGTGGAAATCGGGGAAATGCAGGAATCCCCCATACTCACAAATCGAGACGCTTAGGTAGCAGGTTAAGCAAGACTCCAAACTTCAGTTGTGGAGGTTATGAACTCAATCGAATTTTTAGCCAAATTTTAGTAAGACATTTAATACACACACACAGCTGGTCTTCCAATTTCAAAACCCAGAACGTGTTCCTTAAAACAAATTAAGTAGACTTCGCAAATCCGAACGTTGAACGCCGCAAATCCGAAACACATGGCTGTAGCCCAAAGATAGTTGATCGCAATCAGATAAGTGTGCAAGCAAACCGTGAAAGTTTTTGATCGGTTCTCTTAACACGTCACCTTAACACAACGACACGGCTTGTAAAACCAGTTCTACGCAAGCTTGCGAGGCTGAGAAATGTTCGCCAAGCAAACGAAAAAAAAAAAAAATCATCGACACGTCCGCATCACAATCCAAACGAATTTCTCGCAAATATAGCTTCCCAGTCGGCGTAAATTTTTGGGCCGCCCGCTCCCATTTGACGAACTTTCTCTCCAGGCAGGCAATTTCCACAACTTGCACCGATTTTTTCTTTCCGAACACCTTTTTTTTTTTTTTTTCTTACGTCGAATTCGCATACCGTACGGGTTATTCACACGAAACGTGCTCAAAGAACACTCCTCTAAGCGTTCAAAGCTGTTGCTGTCAACGCCCCCCCCCCCCCCCCCAAACCCACCCCCCCCCTTTTTTTTTTTTTGTACGGTATCTTTTCCCGCATTTAGCCGACAGGGCCGTGCTTTAGCGTACGTTGGCTTATTTCACTTTCTTTTCGCGACTCGGCAAGCGTTCATTGTACCGTTATATGGCCACCCAACCAACGTCAGCACGCATGCATACCTCCTCGAAATGACGTCACTTCCACTGATCAAACAAAGAAAAAAATAAAGCGATAGAGAGAGGCAGAGGCACGAGCCGTTGTCGGGGGGCAAATGTTCTATCTCCCTGCTCAACCAACAAACGGTTTTCCCTGCCAGCTGCCTTTTCTGTTGTTCTTTTCTGCGCGCGTGTGTGCGCGCCCGTGTGTGTGTCGTCTGCTCTCGGGATGTGGCGGCAAGCGACAGCCGCATGTGCACCTACCGCGGACACACATTCCGATCGTTCCTGAGCGTTTGTTTGCCGCCGCTGCCATCGCATGCTTTACTTCGGCGCTTTATTCATTATTTTTCTTCCCTGCATCACCTCGCGGCCCTTTCACCACGCCTGCCGGAACGAGCGCGTGAAAAATTCTCGCACGCGCAAAATCACACCCGTGGTGGTGATGGTGGTCATGACGATTTTCTTCCAAAGAGAGCAAGGACAAGTTGCCACCTCTTGTCTTTTCGGTGTAACAACAACAACAACAACAACAACAACAACAACAACAACAACAACAACAACAACAACAACAACAACAATAACAATAATAATAATAATAATAATAAATGATGGGTGTTTGCTATGAGGCACGGCGGACAGTTCGTCGTAATTGCATGTTATAGCTAACGCGCCGTACTATATATAGTAGATTGTCAAATGAGTTCTGCGGAAACGCGCAAGGTGGAGTAACGTTTATGAAAGGGAAAATCAGCATCCGCCCGTTTTGTAGCACAAGGCTACAAGGAAATCCATACGGATTTCTCACAAATGAACGCTTATACCTTCATTAACGAACGCTTTTTACATAGTAGATTATTTAGAACGCAAAGTTTTAACGCTACTGTGAGCTAGAGGACGCGGGCTGGACTTTCCATGCCACGGGGACCACATTTCCATTGCAGCGGAATTCAATAACACGCGTCTAACAACATGTGGTCAGAATTAGTCTTCCAGTCCCACCACTACTGACTGTATGGCACGGCTCCTAATCATATGTCGTGATTACGACCACGTAGAAACTCCAGAGATAAGTTCTCCAGGCGTTGCTTAAATCACTTATAATAAAACATGCGCCAACACCCTCACCCCCCAGCCTACAAGAGTGTGACGAGATTGAACTTGGAAGAATGCCAGAACATTTATCATCTCTTCACTTTCTCCGTTTTTGTTTTCGGATGTTTGTTGCTGTTGTTTTATTTGTATATTTCTTACAGTTATATTTATTTTATTGTGATATCTATGTTGTTACTACGACTACGTCGACGGTCGGTGGTTTCGCAATAGGTGACGTAAGAAACATGGCAGCTATGACGTGTTCTCTGACTCCCGCTCAATTGAATACGACAACTGCGGTACACAAGTGCATACTCCTTGCGATTTTTTTTTTTTGGCTGTTTATATACTATAACAATCGTAAACCTGGCACGCGAGTTTCGACCCCGTCTATACCGATAACAGCGAACCAAAATGGGTTCGGTTAGCGCTAAAGTGTACTCTCACGTCACTACGTACCAACAGTATAAGAGCAGGAAACCATATGTCAGTAGTTGACATAACCCGAATACTTCGCAGCAGTAGAAAGAAATCGCGCCGTATAGTCAGCTGTGCCCTACGCACACGCCTTCATACTTGCAAGTCCTGCCTACCCTATAGCCCGCTGAAAAAAATTATGCCAGCTTAGCATGCTGAAACAAATTCGTCAATCCACCCCTTCCCCCTCCGCACACACCTTTCTGATACGAAACCATCATATAACAATACGAAACGAAGAAGCCAAATCACGTGATGAATGTCTAAAACAACCAGAGGACACTACGGAAAAGCAAAACCGCACGACACAATTGTCTTGAGCTCGCTATCTCATCCTGTCACATTCTGGGCAGTTTCAGATCTTAACAATGCACTAAGAGCTTATAGCCCGAGCAAGAATCTCAGTTCGTGCCGAGATAAAACTGCGAGCAAGAATAACAGGTGCCAACCATCGTCCACCCCTCCCTCATTCCCACCCAAACGCACGCACGAAACTGCTGGGCGCATCGGACATAAGCAAAAAGGACCTTGCACATTGTGTATACGCCGAGTTCGCGGCCACCTTCATCAAGGCGGCACGGACCATCAAGGCGGCCCCAGAAAGTGGGACAAGGTGAACAATGCAAGGTGGGTGTGCGTGCGAGTTCGCGAGCGCGTCGTAGTCTGCGTGCGTGCCAACGAACGGCAATCGAAAACTTGCTGCCGCCGGGCGAGTGGCTTCACACGCCCCCGAGCAGTCCAGCTGTATCATAGTAGTATACACAAGTATAGAAAGAAGCCCTCTGGTTCAATCCCTTTCCGTCTTTCTCGCTCAAATTGCCAAATTTCTTTCTTTCTTTTTTCTCGGTTAGCACGGTTCTCACGAGGCGTATAGCAGACGATTTCGGACCAGACGACTGCCGTCTGCAGAGTACACAGCACCATACGCAACTCAGTCAAAGGAAATGCGCGACGACGACGAAGCAGACGACGACGTCACAGAGTTTCGCACAATTATACCTGTAGCGGGGAAAAAAAAAAAAAAACTGCGTTGCAGTGACGCTGTTGTTGGAGGGGCATATAGTATATGGTAAGCATATCTGTGGCCAGAAAATGCCCTAATCTACGATAGGGAAAGGCGGAGGGTCCGAATAGCGCCGTCTATGCCACCAACTTGAAGCATTCCATATAATAACCGAGCTTACTGCGCAGTAAAATCTCGCTGACACGACCCACTTAATACGTTTTTCGGGATAATACGTTCTTTCTCCTCCTCTCTCCATCGACCCACACCCCATAGGCGTAGTGTATTTCCAAACAGCTGATACAATTTTCGGATAACATGTTTTTTCTCTCTCTCTTTTTCGACTGCCGCGAAGGTCCCGTCTACGAGACTCCACTTTATCCACATGAACACTTGGACAAACGCTCATTGTAACCTTATCTCTTGATCCTACTTATCTTTTCTTTTTTTTAATTTTGTCCTCGCGCTTTCGAAAGCGTTCCCGCGTACGTATACATAGACATACGACTATACTCCCAACAAGCTCAACTAGCCCACACCGACGCCTTGCGCACGAAATCACCGCGTGCACAACGCTGCATCCAACAAGCGAGCACTCCACCTGCGCTCTCGCAGTTGAAGGACCCCGAACACTCAGGAAGGCGTCGCCCGTATAAAGGCGTGCAGTTTCGCACCAACCGCGGCTATAAATAAAAGAAAGAAAGAAAAGAAAAAGAAACTTTCACTATAGAGTGTCAGCACATTTCTTAAGCTTGTTGATATGGGAGCGGTTTCGGGCAGCGAACCGACAGAAAGGGGGACGCGCGAGTAACAGCTGCGACGACTGGCTGCAGAAGCAACATGCAGGCGCCGCGAGGGCGGTCGTGAGTTGCTGCTTCAGCTGGATATAACGGAGACGACCAAAGAAGAGACCGCTACAAATATGAGGGCCACTCGTGGTTTAATTAGCTCCGCCGCGTAGTCACATTCCCTTATACATATCATACATACCGTACAAGCTTTCTACCGCATCGCCATTCGAGAGACGTACAAACACCTTCGTAAAAACACCAACTATCGCTTTTGATAAAATACGAATACCTTGGTAGCAGACGAACGAATGACAATAGGGAGTTTTAGCACCGGCAACTTACCGTACGGTAAGTGCGGTAAGCCGTACCGTCGCAACTGGCACGTAGAAAATTTAGTCTCTGAGGACTTTACCAGCAAGTTTTATTATCTGACGACGTTTCCGTACTCGCCGAGCAACTAGTGCAGCTCTTTCCGACTAAAATAGCCGCGTATTGACCATGACGGTACGGCATTACCGTCATTGCCGTACGGTAAGCCGGCGCTGCTAAAACTCCCAAATCTATCCTTCTTCGCCAAACGATTTGGAAGGGACGAACACGCCTCCTTGAACATCGCTATATAGTGTTTTATAGTGCTGCCAAGCATTTGTATTGCCCGGGCACTGCAGCAACCACTAATTCATCAGCCACGTAACCGATGTCCTACAGTGGTAACTTCAAGCGGCTTTACTGCAAACTTACTCATTACGTAATAGCCCCCTGTGGGGTCATTAATAAAGTGATGTGATGAAATTGAAGAGAGCGCAGCGGCAATGGAGCGAAAAATAATAGGTGTAACGCTAAGAAATAAAATGCGAGCAGAATGGACCAGGGAAACAGGAACAGCTATCCTTACTGTCAGTTAAAGGAAAGGAAGTGGACCTAGGCAGGACACGTTATGCGGAAGACAGATAACAGATGGACAGTAAAAAACAACACAATGGATGCCCAGAGACGGAAAACGCAACAGAGGAAGGCAAAAATTAAGTGAAGCGATTAAATTAAGAAGTCCGCAGGCATAAAGTGGAACCAAGTTGCTCAGAACAGGTCAGATTGATTGATTGATTGATTGATTGATTGATTGATTGATTGATTGATTGATTGATTGATTGATTGATTGATTGATTGATTGATTGATTGATTGGGTTTGACGTCCCAAAACCACGGCAAGGCAAATTGGAAGCCGTTTGGAGAGGCCGTCGTCCTGCAGCGCACCTAATTAAAATAGGTTGATGATGTGATCTGATGCTCCGGAGACTGAATACTTCGTTGTACGGTTCACTTCGTTGTAAACGGTTGCGCGCAAAAACTATCGGCAGTCGGGACGAAACGATTATTTTTTCGTTACACAGGGCATTTCTTGCAAAGGGGTTCGCTATATAGAGGCGTTGGAATGCACCTTATACATTTTTTCATTATCATCTCTACTTTTCTGATTTCAAATATTTACACGGCGTTGTCAAGGCAAAGCTTTCTCGAACCCGCGGAAAAATGAACGCCCGATCCTGGAAAACACGATCATTCGATATCAATTTTTACGGCCGGCACATGTACTTGTTTAGTGGGCAAAATTATTATTATAGGAAACCAATGCGACAAGGCATGGCGGACACTGCAACAACCCTCTGGTCTATTTGTCAGACAGTAAAATGTGGGAGGCAGATCCGCACAGATACAGACCAAACCGAGAGACGGTTTTCACAGACCAAAATAACTATGCAAAAATAACTGTGCCGCTAAAGAACCCCAGGTGGTCAAAATTTCCGGAGCCCTCCACTACGGCGTCTCTCACAATCAGAGCTGGTTTTGGGACGTTAAACCCCACACAACAACAACAACAACAACAACAACAACAACAACAAAATAACCATGCCATTCTTTTTTTTTTTAATCGCGTGTTAAGGAAACCTCAGATGGTCGAAATCTGCGGAGTCCTCCACTCCGCGTACTCTATCATAATCACATATCGTGGGTTTTGGGACGTTAAACGCTTTTGGGACGTTAAACCACAGAAAATCAATCTTTTTAATCAGTGCGTACGATCGCTACTCGTTCAACCGAGCCGCTGAGAGCGAGGAAAAATGGGTCGAGCGTATTATTTAATCAGCAACCTACACGGCAAATTCCTCGCCGTGTCCCGCGACAAATTCGGCGTCCACGTCTCGCTCGCCGCGCGTCGTCAAGCTGCGCGCTCTCTCTTGCAGACCGACACCAAAGATTGCGAGCGGCGCGCTGTCCACCGCAGATAACACAGGTCGAGCAAGCTGGGCGTCCAAGAACGCGGCGAAACGACAACATCGTATAAAAAATAAAAATAAAACGAAACGAGATACAAACAAGACCAGCTAATATAGAGCGCGCGCTGTCGCTGGGACAACGCACGGCTCCGCGAGCACGACAGCGATTCCAGGCATTTCCTATTTACCGCATTCTGTGTTTCTTTTGTCTTTTTTTTTTCTTTTTCCGCTACTGCCTACCGAAGGGAGGACGTTAGCATCGCACATTTGCTCGAGGACACCGTACAAAGCCACACGTCCAGATTGTTTGCCGTTGGATAGCAGCCGAACCAAAAGCCACGTCGTCATCGATACGATAATGACTGCCGCGGACTTTCACAAGCCAAAAGACCACGATCTGATTATGAGAGACGCCGTAGTGGAGGGCTCTGGAGACTTCGACCAGCTGGGGGTTCTTTATAACGTGCACTGACAACGCACAGTATACACGGACTTCTAGCATTTTCTTGGCGCCTCCATCGAAAATGCGGCCAACGCAGCTGGGATCGAAGCCACAGATTTCGGATCAGCACAGCCGATCACGTAACCACTTGTACACCACCGCGGTGGATAGGTCACCGAAAGAATGCGACGCTGTGATAGATCTACGTCATCATTTAAGTAACTAATTTCTTTATTGCACATCGGAGCGCTTGAGAGCTGTAGACACGGCAAGACACCGAACGAGAGCTCATTAAGCAAAGCCTAACTAGGTTGGAGCGAATTTCTGACGGAGTGCCTCGGGACCTTCGAAATATACTTCCCGTTATTCCGGCCGCTTCGTTGTAAAAGGGGGTCACGCAACGCAGTGGCCGCGATATATAATACCGGTAGAAAAGGAATGCTTCGTATCACAAGGGCTATTTCTTTGTATAGAGGCCATTGAATGTATAGGATACACTACTAATAGTACCGTTGCCGCAGGGTACCGTCCCGCTGTGTCTAGTGAAAGCGATCAGTACAGAAAGGCAAGAAATTCTGATCAAGAATATATGACATCGCTCTTCTCTCTTTTATCTTCCAAGTTGACTGGAAGTGTTCCTATATACGTGACCTGCAAACGACGAAACAAAGGTCCGACGCGAAAATGCGCGCTCATTGGTATAAAGAATAAGCTAGCCAAAGAACTAAGTCTATTTATTATATTAGGTCGCGTTACCCAAGCAAGTCTTTGCACGAAGAAAATTAACTGCCCTTGCATTCCTTTTGCTGCGAGAGAGAAATGCCAACGGTGAGACGAGATAGGTAAGAGTGGACACGAAATCTGAAGTTTCTCAGATAGTCGAAAGCGCGCACGTGCGCACGCACACACACACACACACACACACACACAGAGAAAGTGAAGGGAGAGGAGTACGGACAAACACCTTCATAAAAAAGACGAACTATCGCTTTCAATAAAACATGAACGCTTTGGTAGCAGACGAACAAAGCTGTTCGTGAGCAGACGAACCAACACCGTTCTGCATCACACATAACGGCAGCAAATAACAAAGGAGATATCATCGGAAGCAGCTACACCCCTCTCCTCCAGGGCACCCGTTACGCAAGGGGGCTCACACATCCACCACCCCACCACGTGACCCCTACACGTCTACCTGCAGGGCGCCCCAAAAGCGCGGAATGAGATCGCGTCGAACCCAAAACAAAACGACACCCGACACGCGAGAGAAAAAGAAAGAAGGAACAGACTTAAAATCAACGCAAAACACGTGGAGCTATAGGGGAGAAGTGGTGCAGCGTGCAAAGTGATCGTAACAATAACAGCAGCGAAGAGATTACAAAAAAAAGCAAAACAAATAAAAAAAAAAAGCAACCGAGCAGAGCGAAAGTGGACCGCCACGCACGATCGGTGGCGGAGAGCGCACGCGCGAAGCGACATCAAACGCGCCATGGCTGCCGTATAGCGGATGCGGCATACCGACACACTCGCATCCTCCCCCCCTCCACACACAGTACATCGACGACAGCAGCAGCCGGTAGACCGTGACCGAAACGGGATGCTAATATATAGGATGGGGCAAGACAGACGACGACGAACCGATAAACGATCGATACAGCACACACACACACGCTATGAGCCGGTGGGGGCGCAGCACGGGATGATGCAGCTTTCGCTTCGATCTCATCGCTGTTCCTCGTGCACGGGACCATGAAACTGCCTCGTATAACGAAAGTGAGGGAGAACGCGAGTCAGAAACGTCGATTTAGATGACTGATTGATTTCTGGGGTTTATACGTCCCAAAACTAGCTGTGATTATGAAAGACGCCGCAGTGGAGGGCTCCGGAAATTGCGACCACCTGGGGTTCTTTAACGTGCACTGACATCGCACAGCACACGGGCCTCAACATTTCGCCTCCATCGGAATGCAGCCGCCGCGACAGGGATTCGATCCCCAGACCCTCTGATCAGCCTAGATTTAAATGGGCGCTACATAAATAGGCCCTGGCAATACTTCTTGAACATACACAGAGAACAGTGCTCAGTCGTCGTGGAGGTCGCTTGCATCTAGATGAAGAACAGTTATTAACGCTATGTTTATAGACGTTTCAGACGTCTAAGACTCACATTCGGAGATGCCACAGTTGGCCAAACTTGAACCACTGGTTCAAAGAAGTAAAACAGCACGTTTGGATTTCCTATAGCGTGTCTTTATATTTTGGTAAACTGGGAATCAATCCTGAACACTATAATACTTAGGGAAACACAGGTCGTGCCTCGCGCGTATGTGCCTGCATTCGCAAGAACCAAACTCTACAAAAATTCATCCTTTCCGCAGAAAATTACAGAGTGGAATTCATTACCATGTATACCTCGCCCCCTCTTAGTTATAAAAATTCTGATAACATGCATGTATGGTTCCTTATTTTTTTTTTTTTTTTCGTTTTTGCACCCTCTCCTGCCATGGGCAACTGTCTGCAAAATAAAATACTTTGACAGGGTAAGTTCCAAAACCAGCCATGATTACAAGGCAGGCTTCGTAGTGGAGGGCTCCGGAGCAATTTTGATCACATCACCTGAGGATCTTAAATGTGCACCTAAATCCAAGTACAAACTTTTTTTTTTTTTTGCATATCGCCTTCATTAAAATTCGGCCACGGTTACCGGGATTCGATCCTACGACCTCGCCCTTCGCAAGGCCCTACAGAGCCGCCAAGATAACACCGCTGGTATGAGGAAAAGCTGAAAGGAACACTATAACTTGATGACACAACCATTCTCCGCTATGGAAGGCGCAATAATATTTCCGTGGGTGGCAGTGCAGGTTTTCCGACATCAGATGCGTGAACGGATGTGCAGTTAATCGCGTGTTCTTCAGTGCCCTCGGGCTTTTTTTTTTCTTTTTTTTTCACCGATATTTCTGACAACCAACAATATTTTCCTAATCTGAGGCTCAACCCGCCGATAATGCAGATCCCTATACGGTCCGGCGTATACACACGTAATTTTTTCCAGCTGTCGACATCGCATACGCAATACACCGCGCTGAAGTGTCTCCACTGGCTGGCTAATCTAATGACAGCGTAACGCCTTTCGGTTGCGCACGCATTTCAACGGAAGCAATCTGAGTTACGTAGTCAGCTACAAGGATTCATCCTAATCTAATCAGAGGGCAGCGCAATTCAGGCAAAACGTTGTATCAGGCATGTGCAAGCCATTTCGAGCTCAATACACATCGAAAGCTATAGCGATAGGAAAGAGGAAGTTTTGCGGGCACAAAGATAAAGAAAAAGAAAGAAAGAATCCTCGTAATAGAACGGCAGCGTTGCTTGGACCAAAAAAAAAAAAAAAAAAAAACACCGATCATGCATTAATTAAATGTCAAGCTTTAACGCAGCCAATCGGGAGCCTTTGTGATTCATTATGTATTCCGAAACATATCACCCGCGCGCTCTAATTTGAATAGGCGGAAATGGAGAGAAAGAGAGCATACAAACGTGGTCGTCCTCATCTACACGGCGTCAGTCCATCCCCGGCGCCGTTAGAATGAAAAAAAAAAAAAAAAAACAGTGCTAGCGGAGTCCCCAGCAAACGATTGAACTTTCAATCCAGGTGAATCCAGATTTAACTTTCAATCCAGACAATACGATAACTGACGATTTTAATGCCTTTGGAAGAAGACGAACGCACATTTTCGGTAAGAGACAAGCTAACGCGTTCGTGAACAGGCGAACTACGGCTCTCGATAACAGAAGAACGCTTTCGGCATGGCAGACGAAACACCAAGTTCGGTAACATGCATACTCTTATCGTGACATCCATGGGCTTGGAGATGCCGGTCCTAAAGATTTCGTCAGTAGACTAACCAACCATTTCGTGAACAGACGATCTAACGTCTCGCGTAGCCGATGAACAGAAAACACCATCCAACAGCAAGAAAAAAAAAAAAAAAAAGAACACTCCTCCGACAGCGACCCCGAGCGCCGTCTTCAATCAGGCCACCCGACACCGACGAATAAAGGCTCGTTGAAGAGAGTTATCGCCCTCGCTGTACGCGCCGCAGTAGAACAAGGCACCGTTTATCAAATATCATGCACGACCCCGCTATATACGGACGTCACTGACACCACAGAGCGACGACGCCCGCCGGCGAAAGTGTGCGGTGACGACTCTGCGGTGGAGTCCTTTCGACACGCCAGAAGGCAAACGCGTTACTGCGCGTTACTTAACCGCGTAAAGTCTATTCATTCTTTCGTAATATCACGAAGACACGACCATTGGCGAAAACAACGGTGACAGTTTAGACAATGTCGCGTTGCACATGGCGTATCTTCAACGCATCATTTGCAGTGCACGTGAACATCTACAGCAGCAAAAGAAAAACAGCCGGGCAGAATTTTTGCATCGTCTGCTACTGTATGGGACCTCATAAAACAGACGACGACACTACATCGCTCTGGTGTAGTCCAGGGGAGCAGGCGAATCGAACAAACCACAGAATCAGAAGGACCTTTTGCGTCGTCTGCCGCATATATGGAACGAACAGACGACACGAAACATTTCGCGTACCTCTGCTCAGTGACTCCTCCTTGCGTCGTCTGTTCTACTACGCACTGACGGAATAGGAAGCAGCGTGCATATATTCGTGAACCAATAAACCACGCTATAGAATAAAAAGGTATGGCGCTAAATCTCGAGTGAGCTTTAATGGCGGTCGACGATCGGAAAAGAAACGCGAGGCCACTTCCGCGCGGAACCCCCGCTTCCTATTTCCAAACACGAAATATCGATGTAAATAATCACGAGCAGGGGGGTTGCTGCTGGCCTGCTGGAGGGAGGGAGGGAGGGAAAGGTCGTTTCAGACCGTCGTCACGCTCCGAATAGCTCGGAGGTCAAAGTCAAGGTCGAATTCCACGTGCTGGCGCCATCGCCAAAAAGCAAGAAAAACGCCGGGTGGAGTTGGCTCCGATTGCAGCGGCGCAGGGGAGGTGGAGCATCAGATGGAATCTCGCGCCACAAACACCCACTGCGTCAAACACGCGTCGACATCGCGTCTATATCCATATATGCATAAGCGCCTCTCGTTTCTTCACTGACAGTCACAGCCATATTTCCCTCCGCGCTAACGTTTTGTGTGACGAGAGCTGCGGCCGTCTGCTTTGCGCGACATTTCTGCATTGTTCTCAGAGATCGCATTCCGTATGCACAGCGTGGAACGTGCTACGTTATCAGCGCCTATACGCTGGCCGTGTGTACGCGAACATGTACGGGAACGTACTGCGGCTACAAAACACCGGAAGCCTATGTCACAGCATGAGAGCCATGCTCCCTGCCATGTAGGGAAAGGCACGAACAACGGTGTGCACACACACACACACACACACACACACACACACACACACACACACACACACACACACACACACACACACACACACACACACACACACCGTGAAAGTCAGTGGAAAAAAAAGCATAATGTTTATGGGAGGGAAAATTCTATAAATATTCATGAAAGGCAAGTAAGAAGCTTTCGTTTCTGAGAAATCCGTGTGGATTTCCCTGTAGCTTTGTGCTACAAAACGGATCGACGATAATTTTAACCTTTCATAAACGTTACCCCACCTTGCGGGTTTCCGCAGAACTCATTTACCATAATACCTTATTCTGACATAACATGAATAATATTTATTCTTGAGAAAAGCCTGGGTTCCAGCCGAAACGTCAGAATAAATTTTAGTTCAGGTTTTTCAGTGCGACTTTGTCATCGAATATTTGACCTGATTGATAGCAAGGAAGACTGTCTTGAAATTATGTATATATAATGCGAAATCTCAGACATGCAATATCGTATAAAGGATTGAGCCCCGAAAGGTAAACAACATGGCGCCCAGCCATCACGACGATGGACGTAGTACATGACAGGAACCTCTCCATATACACATGCACCGAGCAGCATACCACGGCGGCTCGGCCGAGCCGTCCGCCGACTCCGGAAGCGATGCAGCTGCTCTATTTGCGCTCTGACTCGTGCATACAGGCGACAAAAGAAGAAGAAGAAAAAAAAATGAAGAGACATCTCGATGGCAGAACGAACTGCGCACAACGGATTGCCGCGGCTTCGTTTCCCCGTGCGATGCGGCAGCGCAGATGGCTTTGTACTTACACCTACAGACGTATACAGAGGACCGCTTCCGAACCCTCGGAATCCGCAGCACACTTTTTTTTTTTTTCATGTTAACTAGCATCAGAGAGTAGCCCCTTTCACGGCTAACCTAGCGGTGCCGATCGACCAACACAGTTGGCGCGTGTCCAAGACTGCATGGCAAGCATATATAGGTGGGCAAGAACAGACGGAGACAAAAACATTATGGAAAAACAGACGATTTAACGAGCAGACGATACCAGAGGGGCCCGCGCGTGCATCGTCTGCTTTTATAACGAGAAACATACGAGCAGACGGAAAGGCTCTGTTCCTTAGGGTTTCCGTCTGCTCTGCACCCGGCACTTCATATACATGCTGCCCCGTGTGGAGAGGTACCGTAAAAACAACTATGGATTACACGGATAGCCTGCGATCAAGGGAGAAGAAGCCAGAGGTATCTCGCAAGCGGGTTAGCAGGTCGATGCGATATCACTCTACACACAATTAAGGCGCTACCATAATGACATTGTTCCCTAGCTCAGCACCTTCGTTTCACCTGCGGATGGGGCTGTCACGAAACAAACAAAACAAATACTCCGGAAAAATAAAGTAAAAAAAACGTCGCTTCAGAGTTATAATGAGGCAAGTGTGATGTCAAAGCATAAGCTTAAGCACAGAAAAGGGTCACTCAACCATCAGGGTAATTAATGAAAAATACATTGAGGCATGCATACTGCATTGGGTATGCAAGTATGAGTAACAAGTAAAAACAAACCACGTGTAGTTCAAACGCACACTGGATACGCGAGTACGAGGAAGTCCACCTAAGGTTAAGCTGAAGTCTACGCCAGTCAACAGGAGTCCAACTCGGTCAACGATCAGTGCCCCAAGCGCTAGGGGCTATAGCGTCATTCAAGACACTGAAGTGAACATCGAAAGGGACTCCGAAACACTTCTTGAACATAGCTAGAAAACGGTGACGATCTGTCTCGGAGGCTCCCGTGGACATGTGAGCCAAATATTATTGCACTGCACGCAACAGAAAATTCGCAATTTGGTTTCGGACACAGCTGGAAGGCGCCAGCCGCCATTCTTTCATCAAATGACGTCACTGGGCCACAGACTAAGTTGCTGATTTTTTTTTTTTTCATTGCTCGTTATAAGATACACATGCACAGTTTCTTTATTTGTCGAGTTCAAAGCGAACAAATAAACCATAGAAGATTGCTTTCCCCCGATCATGAAATCAGCCAATTTCTGCCTCAACTTTTCGGGTAACATTGTCGGTGTCCGCAGTGACGTCATTTGTTGAAAGAAGGGCGGGCGCTTTTGCAGTGGTGTTTTGAAACCAAACTGCCAATTCCCTATAGTACGTGCAGTGTGGCTCACACGTTAACAGGAGTGTCCACGAATGATGGGCACACTTCTCTGACTTCGTTGTTCAAAATGTGTCGCAAAATCTTCGTTTCTCTCCTACCCCTCCTCCTCTTTCCCCCTCCCCTGTTTTCGCTTCCCACACCGATCCTTCACTTGTCGACGTTTCCATGATTCGACGACGTACGCAGGTGCACGTCGAATAAACGTGATGTGACAGAGACGACACGAATGCATTGCAACTGGTGTCATCACCACAGAAGGAAGTGACGTTTCCGGATGTTCAGTTTCACGGAACCGAGAGTTCTGTGATGCAGCGTCGCATCCGCGCAACACCACACGTCGCATCCTTAAATGGTGAAAATATTACGGAAGGACAAAAGGACAGAGCAACGCGTAATGATGACAACATACGTTTATCTGTGCTCTCCGGGTGCACGATTTCAGCCTCCGATAATGCATCCCGGACAAACGAAATTCAGTTGGGGTGTAAAGATGCGTAAAGATGATTCAAGCTGCCGCGTTTCTTTGCCAGATATATACTGCACCCCATATATCCTGGTATGTCTCACGCACTGACTAGCAGTTTCCTTCACCGACTGACGCGTCGAAAGGCCGAAGCTGTGACGCTTAAAAATTTTGAAAGGCGTATGCAGTTTAACACTGCGACCGCGCTCTACTGCCTCCCCCTCTTCCCCCCCCCCCTCCCCACACACTGTTAACACACGCACACACATGTATATCCTCAAATGTGTGATAGCGACAACATAGGTTGTACACTTTCAGTAACGTGCCGGAAGGCACCAGCCGACACGGTGAAGCTCAAAACTTCGAAATATATATGATGCAGTGGCATTGTATGCTGAACAAAGCCACTGGACATAGTTTTACAAGCTGAAATGGGTGTTTTTGAACGCGTCGATTTCTGCCGACGTCTACGACTGCACAGAAACGAAATGACTGTGGTGCCGTTTGGCAGTTCGGGCACTTTCAATACGCCGTCCGTTACTTCACGGACTTTTGGCTGCACGTTATACTTTCAACGTTCGTAAATACATGCACCTGCAGCGCTCTTATTCCGCCGTTATACTTTGGTGTTCTAAAAGCAACAATTCGAGCACACGACAAATATCCGTCTGCCACTTCGAACAACGTGACACACATCGCCTGCCGTCTTTTCGGTATCGTCTGTTGCACGTTTGCGAACGTTCCTCCAATCCAGGAGCAAGCGGCGAAGAATGATGACTAATAGGTGCTTTGCGGTGGCCAAGTATGGCCCAAGGGTATCGCAGGCCGACGTTTTTAACGAGCAGACAAAATGTGTGCACACCGATTAAAATTACGAAGATGTGTGGAGATTGAAGATGTGACGTGTCTGTACACAGACGGGGCCTAAACACAGCCGCCAAACGGCGAATTTACCCTCGAGAAAGAGGCAAACAGGCGGGGATCACACAAGGCCTGAGGAACACTGCGGCGCGAAGCCATCATGGAGGAACGAAGGAAGCGGCGCGCGCGCACCGTGTCATCCGAGACGGGTCCCGAAACCGAGCTGCAGGAGGCGAGCTTAGCAAGACCGAGGGGAAGGAACGCGCGGCACACGGAGTTCCTCTCCAGGACCAAATCGGGAACGGAACCCAGCGCCAAAACGCTGAGGAGAGAGAGAGAGAGGCAAGAGGAGAAGGAGCAAGAGGAGGAGGGTTAGCGAAGCACCGGAGCCCACCACTGGACGAATGAACGAGCTCAGGCTGCGAGATAGTTTTGCAGAAGGGGGAGAAGTGAGACACGGCAGAGGCAGCGAAGAAGAAGAAGAAGAAGCGAGGAGTCGTTTTCGCTTCCGTTTGCCCCACGCTCTAGCGGCGCCGACGGACACGGATACACAGACAGACGTGAAGACGCCGCTGTCAGTTATAAAGCGAACCGTGCTACAAGCCAGTTTAGCCGCAAGCAACGCTGCATTTGAGCTCGATACAACCTTCTGCGTATACCTCTTGTCTCCTTCCGCCTTTAGCACCCACCGAGGCCACATGCGTAAACCTTTCAGGAAGAAGCAGCGACCGTATACTCTCGCATGCACTTAACACGAAGTTCCCGCGGGCGACTTCGAGGCTCCACTGGGTCTCTCTGTGCGTTATAAAAAAAAAAAAGAAAAATCAGCAGAAGACCGCTTGCGTCCCGGAAAGCAATAACACCTTAGCCTAAGAGCTGCCATGGAGTCGGGGAAGTGCGCTTCTTCGGCGACACCGAGGGCTAGGGTTCGATCGCCAACAACGGGACCACGAAATTTCCTTTTCAAAAGGCTGTCAGTTCACTCAGTTCGCAGGGATCTGCTCGAGAAATTTGACCTCACTCGGAGAACATTTTACATCACAAGTGACGTCACGTTATGGCGACGTCATTCTGGCGTCGTGTGATGACGTCATCAATTAGTCATTAAGAAACCGTAACAAGAAAAAAAAATGTATCAAGAACTTGCAAAATCTGAACAGCTTCCGCAAGCGCTTAGTGAATAGCGCAGTCTTACTTATCTAATTATACAGCTTCTGAACAGTGTCTCGAGCTCCACACAAATTATGTGACACAAAATAACGGCGACATAAGCGTACGGATCAAAAGAAAAACCAAAGGACGCGTATTAGTTAGGCCTAACTCGTTCGTATTACGATTAGTGCGTGACTGTACATGCCCCAAAACGGTTTTGGAACAGATTATTTATGAAGAAATACCAGTTGAACACATCTACCGCGCCGTTTCAAAACTTTCTATCATCTTTCTAAATGAAATCTATAGAACACAGGCCATATATATAGCGAGTCGAAGCTGCCGCTGTGCGCGGCCAACGTTTCTCGGAAAGAGACCAGACCGTCAAACGTCACACCTAACCACTCCTAAGAACAGGAGGCCAAGGTCTGCCAGGACAAGCCGTCTCGCGGGAGCACGTGCGACACGGTTCGTGTCGCGATCACACTGCCAAGCAGGAGTTGGAGGAAGTGTTTTATAGGCGCCGATAAGGTTAACGCGCTACAGCCGAGAGGCTATACACGCGTATATAAGTGCAGTACGTGAACGCGTTGCAAATTCTCATCTCGCGTATCCTTGATATGGCTGACGCCGCTGTCCATATAGTTTGATCTTACAAATAGCACACCACCGGTCCGTTACAATGGTGCCGCATGGCAGTCGCATAATGTGCTATTTGGAGCTCTTATTGATTGATTGATTGATTGATTGATTGATTGATTGATTGATTGATTAGTAGCTCTAACGCAGGCTATGAGGGGCCGACGTATGGATTGTAAAAGAGGCAGGTGGCACCGTCCTGTGTCGGTGCGTGCATATATATATATATATATATATATATATATATATATATATTCAAAAGAAGAGATTCACACGATTAACAAAAAGAATATAAATTTACTGACGTTGCGGCCGGTGGACCGGCCTTCATCAGAGTCCTTCATCAGAGTCATCACCGGCCTTCAACGACTCTGATGAAGGCCGGTCCACCGGCCGCAACGTCAGTAAATTTATATTCTTTTTGTTAATCGTGTGAATCTCTTCTTTAGAAAATATTTATTCGGGCTCAGGGATATCTTCTTTCTGAACTATATATATATGCGCACTGCGCCTCTAGCTGTCGAATTACAAGCTACACTTCAGGCGCCACGGTAGTCGACGTGTCCAGTAAGCCCGCGTCATACACCCTTTCCTAAAGGCCCCTCCGGTTGGAGTATTCAAAATGAAAAAAATAAATATATGGTTTGCAAACAAGAACTCGTTCATCGGCCGATCAACAATTGGCTCAGAGCCAAGCAATGCAGCATAGGCATGCCCGTCGCCTTCTACATGCTTGGCAGTGTTACATCTATTCGCACAGCGCATAAAAGGATCTATACCGAATTTTTTTGCGTTGTATGCAGCGCGGCCCCGAGGAACTTTGACTGTCACCTTGGGTTCTCTAAAGCAGATAAGCACGATCCTTTTACATCTGAGATGTATACCAATGAATGAATGAATGAATGAATGAATGAATGAATGAATGAATGAATGAATATTTATTGGCCGTATGACAGGGTAACGCAATGCAGGCAAATATGCCGGAGGAGCTAGGTTCCGACCAAAGGAGCACGCGTCGACGTGGTTGTGCAGAAAGTAGTCATGTCGACAAAATTAAGTGCGCGCGCGCGAACTCACTCTCTCCCAAGTGCGAAAGCGGTCAAGAGCGCAGCTGATAAATAAACGGGTCCCGGTCAAGCAGGATGTGAAACAAAGATAACAGCGCCCACAGAGGACGACGTCGAATTGACGACGCTACGGCGACAAACGCCACGGGGACATTTCGACGCACCGAGTCGCGACCGATATCGAACTATGTCGCGCACTTAATGAAGGCGTTCCCAGGGTGCTCAACAGAGTCGCCGCACTTCGCTTTTTGTTTATTTGCTTTACCACGACACAGACAGATATAGGGAAATTCGGCTGCAAGCGGGAGCCTCACGCGTAAGTGTGTACACAGACACGATGCGCACACAGTCCAACTAAAGTCCCTAGATTTTTTTTTTTTTTCGTTTTTAAGTAGCGACAACTAGCTCCTCTCCCGGCACCCTCTCGCTCAAAGCCCGCGTCGGCAGCCATGTTCTTCCTAAACACGTGGAGCGGAGCGCGCGCGCGCAGATAGCGTCCGGCCGTCAACATACGCGTTCCTGTATCAAATATGATAGCGGACGTGCCATATGTAAGGAAACGCCTACTGAAACGCGCAACTTTCTTTGACGTTCTCTCGCTGCAGCATTCAAGTAATAGCTTTAGGAAGAACACGGCTGCCAAAAGCAACGCCGACCAATCAGATGCGCCAGCGGCACATCGAAAGCTTTTCGCTACTTAAAAAAACGGAAAAAAATATCTAGGGACCTTTAAGTCCAACCAGTGATGATCCACAGTACGCTATTAATAAAACTCGATCACATGACGATACCAATCAATCAATCAATGAATATTTGTTTGAGATGGAATTGAATAAAAACTCGATTCTCCAAAATGCAACGTAATATGCGATCCCATTTAGTGAAACTGGCAAATGGACTTAGCTTCTTCGGGGTCAGCAAATTTTCACCAGAATTTGCATCCCTAGACTACAATCAGGCTGCGATGGTATGATGCGGTGGCGAATGACATTCGATATCTTTCCTTTTCCTTTTCCCCCTCAATTATTCAACGCCACCAGCAGACCACGTCAACGTGCAACCGCTCACAACATGCATTCTATCTTTCTTCCTCTTTTGTTGATGTTTGTCCTGAAAAAACACTATAGTGTATAGTTAAACATTTCGCAAAACACGAGTACATTTCACCATTTTAGCACGTCAAACCCAAGAAATTATTATCCTTATTTTCAATTATCCTCTTCTGTTCGCTAACGTTAGCTGGTGTACATGTGGTATCGTACCGCTAAGCGTCGAAAACCCGAAAACATCTTCACACTCTCTCCCCCCGGCTATCGCTCTCTAAATCCATCCTCGGCGGCTCTCAATAAGAAACAAGGCTACGCACGACCCTCCCATACAACCCTCCTCCTCCGCCTTTATAAGCCGCGTCGTGAGCACGTCGCATTTCCTGGACGCGTAGTGCGTACAGGCAGGTACAGAGAAGACAAGTCTGGGTCGACAGCGACACGCAAGCACGCAACTTCACTTCGTGCGCAGAAAGAGACGACGGCCTGCCTGCCTGCCTACTCTCCTATCGGAACCGGACCGCACCAAACGCATCCCCCCCCACCACCACTTTCCAATAGTACAACTCTGACAGCACCAGCCACGACAGGGAAAAGTAATAACGAGAAAGTACAGCCACACTGATTCATAAAACAAAAAAAAAAAGGAAACAGAACTAACACTCGGAGACTCTCTTCGCTTCGTGCCTCTTATATCACCAATCCACGTACTACACGACCGAAGGAGTGGGGTGTCCTTTTCTTTCTTCATTTTTTTTTTTCTCTTCCTTGCCATTTCTTCAACTCAAATCTGGGTCAGCGGACGATGGGAAAGATACATCGAAACGCACTTTTTTTCTCGTACGTCTCGAGAAACGTACATCGAAAAAAGAAAAAATAAAAAGCGGCAGAAAAAGAAAAAGTGTACGTAGAGAGAGATGTGCAGCCGGGTGAACCGTACAAGCAGGTTTCCTGCGAGCACTAACTTGT
The DNA here is from genome assembly GCA_013339685.2 of Hyalomma asiaticum. NCBI lineage: Eukaryota > Metazoa > Arthropoda > Arachnida > Ixodida > Ixodidae > Hyalomma > Hyalomma asiaticum. The sequence goes on from CM023487.1 coordinate 10,668,047, forward strand.
TTGCTGCCTGCGAAGGTTTCGCTATTAACTATGGTAAACAGAGTAGATCCTTCCGGGTTTATCACGTGTACAATCGCGTTATGGAACTGCTATTTTATCATGTCTCAAAAATCGAGAAGTCCCGTTGCTGTTATCTGAGAAATCTTTAAAAGCAATGCATCTGTCCACAAGGCGCTTTTCTACATTTTTTTTTTTATTCTTGTTATGTACGGAGTATATTGTCACTAATGCTACAGTACTTATAATCGAACGCGTCTACAACGAAAGCTTCTATAAAGAAATGACCTTTATAACGAAGCCACCCTTACGTCCCGGTTATATCGCGATATTTGCCTTGTGCAACCGTTTACAACGAAGTGGTCCGTACAACGAAGTACATGTCGGAAGTCCCGAGCACTTCGCAATGAAGGCTTTCGACTGCATTAACATGTAACCTTCACCGAGATTTTCGTTGCCCGGTCTTGTACTTCGGAACCCTAGCCTGCACAATTTTCTACAAAGTACGGTTATTGAAGTCGGGTGTAGCGAGGTCTGACTGACTGAGCTCGCCCTTCGTGGGTAGTTTGGGCGATTAGTCGACGGCAAAATCTCAGGCGGCTAATCATGCAGCTTCCCATGATGGTTTAGCCCCAAAATGGACATGCAAGCCGAAGTCACGCTGATACTAAGAGCACTAACATAAACAAGAACAGTAGAACACGTTCTTTGTTAAGCCTAACTTGTTCTAGTTTCAAATGTCCATGACTGTAGTAGATAAACGTACTACGCGTGCGTCTGCGGTAGAGTAAAACCTGTACGTGCTCTCTGTTTACGTTTCAGTGTTTGATCACAACAGAGGCAGTCCGCATCTTATAATGTTAACGCAATTCCGGGCTCGCAACTAAAACGTAGCGGAGGGTAATCCGATAGTGATGACGGCACATGACAGGGCACATCGGGACGCGTGAAACATTCGCAGAACAAACGAACAAATGCACCGATGATTGCCGCTCATGTGCAGCAGTGCCAGGGAAATAGCTTTAAAGATATAACAGCGAAAAGTCCAGGCCGCAGGCTTGACAGCAAACGCGAATTTCTGATCTGCTAATGAGTGGCACTCCTAAATTGACGGATAAATGCGCTCAGTTTCAACAGCTACTATGAAATGTCTCTCTCTCTCTCTCCGTCTCTGTCTTGTTTTTATTCACTGAGACGACATAATGTTAGGCTACGCAACAGCTACTTTAGCTTCTTTGGGATCAGCGTATTGAAACACCTTTGTCACACATCCAAACCAGACGCTTGGAAGAACGTGGTTTCTCCTTTCGTGAACAAAAGGAAACAGTGCTGTTACGTCTAGCTCTGGACAGCGCTATTTCCTGCGCCAAACAAGAACCCATCATTATCAAGAGCTTTGAAAGCGAGACGGTTCATTCCATTTACCCTGGAAAAACTCGACGACAACGTGACACCGGAAACCGAAACTGTTCTTTTTGAAGACACGCGCCGCAACTGTGTAAAAGTGGGAATGGTTTTACAGATGATCATCCTCGTAAGTACGCCCTTAACGAACAAAGAAAATGATATTCGCCCTCGTTTTCATGTGTCCATAACCTTTTCGTTGCTCTAATTAATCTCATCAGAGGATGGAGGGAGCCATGACTGCTCCTTGTCCCGCGTTTGCCAAGATCGTGAAATTCGACACCGCGGTAACAGTAACGTGATATTAACAATAACACGCGGATAGGGACAATACGTGGTCCTGGTCCTGGCAGACGAACTAGCAGACGACAGCGCAACAAGTCGTCTGCTTTAATTTTGCGAGTCGCACAGCGGGTACAATAATACGCGACACATGCCTGCAGCAGCAGACGACAATGCTAACAAAAGCAAAGCACTTCTGCTTCATCGCGCGCGTGTGGGGGGCGCAAAGAAAATAAAGGCAGTGATCCCAGAAGCCGCGCAGCAAAACAAGATCGTCCTCGGCCACCTTGGGAAAGGCGAGGCAACGCGATCCGTTAGGCCTCCCGTGCGTTTGCAAGCAGCGAGACACATTTGGCTGCGTGTGCTGCCGCCGCCGCTCCCGTGGCGAGGGGTCTTTTAATCGCCCGCCCCTGCTGCTCGCTGCCGCCGGGGCTCCGTTGACGTGTTTTGACGGCGGTTTTCTTGCTTGGGGTACTCGCCCACGCTCGACTCGCGTACGGTATGCACAAGCAGCGACCATCAAAACGACCACAGCAATACGATACCGAGATAAGAGAGAGGGAGATCGGCGAAACCTTGCGACAACGTTCCTGCTTTTCGGGGTAATATAACACGCATCGGTGAGACGCGTCTCTCTTGAGGTGAACGAATTTTTTTTCACGATAGCACGGCGGTGCCCAGCCCCCCGGGCCCGGCTATGCGCTTCAACGTGATGCGAGGGACGATTCTTTCACGTATCCAGGTGGGCGAGACACACACGCACACAGGGCCGTGGAAAAGAAAGGCTCACCTTGCGTTGCTGTTTTTCCCATGCCGGATCGAGTAGTCCCTCACGTTCCCACTCCTCTTCCTGTTCCATGTAGCCGTCGGAGTAAGGACCTACGTCTCCCATCTTGAATGGCAAGCACTGGTCGACGCGCGGCGGTAACTACAAGAGAAACAAAACTCTCGTCGTCGCCGCCGCTACAAGCACTCGGAGTTGGGGTGACGACGATTTCCGCGCAACACTATACAGTCGCTGTAGTTCGGGTGTCAGTCGGTCGGATAGCGTGTTCGACGGCCTGTAACGTTTAGCCGTGCGGGCTTCGCCGGAACTTGATCGGCGCCGATGGGCGGCCTCTTCTTTTCGTCGCCGGTGGCGGGGTGCGAGTTATCTTCAAATGTCGCGCACCGTCTTTTCTTTTTTTGCTCCCCTTCCTTTCCGGCCCAGCGGTCGAAACAGGCGCTCGGCTGAGGTTCCTTCGGCGGTCTTGCCCGTTGGATAACCTTCCCGAAGCAAACCGCGGCCACCGGCCCAAGTTTATTTAGGGCTTTTGGTGAAAAAGCATCGCTCCGGGTGCGTGCCAGCCAATGGGAGAGCGCGGTGGCGCCATCACGTGCCGGCGTCCGTGGCGCCATCCATCGAGTCGATCGCGCGTCCCGACGGCGGCGGCGCACCGCTCTTGCGTCACGTGACCGGGGTCACCATAATAGGAATCGCAGAGCACCCTCAACCGTGACTCACCGCCGGCGGCTTCTTTACGTGCGCGCTCTCCCCGATGCGGCATCGTTGACGTCGCTACCGTTTTCCCTCCGAAGCTTCTGGGTTGGTGTTTCAGCGGCGCGTCCTCGTGTCGGGCTGAATGACGCGAGTGGACCCTTATCGGAAGACGATGGATACTTATTGATTTGTGATAAGGGCCGCTGTTATCGTTGTTGCGACCAAAGTTCACCCCCACATTTGAAGACGCTCTGGCCAACTCCGGTTTACGCTTCTCCATTTCATGTGGACTCTTCTTGATCTATGGTGTGTCCATGGCCCACATTAGCTGCGTTTTATTGCATGCAGGCGTCGGTTTCCCTACTCAACCCCTCCCTCCTCCCCCCCTTCCCCCTTCGTTAAAATCGAAAGGCACCCTCTGAACCTGCAAGATATCGCAGCAAATTCAATATATCTGCCTCTTCACACCCCTACTTGACACTTAGACACACCCCCTCTAATTTCAATCCCTGGAGGAACCTCTGCAAATTGGACTCAATAGTCTAGCAATTTTCCTGCATATATTTTTATTTCCTGTGCGGTACACTTGCCGCTACGTCAACTTGTTCAATTACTGGTTCGGTTAAGGGAAGAAATGACGCTATTTTTCTGCAGCACGGCTCAGCGTTCATGGATGTATGTACGGGACCGCAGTCAAGCACCGTTACCACTAGACCGCCGCGGCCGACTTGTTCAAGTCCACTAATCTTATAGTCATACACACCCTTTACACTATGTATATACTGTCCGAAAAACGGGGGAAATGGGGATAGCCACGATAGTAACACATTTTACGCAGCCCCCTCTCTCTATTCCCTTCCCCAGAAAGAGGAAGAAACTATGATTTGATTATTTCACAGAGTGCGCCGGGAACTCCAAAGATCTGCCTCTATATACACTGCAGAACCCTCTAAAACCTGCCTGTTTGGTCGTACTGTTGTGCTCCACAGGGCTTATGTGCGGCTGGGTCGCGTTTTAATGAGCACGGAACTGAACACATTTTGGCTGCAGCCTCTGGCTGCACATAACAGCGAGAACACCGAAGGCAGGCGTTTATCCGGAACTTCGATTCTAGGGGGATGTTGACCCATGAAGTTTATGATGATGAAGATGAAGTTTATGATGATGATGACCAGGGTCAGCCAAGTGCCCATCCGCTTCGCTATAGCCTTGCGTCACTCTTGCAAGCTGCGCGCTAAATTTTTGTTCCTCTGTGTCGGTTTCTCTCTCTCTCTCTCTGTATGTTTACCTTTCTTCGTTTCTCTCTTTCTTCCGTTCTTTCTTTGCCAAACGTGTCACTGTTCGGTGGCAACGCAAGAAATGCGTGCTGTAACACTCGCAGTGCTCACCCTCTTTCTACGTTGGGGCTTTCTGACAAGATTGCCCCCACTCGCTGTTATCTCGTTTTCTTTTCTTTCCTGCCAGCCTCCGATTGGCTGCGTAGAGCTCAAAAACGCGTCGCAAGCAGAATAAACTGGCATTTGTCTTCCTGGCACTGCTCGAGTCGTCTGTTTCCTCTGCCGGCTGTCGTCCAGCCGCCGAATACGTAACACTGCGTACTGCTTCCACAATGGTGATTGGAATTCGCATATGAAGTTCTCGCGTACGGACACCAACGATGCCAACACTTGCACGCCAATACAAGCTTCGCTTGAAATATCCATTTGAAAAAAAGCCTCTGGAGTATGCGCCACTTCAAGTGCGCACAAGATACCTCCCTGAAATCGGTCGACTACCCGGAATAAGACTGTGAATTCCACACTCTTATTCGCGATAGGATTTCTAGTGAACGCGCATACAGCTATCTGTATCGCGCAAGGGCGTCCAACTGAAGTCCCCGCGTAAGTACATTGTGATAACACGGCTGCGCACAAAGAGTGGATTCGTTCAATGCGGCGCGTACCACTGTGAGAGGCTTGTTTCGTGAGCCAAGAGTACATGCTCACCGAAACTTCCGCTCGCCGAGGGACAGAAAATACAGGGAATCGTATCTCATATACAGGTTCAGTACTCTCCAGCCTACAGGCATAAACCTTTCAAAGGGAACCCTTGAGTCCATTAGACACGGTGGGGGGTTAACAAAGACGACAAAAGGTTAAGGTATGCACAAGCTTACAGTGTTTCTCCCAGAAAGTCTACTTTCAGGTGCGGAGCCCCCATCCAGTTCGACGAGGACAACGGCGTTAAACAGTGTAATATTTTTAGCCACAGGCTTTCAGTGAAATGCACTGGTGGTGCGGCGCAGGTGGTGTGGAATGGAGATGGGGGCACATGCCACAGGAGCAACTTCTGTTCCGAGCGTGTGTTCCTTTTTTCATCCTGCTTTCTGTCACTGTGCACACAATGCATTTGCAAGATATGTACAAGGAGCGGATTCTTTGGAAGCTTTCCCTCTTGCCCCTTATATTAGTCACGCTAACACCTGTCACCCAAGTACCCCTGCACCCCCCCCCCTTTTTTTTTTGTTATTGTTCGCACGTGCGGCTCTTCTCCTCTCTTTCTGAGGACGGGGGAGAGTGTGCAAAGGCGTACATAAACGAACGCTGGAGCAGAAACAGAGCAGAAAGCGATTTTCTGCGCGGCTTTTTGACGTGAGGTTGTATACTTTGTGATTCCTCCTCTCTTCCCTTCTCCTCTCTTCCCTCTCTCGTGTTGTTTGGGACATGCATATATATGCTATGACCGAATCAATAAAATCAGTTGATAGTTTGCGCTGTTTCCGTTTACTCTGCCTGTTCTTTCCTGTGTTCGTCCGTTGAATGCGCAACGATACCCAACAGATACTCACCAACTCGCCCAAGAAGAAGTTCTGCTGAAATACTGGAGAAGGCAGTTGCCGCCCTGACGAAGACAAGTCCGCTTGTCGAAACGTTGGCTCCTGCGACATTCCCTGTTCTAAATCGTATTTTGCGATTTGTTCACCGAAGTGTACATGCAAGAATTTATGCAGAATTTCAATTTTATTTGGAAGATTTTATTGGGGACTTTATTGAGAGGGGGTGTGCGGGGGTTACACCAAAACGTGATGCGAATATTGAGGGTTGATCTAGCTGGAATATTTTAACGGCGAAGCTGTTTAAGCCGGGATTTTGCCGTTAGCTGTACGAAAAAATTATCATGATAAAATTAGCGGACGTGCGCTTCTTCTATGAAATGCCCAATGTACTCAATGAGCAGTATTATGGGTGTCAGGGTGTTATCGGGGTGTTGGAGGGGTACATATGTGTATAAATAACTGAATACGCCATTTTCACCGCTCCACTAAAGGTACACGTGGCATCTTAGGTTCCTTGCTTAGATCTTCCTTACATCACCGAGGCTTTGACGCCTGCGTCTTAAGAAATTTCGTAAGGTGGAGGCCTTACGTCTCTCACTGAAAAATAGCATCGAAAAAAAAAAAGAAAAAGGGCAGGGCAGCGAACGTACAGAAAAAGTGAGGCCATAAACGTTGCAAAGTTCCTGCTCTAACCACGAGCTGTCATACGAAGCCCATTTGCGCGCCATAGCATGACTAGACGTCATTATTACCTTGATGATTATGGTGTTAATGATTGCTTAGGTGCCAAATAATCAGTCTTCTCAACGTAAACGTTCCACATTTTTATGTATTGTTTCCCAGCGCGGCAGCAACGCCATATAGAGCGCTGAATGAATGGTAAGGACTTTATAAACGGGTGATCATACCGGCACTCGTGATTATACAGCGCAATCACGCAATTGTAACTAGCGGACAAAATGTGCTCAGACCCGCGTGGGGCCCGTCGCCGCTCTTAGCGCTATTCACTGCTTGACAGCGGTGTACTGCGGCAAAGCAACATTTCGGTTTTACATTGCGCGCTGTTATGGTGGTTTTCCTTGCAACAGCCGATTTGTTTCTCTCTCTCTTTTTTTTTTTTATCGAGGCGACGTCTGCCGTGGGCACCGGTGATTGTAACCGCTCTCAATCCCAATTAAAAAAAATGTAACAAAAAAGAAAGAACGCGCTATGTCTGCGCGGAGTTTACCTCGCAAAATAGGAGTATTGCTACCAACATAATTCCGCATGTCTACAACACTATTTTGTTGCTTTTCTTATTTTGTTCTTTCTCTCTCAAAACCACAAGAGAATTGTTTTCTTGTTTACTGCTCTTGTAGTGTTTCATAAATGTGTACTGCAGCTGCATCATGTGTAAATCAAAGATCGCACTGCTGCAGTTTGCTGTCTGGGTGACGTAGCCTAGTCAGGCACCTTACGGTCCTTTTGCTGCGTCTCCTAAGACACCTGTAAATTGTCTTCAACAAAGCCTCAATCAATCAACTACCCCCCCCCCCCCCCCTTTTCCTAAATAGCGCACCCAGGATTTCTCCGAAGCAGAGGGGACGGATGGGGGGCGGCGAGGAAGAGCACGCACTCCACGCAATACGCAGTTTCCTTGCTACAGCTGGAACAATCCAACAACAACTAAAAGGCAAGATAATAATAATAATAATAACAGGGTGATCATTATTTCTTCAGCGTTTTACTGAGAGTTCTTGAAAGACTTTGACCGGGCCAAGAAGCCGTTCCGCATAGCAGTGCATGTAGAAAATAGGCGGTAAACTGAATGTAGTTCGCAACGGATTTTTTTGGCACTCTCATATATTTTCGCCAATTTTGCCGCCCTATGCAGCGATAAGGGTGCTGACGCGCGGGCCTGTTAGCGGTCGCGCGAGCCAGTTGGTAAAACTCTGCAGGTGCTAAGCTATCACAGCAGAACGACAACGCCAATACAGCCCTTGAAGGTGTACGTTGGGCACAGTTGAAATGAAGGTGGGGATGCGACAGGGTGGGTTGGGGGGTATAACCAATCTACAAAACCGTGGTGATACAAGCAAACTGACGCCCATCTCTCGTCTAGGGTTCTTTCACAAAGCCTTCAAACGTTGCAAACCCTTTCAATCTCAATTTAAATGTCGATTTTATTTTTCCCATCTTACAGCCCTTCAAATCTAGGGCTTTTTAAAGGGCGCTAAATTGAAAAGGTGAAGTGGTTTAGGCTCCCAACACACTCGGGAACTCGACTGTCGTTAATTGCGCCATAAGTTCAATATTAACAAAAGAGTAATGTCAAAGTTTCAAATTCGCGTCGGAACTTAGGCCTCATGACGTCAGAAGGCCACTTTTTTTTTTTTTTTTCCGGATCCTCTCTCAGATGTTCTGAGACTCCCTGTGTTAAGTCCCTGGCTTCCTTAGAACACGATGTAGTTCTTCTTTACCGATGAGCAACGTACGTCTTATTTAGACGCCGTCAAAGACCTATGACGTCACGCGCGTTAGTTCTGGAGCTTCAAAGCGGCGTCGCCACCTTTATTTTCTTTTCGCGCGCTTTCTAACTTAGCGAGGGTCTTCTTTCAAGAGTGGCGTATTTGGTATTGTGAAAAGGTCATCTACTGTAATGCGAGGTAAAATGTGCGTCCATTAACGCGCTTCTAATGCACGTATACGTTTTTTCTTTTTGCATTTCGCCTCCATCGAAATGAGGCCGTCGCGGCCGTGGGATTAGATTACGCGCCTTCGAACCTTGGCAAACCAATACCTCTCCGCTGAGGCACCACGGCAGGTTCGCTTTGTAAGGTCGGCGTGCAAAAAAAAAAAAAAAAAAAGGCGGTAAGCAAGACGTGCATGCGGGGTTCGAGTGTTCCTCACAAAGAGTGTGGAAGCATTGAAGCAAGATCGAAATCACAGTGTTAATACAATTAATGCGGTTGCGATCATCGGCGCCGAAGGCCTGCTGCAGCTAGGCCGCGAGTACGCCCATGGATGGCCGAAGCTAGCCAGCAAATATTATAGCCGCTGATCACACACATTCAGTTTATACATATTTAGCGCAGCAAGCTTGCACCAGTGGCGCAAAGCTAGCGCAGCAGACAGGCACTTGGCTCGCCCGGGCTTTCATCGCCACGTTCCCTTGGCCACGTGTCGTTGTGACGTCATGTTACATGATGTCGATGAAATACACGGTTATGCAGTTAGATGTAGCGTCGCTGGATTGCTAGGCAAGGTCAATTCAAGGTCACATGAGTGATCCGGACGAAAGAACGAAATCCTTAAACAGCTTCGCTGGTAAATACCAATAGAAAAAAAGCGGAGCAGCGGAACGACGTTTACCACCCATGACGCAGGCGCACGTACGCGGTTTTTCTGAATCTAGCTTTTATGCAGCGCCAGGAAGTAGACATCACATGTTTCTGGAAGCGCACGCCACACGATGCACTCTTCCGGAGATGAGCAATTAAAGTTGTGTACGCTCAAGTCCGCGCCACCGATATACGCGTCTAGTCTCACGAGGCGTCGTTTTCACCTGTGAACACAAATGCGAGCAAAAGCCTTGGCCGATCACGGTCACTCCGGCATCGATGTGTTCATCCACAACGAATCGGTCAAAACTGCACCTAGCTTTCTTAATCCCGTCACTGCCCATCACCTAGGTGTAACTTTTGTCGCAAGGAAGGCAATTCAAATGCACGGAAAAACTGTAAACAAGACCAGACAGCGCATCTACGCGTGTCGACCACAGTTCTGAACACACTCAGTGCAAGACATGTTGACCAATAAGCCCATTTATACGACGATGACGCTTGGCCTTCGCGTTCAGCTCGGGCAGCCCGTGTCTGCTCAGGTAATAATAAAGGCACTTGGTTAAAAAGAGTGCTTGTTTCCGACCTCACCATGCACATTCAGGTGCGCAAGGCAGCAGTGGGAAAACTCGGTGGAGTGACGGCAAGAGCCACAGTTAGCAGCCGGTTTCATTTTCATGCGCCCCGAGAAATATGGCGAACGGAACTTGCCGGAATGTCAGCAGATGGCGCTCTCATTTCTATCTCCCGCTCTCATGTCTATTTCCGTTTTTGCTATAGTATGATCGATTTGATTGAAGTAAATTTAAAAGGCATGAGGAAAATTTAAAGAGAGAGAAAAAAAAAGTTCTACGAGCCTTGTGGCGCACATATCACCGGCCCGTTACAAAGGGGACGCTCATAGCATCCATCCATCCATCCATCCATCCATCCCACTGCAATTCGGCATCCGCACACACCTCGAAATTACGTACTGCATCCGCCCAGTTAGGAGCAGCACGGTGAGGCAGCATCGCACAAACGTTCCCACCGCGAGCGTGCACTGTAGGGCATTGTGGAAGTGTTAAAATCTGGGTCAGCTGGTACACACTGTTGAATGTGCAAACCAGCCAGAGAGAAGTGACACACACAACATCCAGTCGTTGTGTGTGTCACTTCTCTCTTCCGTCTGTCGTCCTTTAGGGCAGGTTTGTACGTTCAACAGTGTGTACCAACTGACCCAGATTTTAACACTTCCACAATGCCCTACAGTGCACGCTCGCGGTGGGAACGTTTGTGCGATGCTGCCTCACCGTGCTGCTCCTAACTGGGCAGATGCAGTGCGCAATTTCAAGGTCCATTGTCCACTGCACGGCACGAGTACAGTGGACAATAGACGGAGCTAGAAACTCCACTCTCTTGTTCGGCTGCCACACCTCGGCATAGTCATGCACACGGGGTTTAATTTATCGCTTCGGCATGTGAAGTTGAATGACACACACATACACAGGGGATAGGCCACAGACTTATGTACAGACCATGGTTTATTGGCTCGAGAAAATGGACACGGCATATTTAGGTACAGTTGGTGCATTGCATGATCCATAACTTCCGAAAGAAAAATTAAAATGATTTTAACCATTCAAGACGTCTGGCTCACACCAGTCCAGCTCATTCGCTTGTGCTTGCAGGAAGGCAGTGACAACGCACTCAAGGGCAGAGGTTGGCCATATTCTTAGCTGAACTAACGGAAGAGCATACGACAAAATGAGAGGTTCGTGCCACTCTTGACACAAGGCAGGGAAGATGGTTCTAGTGTCTAGCCATGGTAACGAGTAGGTTGTCAAATGGAAGGAGTCTCCCACACTGCAGGCACAGCACAAAAGAGACAGAACAAATGGAAAGACGATGCAAACAGCACTGTCTACGCCTTCTTTCTGTTCATCCTGTTGCTTTCGCAAAATGACTACAGCTGTGACTGGTAAACAAGCCCCACTTTTTGCAGTCTTCCAAAGAATGGTTCTCCAGCTTGTGAGCCATGCAGAAAGAATCTCCCAAAGGCCTATTGCCAGAAGGGAGGAGCGGGAAGGAAGGAGGGGGAATACCCTACAATGCTGGATTTACATTGCATATCCCTGCACAGGCACTGCATTCAGGGCGTCATCGCACTCCAACAACTAGCCACTCATCTGCAGGCGGTTGGAAAGCGGCAGTGTTACACCAGACATTAGGGTGACAGTAAGCCTACAGAAATGTGAAATGGTCTGTAACTCTTAGTTGGATCCCGATTCAATACTTTCGCAGATCTGTACTTAACGTAAAGCTAGCAAAAACGCGGACAACGGCGGTCTTGTGCACCCCAGTTGGCTTCTTTTTTTTTTTTTTTTGTGGTCCCCTCCAATAGAAGACTGCTTAAAGAAAAAATGCAGGAGCCACGTCAATGAGGCACTCTCATCGACTGTGGCATTAGTTCGAAAGAAAAGGGTTGGGCCGAAATGTAAGATGAATTAAAATAAAAAGCAGTTCCTTCACTCGAAGGTGGAGAGAGCCTCTCTTCCAAGTCAAGCAACAAGAAAGGCTTTTTGATCACATGCACATTTAAACAAAAAAAATTAAATACTGTGCAACTACGTGGTCACCAAAAATAAACACAACAATAGGGGGCAGAAAGGGACACAAGACAAATTCTTGACAAAACAAGGCTCACAATTTTCCGTCGTCTGGAGGCCACAAGTAACATCAACAAGGTACAGCATACCTCAGACATTCATGTGGGATTCCGAGTGTCACAAATAAACAATCAACTCGAACAAGACTTCTCTGTTTACGCACACAAGAAAAGACATGCACGACCCCGTGCACAAACAACGGTAAAAAATTAATGGACATTCTAAATTGACCAATGAGCATGTGGACTTTAGCAGGCCCTCAGTACTTCTCACATATCGTATTACTCCTGAAGCACCCCCAATATAACATTTCTATCCATGGCTTTACACAGAATGCCTCTCCAGTAACAGCTGCAGTGTTATCTTTCCTTAACACTCCCAAACTCAAAATCCTTCTGCCCTCAGTAGCAGACTGGCAGACGTCCAGTTATCTCAGCTATTACAGCCCAAAATGCACAACTGAGCCCAACTGCGCTTTGCTATCAATACGCAAGAGGCGAGACAGAGACATTTCGTTCCATAAACAAGCAGATTTTAATCAGTCGCAATAGTTTTGGCCACAGCTCAAATCCTTCAATACACACAGAATATCCCAACATCATTGATAATTCAGCTTCCCTTAAGTGCCAAGCCTGACTCCTTCACTGCACATTCCACCTCCAAACTACACTCGCGAGCTTGCCGGGAAACATACTGACAGACCGCCTCTTTAGCAAGAACAGTGCACCGCCAAGAGCTTGCAGCGGCGAAAGCACGAGTGTGCATCACTGATACCCACTCGTCCCTCGCCTCCATTCCGCTCATTTAACATAAGGTGTCTGCAGCTGTCTGTCGACAGTCGCCAAGCAAGAGGCCGCAAGCAAAAACCATCACAACCATTGTGCCACACATTACAAACGCCGTAGTCAAGGAAGCTTCCCATACATAACAAAGGCAGAGGAGAGATCAAGGAGAAGACAATCCCCACACACGCCTCGTAAATTGGGAGTGAACCGGCGCTAATTCCGCTGTAATAGCCACGAGGCGACAACGGCCACGCGCTTCCTTTCTTGAGAAGTGCACGGCCGAGACTGCAGGCAGCATTCGGCGAGGACTCGCCACCCGTTCGTACGTAATCATTGTGCCCGCTCACAGGTACAAGTATGAAAGAAGCCACACAACATGGGCACATCAAAGAGGGCGGGAAGAAAGAATAAAATATCGCACGCATATAAATAACATCTAAAAAACGTCCTCACCTCCCCTACAAAAAGCCCCCAATGCATCCACTTTTGTTTTCAGCCCCTCCTGCCAGAGGGGACAGAGAACAGGGAAGAAAGGAAAAAAGAAAAAGGCATGTAGGGGCCAGAGGGAGAGGGCATCTGGCTCAACATCAACACAGTTGCATCCGGGCAGGCCTCCTTTCCGAAAGCTCGCTGCTTGCTCAGCGACCGACGGAACAGCACCGGTGTCGCCTTCTTCACAGGTGCAGCGGCGTCGACCCCGGGCTGGACTTCAGCTTCTTCCGCGAACCCCGGGAGGAGTTGTCCGTGTCGTCGGAGCTCTCGGACCCAGAGCCCCCGTCGAAGGCGGAGATGGAGTCCCCCTTGATGTTCATTGCGTCAAGCATGGAGCCAGTCGAGTAGCCGCCACCACCGGCCACCTTGGTCTTCTCCAGCGCCCGGACTGCAAGGCAGGAAAGATGCTGTTATTCACACACTGAAAACTGGAACCTACGGTCACGGCGGTGGTTTGCCAACCACATAACTGAAAAGGGCTGCTACAGGTAGGTAGGTAGTCGCTGTTATGTGGCTTTCAAATCCACTGCCTGCTCCTTTGCTGTGTACATGTCATGCCACACATACGTCCAGGGATGTGATCCAAACATAAGAGAAACTTCAATTTCTGACAGCAAATCAATCTGTACAAAACCACGATATCATGAGCGGTGCCTTAGCGAAGGGCTCTGGAATTTTCTGCCACCCAGTGTTGTAACATTAAAGACCAGAACAATTTTTTGCATCTTAATTACCCTTTCACAATAGCAATCACCACTCTTGCCACGAACCTCATGGACAAGTTGCGTACGTCTGCTGAACCAACGGTGGAGGATAATGGCAGATGAAATGATGCTGGCACTCTGTCTACTAATCATTTTGTTCATCACATCTGTTGTTTGATTCCTTTCGTTGCATGTATTTCAGCTGGACTATTCTTCACACGACTAGGCCCTACCTCCTCGGTGTGCGGTTTGTTTGCAACTGGTAACTACAAAAAATGCTGCCTCGTCTGCAACACTGCTCAAACATACAAAGAAGGAAACAATATCCTGGATCACAAGGGCACTTTCGCTTCACGCTGTGCTGAAGTTCCCCCAATAGCGAAATAAAATTGTGGCATTTTGTTGAACGTGCTCTGCCGAACACTTCACAATAAATCAGTCTGAAGGACCTCAGCGACGAAACCCCGGAAATATAGTTGCACATCATGTACAGATCTCCACTGATTGATTGATTTGATTTGTGGGGTTGAACGTCCCAAAACCAGCTCTGATTATGAGACACACCGTAGTGGAGGGCTCCGGAAATTTCGACCACCCGGGGTTCTTTTTCACTGACATTGCAACGTTCACTGACATTGCATAGCACACGGGCCTCAACATTTCGCCTCCATCGAAATGCAGCCGCCGTGGCCGGGATTCGATCCCACGACCTTCGGATCTGCAGCCGAGTACCTCAGCCACTTGACCACCGTGGCGGGGCATGTACAAATCTCCAGCCTGTTCAACGAGCTGCTTCGGATGTTTTGAAAATCAGGAACCTTCCAAGTGAGCCGGAGGCTCAGGTAAGCTACTGTTTGTGTAGCAGGCCCCTCACAGAGATGAGTTTCTGGAAAATGGATTTATTGCCATGGAATTTGCACAGTTGCATGCACAGTGTCGGAAGGTGAAACAGCGAGTGTATAGTGCAGGCCAAATGGCCTGAAACCTATAACACACAGTATTTGCGGCTGCACCTATAAATGGTGCAAACGGATGAGTGAGATCAACACTGTCTGCACACGTCACCTAACAAAAGCAGGCATAATGCATATATGCTGTTTGTATCGTACCTCCTGCTTCATTACTATGTTGCATGCATCGAAAAGTAAGTGAGTGAGAATACTTCCACTGCATAATTTGAGCATCGCTAATGTGGTGACCTGGGCAGAAAACGAGCGTAGCCAAATTTTGCGTGCATCCAATATATACATAAAAGCGCTTGCCTAAATAAATGCACACATATTCAATTTTAGAAGGCCATGCGATATTAAAGCAAGAGACATACGTAAATACAGTGAAACCCCAATTAAACGGCATTCTTGGGAGCGCATAAAAGCATCGCAATGTGTGGGCATCGTAAAATCTGAACACAAAAGTTTATGCCTACGAAAACACTGTTTAGCATGACAGATTAGCGAGAAACTTTAATGCAAGCTACCAACAAACTCTACAGGGCTCTAAAACCCAAATAACACACAAAAAGCGAAAAGCTACAGCAGCCCAGATGCTAGTTATGATTTATTGAAACAAACCTTTAGTGAGCCACAATCTGCTGGTGCAATTCCCAACACCCATGGTGAAACATGGCACACGCTTAAAAAAAATCTGCAAGCTTCTTTTGCACTTTCTTGGAGCCCAGCCGCAAAAGCTTCCGCGCAAGCTTGGCAACGTCCAAAAGAACGTCCTCCGCGGCGTTGCGGGTACAAACGTAGCTCCTGATGCCATCCATGTGCCATAGCATATTGGCAAATGATGTAGGAATGGTAGCATTTGTGGTGGTGGCAGCAGTGTCGTTGTCATCTGACACTGCAGTGGCGTTGGCACCGGGAGATTCTCCCGTGACTGCTTTGTTCAGTAACATTTCGCCGCAGGTAGCAACGCTGCCGTCGGCCGCCACTAATTCAGTGAAGGTTGTAGCCTCCTCCATCGAGCATGTGAAGTCACTAGCAGTGGAGGCAGTCTCTCGCATGAGGCCACAATGCTTAAACTAGTTAGCAATTGTGCTTTGCGACACTGTGCTGCAGGAACTGGCGATCTTGTGCATAGTGTCGGGCATGAAAATCTTTTCCTCCTCGCTGCGCTCCATTGCCGACAGCCGATGCTGAACAAGCCGTTTTCTATAGCCCTGCTTCATGCACTTGATGATGCCGGCATTCGGCAGCTGCAGATGGCTTGTGCAGATTGACAGGGGAAACACCACCTTGATGTTCTGCAGGCTGGTCGTGTTGGGTGGGTGGCACGGTGTGTTGTCCACAAAATGAAGAATTTTTTTTGCTTTTGCACCCATTTTGTTGTCCAACTGTTGCAAAAGCTTGGTGAATATAGCGGATGTCATCCATTCCTTTTTGTTGAAGTCGTAGCTGCACGCCAGTGTCCGCAAGTTCCTGAAGCATTGTGGCTTGCCAAATTTCCCTACCGTGAGCACCAGCAGCTTTTAGGACCCGTCCTCATTGGCACAAAACAATTCCGTCAAGTTCTCTTTACTGTGCTTCCCTCCGTGACAGCTGTCACACTTGGAGGTGAGGGTCTGTTCGGGTTGCATGTGGTAAAACATACCACTCTCATCTGCGTTAAAAACGTTGCAAGGATGAAATGCCGCAATCAAGTCCAGCAGTGACTCTTTCCACTTCTGCGCTACAAAAACGGGAGAGAGATGGTTGTTCGGAAAGGGTGAAAAGAATGGGGGAAGACCACAATGTGCTACTCTATGCCGCCACTCGCGACGCCGGCGGCTGCTAGGAAAGATGAGGGGTAGACGAATGAACAGAAGTGGAAAGCTGAAACGAACCGGTTTCCGAAGCGCTTGGCATGCAGAGAGGTGCCCCTCCTGAAAGAGCCAATGTGACGAAAGATGTCTGCGGTGCTTTCTGCACGCATGAGTGAATCGACACGTAATGCAGGTTTGGTTGTAAGATCGCATAGGATAATTCAGGTTTCAATGCATTGCGTCCATGGGGCTTTTGCACCGAAGGGGCTATTCCATCGTAAAATGCAGGCCGCCCTAAAACCCAAAGACCTAAAACTGGGGCTCCACACAACAATCTACTCAACAGGGGGAAGTCATCGTGAATGAAGTGTCCGGAACAAACAAGCATAGTGCCTGTCAATTTCTTGCCAATGCAGCGTTTCTTATCCACGTTGCACAACGTAACTCGTTGCTTGCTTCCGGCAAACAGTGCGGTGCCGGCTTTCCACCGCAATGACACCCATCTAGGTGTCCAACAATAGCCTTTTTGATTGACTTTTACCTCTCTAGTGCAGAGCCACATCATGGCGATTAAACAAACACGCAGTTCTTCTTTAGCGTAGAGTAATGCAACAGCGTGTTGCCTTCAGACGCCGACCCTAGATTGCCTGTTTCTGGGCACGCATGCATCAGCACTAGGCACAACACCAGGCCTGTGAATCCGACACTTCGATCTTAGAACAAATGTATACAGCTCGGCAACCGGATGACCCTGCTGTTGGCAGGGCAGTTGCCTTCATATGTGGATCCGTCAATGCCCTGCAAAAGTTCCGGATAATAACAGTAGGTGCCACGTGAGGAATGGCTATCACAAGTGCACATGTTCTTCCCCAACTCCGCGGGTGGAAGGCCATTGAGTGTTGCAGCCTACACCTGCGCTTGACACCTTATCCGTTGCAAAGTTCACAGTGGATGAACATCTTTTCTGTTGCTGAGTTCACACTCGATGACAGCACCAAGCACCGTGCATTCTCTGGTCCAAGAGGTGAATCTGTGGAGTTGGAACTTGGCGCTGCACGCAAGCTTCTGAGAGCACAGCATTCAAAACTACCTGAATAAATTAGGTGCAGAGGACCCAATATTCTCTCGGCTGTGTGTGGGCACACTCAAATCAGCAGACAACAGCTGCATTCTGAAAGCGCGTCGTTCGTATCAAAACTGAAAGTGAGGTTTTGCTTACTTCAGCCTGTTTATCTGGCTGCAAAAGGTATTGTACATAGAGACAACAGTAAGAAGTGCACCTGGTTCAAGTGCTGCTCTTAGTTTATGTCAGCTTTCAACGAACAGCAGTGATCACTAAATGATGAAATTGAGCAGTTTTGAAGAGAGCGAGGAGAGGCCTCTTTTATGGGGATGGCTCTCGCGAAAGCCAACATCTCGTGCTTCACTTGTAAACTCCCCGCACGGAGAGTAACTACAAGATTTGGCTGAGCTGCTTACATGCTTGCAGCAGTATTTGCTGTCTGTGGAATGTGTTTTTTCAGCTAACCACAAGGCCTAGTTCAGGACCGCATCTGTTTGTCAGGGTCTCACTGAAGGCAACTAGTTTCTCGTCCACTTGCATTTTCCTGTATCTCATAATTATTACACTTCAATTAAAAAGTACAAAGAATGCTTCCTATGCTTTGACTTCCATATGACGTTGCTTTATATGGTTTCATTCAACAAGAAAGGACCTTTCGTAGGCTGGACAGCTGCGGGTAAATGTGAATTAGTGGACGAAGCCATTGAGGGAGACCTCAAAAACTGAATGTTTTGAGAATGAAATATCTCTTTCGCCGTATGACGACAATATAACCAACATGCTCGCATAAAAGACAACAGACAAAGAAGGATAAATAGAGTGCAAAATATGGCATTACCATTTCGTGCTTGTACAGACACTATGGCAGCACGTTTCTAAACAAGCCATACAGAGACTGCTGCATCTTTTCTTTTGGATATGGGTTATGGGATATGGGTTTAAGCTTCTCATTTGCTGAGAAGCTTAAGACCTAACTTATTCCTATGTTTTGGCTGCTAGCTATATGCTTAAGTGGTTATTGTGTTGTATATTGTATAAATTGTATAAATGCATATATTATTTTTATGTATAATTCTTGTGTATGTACACTTGTGTGTATATATTATTGACTACAAATGTAACCCACCCTTATGTAATACCCCCCTTGAGGGGGCCTTTAAGGAAATAAAAGTTTAAGGAAATAAAAGGAAATAAATCTCAGTTCAAGTATAGTGCTCATCCTGTGTGCATCCTTCTGCTAAGACATATTCAAACGGTGGTAAAATGTGTTCAAATAACAGCAGCTTGCTTTCAGTCCCAATGGTTAGGCATTGAACACCAACTCTCGTGCCCAGCAGCATGACACCCGAAAGATGCTAAGCCAAAAACTGGTGGGTTACTACTAAGAAATGCTGTTTGCAGCCAGAAGGCAAGCATGTAAGAATCAAGTCAGTACTTTGTTCCTCGAGGAGCTTGTTCTGTCGCTTGAGGTCCTCAATGTCTTGCAGGTGCGCAGTGTTCTTGCGCCGCATCGACTGGATGTAGTCGGCCGCCTTCTTTAGGATCTGAGCCCTTGATGCCTGTGAGGAAAGGCAGTGTGCACCATTTAGGGTGAACTCGTCTGATGCATTGTATGGCCACAGAAAGCTTTCACATTTTCCAGTCAAGTCCCCCCTCCCCCTCCCTCCCTCAAAAGGCAGACACCAAAAATGCTGTTAAGACTGCTTAAAAGATTTCAATTACGAACGACACACAATATTCTACCACAATGACAATTAAGTGCACTCTCCTCAAAGGCATACTAAAGTGAACAACAAATTTTCCTCGTATTGGAAGGTTAGCTTTTCACAATACCAGAGACACCAATCTTGCAAGGAAAAGTCCCTCAGTAAGCAAGAAAATGTGCAAAAAAGAAAATATGGGTGGAAATGCCGCTTCAAAGATGCAGCACTGAAACGTGCAACATCAGAGATATTTGACGGCATCTGCTAAGGCCTATACATAACTATTTATCTTTAACTAACAGTTGCTTCTAACAAATAAAGAACGAGCCCTTGACCCCTTCCTCTTTCGTTATTTATCTTTAAGAAAGACGTACATCATGTTCCAAGGAAGCCAGAGACATAACACAGGCACTTTCAGAACATCTGATGGAGCGAATTTGGCAACAATACGAAAAAAGAAATCACCCTTCTGACATCGTCAGGTCCCAAAATTCCGGTGCGAATTTCAAGACAAACTCACATTCATTGCCTCTTTCAAAGGGCCCCAAACCACCCAACATTTCTTTAACATTTCAAGTTAGCATGCACATCGAATTTGGAATGCCATCATGATGAACGGTGCCAAATGAGGCAGCGCTGCACACCGCGGCTATGCCAGAAATTAAAAATTCCTGTGCGCCTCTCCGGGCATTTTCTGGCATACTCAAGTCGGCCACGACAGCACCGTGGTTTCGGCGACTTCAGAGCTCTGCTGATTGGTCGAAGGAGAACGTTGACTTCTGGTTAGACATGCGCTCCCAGCCTGTTTGCTTGCTCCCTGCATGCGTGTGCTTGTCACGTCACATTCAGACGAGCACTTGGCGAGGAGGTGGCACCGGCAAGCCGCCGGCACGTGGTGCAGGAAAGAGGGAAACAAGCAAGCGCCACGTTTCAGTAATCAAACGCGTGTAACTTCGCTATTGTGGCACCCTTTCGATATATTATTACAACTACGTGTTCGTTTCGGACACCAGCACAACAGCGACACATCAACTATATCTTGACTTCTGGGTGGTTTAGGGGCCCTTTAATACTGGACATAAACTGTAATTCATATAAAATGTTGAAATTCATGACCACTGAGTTCTTGAAACATAAGTTATTCTAAACCACTGCATCTTTTCGCTTTAGTGTACCTTCAATGAGGCTGGTACTCTTGCAAGGTGCTCATGCTCAAAAGCAATACTAGCTAAAATCTGACAACACTGGGAATATAAAAATTGAGACATGAGCTTACAATCACGTGTGAGCATGCCCATGTGCACGCTCCCTCTTGGAACGATTTCTTTACAATGAAAAAATATTATTGTGCCTCCTAAAGTGTTCCGATTAAGGCCCGAACCACAAATCATTTTACACTTGAAAAGCAACTTTCCATGCATACTTTTCAACCTGTTGAAACAGGGCGTTTAGGCAAGAGTCTTGCTTGTGAAGATTGAGCGAAAACAGTTGCGACTAAGCCTTGGCAATCGCGGAGCCAGCACGTGCGTTGGGCTGCCCAAACGTCTTCTTCCTCCGCGAGTAGCGCACCCTGTCTGTCCTAGTATAGCGTCCATATTCTTCACTGCATTCACTTCCCCTCCGGAAAAGAGCCATCCTGGCGACCTATGGGCAGGAAACGACAGCAGGGTCGTAGTAAGGCTTCAGCCGGTCGATATGTACAATTTCACGTCCACGGCGTCGTAGATCAGACGATGGCGCAAGCGGCTCGATGACGTAATTGACAGGTGAAGTTTGTTTAACCACACGGTAAGGGCCGTGGTACTTAGAAGTAAGTTTCGTCGACTGGCCAGGACTGACAGAGGGAACCCAGAGCCAAACCAGCGATTCTGGAGCGTACGATTCTGGTGCCTCTGAGCTGTCCCGATGTTCACTACACTGCACTGTAAACATTACTTCACTACACTGTAAACATTAAAACTTGTTAGATTGCCCTGCACAGAACAGCTCAGATGGACGCATGTGCATGAATGTTTCTTTTGAAGTTTGCCCAGAGCACACATTCTTTGTGGGATACATGCACACCTCATTAAGCGAGTCTTGCATTGGTTATTTCACCTTCATATGGAGTCGACCAGGAATGGGAGAAACTGAGAAACAACACTGTTTTTATTTTAGATGGCAGTGCTACCTGCACATGAGGGTCTCATTGTTGCCAATTTCACTAGATTTAATAACTTTTCAGCACAAACTTGCTCAAAGCAGGTACTGCTCAGGTGTGCCCTCATCATAAGATTAAGCAATGAACCTCCCAAATATGTCAACAAGCAACAAACTGACAGGCATCTAGTGCAATGGGACACATCCACGTTAGTGTGTAATTGACCACAAGATTATAAAGGGTCCCTGAAACAGCTTCCTGGTACTGTGTGAATGATTAGGTCATGTCTTTTAGATGCGAAGCAGTTTACGGTCGGGGCTATGTCATTCTCTCCCTCCCTCCATCCGCCGTGCGGCATCCACACCCGCACTGTGCATGCGCATCCACCTCCTCTTCTTGTCTCATCTCTCCTCTCGGCATTCCTCCTCTCCTCTCCGAACTGCGCGTCGACTATGGAAACTCGCTCTCTTCGATGAACGCTTTACCAGCTCTCAAGGAATGAGAACGCACCCTCGCCAGCAAGAGACAACGCTGACGCAGGCAGCGTCTGCTAGCGTCAAACCGATGCAAACGCGGTGTGCACCCCCCGTGCTGCTTCACATCGCCTCATGGTCCCCTTTAGCGGGAGATGGTGTAATTTTTTTATCAAATCATTCACACCATAAATTGGGTGAAGCACGTTGCACCAAAGCAGGTACAGGCTTTATTGCTGTCGTGTTCTTCCCTACCACTGCTGCCCCTCTTCAAATAGCCTAGTTGTAGGGTGCACGCTAGTGACGGCTGGGCATCCCATGGCAGCAATTGTGCTGAGGCCTCAACACTGACACAGCACTGCGATGCCCACTAACATGGCACCGTGATGTCCTCAGCAGTGTTAGCCTCTGCAGTGCTGTGCCAGCAACATGATGATACCACTAGATGGCCAAGACTGTCAAACAAGATTGCTTCTTGGTGAAGCTGATTGACAAATTTGATTTCCAGGGTTTTACATCCCAGTTTTGGTGAAACCAAGTTTACAATTATTGTCCTGCATGTAAAACCTGCACCTGAAATAAACTTCATCAAAATTTGGAATGGTACCAGGAGCACCCACTAACTACTCAGTCAGAATCACCTTCACAAGCCGGGGCAATTGAGCAAGGCAAGCATGGCTCCTTTAACATGCCCCTATATCCAATTGCACAAATGTTTTTTGCATTTCCCTGCCACAGAAATGCAGCCACCATGGCTGGGCATTCAATACACAACATTTCTTCCAACCAGATTAATCAAAACAATGCTTGATCCAGAAACACATAGCAAAACCGACAGGTAAGTGTTCATAATTTTTTTTTTTTTTGTCCAATGCATGCCCTACAGAATTGACAAGAAACACGTACACGTTGGGGGCTCACCTTCTCCCCTTGTAGAGAGGGCACGGCGTCACGCAGGCTGGTGAAACTGAACTTTATGTGGTCCCTTCGTCTTCGTTCCAGCGCATTGTGGTGCGCCCTCTTGTCCGCCTGCCAATGCAGTGAAAGGCGGGGTTAAGGCAGCACAGACCTATCACGTCTCTGTTGCTCATAATGACACGTTTATGACAAACACAGACGCCTGTCTGTGTGTGGACGTGCATGGATACGCACCACTGCCTAGTTTTTATTTATCAATTTTAATGGGAGCTTGCAGGTAAAAAAAAAAAAGATATTACAACACATGAAGCAAGATATCATGTTAAGAATAGAAGAGAGTAACTGGAATAAGAGACCTCATGTCACCTACATTCTGACCACAATGCACGCACCTCGAGTAAACAACACACACCGAGACATGTACCGGTACGCATAATTAATATGTATATGTTCCAAAAGCCAAGGTATGCGACATTCCAAGCACCCAACCAACGCAATTTCACCTAAACATGTTCACTACGGGTTACATAGCATAAAATTAGCTGTGCTGCCTCAAATACGCAGCTCTTTCCGTGCAGTGTAGCACAACCTTTCCTTGAAAAAGCTAGAAGCAAACAGCTACACCTTTGACTGAGTGAACCACAGGCACGCCCTACATCATTTGTAACATGTACAATCCTACTTGTGACCCGCACTTTACAAGTATATCTAACAGATTTATTTTAAAACAATCTGCCAAATGGAAAGAAAGACTGTGGTTCTCCTATTTCCTGTACCACACACAACATTTACTCAGCAGAGAAAATAAATAAGCACATTCTCCACAGCCACCTGCTCCTATGCGGATGACCAATGATGCAACAATGCCACCTTCAATCACTTTCTGCCCTTCCAAATAGCATGCTGGCCATATATTCCCAACAAAATTTCTGCATGTGGCAATGACTTCTTTCACGAGGAGGAGATGAATGTACCGAAGGAAGTGTTCCGCAAATAGTGGCAAGTGGAGACTACTTTTTATACTTGCATCCAGCGCGTAACATAAATTAGATTGTAAAAGTGTCCCAGGCAACACTACTTTCTTGCATCTGAGCATCTTTGAAGCTTGCAAATGTGCAACTGAGGAAACCTACATTGTAAGAACTTGGCCGAGCCAGATATAAGTAGAGAAGGCAAATGACAATTACTTTGTTTATCAGGGGTGCATGGAGGCTCCTCTGTGTAAAACTCAATGAAATACATTGTTCTGACAGAGAAGGAGTGATCACGTAGTAAAGGCGTAGCCAGAAATATTTGTTGGCAGTTCTTGATCTTCAACCGGTGTGAAGGGTAAGCTGCAGCCTCCTGCTACTCATCCTCCTCCTTCCTTCCCCCCCACCATTTCCGGGTTGGAAAATACAAAACATACACAACACTCTGTATCACTTGAACCTGGTGCTGACCCCCCTGCAATTCGTATACTATTATCTCAAATCCAACACCAAGTTTCCACAGTTTCTGGTGCGCTTCACAAATTTTGTAGCAACGACAGGCTTTAAAGGGACCGGCAACTGGCCAGAACGTGAGAGTGGACATCTGTGGATTTCGAAAGAGCTTGAATTATAGTGATGGAATCGAGCGCCCAGTTCGCGAATTGAACAGGAATTGTATTTTTAAATTGAGCTTAAAAATTGCAGCAACTGAAATGTGGCGCGGCCTGGTGGAGACGCCTTGGTAATGCTATTTGGAGTCCTTGAATCGTTGTATGTCGCCTGTTGGTGTTCATACGACCGTAACTTGTCCTTAAAGTTGCAATCGACACATAAAAACACCTCTTCGCCCTATTATTTTCTTTCTATGCAGTAAAAGGAGTCGACGCTGAGAAGCGGCGCTTCCTTCGCGGCAACCGAAAACCTGTTTTTAACCTCAGCGCATGCGCTCAGTGGCCACCAGGCGTAAAGCGCATGCGCTCTGTGGAGGCACTGCCTGGCGCGAGCACGTCCGACGGTTGTCGGCCACTGTTTGCAACATGTGTTGCATGTAAGACTCCATAGGCCAAAAATTCTCATAAAGAAATGTTTTACGGCGTTTTCCCTGTTGTCATTGCGTGACACGACACTCTGACCGGTAAGCTTTCCGTTGAAATAAAGAAAACAGGTACCTTAAATATTGGTTGCCGGTCCCTTTAAGGATTGGGGTTGAACCCTCCAAACACACCCTCTCAGTATACCACTGCCCCACAGTTCCAGCAGGAAGCGTCTTCACAGCATTTCATTTGAGCAACTCACTGCAGTGCAACAAGCTATGGCCATAGTCCCTCAACACTTTTTTCTTTTCCATTTTAGCTGATTTGGCAAGACACTCTGAAATTGGTTATGACGTGTGTGTTTTAGGTGTACATACATATAAATGTGCTTTTAGTAATATACTGTCAGTTCGAAGTTAGTAATTATGTCACCCCCCTTCACACTGCTGTTGTGCATTTATTTCCCCCCCCCCCCCCCCGCAGCTCGCTCGCATGGGGTTATTGTTCTATTGTCCAATTCCCACAAACAAGTGGTCAAACTTGCCAAAATGTGAGGAAAAGATGAAAGCTAGGGGTTTGGCAAAATCATTTGATTAGCTGGTTGACTAATATACGTAACAGTTCGCACACACAAAAAAAAAAAATAAAAACGAGAAGATAATACTACAGGCTATCACAAGCACCGGCAAGGAAGAAAATAACAAACAAGAAAGCAAGCCCGTAGGAACACTAACACTTCAGTCGACAGCCGGCGCCGAGGGTCACATATTGATCGGGGTCAGACACTGCCGTAGCCCCCTTTCTCAAGCACCGTTCACGCTTTCCGATCGCTAAAGACATATGCACTCCCCTTCTGGCCGTTGTGACTGCTCGCCACAATTCGTTTCGTTGTCGTGTGACGGTCAACAGCGTGCATCTGACGTTCGCGACAGCATCATGCGGAGCGTCGAATCCACGACGCATCGCGACAAAAAAACTTCGAATCGACGCCCGCGACTAGCGTGGTGACGTTGAAAAAGGGGGGCAGGCGCCTGCAAGGGCAAATCGACAACACGGTAAACGCTGTGCTGCACGTTTCGCCAAGGCACGCCAGGGGCGGCCGAACACGTTGGCGGCGTACGCCAGCGGGACCTGCGCGACACGGTTGAACGGGTTGCCGCGACGTAGTAGTACGCATACACTGACTTTTAAATCAAAGTTAAGTACAATCGTTAAAGCACGATCGTGCTTCGTGCAGTCATCGAACGCGTGGTTACGTCGACTGCGCGCGCATCTCGAAATCTCGAAAAACTAAACTACGGATACGTTAACTATAAGCGCTAATCGTAATCGGTGTGGTTCGAAAAAGCGCCATGGTTCGCGGTTGACGCACTGAACATCGCACGCAGTGCTGAAGGGTGAAGCCGCTGGGATCGCAAGAACATACGCGAAGCGAGGAAAAAAAAAAAAAAAAAAGTCGCCCAACAGCTGACAGCCACGCCAGCTCGCGTTTTTAATGGAGGCCCCGTAAAGACGCTGTCAGAGAGAATCCGCGCGATCGGACATCGTGCTTTTCACAGCAAGTACTCGAGAGAAAAGGCATTCAGAGCAAGGTAACTGCGCAAGAAACAAGCCGATAACGACGCTGCACGATACGACACCAGCGGACGCTGGTTTGCGCTCGGTTGTAGCGGCATGATTGTTCAGTCACGTGAACAGCGTCAACGCGCAACTGAACAGCCGCCACACACTACACACGACTCATGCCAGCCGTGGCGGACGAATAGCGGTCACGTCCTCGTAGCGAGCTACGGCGCGGGACGTTGCACCGAGCAGCCTTTTCTTTCTTTTTTTCCCGGGGCGCCTTGCCGCACGCGTGTGCACGTAGGCGCCACGAACCGGGTGAACGCGAGACGACGGGTACACACTAGGCCTAGTACCCCTCCGAGTGAGGAACAAGAAAACAAATGAAAACCGAAACGCCAAGATCCGAGCTGGACCTCCGCCTCACAAACAGAACCGAGGTGGAGCAAGGAAAGCGCACGGGACCAAAACCCCGGCATCACGCGTGCGAACCGCGAGGCCGACGCAGCACATGACCAGTTGTGCGGGCCACGACGCTCGCTCGGTTTATCGGGCGTGCTTAGCGCGCGAGAGAGAAGGCGCGGGGAATTTTTTTTTTCTTCTTCTTTCTCAGTACTCACGTCGCTTTCGATGTCGACGTCGCGCTCTTCATCACTCATTATTCCTGGCCGGCGAGCCGAACAGTGGTCGTAGTGACGGTGACGATGGTGGTGAAAGAAACGGAACTTTTTAAAACGATCTGCCCGCGTTCGCAGGCACAAAAACCGCCGTCAACGCGACAGGCGAGCGGGCGCGCAATGTGCGGGAGGCACAGCGGAGGAGAAATATGGCCGATGCCAGCGCCACGCTGGCCACGCGGACTCCTACCCACGTGCGCGCCGTGACGTCACGGCCACCTTGTAAACACGAGGGGCTGCGGGCGCGTCCGCTCGAAGCGGTTGCGGCTAGGCGAGGTTCTCTCTCTACCTGGCCCAATGGCGCAACGGGGCTGGCTGGAGAACTGGCGGGAGGCCACCGTGGGACCGTGCATGCCGCCGCAGCAAACATCCATGCCGCCGGGTGTGCGTAGAGGTCACGTTTTGCCGACGCGCTTCGCTCGACAGCCGCGTTCGAAGCGCTTCACTGCCGCCATCCCCGTTGGCGTTGTGTGCCGCGCGCGCGGCATATGGACCAAGGCATTGTAAAGCAGGTTTTGCATATACAGACACGCTAGCGCATGACTCCGGGAGCCGATTACGCTTGCTTGCAGACGGAGAGTGTGCTGCCATTGGCTTTTCCTTTACGTGCGATAGAGTAACAGCGCTGTTGAAGATCGATAAAATGCACCGTTGTTACGCCAGAAAGAATAGCTTTATGCAATAACACATATGTCAAAAAAAAAAAAAAGAAGTGAATGAAAATTGGGTTAGTCATTTGATCAAACACCCACACGCATCAGCAATAGCGCCCGTCTTGAGATTCCCGTCTTGAGAGCGCTAGCGGCTCAGCCTGCCGTATTTACCCGCATATGCCACCAGCACGGGAATGCGCATCTCCGTTGTGCATGTGCCTACGAAGGCTGGCTTATCCAAACCGCCTTTGTGGCCTGAAGGAATACTTCGCCAGACATTAGAGTATCATTTCCAGCATTATAAATAAGGTAATTCACCACACTACTCGTCTCGGTTCTACTTTGGCAGTAGCTTGAAACAGCCGATCTACGGAAAACACACACGGATGGATGGATGGATGGATGCTATGAGTGTCCCCTTTGTAACGGGGCGGTGACATGTGGGCCACCAGGCTCGTAAGAAGACTTAAGAACTCTTTTTTTTTCTCTCACTCTTTAAATTTTACTCATGCCTTTTAAATTTACTTCAATCAAATCGATCATACTATAGCAAAAAAACGGAAATTCATAGCCCAGTTCCCTGCCCCTTATGGCAGAAAGTCCATATCTTTCCCTATACTTATTTTTGTCCCTTCTCTCTAGTTTTCTGCCACCAGTATTCTAACCGTCTCTTACTTATTTCAATCGCGGCTATGTTCAGCTTCCCTGTTGTTCGCCCTAAAGCCCAAGGCTTCCTGTAGGGTGGTGCCCAAACGTACACCTGGGTGGATATTTCCGCATTCAATCAGAACATGCTCCGTCGTTTCCCTAGCTCCATCACAGCATGTGCATTTTTCTTCTTCTTTACTGAATTTCGCTTTATAACTACGCGTTCTAAGGCAGCCCGATCTCGCTTCAAACAATAAAGCGCTTCCTCTTGAATTATCATAAAATGCCTCCCTCTTTATTTCGTTTTTGCCCTCTCGGTAGTTATTCAGAGTCGGTTTTTTTTCCATCGCTGCCCTCCAGTAAATCTTCCCCGCCTCTCTGACTTTTCCTTTTACGCTCTACACCCCGGTGGTAGTGCCGCCATCTCGACGAAACTACAGTAAACGTGAGCAAAGCGAGTGCTGTCACTGCTTTTTGAGAGCGTACCTTGAAAACGGCACCATATTGTCACCAATACACAGCTGGCGAAGCTTAGTTAGCCAAAGTTAAAGCAAATGCGAACACTAGTAAGTAATGAATGAGCTTAACAATGCAAGCCGGTGTCTGGACAGATCTAAAGCGAGCGGTCTCGCTTCGACTGACGCCGCCATCTTGCGAAACGTGCGGGTCCTTTTTCTTAAATTTTAGCGTTGAACGCTATATTATTCCGTAGGCACGTAAGGGTTCCGCGCACGTTTACGTTCTGCGCATGCGCAATGTGTTCCACGGTAACGTTAAGGCTAAATCTTTACGTTTGCTCTTTTCCGCTATACTAAAACTCGCTAAGTATTTTCTCTACCAACGTAAATGCACTTTTTTCCTGCACATACAAAGAAGGTGTACGCCTTGTACTAACAGCGATCTCGCTGCTAGCAACACCGTGCCGTGGTGCTCGAGCACTCAACGAGCATAGAACGGGGACATCGCGTCCGTGCATGCGCCGCTGCGCTACCGCGCGCGTCACTCCGCAGCCCGCCTCGAGGCAGGGCAGCACAAGCTGGCGCACGCGGCGATAGAGAAGAAGCTTAGGCGTCACTCTGCGGGCATGATGTAACATGTTAGAATAACAAACAAACAAATAGGCCAAATGGAATATAAACAAAGGACAGTAATAATCAATACAACGCGAAACACATCCCACAAAGACCATGCAGGGGGAGAACCACCTAACCCTCGGCCAGCGCACCTGCGACCGCGCGCCCCTAGAATTGGATCATAGAAGGAAATAAACGTACAGTGATGGGTGCCGATCGCAGGCCGCCGCCGGTGGTCGTTGAGGCTCCAAATTACGGTGGCTAGAAGGCCAAAATGTCATCATATCCAAAGGACGTGCGAGCCGGTCGACGATCTCGTCGTCCGGAGGGTCACGGAAGTACGTACGCACCATCACGAGTCCCAGCGGGTTCTCCTGGAATTTTCAGACGCGCAAACCTGAAGAACCGTCTCCCCGCTAAAAGCTGCCAGCTGTCCAATAACAGACTGGTTTAAGACCCACGTGGTCAAAACAGACTGCACGGTTGCCGTCCCGTTCAGCTGGGAGGGGGGGGGGTGACGTAAGGGCATTCCGAAGAAAACGGGGGGCCGCGCGGGACGCTGCTGCTGCCGAACTCTCCTCTCACTGCTTTCTCTTACTACCTATCTTTTTTATCCCCTACCTCCTTCCACTGTCAGTGCTCCCTGTCGCTGTTTGTTAACAATGTGAAGTCACGCAGAGCATCGGCATCGCGGCAGACAAATTTCGCAGCGCTTGGCAAAAAGCACCGGCGGCTCTAGCAGTTCGCTCGCGCTTTGCATGCGATAGTGCTTTTCGATAAATAAGTCTTCTTCTTCGTGTTCGATGGTAGATGCTTGCTCGATATTGGAAGTCAAAGTTCGATAAAGGTACTAGCGTATTTACGCTTATTTACAAAACTGTACGAAACTTTGCCTCAAGAGCATCTCAAACACTTCTCGTAGGAGCGACCGTCGTTTCGCTTTCACGCGTCCGCTCCCCGAGTCCGTCTGCTGATCTGACCCGTTACGGTCATCGTTCCCGTGCCTCCGCCCCGCTGCGCTATTCTTTTGGTCCCCCCTTCCTGTTAGAGGCTCAAGCACGTGCGGAGCTGGTTGTCAAAATAGCAACAAAATACAAAGGGAAGCAAACATGTATTCCTCAACAGTGCTGTCCTTTCCAGAGACTGCGCGCCAGTGGTATGTCGAAAAACTGCAAGTTCGTGGAAACGAGTACACCGACCCTTTCACCATTTCTGAATGGGAGAATGACCCTCAACTTGACCAAACGTTCGGTTGGGAGATATCTGTGTGCACCTCGCTAGCACGCCTGGCCGTGAAGCGTTACTGATCGCTCAAAGCGTACGGCCTTGCGAGTGCCTGTCTCGAACTTGGGCATGGAATGTTTTTTTTTTTTTTTACATAGCAAACGTGACACCATGACAGAGAACCACCGCCGTGCCCTGTGAGCTGTGAGCAGCGTACCTGCATGGCCGGATGAGTTGTAGCCCTGATCTACATTTCCTTCTGTTGTTAATGCTCAGGAACTAAACTTTTATCTGGTCGAAAACAGGCGAGACTACCGTGTCCGAAAACACAAAATTTTCCTTTGGAGTGTTAGCCCGACGCAAGTTGCAGCAAAGTGAGCGCGAAATGCGAAGATCTGCACAAAGTTTGGAACCACGGCTTACTGCCGGTGTGTTTCCGTTTCAAAGTGCGTTCACAACTTACACACTTCTTTCATCGTGCTTCAGGGTTAGTCCCCATGAAAGTCCGGGTGCTCACGAAATGGAGACGGGGCATCCGAGTTGAAAAAATGTACATGCTGTTAGGATCGGCGTAGGCGCGTCCCACACAGCGCATGCGCGTCCCCTCCCCCCTATCTCCTCTCCTACGCTCCCCCTTCTCTCCTCTAGGAATCCTCTACGGAGCGGAGCGCACGACAGGTAGTGAGACAGTTGCATACTCCGCTGGGGAACGCCACAGTAGTTCCGCGGTATGAAAATGGCGGGGCGCGCGCGCCTCATTCTCGCTCCTGTGCAGCGCCGCGATGAGCGCTCGGGCCATCACGCAACCACCGCTCGTTCTCTCTCGATCTCTTATACATTCTCATTCGTCCTCTCAATAAAATTACACCATCTCCCGCTCAAGCTAACCATCTCCGCGGTGCTTCGCACCCACACATGGTTCCCTTTAGCGGGAGATGGAGTAATTTTTTTCATCAAGTGACCTCCTCTTACACCTTTATGACGCTATATAGCACTTCTTCGCAGTGCGCATGGACTATAGGGGGCGCGCTGGGCGATCCAAGATGGCGGTCCAAAGGAGGTCGACTGGGAGTTCCCCTGACATCTGCTTGGTGCGCGACAGCCTACGGGCATTGCGAATAGCGACATTATGTTCCTTGCTCATCACCTCCGATTCATGATTTCTGAGGTTCTACGTCCCAAACCACGTTATAATTATGAGACGCCGCTGTGGAGGGCTCCGGAAATTCCGACCACCTGGCCTCAACACGGGCCTCAACATTTCGCCTCCATCGAAATAAAGCCGCCGCGAACGGTATTCGACCCCGCTACCCTCGGATCAGCAGCCGAGTGCCATAGCCACTAGACCACCGTTGCGGGGCACCTCCGGCAGATTAACCTACGGATGAGAATTTTTAGGAAAATCAAATTCATATAAAACGACAGGTTTATACTTGCATGACGTAGTGATATCGGAGCTTAACAGTGTTCCACACTCGCCGCCTAGGCTAAGGGTAACAAATAAAAGTTAATTAAATGGAGGCAGCTGCGAACAGCATCATATATGGGGGAATACATGAGCCATACGAAGAAAGAAAAAAGAAAATCACGTACGGCATACCTTCATTGGACATGAGCCGGTCCACCTAAAGTAGATCCTGGAGTCTGACCACTAGCGGATCCAGAGGCGTGACCTTGGGGGCCGGGTCACATGCTCCAACCCCCCACCTCCATATTTTGCTGTTCTGGTTGTGCGTACGCTGTGCTTAGCGCCACCCCATCGAGGCCAACCAAAAGTGCACCAAACGCTGAGCGTACAGCTTGTTCATATTTTTCACTATAGTGATTCGTCTTACGTCACGAAGGAATGACCCGAGTTAAAGGTAATGCTCATAGCTCTCGCATTCGCGAAATGAGGCAAACAATCAAACTGCTGTGCACTTTAGCTGAAGAGCGAATTATTTTTAGGGGCGAAGCTCCTTAGGGTGTGGATCGTTCCCTCCTCTGTAGTAGTATGTATGTAGCCACCTGTAGTTTTATGAAGTGCTCACTAGATGGCGTGATGGCGCCGCGGTGCTCGCTTCATTCAGGTGTATGGGAACGCGTAGCATGGGAGTCTGTCTGTCTGTCTGTCCGTCCGTCCGAGCGCTGCGGTGCTGCTTAACTAGTACATGAATTCATCAATAGATGGCGCGGAGGCGCTCGCTGCGTGCTCTAGTGTGATAGGAGAGCGCTAGATGGCGACACACAGTGTTTGTCACGCCTTTGATGATGTACTGGGCAAGATTCACGGAAGATTCACGGTTTTTACCGATGAACTTCCGGAGCTTCGCCCACTCATCATTCACTCCGTGGATATGCGTGGATTTTTTTATTCAAAAGCAAACTCAAGTGCACATAGTGAACGGGTGAGTGGTTGCAAAACGTCTTTATTTCACAATAATATGAACAAAACTCACGGAAAGCGAAAATAAATATCAAAATGAACGTATTCACATGCAAATGGAGACCCTGTAAGTTTGCGATCATATAGACGACCCGCTGATGAAAGTGCACAGAGGAGATTCTTGGAGCTTTCGATCTCAGTTGGTCTGCAAAGGTCCCAGGTCAGAGATGTATACTGCGTAACTCTATGACTGGTCAGCAGGCCATCAAAATGTCTGCCTGCTCGAACACGCCAAAAAGGCACGTGGATTTCCATTTCTTACGCGTATCTTACGAGGTCAACTCGTAAAAGAAAATCTTTTACGTTTATGGCGAACCGTTGTTATGCAGGCGTGAAAGGCTGGTCAACCAACACCAACCAACACCAACCGACTTCTTCCGATCAATGCCTGGGAGATATCGCGCGCTACGAGAGCGTGCAAGATCTCGGAGTCTAAGCAGAACAGCCATGCAGAATGAAAGGTGGTGCTGTTCCTCGCGCCAATCCATAATTTAGCTTTTGTTGTTGTTCTATACTTAGTACTTGGTGTACTTCGGATATAGCATACGTTTTTGCTCGCGTATTTTCTTGCACTTCTTGAACGTAGCTGTATTCCCTCGTATAAAGTGGCCTGCAACATTCTATGGATAAACAGATAGCGGTTTATTCTTAGTCTGCGACGTGGTGCCCTTCAAGTAAGCTATAGATGTTGTGGCTGAGCAACAATCTGAACTGTAGTATACAGTCGAAAAAGGGTATGTATGTATGTATGTATGTATGTATGTATGTATGTATGTATGTATGTATGTATGTATGTATGTATGTATGTATGTATGTATGTATGTATGTGGGTAGAACATGCATTGTCATGATTGCAATTATAAATTTGAATTTTGCGTTCGACACGCGTATTCCTATTGCATAATAACTCGATGGAGAATATCGCGTAAAATTAATAATCCGTTATGTACTGCGTATTTCATGAAGAAAAGGTATCCTTAAGATCCAGTGAAGCTTCCCTGATGGTTCATTTACATTTTTTTTTCCTGGTCACATGTTAAGTTTCCATGGCGGGACAAAGTGGCACGTTGGATCACGAGACGTACAATTAAGGCCGAAATCTTGCACACGCCCTTAAGACGAGCCTCGTCCAATCGCCTACGTTAAAAAAGAAGAAAGAAAAAGAATGTTGGTCTTTAGAACTGTAACAAAATCCCGGCCCGTTATTACGTCCGGCAGCCCTTCAGCTGGGGCCAGCCCCGCCATACATTCTCGATATGGCGGCATCGTTCAACTCTAGCGCGAGAGACGTCATCTCGTCGATGTCGCGTAGGGACTCGGCTTCCCTCGCAGAGTCCGTACTGGCACTTGCCCCGGCTGGTTGCCATGGTGACGGCACCCAGGGACCCCAAAGCTGGTCGCCAGCCGCCTCCATCGGCGCGGGCAGGGACCAGCCTTCCTGGTGGACATTGTTGGCCACTGGTGGCGGCGGTGGTAGCTGAGGAGCGTCCAGCGGCTGCCACTGCGGCTGTCCTTGCTGCATGGACGCGGCTGGACATGTGGAGAAACAGGGAATAAATAAATAAATAAATAAATAAATAAATAAATAAATAAATAAATGATAAAATGACAATGGCTTATTGCTTCGAGTCTCTGACTGACGAAACACGGAAAGTGATTGAAAATGGATATAGTGGCAATATTCAGTTTACAGATCATATGCATGCCCGTAATGGTGTGCAAATACTCTAAAATTTCGGGTAACGAATAGAATAGCGTTCCGTTTCGATTCGATATACTCGAACCTAATAAGTGTGCATATTCGAAATAACGAATATTTTTCGGATAGATAGATAGATAGATAGATAGATAGATAGATAGATAGATAGATAGATAGATAGATAGATAGATAGATAGATAGATAGATAGATAGATAGATAGATTAAGACGCAGTTTGTGCTCACCGTGCTCATCAGGAGCGATGTTGTAGGGCATTTGTCCGTACTGGATGCCGTTCTGCTCGTCCGGACTGCTTCCAAACGAAACGCACGGATCCGACTGGCTGAACGCCGTGGTCAGCGGAGGCCGAGGATTCGCTGGCCTCATTGATTCCAGGCTGCCGTACGGTCGGACCGGAGAGGTCGCCACGTTGGGCCTAACTTCCAAGGACTTAGGCGGGGTGCCCTCGTCGCCGCTACTCCCCACTACGGAAGGCGGCGACGGCGGCATTGTGGGGGACCTGCGCAGCGAGACGCGACAGCGTTACTCAACAGCAAGACGAAGAGGACAGTTTAAGCGCGTCCACGCGCTGACGGCTGATTTAGCATTGTGGACACAATGAAGTTGTTTCACTAACCCACCGAGAAGAAGTGCTCCAAGCTTCTGCTTCATAATGTGAAGTCAGAATTACACTCTGGATTTATATAAAATAAAATGGCAAGTTCAACCAACTTTCCGTACCTCTTTATTTTGTGATCACGCAAAGAGTTCGAGGTGCGAAAATATATACAGCTTTCAAGACAAGTGGTACTTCTTACGTTTGTCTAACGTACATATTATTATTATTATTATTATTATTACGTATGCATGTAATACAAGCATACGGACATGAAGGAAATACAGAGGGCACACTGACAACGAGAGAGGCACAACGCCTGCCTACTCTTTTTGGGGAAGGGAACCCGAGTCCAAAAAAAAAGCGCCGAAAATAAAGGTCGCTCGTCCCTTGCCGTGGGCCCAGGCCTGCTCGAGGGTGTCATATGCCGCACGCACACGAGACGATGGGACAAAAATAGTCTCTCACGATGTAGGGTTTCGGCAGGCGCGCTTGCCACGCGACGTCATGTCCCTTGCGTACCCCTGTGCCTCTCATATGGGGACGCGGCTGTTGACAGCAGTCGATCACTGTCAACTCGCCGTCCTGCAGGCCAGGGATCTATAACAATCCCCCACCTTCACTCCTCAGGTGGAGTAGCGTTATGTCTCCTGTTTACATGTCATTCGCCGCGCATTTCGGCCTATCCGTTACTGTGCATAGTTCGATCCCCGTAAATAAATGACCACGCATCGAGAGTGACCTCTAGGGCTCTCCTCTTTAGCCGCGTGCACTAGTTGACGCGCTCGGCAGGCAACGTGGCGTTGCATGGCTGGAGCAACACTACCTGTAGAACTCGAGCGAGCGCTCGGACGTAACGGTCCCATTCAGTGCTCGCCGAGTGCACGAACCCACGGCAGGGGTATTGCTAGCGGTAAACTCGTAGCTACCATAGCAAATAATAATAATAATAATAATAATAATAATAATAATAATAAAAGGAAAACGCAGGTTCCGCTAGATCCCGCAAGGCCAGATATCACAGAGAAGTGGTCAGTCATCATAATCATTTTGCGTTCACCTTCATCGTCATCACCATTATCAAAATCATGTTATTGATCATCGTCGTCATCCTCATCTTCACCTTAATCATTATCATCGTATTCTTCATCTTCAGTTCATCTTCCGGTCACGTGTCGAAACGTCATGTTACGTGATCTATAGCATGATGTCGACGCCATGCAAGACGGCTGGTAGATGTAGCGTTGCGTAGTAGCTATTCAAGGTCATTTCAACGTCATATTTTGTGACAGGACAAACTTTGGCTAGCTTAAGCAGCTTCGCTGCTAAAGGGAAACACCCCAAAATACTCACAATCTATCGTTCCATTGTGGCAGCGGAACCGTGAGGTAGTCGGCCCCTGCATGAAGAGGACCAAGCGGTGACACGCTCTGCTGAGGTTGCGCCTCGGCTCCGACGAGGTGCTGCACCTGGACTGAGGGACAGTCGGCCGCAGGCGCCAAGGCCGCCGGCGACCCAGGCGACTGCTGACCGTCACCGGCGCCTCGTGGTGATGCCGGTGGCCTCGCGAGAGGCCTGCATAGGGCTACCGGTCGCTGGAGCGGCGGCACGTAGCTTCTGCCGGCCGCCCGGATCTCAAGTCGCCGCATCGTGGCCCGCTTGTTCTGGAACCAGGTCTGGAAAAACAGTGGGGACGCCGCCACGTTAGGGTTAACGAATGCAACGCCATAGTGCCTAGAGTAGAAATATTCCGGGCTCTCGTACGCGACCGCCTAAAAAAGACAGGCAAAGGTGAAAGCCATTGATATCGCCCATTAAAAACGCGTTTGCAAATCTGCTTTCGAAACTGCCATCACGTGTGAGGCATACCCCTATGGATCCGCGGAGGCAGGTTTTCAGTGCTCACCGAATTAACACGCTCACTGACCTGCGGCCTCTCGGCACGCCTGCCTTTGGCGCTAGCAGAGTGCTTGAGTTTGTTCGCAGATTTAGCTTTCGCAGTTTACCAGTGACGTAAACGTGAGCGACAGGAATGGCGGCGCCACCTGGAGGCGTAGAGACCAACGTGCAAGCGAGCATGCATAGACGTACTGTCGCACTAAGCAAGGGCATTCTACTTCTCTGATAAATTCTCGGCATCGGCGTACGTAACTGTGCGTGTTGCTTTGCTCCAAAAGCTTCGTTTTGTTTTCTTTTTTTCGACAGTATGGCGCCCGCGGAACACGAAGACGTTAAGATAGTATTACGTGGAGCAGCCAGTCTTGGTTAGCAAACAATCTGAAGCCGATCCTTTTCCTTTCTTACTTTTTCAACACGTGACCCCTCAGAGAGCGTATTAAGTTTGTTCGGCACTATACCGGCCAATACCAGGCTGAGCCAATGCACGTGCGCTCTGACGTGCAGATAACGCGTTGGGTCAATTCTTCGTCTTATTTGATTGCATAGTGCGAAGGTTGTCCTCCAAGGAGTCAGAACCGTCAAACGAAAATAAGAAGAGCACATAATTAAATACAACCCTTACATATTGTGGAGTTCGTTTCTAGTCAAGTAATTATATAAGGTGGTCGGAGCGGAGCTTAAGAAAGACTAGCTGCATACGACGGTAACAATTAATCAAAATTAATCGAAGCACCAATTACACACTGGAGACTCACAAAAGTAGCTGTAGTTCAGCTGTAAAATGAGACAGGGAGGTGCCGTTTACTTAAACCCGCCCAAATTATAGGGGGCGGAGTGTTCCCTCTGAACCGGTGAACGGCGCTTTAAAGCAACTATAAGGTAGGAGAACGTCTTTTGGATCGTAGGATCTTGAAGTTGATAGAAATAGAAGCTGCAGTGGCAGTCGAACCAGTCACGTGGTTCGCTTAAGGAAAGGACGCTAATTTCTGTAGCCCATGTAGGGAGCACGGCTCAGCGACCGTGGGGGTAGGGGAAAGGGACTGAAAGAGGTAGAAAGGAGAGAAAAGCCGTAGTGGAGGGCTCCGGAAATTTTGAGCACCTGGGGTTCTTTAACGCGCACTGACAACGCACAGTACGCGGGCTTCTAGCATTTTCACCTCTATCGAAAATGCGACCGCCGCGGCCGCGATCGAGCCTGCGTTTTTTGGGTGGCAGCCTAGCCCCATAACCACTACACCACCGCGGCGGACTATGAGGGATAGTCTCACAGCCTAGCGCCGAAGCCGTCTTTCGGTATGCCCCAACTCTTCCTTCCTCGACTGCTAAAAGGCTATGGTTTCCTAATATGGCGGCCACGATGATTTTAAATTCAAATAATTCCATCGAGGAAGGAAACAACTTAGGAGAGGCCGTGGCATCACATTTTTGAAGCCGGGTGTGAAGGCTCCACCCAGTGCAGTTGGCACACGGTTTAGCTCTCCTGCGCATGCGCGGCTATGACCGTGAAGAGCAACACGAGCAAACGACATTGCGTGCGCAAGCGGAACTTGAGTAGCTTCCTCAGTCGAGGCGCACGATATGTGACGGTGAACCAATGCATCCATGCCACTAGCCCTTCCAAATGCACGTGACTTCGTGGAAACTGTTTTTACACTGCTCGGATAAACGCTGACTCGGATGGCGAGGCCCTCTCTTAAGATTTCATTCCTCAATACCGCATCGCGGACTCGATCGACACAAATTGCCACTTACCCTGATCTGCTTGAAGGAGATTCCCAGCTCGGCGGAGAGTTCCAGCGCTTGCTGGGTGTTGAGGAAGTGGTGCTTCTCGAACTCTTGTTCCAGCCTGTTCAACTGGCTACGGCTGTACTTGGGCCGGGGAGATTTTTCCGGGCTTTCGTCTGTTGGGCTCGGTGGTGACGCCATGATTGGATGTTACAACGTCGCAAGGGGGAACAACCTGCCGTTTAGCACCATATAGGCACAACGTAAGGAAGGAAGAGAGGAAGAAATACCGCTTACTTTAACGGCCATAACCAAAAGATATTGAGGTTAACGTACGTACTACACAGACTTTTACTTACGCTCCTTTCGGTAAACCGCGCATTTCCCTCCAACTAATTTCTACTTACTCTTCCCTGACCGGGTTTCACATCAAATGAAAAAAAATTTCAGCGCTGTTCAGGAATAGGTACGCTCCTAATTTAATACACACATCTGCGGTCGCCCTAAACTGAGGCATGATATACAGACACATGTATAAAAATCTATGAAAGTGCAAGTGGGAACCTGTGCCATGTTAAGTGCGTGGCGCTTTAAGGGCTTGCCTTGTCGACGACCGTCTCCTCCTGTCGCGTGCTCATGTTTCCGACCGATAGCCGTGAAGCGCCTGAGAGGGCGCCACCAGCACCTCGCCGAGCGCGCGATTTCTCCTCCCTCGTCACTTCTACGGCGCACAACGAGAATCGCTAGGTTGCTCGTGCTACGCACTTTCT
Source organism: Hyalomma asiaticum (assembly GCA_013339685.2). Classification (NCBI taxonomy): domain Eukaryota; kingdom Metazoa; phylum Arthropoda; class Arachnida; order Ixodida; family Ixodidae; genus Hyalomma; species Hyalomma asiaticum. Next base: position 10,707,993 of record CM023487.1, read on the forward strand.
CCGGTTATATACAGCAGTGGGGATGCTTAGCTGTGCTATCTCTCATATACAATGGCGCTTTCGACGGTCTCTCCCTTGTACTATGCCCCTTCCCCGGTGACTACTCTCAGCATGTGTAGCGGCAGTTCTGAGCCTGGAGGAAGGGAAAATGCTATGAGAGGGCCAGGGACTCTGGAATGTTTTTGGAAGTAAAGGGGGTAGGTGGGGGGGAGTTTTATTTTGTATGTTGTGTTTTATTTATTTGTTCTCAATATTTGTCGATTCTTATGAATTACATTATATCATATTAATTAGCAATTTTATTTACATCAATTATTACACCAATAATCGATACTCTCAATAACTACACCATTAATTTTAGCCGTATTACATACTCGCCTCCTCGCTTATTTTGCACTTAAAAACAGTCGGAAATTTCGGAAGTATACTGAAAACCTGCGTAGACCATGCAAACAGCGTGCATGGCTGTGTGATCTGGTGCTTTGGAAAGCACTTGACCACACAACCACCGGCTTGAACAGTTCTTGTCAAAAATTTGATTTCAGCGTAAACTGTCGGAAAGTGGGGAGAGGGGGGCCCTTGCCCCTCCTGGAAAAATGTTAGCCCGCCCTGCTCCCCCGATTCCGGAGTCCCTGGAGAGGGCGTAAACGCGGCAATCTTGAAGCCTATACTCATTAAAAAAAAAGGTGGCTGATTCCTCTGTCATAGGAATCGGTATACACGACAGTGAAAGCTGTCTTCGCGACATTGTGTGAAGACACTTTCTCAAGTCTGCATGCCTTTCGAACTTCCGACCTCGAGCACCACGTACTACACAAGCACGGAGCGCGGTCACCTTGAGGGGACTGATTCCTAAGCCCTTAATTAACATCATAATCACACTGGAAATTAACTACGTCTTATAGATGCACAGTTATATCATGGCAGGCGCGCTTATGCGTTTCGTACGGGACATTGGGTTCCTTTTAGCATCTCGTGGCCCGCTTTTTTGTGCTTTTCGCAGCCTCACTTTTCTTTTGACGATACATAAATTCAGTATCAGTTACCTTACATGCGACAAAATGCGCATATTCTTTCATGCCACGTGCACTACGCGTTGGTAGTATTTCGAATATAATGGTTACAGTGCAGTTATGTAGTATTGTGATTATCGATGTAAGTGTTGATATTATTGCTGTAAAAAGGTACTCAGTGTGTAGAATGCCGCTATTGCTTTCTTGTTCTTTGCGTAGTATGTATGTATTCTATTTGTATGTATTTGTATGTATTCATATTTGTATCCCCACTCCTGCTTACAGCCTTCTTAGGCTAGCAGTACTTTACAAATAAATAAATAAATAAAGGTCACCTTTTGACACACAAGGCTTTCGTCTCAATAAAGTCATTAATGTCCGGACTAAGCGCTAATCAAAGACGGCCTTTTAAGAGTCGCTCATGAACCATGGACAAAGAGCGCCTGTGGACCTCATGCAACAAAAACACTTCTGAACTGCCCTGCGATATGTGTAGCGTCAAGCAGTGTTTTTTCGCGTTCTATATACTAATATATACAACATTTATACCATTTCATTCTTAATCGCTTTTATCTGGCATAGTAGCGTATACGACGCAGGCAAAGTTTGTCGACGCCCACTAAAGAACCTGCTCAAGCTAAAGAACGCATCTACATTCGTGGAGCTCGAAACGTTTGACTGAAAATTATCATCAAAAGCAGTTACAGAAAGCGGAGGTCCAGGAAGACAATGTTTCGAGAAAAAAAAAAAAAAACGGAACGGAGAATAGCTGGGTTTCCGCTCGTCAACCATACTATAGCGCCATATTGAAAAAAACGCGGTTGCTCGACTTACTTGAAAGTGCCTCGAACAACGTGAGAAGCAGGCGAAGCGAGCCGGTTTTCCACGCAGACGACGCTATTGCGAGCAGACGATTTCACGAGCCGATCACAGTCGTCGGCCGAAGTTGAACGTTGTCCACTATTTCCATCATTCGGCGACGATAGACGGGGACGGATTTCACGCTCCTAGTACCGTTTAGTTTGGGTATTGCTCCGAGAGAATATGCGAACCAGCAGCCCGCGAGGGCACATGGAACACAGTGTTGCTCAGGCACCAACAACCGCCTGCAGCAACGCGGCACAAGGCGTAGTAATAATTGAAAAAAAAAAAAAAAAACGGTTAGGAACAAGAATATTTCCGGTTGGTTCTTTCCTTGCTTGCCTTAGGGCGTGGCTAGCACTGGGCCGAGATATCAAGCCAAATAATCGCTTTAAAAGAAAGTAGGAAGCGAGAGAAGCAAATAAACGAAACACGACAGCACTGACGTCAGTAATTCGTCATGTCCCGAGAAGAAGGCCTAACCAACGCGTGAGCGATATGCGAAAACGCAGGAAATTCGTTCGGTTTATTCGCGTTATCGTATAAGGCAGATATACTGTTGGGAACTAATTACTGTAAACATCAATATACGTGTGCGTCACGCCTTTCATCTTTTCTTTTTTTTAACGTATTTTACACGATAGAGACTTTAATGTCGCGTGAAATAAATTCATCCCTAACAATATATGAGTTGGTGTCTTCGCACGCGGTGAGAAGCACCCGTGATTGTAAGTGCGTTTTGGAAAGGACTTGACACAGAAGTCCAGTACATGTCATCGACGACACAACCTTCCACAAAGTGTCACAGCATCATCAAACACGAAATGTGACGGCCGGCGTTGTCAACACGGACGGCGCAGAAAGAAAGACAAAGACGTACGACATCAAGCAAGGTCATCTTGTTTATGGAAAAGTACGAATGTGTGACAAACATGACACGTGATATCAATAATATGACATACTAGTCACATCACGATTTACGATAATACAATCACGTACAACGCATACTCGCATTCCTCGGGTATCGGGGTATGCAGATTGCATACCCACGATTGAATTTCAACTTTTACAAATTACATTTCCCGCGGTGTTAAACGAATTAAAAGATAAATTCAAGGAAGCCGGCGGGAGACATGGTCTGTCACACAGCAATCTCTCAGAAGGATAAAGTTCTTATGATAACATAATTAATGCAACCCGCGTCAAAAAAGCTTCATGACAATGCGGAATGATTGATTTCTGGGGTTTTATGTCCCGAAACCACGATATGATAATGAGAGACGGCGCATATATAGTCGATCGGCTCCGGAAATTTTGACCACCCGGGGTTCCAGAATGACCTGCTTGCTGGGCTACAGTTTGTTCATTGCACTCACGTATATAACAGCAGCGAACAACTTGAAGAGACAAAGAAATCACAAAGTGAAGAAAGCGCTAAATGTACTCCAGAATGTTACATGAGCGCATGAGCATCGTAGGGTTCTTTTGATATGCACCGACATAGCACAGTACACAAGGGCGCCGACACTCACACCTGAATCGAAATGCAGCCGCCGCGCTGCAGGGATTCGATCCTGCGACCTTCGGATCAGCAGCCGAGTGCCACATAGGCGTATATAGACCACCACCGTGGCGGAGCGAATGGCGTTGCCCACCAAGCCGTCTTAGCATGCGATAAGAAACCGGTGATTATTTTCGTCTATACTCCATGATTGAAAGACAAGTAGTCATGACAAGTAGTCATACACTTCATCTGCGCGAATGAATGCGCTGCTCTTTACGCACAAATTTTTCATGAAGTACAAGGTGATCACGAAATCGGGGCGATTCCTTTGGAGCCGACTTCGTATCGATGGACAATTACAAGGTTCGAATTAACGTTGCAAAACGAACTGTCAAAATTGCACACGGGAATAAAAAGCGCACCATTTTCATCGAGGAAGCCGGACAAAACGCGGGCGATTTTTTTTTCTTTTTATAAAGCTTCAAAGATAGCCCTGGTGCGCAAACTACGCGAGGGCGCACATTACGCGATTAAGTACGGTTTCTTTCTCTCTTCTTTCGTACGTGACTTTTTCGAGCATGCGCGCTCAGTTGGCGTTCGGATTTTCGAGCACCGATTTTGTAAAATATAAATTTCAGCTATTACACGTCTTATGTTCTTTCTTTAGCAGCGCATTTGGGTCACTATCGCGCTACTCTTTCAAAGTGCGCAATCAATCAATCAATCAATCAATCAATCAATCAATCAATCAATCAATCAATCAATCAATCAATCAATCACTTTATCTTTGGTATACACGACAGAACGAAAATACAATGACTAAGATAATCACTGCATAAAGATAATCTTTGTTAGAGAACGAATCATACCGCCATGGTGGTCTAGTGGTTATGGCACTGGGCTGCTGATCCGAGGGTCGCGTGATCGAATCCCGGCCGCGGCGGCTACGTTCCAATGGAGGCAGAAATGTTGAGGCCCGTGTACTGTGCGATGTCAGTGCACGCTAAAGAACCCCAGGTGGTCGAAATTTCTGGAGCCCTCCAATACGGCGTCTCTCATAATCAAATCGCGGTTTTGGGATGTAAAACGCCAACGATCAACAAGAACGAATGAGAATGATTACGACAGGCCGTACTATCTATGAAGACGCGCGAAGCCTGTACGTTGTAGAGATTGAATGGTTCCTTATGAACGCTGCCAAAAGCGACGTGCGGAGAAAGAAAGGAGAAAGAAAAAAAAATAATCGAGGTACTTGCCAAACTGTTGAACACCTTATCCGTCGTAGTCCAGGCGACTTGAGACGACTTCCTTGCTCGGGTCTTGCGGCAATGGTCGAAGACAGCAAGGTGCACGCGTAGAAGCGTACGTCTCAGACGTTCAATCACCGCCCGGTGTATGCACGCAATACGTCAAGGAAAATAAAAGAAAAAGAAAAACCAGAGCTAAGGCAAACTTTTCGATGCGGAAACTACACGGAGCCCCACAAATCAGGTACGCAGCTCCTGCCGATCTCTTCTTGAGCGGTATGCCTCGCGTAGTACTACGACGTGGTACACACTCAGTGATCGTATCAGCCGATATCGACGAGCAGACGACGTTGACTGATTTTTATAGGCGTACCGAAGCAGACGACGATTGAACTCGACTAAAACTCGGAAGCGACTACACCTCGCACACCAAAGGGGACACCGCTGTTCGGCGTTCTTTGTAGTTCCCTCCAGCTTTCTTAGTTTTTATTTTCTTTCTTCTTGCCCCCTTCTCTCTCGCGTCTAGGAGGGACAGCATGGACCGCGTTAGTGCAAAGCTACTACAAGGTGGTTTTGGTTAGTGGCGGTTTGTACTCGGCAAGCTAATGCACAGCGCTAACAAGGCGGGCCCTGCATGTATTCTTCACCCGTCAACAATGCGTCGGCGGCCAAATAAAAATAAGCCGGAAAGAAGAAAGATGCCGCCAGAGATTTAGCTTGGCTTCGTAGGAAGATCTGAAAAGTAGACGGGGAGGATAGAAGCGATAAAGGGACGAGGAGTGAAAAGGAGGAGTCTTTAGGCTGGTTGTGCTGGGACGATAACTAAGACCGTATACATGTTTCTCGAGCCATGGCCATGAAAAAAAAAAGAGAGAGAGAGAGAGAAGAATGTACGCGTTCTCAGGCTCCTTTTTCTTTTTTTTTAGTTTGTTACCAACAGGGCAAGGCCAGATACCGTGCAAGGGCCAAAAATTTAGAAAAAACACAAATAGGGACACACATCATCTTCCCAGTGAGATTATATCTTTTTGTACACATATAGATTTTATTTTTAATCGAGCAAGAAATTTAAGTCATGCTTTGAAATAAGATCTTGATAAACGAGCATGGGTTGACACCTCATGTAATTGCAAATTGTGCTCCGGAGTATTCTCGTAAATCGGTCGAACGGCAATTTCAATAGTCTTACATAACTCAGGGGGCTTGGACACGGGTATACATGTGCTGACTAAAAACCAAGCAGACGGCAGCTTACGCCACTGATTTAAGCAGACAGGACTTTTAATATAATGGCCGAAGATTCATACTTCATCATCAATGGCTTCCGCCAAATTGTCGATAGCACGAATATAAATAAAGTTAGGAGACCAGGACTACTTTTTATTTACTGCACATGATAAAGTTTAAAATAATAAATATTTGCAGCACGTACAGTACCTCAGAAATGTTATCAGCCATGACTTTCGAAGCGAATACCGTATTTACCCGCAGAATTTGCGCACCCCTGATATTCAGCCAGCTTTACAAAAAAAAAAAAAATCCTCGCATTTTTTGCGCTCTCCGCCCCTCGCGAGACAGCTCGCCGGCGCGCGCGCGCACGGACAGAACCACGCGGCCACGCCCCTCGCTGCGTAGGCGAGAGCAGTCATACGCAAGAACCCAAGAGGGGCTGCGAGTGCGATGTTCCTTTTTCCGATTCTTTTCTCCGGAAGCCCCTGGAGCCGAAAGTACGGTCGCTAGAATAAAACTATGCGAGTAGGGGCGACGAAAACGGCGGAAGCAGAGATCAAACGAGCCCGACCTATCTCCGTCGCTCGGGGGGCGCATGCGATAACATCACCCCGATCGGGACACTTGCCGTCGATGCGGGGAGGAAACGCCCTGCCCGTCTTTAACGAGAGCGAAAAGACGCGATGGAGGGAGTGGGGGGAGTGTCGCTCCGCTGCCGAGCGATCGCATGGCAGCCGAGATAGCGCTGGCGCGCGCGCTATCTCGGCAGCCATCAGCGGGCGGCTCGTAAACCCTTCTACGCGCTGCGCTCTCAACGCGAAGGGACTGCGAAAAGTGTCCATAGAGCAGTTGTGTTCTCTTACACCAGCGTTTTGTAGTGTTACGTGAGATCGTATCCAAGAGTTACCGCGCTCGTTGCATTATATTACACGTTATTTCGAATGTGTTCGCGAAATCCCCGCGTAATTTGCGCACCCCCTCTTCGGAGCTCTGAAATCGCGAAAAAAGGTACACAAATTACGCGAGTAAATACGGTAAAATACTGTCACCTTTGTACTTCAACCGTGCTCTCTGGAAGAGCTTCAGGTTTCAGAATTGGCTTTATGGAGAGTGCTGTTCGCATTTTCAAGATCCTTCCACTACGATGATGGATTGTGGTTCGGTTAAGGAGAGGACGCTAATTTCTGTAGCCTTTAACGTGCACTGACGACGCACAGTACACGGGCCTCTGGCATTTTCGCCTCCATCGAAAATGCGACCGCCGCGGCCGGTATCGAACCCGCGTTTTTTGGGGTGACAGCCGAGTACCTTAACCACTACACCACCACGGCGGACTTCCACTACGGTTTCTATCTTCGTTTCAGTCTTCCATTCCCTCTCCCTAACCATCGCGGAAGCTGAGCCGCGCACGTGACAAGGGCAATAGAAAATAGTCTTCTCTTTAACCGAATCCAGCGGCTATGGCAGTCGAGTGCTGATCCGAAGGTTGCGGGGTCGAATCCCGGCCGCTGTGGCTGCAATTCGACGGAGGCGAAATGTTGAGGCCCGTGTGCTGCAAAATACAGCCGCACAAAAGGAAAATGCAGGTGGCGAGGCTGGCTTGACGCACTGACTTTGTATGACGTACGTCAAATATTTTGAAGGCTTCATGCTTGCCGACATAATTATTCACCGGTAAAGATGAACTGCAGTGTGTCCGTACGTGGCCAAAATACGGAAAAAGGCACTGAAATCCGTGAAGTCATGCTATACACTGAGGTACAGAAGTTACGACGTGAAATTACAAAAAAGGCAAAAAAAAAAGAAGAAAGAAACTTTCACTTTCACTTAATCGGTGACGGCGGGACCAACGACAATAGGGCTCTCAAAATACAATCTGGCTAGTATAAATTGATTTACTTTTTCACATTAGTGCCGCTTTAAAGGCACACTTACGGGAAACAGTCAATCAATTTACACCGATATATTTTCTCTGAGAACTCCATTCACGTTGATTTCGCCATCACGGGTTCAACATGGGGAGAAAATGGTCAAACTTCCTTGAATTTCGCGCCTATTGAAGCAGTACATTGCGGATTTCGAAGTCCTTCCTTAGTATTTTGTCCGCATTGAATCGATGGAATGTCACGAAGCTTGCTTCTTTAAGATGGATAGTTGGGCATGTTGGTTAAGCATGATCTGAAGTGAAGGCGCGAAAACGACGACGGACCAAGAGAGAACACACACAGGGCGCCGCTTCCAACAATGTTTAATCACAAAAAAAAAACAAGCGGCCCTATTTTATACAGGGTGTGCAATCACGGTCTTTCAGTGCGCATTCGCGTTCTGTGTGTTTTCGCCCGTTGTCGTTTTCGCGCCTTCACTTGATTTTGCTACTTCAATTACCTGACAGCCTAGTTGAACACAAAGCAATTCATTTTTACCAGCGCAGAGTTATGTGGACCCTACCATAGTAGTAGACCCTACCATGTGGACCCTACCAGAGACCTTCAAATCTATGACGTCACATCCAGTTGGCGCACGAACATCCGAGGCGGTGTCACCACGTGCATTTTTCTTTTCGCGCATATTCTAGCTTACACCAAGCGCTTTATCGCGGTAACAGTGGTACTTTTGGTACCGGGCGATTTACCGTTACAAGAAAAAAAAAAAGGTGGGAACAGCTACGCTAGAGCAGCTTCCGCTAGGCCAGATAACAGCGGAGCTGCCGATAATCCCGCACGTGATATCTTGACGGGAACGTGTCACGTGACACCTTTCTCACCATAGTAATCATCTTCCGGTCACGTGTCATTGTGACGTCATGTAACGTGATGCAGCATGATGTCGAGGCCATAAAAGGTTGACGTAGCGTCGCCTGGTTGCTAGGCAAAGTAATTTCAAGGTCATATTAAGTGACAGGACAAAATTGGGTTAGCTTCTCCAGCGTACGCTGCTAAATCGTTTTGCTCTTCAGCATCCCTTCAAAAACGAGCGCAGTACACGTTACCACGGCGCCGTACAGATGGTTGACGAAGCCCATCGCGATATTGTCGATCGGCTATGTGTCGTACTCCGGTGCTTGCCAGAATGTTGTGGTCACAACTTTTATTTTTCCGGCAGCATGTTACGCAAGTCTAGAGTTAACTTAGCCGGAAATTCACAAGGCCAGAATTCAGCACTACGGTGCCATTACTGCTGGAACGTGCCGCGCGAAAGGCCGCCTATATGCGAGTCCTGCCTCAGCCGACCTACATATTTTTTGCAAAATTTAATACTATCCCCAGAAACTTGAAATAGTAAAATAAACCTCGTTCAGTAGAGACCATACTGGTGAAATCACTTTGTTAAATAGCGAAAAGGCTTTCAGGGCAACTATAGGGGGCATTCACGTGACGTCAGCGTGCGCAATTTTTTAGTACGCTTCGCCGCTTCCACTGTGCTCATGGAGATATACGGTTCTTGAAAAAGCGCAGCCTTTCATTGTGCTAGCTGGACAACAAAATGGCAGCTTCAGTGACTTCAGTGAATACCCCCTATACAAAAAAAAAAAAAATGTTCCATTAAAGAGGAGTTTGTTAAATCGAGGTTCGTCATATCGAGGTAATTTTCAGGTGTGCGTTGTGCCATACAGCAAAATGACAGACGGGGCGGCGTCCAGTCTCTCTCCACCTGTTATGTCGGAGAATGACATACCTAAAATATAGCCCAGTAACAGGGTGTGCTATGGTTTAATTTCCATTTGTGGGGGTCATGGCATAGCTAGGAAGGAAGCTACGGTTGTAGACTATGACATTACATCAGCATTTTTTTTTTTTCGTGTGCAATTCCGGAAGAACCAGTCCCAGTTGTCGCAAAAGTTCTCCCATTTCTTCCATATTCAATCAATAAGAAACACTAATCAGAACCAAACAACAATGCTCTCTTTTCATTATTTTTATTACTCTCATTATCAAATGCACTTTCGATTTTGTGTGAAGGGGAAAAAGAGGAACAGGTATGGTTCAACAACACATATAAGTCCACGAACAAATTGATCGGGCAAAACAATTGCGCAGTGAGAAATGAAAAATGGGAGGGAGAAAAGGATGGCGAGAAAAGGATGGCGAGAAACACACGTGGGTTGCCAACCCGGCAAGGAGGTTAGTAGTAACTTCAGAGGAAAGTACACCGCAAAGGTATAACTGACCACCAGAACTGCTTTCTAAGCCACTCGCAGAGGCACACTTACCGATACACACATAATAGTATAGATATACTTGAAATGTGGCGCACATAGATATAATATATAGGCAGTGCTCCCAAAGGAGAGCTCGCTTCTCGACCCCTTTCGTAAAGCGGCGCACACGAAACCGCCGAAAAGGATGGGAAAAAAAAAGGAAGGGTGTCGTCTGCTACGACGCGCCTGTGCCGCGCAGACAGACGATCGGCACTGTGTTTCGTAGACAACACTGCACTGCAGAAGTCGCGCGCAGTCGTCTGCGATGGAAGGACACCAGCCCTCAGTGGCTACACAAATATGGCGCTGCGGTGTATCCCTCCCCATGGGCGCCAAACAGAAAAGGAGAAAAGCCGGCTGATGCCAATAAAATGGCGGTCGCTTGCGTCACCAATGTATAAACTACTACCTATCACAGATGGGCATTCTTCGGTGACTGCAAACACGACATATGATGTGCGAGGGGGGTAGTCTAGCAGATTAGAGTGGACTTCCAGCTTGAAATTCAATTGAAAATAAAAAGAAAAAAAGCACGTTCTACAAGTGTCCAGCAGCCATGACATTTTGCATCGCATCAAATGGCAAAGTCCCATTCAAACCTGTGGCTGTTCAACTTCGGAACACTTCGACAAGGTGGCCTCACCTGCAATGCGTGTGCCTTTGGGACAGAGCAAGCAGCTATGGTTGGTAACTGTGGGGTAAAAAAATCAAGGAAGGGGCATTTGAAAACGCCTGCATGAACAGGGTACTCCACCAAGTCAATGTTCTCAAAGCAATATACACGAAAGGCAGGAAGGTGCCAATGACATTTTTAATTGTAAATAAAAGGCAGCTAGTCAATTTGGCAACACTATAGGCACAAGAAACGAAATGGACTATACAGTACCTGAGTGATATCCGGAAGAATAAATCTAGAAATCATGACGGCCAAGAGGCAAGCATAGCCATGCAGCTCAGTAACTATGGAGATGTCCAGTGTCACCGTATGCCAAGCTTAATCAACATTAAATTAACATTCTGGGTCATTTCCAAAAATTCATGCTGCACTCTTAATTCACTACATCTACTACTTTTAGGAAGAGCAGAGGTTGTTGTGCTGCCACGTTGCTGCCACTGGAATTTACACCACTACGCACGTAAGCACAGTAGCAACCAGCATTGTCATATTTTGGTATGTCCGTCCTAGCTGACATGAAAATAACTCTTAATGACAGCCCACAACACCTTAATTATAGTCCTGGCTAGGACTAACACTTTAAAGCCTGAGAAACATTGTAACTGAACCAACTTCTTTCTAAAGATAATTCAGTCAACTTTCTCATTTCATTTTGAATTAAATGCAGCTGAACAAAAACCCATCAGCAAAAAGCTTTCAAAGGTCCAAGCAAAGCCTTGTCAAACACACACACAAACAAACAAAAATCTTGCATTGGTTCCGAAAGACAGCACTGCGTCATTCTGAAGGACAATACCCTACCGTGGCAATCTTTTTTTTTTTGCACTGACTCTCACAGCAGCACAGCAGTGAGAGGTGGGGTGCGTGCGTGCCCCGTTCCACAGGCACAGAGTTTTACGCTGGGACCACTGCGTTTATAGCGCTATAGAAAACAACGAAATAGTCACCACAAAGCTAACGCACAACGAGCAAGCGACACTGCAGCAGATATACCACAACTGTTGCACCAGCACCAACCACACAAGCGCAAACCAAGATAAGAAAGCTACCCACAAGCTTGAAGACGTCCCAACAGTTGTCGCACGTGGGCCCACATGACCGCGATACACACATGGTCCAATGACTCCATTGCTCTCATCAAACACAGCTCGAAAGGATCCCTCTCTGAAATCAGGACTGTTGGGCTTCACGAGCACATTTCATTGGCAATTTGTGGCAAGAACTACCTAGTATCCGAGACGACTTGTACAGGAGTTGCTTTAATGGCTGCCATACAAGTGTCATCCCGAGTGCCCCAAAATGCTTGGTCTCTACGGTGCGCCGAGGGACTGGAGTGGAAATGTGGTTCGGCACTTCTTTCCTGCAACCTTCCCCGAGGAGTAAAAGATTCCAGGAGTGCCCAAGGTCCCTAATGAAAGTAGGCTGCAAGTGTAACACAGGGAGTTGACCTTTTTTTCTTGCATTTACACAAAAGTCTATAAATAGAGTGGACCCTCATATCAGAGACAGCTCAAAAGACTTCAGACTCCCGTGCGAAGACAGGAAAGAATGTTAGCGCTGGTGTAAAGTGCCTTAGTTCGAGTTGACTGGCAACAATTTTTCTGCGCTTCCTCCGATAATGTCAGAGATAACGAACTCACTTTTGGACTCAAGACGGGCTAGCCACACCTGTTATGTTCACCCTGCAGTTTTCTTAAACTTTTGTACGATAGCTCAACGTCAGAATAACCGATGGATACAACAGATCATTGAACTTAATCAATTAGACCTGCATGGCTTCTCATAAACCTCACATCTTTCGAACACATTGAATCATTAATCTTGTGCCAAGTGAAACTTCCTCGTGACGTTCAGCTGCATCTGTACATTCATATATGTGCGTGTTAAAAAAATGTGGGCAGGTGACTCATTAGGAATAAATATGCGGGTCTGCACCTTCATGGATGCTTCGTCAAAGCATGGTGCTAATGAAACTATATATTTAACAAAGAACATGCCACACATAATGAAAAGGGCCAAAAATCTACAAGCTGCAGATATGTGCAGGAAACAAGCGTATATATTAAAGTCCTTGTGCAAAATATGTAAACAAAGTCGGGGCATGAAAGAAGAATTTAAAGTTGCCCAAACTAACAGCTTAATGACTAACGTAATATGTGCTTTTTCACATATTTTATTATATATATATATTTATTTATATATGTATTTATATATAGATAGCCACTGTATCGGTTGCATAAATGCAGGGAGGAAAAAGAAACAAAAGATCTATATTAGTGGCCCGGTGCATAAGACCACAAGTCCTCAGCAAACATGGCAAGAAAAAAGAAAGAGAAATATGTATAAAAAATTTCTTTCCGAGTTCTTCTTTGTACAACGCAGCATAAAAAATAAGGCGTGATGCGACCTTTCAATAAACAAGCAGACAACAAAATCTTAGCAATGACAGCTCACAGAAGTCACAGAATGAGTTCGTTCGCACAGCCGCAATAATTTCATTGCTTTGAAGCATCAGGTGACAAAGTAGCATGCTGCTGAACTGCTGTGCGCAACTAAGATTTTTCTTAAAATAAAGAAACACACCATGTGCCTAGGTTTGAAAACCCTAAAAAACATGCAATACAGTGTTTTCATGGTGGCAAAGATATCTCACAAGAATTAACAGAAGCCCCAACACGAGAACACCTCGTCACCCCCCCTCACCCCCACACACACACACCAGAAATTCAGGCAAAGGAGTCTGAGGGCGCCACTGGATTTCTAGTACAGCCTGTGCCTCTTTGCGACTGTGAGAACACACATTTATTCAATGCTGCTCATGTCTTTTGCTTCTTTTTTTTTCTGCAGGGTCGGTGTCACTGCGAGTGGAACATAGTTCAAGCAGAGGCACGACCTCCGCACGGCATACGCGAGCACTTCCGACGACCACGGGGAATGTCCAAAACACTAATGTTGCCACAGCACACTGCTGCAGTTACTTTGTGCTGATTGAAAGAAGCGTCTCTGGAGGACAGCCTTTGCAACACAGCAGTTGACAGAGGAAACGATGACTGTAGTAGGCTTCTCCTGATGGGTGACGATAGATGCTGCTTTGTCCAGGTTTGATCGTGATTGGTCCGCATTCTGATGTTTACAGGGGGTGTGCTCTAAATGTTCTGAGTGGCGCAGACTTTGGTTCCATTTTCCAGTCACTGGCATTCTTTTCCATAAACCAGGAGAAAAGAAGATGGGATATGAGATGAAGACTGAATTCAGGTCTGGTGGCATGTCGTTGGCTCTACGTGCCTTCGCTCAGCCACCTGACGTGCAACGGCATTCTTCATTTTTGCTGTTACAGAAGCTTGCTGTGCACTTCCTGCACAAGACGTTTTCTCCAATCTTTGCATGGACTGGGTGAGCTCGCAACCTTTCTTGCACATTTGCCCACCGAGAAGATATACTGCATCGTGTGAAAAGAAGAAGACCACACCACGTTCACAAAAACAAACAACAAGCTTTGCAGTGAGGACGCAATGAAGTCGTTACAGGTCAGCAACACAATGTAAACAAGTGCAACTGTTCAACGCAAGAGCCTCCTATGACTAACTTGGGCAACAAAGCAATTAAGTTGACCCAAAGGCACTTTTAAAAAGCCAAATTTAACAAAGGAAGAGCTCAAATGGCCATGTGCACTAACACTGCCCTGAACTGGTCACGCCTTCTAACTGTACGACAGAAATTTAAGGGTGTGCAAACTGCAAACCGATAACTTCCTTGTGTCACCTGGTGCAACACAGCTTTGACACTAGTACTGGAACATGTTATGTGCAGGGTTTGCTGGAGGAGACAAGTGTGATACTACAAGACACCACTGCAATTTGTTTGTGCTGCAAACAAGGCAAGATTGGTCAAATAAAATACCGCAACATACAGTCCAATCCCAGATATATCCAACTCGAAGGGGCTCACGAAATAGTTCGATTTATTGATAATTCGAAATACCAAATATGCCTATTTGAAGCTTGTCTTAAAACAGCGCACGTCGCAAATTTGTTTCCCGAAATAGTAACAAGCAGTAGATTACCGATTAGCCCACAATATGCAACAGATCAGTGTGAAAGCGGTCGTATTTTATTTCGTACGAAATAAATATGTAAGCTTCTTGTAAGCCATCAAGTTCCTTGAGCCATCCTGGGGCCTTAACAAGATCAGGAAATGCAGCGCCTTCCAGTGCACCACAATAGCAGCAAATGACAGCGAACGCCGACACAAGCTCTCACAGCACGGTGCAAAGTCGTTTATCAGCGGCATAGACATTCCTCACTCGTCAGGTCCGATCCCTCGGCACCGGCAGCATCACCTATGATCTCGGGATTGGTGCACAATTACATGGATAGCAATTACATGGATACCGACAGCGGGTTTTTGCAGCCGCTACACTGTACAAACACCAAATCGATAACAGTGCTTACGCATTGTTTATCTTATGCACAAGTAAAACCGAGCTAGCGTTGGGGGTGAATGCGGCTGAAGCAGAGATGAAATGACCCGGCTGTCTTCATCGCAGGAATGGCAATAGCATCGCTCCACATGCGAGGCCTGTCGCCTATCAGAGAAGAAATGGAGGAAATGCCCAGACAGTCTTTTGTCGTGCGAAAGGCGCTGGTGGGAGATGGGCGGTCGGGTGCACTCTCTCGGCAGATGCTCTACACTTAAGCACTTTCGAATTTTTCAAGCAAATAGAAATGGGGCAGAAATGAATTTCCGGGAGGCTTTCCTGCTATGCATACAATTGGGAGAAACGGTCAAAATCTGGAAGTCTTCCGCGTAATGTGGAAGACTTGGTAGGTACGCAAACCGCAATAAAAAGGCAGGCCTTTGATATCGGTACCGTAGATATGACACAGATTACGTCAGGCAGCCCCAAATCTCGAAGGCTATGCTTTTGCAAACTACAAGCAGTAGCACGAGGACAACCATCGGAATGCGCATATTGCGTTCATGCAGGTTGATGCTGGAGGTGAAGTCTGCTGGAGCCACGGCCGCTTTATCCAGCTCATTTGGTGCCTTTGCCTGTCAGCCATTTTAAGAATGTTGCTGCTGTGCATTACGATTAAAATTTGTGCAGCAGATAAGTTAGTGCGCTGACGAGCACTGTGCAAGCCCCCAAAGCAACGCAATAACACCGCATTTTCGACACCATCGTGAACAAATATGGATCGCAACACGTCAGACCGCGGTTGAAACGTGATCAACTTATCGAAGCAGGAGCACATCTGAGGGGTTCAGCAAGGGTCAAAGCTCGATATATCAAATGCGGCGGTCCACGGGTGTTCGATATACGTGCAAGCCATACCTATACTTTCGCAGTGGAATTTCACGGGGATTTTTCAACTGTTCGATATATCCGAGTTCCATATATCCGGGATCTACTGTATTTGTATATAAGCTACAACAACCAAAAGTGGCTCGTTTAAAAAACGAATTCTTAAATTAACTCATATTTATGTTCCCAATCATGCTATCCCTAATGCAATTGCACCGCAACATGAATGCAGCGTATTACCAGATATAAAATGTCTTAGTTCCAATATTTAACTGCTTCTGGCACCATTTCACAAATGACTGTGCCAAAGGAAGAGGTCATTATTTGGCAGCAATTAGCATTACAAACCTGTTTAAGCACCGTTTTCCAGAAAGTACTTACTGCTACCAACACCAGTGAACACAAGGTCGTTAAAATTGCAACAAACTAAGCTGCACCTCGAGCTTTTGATCAGGTGTGCACTTAGTTGTTTTGCATTTTACGGTAGTTGCCCTTCAGGGCCTCAAAGCTTCAGCTTTCCATAAAATGTGCTGTAGATATCTTGGTAAAAGTTTGTGCCTTGTGCAGAAAAAATGCAATGAACGATCCTAATCAACAAATGTACAAGTAGAACAGTTCAAATGCACAGGAAGTGTGTGTCCTAAGGGTTGCACTTTGTTTTGAACAGGTGTGATGACATACGTTGCTGAACTTGGTTTTTCGAACATGGACACAATCCATATTCATCATGCAACATAAGCACTGCAACACGGTAACTGGTGACCATGGCTGTTGGCATTTCGGAAATCTCTGAACGCGCTTGGCTATCGCTTGCAGCAACTCAAATTGCAAGTTCTTGCTTCCACAACTCATTGCACTGCCTAAATATCCCAGCACACCACCGAGCCTGATCAGTGTTGCCAATGACCACATTGCCCTTCAAAACAATCACAGGCTGCCCCATGCTGCATGCGCCTGCTCTAAAACAAAGTCTTTCTTCGTGCCATGTTAGCTCAGTTCCACCCCCTTGAGACAACACTGCTGAGAGCATATGCCGGGCAGGAGCGTACGTTTTTATGCAGAAATGAAAACATAAAACCGTGAAATGGGGTGTCCGTATATAAATTGCCCAGCACAAAGTAACCAAGAATGACACCGTCTGACAAACAAACGCAGCATAACAAAAAAAGGGTAAACATGGAGCATGGGATCTGCTGTGGGTCACACCACTGTGCCGGAATGATGTGTCATCCGTTGTCAAAGCTGTCCTCAGAGGAGAGAGGGGAGGAGGGATGGGCGTACCGGCACGGCGTCTTCAGGATGGGTTCTTAAGGATGCGCTTCTGACGGAAGTCGTACACGCGCCTACAGAAGAACACCATTTGTGGGTCCATTCGGCCCGGAGGCAGCCTGTCGCGCCGGGGGTAGCCGCCTTCTAAGTCTGGAACGACTGCCATTGGAGGCCGGATGCCGTCGTCGAGCATCTTCACTTGGGCTCGATACCTGTGGGGAAGAAGGAATGATGCAGAGTTGTCGTGAAGTGGTCTCAGCACATCTGTAAGAGTTCTCAGACTTTATAAAAGATGCTGATATGGCATCAGGTGGTGATTTGTGCTTTCTTTTTTTGGGGGGGGGGGGGGGGGTGGAATGGCAAAAGCAATGAGGTTAAAGGGCCCCTAAGCCACCCCAGACATCTTTTTAAACATTTCAAATTAACACACGCATTAAGTTCAGAATGTCGTCACAATGAACGATGCAAAATGCGGCAGCGCTACGCATCACAGCTGTGACATGAACTCGAGAAACAATCCCGTGTGTCTCTCCGGGCATTTCCGACATACAAAAGTTAGCCGTGACGACAACAAGGGACAGCAAAGTGGTTTTTGGAAACGTCAACAGTGGCAGAGCTCCGCTGATTGGTCGTAGGAGAACTCCGACTACCGGTTAGTCTGCTAACAATTGCACGCGCTCCCTGCCTGTCTGTCAGGGCTTCCTACTAAATATGAGAAACAATGTAGCCAACAGAAAGCCACAGAGGCTATTTTGAAAACTCTAAAGTGCTTGGGGCCCCTATTTTCCCAAAAGATAATGTGAGCGTTTACAGCCAGCCTGACACGAAGACGGTGCCATTAGTGACACATCGTAGCAACGAAACAATGAGGCAAGGTTTTGCATCCTCACCTACAGTACTCGGCAAAAGTCAGCACGTAGCACTTGTCCTCGATGCAGGCGACACTGTTGGCATCGCGGTGCTTGGAGGCGAAGATCTCGTCGTCCATGTGGTGAGACTTCCGGCCCTGGTCGGTGTGCTCGGGCCGATAGTACCACAGAAGGCTCATCATCATCTCACCATCATCCGCGTTCTCCCACAATGCCGCCACTTTTGCCACAAACGGCAGGTCGATCTTGCGGGGACCCGACCGGAGCAGCACGCAGTCCCGTACCCGAATCACGTCGCCCTCTGTGTGCCGCATTGCTGGGAAGCACAGCCGGAAGCGTGGGGTGTCCTCATTCTGCACCCCCAAAAGAAGGACCGTGAAAACTTTTGCTTAGAACGGATCATACCATGCAAAAATACGGATGAATAAAAATGCAGTCAGACCTCAATACCTTTACACATGAAAGGAGCCACAGCAGAAAAATATATAGATATACAGTTTATCAGCACTAACACGCAGCTCCCAACTGCCCTACACATGACAGTAGATGCAAGAGAACCTGAAACATCTCCTCTGTTAATGTGGGGAAAACTTTAGCCAGAATCATCCTTCTTATTACCCACTGTCATGAACACTTACAAAACCACCCTTCAGGTAGGCCGGGACCACATTCTGTAATGATTCTTTTCATTCACAACCAGCCATGACAAAGCAGGAGCCAGACTACAGCGGACATGATCACCAGTGAACAGAACGAAGGGAAAATAACTTTTGAAATGTGATCTGCGGAAATGAAAATGTAAAGGGTGCAACAGGTCTTTAAAGAACACCACAAATCATTAAAAAAAGAGCTAACTTACTACAATGCGGTGGTAAGAAACCCCAAGATTATCTCAAGTTCTGGCAGCATACATTTGCACGCTTCACAACAAACTGGCCCCGTCGCCACTTACATTCATGACGATGACCTTCTGGACGGGCTCGCCATCCCAAGACCACCCGTGGGCAAACTTCCTCCGTGGTGGTCGCTTGTTGTTGCTACTCAACAGCAGCCTCGGGGGAAGCACTACGATGGGAGTCTTGTTGGCCTGCAGCTGAGAAGAGTTTTTCGGCACCACTGCACCACTAGCGGGAGACGGCTGCTGCACTTTCTTCGCTGCCGACGAGTGTGCGGTGGCCGAGCCGTTCTCTTTCCGCTGCTTGGTTGGTGGTGGCGGCAGTGGGCTCACGGCACGTTCACTCACAACACCCTCACTGTCACTCGCAGCGTTTGTTGTGATGGCACTTTTCTTGTTCACCGCGTGCGCAGGGGCAGAAGGTGCGGAGGAAGGAACTTTCTCCGCGGTACCAGACAGCCCCTTTTCGGTTAGAGGGGCGTCCGACTCTGGTCCGAGAGATAGCCTGGGCCTCTTTTTATCAGCCACATGCACAGCTGCCACCTGATTTGGAAGGGACCTCTTGATTCCGTTCTTAGATGTCGGCAGGCACACCTGGAGTGGTACAGTGAGAGAACGCTTGAACACTGCGAGGCCTTCAATAAGGCAAAGAACCTCACTCGTTACATGGATGGTTATTTATGCCTTAGTAAAGGGATCTTGAACACCTCCAGCTCACTTGAGACTCGCTTCTCTTACAAGCTCAACTCATGCTATTTTGCCACATTCTCAATGTCTATTGACTAGCATAGTCAATTTCGGTTTGCCAAAAATAACCTTGTATTGTGTACTGATCTCACAGATGATGAAATATACGCTACATCGCCACGCAGCCAGAAAGCTGCTTAACTATGAGAACATAATGTGATGGCCGTTGGCGGCTGAAATTACCAATGCCGTGATGCTGTTGAGTGTCACCGCACACACGGAGACATCAACTCTAGCTGAAACAAAAGCAATTATGATCACCATCAAGCACAGTATGGGGCAAAGTGGTAACAGAGACCTGTATAACTCTCTCCAAGGCTAATATATGAGGTTTTTCTGGCTGACTGAATTTTTCAGACTGTTCACTGTTTCAGAGTGTTTTTCAGTTGCCAGAGTTGGAAAAATCTGACGGCAACTGTATGATACACACTGCATTATACTTCAACTTGATGTGGTACCTTGTCGGTATCGCTGGTCTTCAGGAAGCTCCTTTTCACAGCCTTTGTGGAAGAGTTCTTGTCAGTTGATCGCTCCTCTGTTGACAAGGCTCGGCCCCTCTGCTGCGCTGCTACCGTGCCAGTCTTGATCTGCTTCTCCATACTCCTCGGCCTCCTCTTCACGGGCACCACGGGTTGTATGGCAGCGATGGTTGTCTCGGGTTGCAGCGTCGTCGCCACAGTCTTCCCCGGCGATGGCTTGGGTGCGTTCTTCGTCAGGACTAGTGGCTCGGCCACAGACAGCTGAGCTTCCGGCTGGAACGGGGTCGTTCGTAACTCGCCGTTCTCCCCGCCGTCCTTTCCTGCCGCTTTTGAAGCATCCGAAAAGTCATTGCCCTGTGACGGTGACTTGGTCTCGGGAGGTGTCACAGGCTCGGACTTGGGCACGGCTGCTGCGGATGCCGTCGTCGACATCTGATACGAGTCTGTAGTCGACGGGGGCTGTGAGGCCGGAGGTGGAGCCACGGCCGAAGATGAAACTTGGGGCGGAGCGCTGGACGAGCTGGATGTGGAAGGTGGTGCCTGGAAAGGAGGCTGGGTGTGGTAAGGGCCGGGCCGGTAGGGTGGGTAGCCCGGGGGAGGAGTGGGACCTGGCGCACTGCTGCCCTGAGGCGCCGGTGGGGAGCTGCAAGGTATGTGTTCGGAGTAACAGTGCGGGGGAGGGGCCGGGGGGCACAGGGGCGAGGGGCAGTGGGGAGAGGGAAACCCGCCCGGGGGCGGCTGTGGTGGGGGAACAGGGGCAGGCCGGTGCTGTGGGTGGTAGGGCACGGGTTTGTGAATGAGGCACTGGTCATGCGGTGGCGGCTGGATCATTGGCCCCGCAGGTTGGTAGTAGCTGGGCACTGTAGCCGCAGAGAGAGAGGAAAAAAAAAGCGATCTTTAGAACACTGATTCTGTATGGATTGGGCAAATGTTGAGGGACAGGCAACCCCAGAAATCGACAGCGCTGGCAATACGCTAAATGAATGTGACAGAAGAATCAAATGCTGAAACATTAGTAGTAACAGTAATAACAGGCCGGACATGGGGCTCCATTCACTCGACCTACACAGCATCAAGCCATTCATGTAGTTGTGACTATGTTTTGCAATATTTAAGGACACAGTCAATGACTGATTTCTTGGGGCCTCTCGGGAACATAAAATAGCCAGAAAAAAATGAATCATGCATGAAACACACCATTTTACTGATATTTTTCTTATAAAGGGGGTCCAAACCTCAAAACCATGATGCAGCCAACAAGCTTGACATGCACGGGCTACGGTGATACTGCTACTTAAAACTGACACCACGTTTCCAACATTGGACTCTCTACACTGAGGGATAACGAAACTTATTGCTGCATGTTGTCCCTTTTCCTGATCTCAAGAACGACAAATATGCTGTTTTGCAGACATGTGCACAGCCAACACATGCAACGTCCGAGTGAAACTGCATTCTGCCAAAAATCGCACTTGTGCTGATGTGTTCATGGATGGCTGCTGCCACACTCATTAAGTAAATGCAAGTTGAAACCACTGCGGACAAAGTCGCGGTGGCCATGAATTGCGGTGGCCACGGTTTCAAACCTTCCGTCACATGAAATGTTCGCAGCTACAAAGTCCTGACAAATCCGGAGCGAGTTAGCTGCTGACATCACCCAAGTTGCCATCTGGGAGACGGATAACAATTAAAAGTGTGTAGTACTGGCACAACGTAAACAGAGTGCACTACAATGTCAAACTGCACGTTCACAGGAAAATTTTCAATGGGCTGAAGAGAACCCTCCAAGGTTCTCTTTGGAACCCGAAGAGAACCTTGGAGGCTTTCTCCAGCAACTCCTCGTAGGCCGAGCTTGTCATGCTTACAAGCGGCACAATCGAAGCGCGCAGCAAGTCATCTTAAAGCAATGAAAATGGACCACAGCAGAAAAGAAACTGCTGGTAGAATAAATTTCTTATTCTGTAAACGCACGTAATACTTGTCTCTTTCCTCCGATTGCCAACGCAGTGGCATACCACAACTGCCTTCTTAAAACCATACATTCACGTGCAGTTTCACTCAAGACCCACGAAAACTGGCTGCATGCTAGATTCGTCCGAATATGATAACATAAGTGGCTTCTCTGCCTGCCTCTTTGCATGGTCACGAAGAATTAAGGGAGTGCAGAAAGTGGCCACTCACTGTACTCTGCCTGAGGGTATGGAACTGCATGGCCATAGTGGGGAACGGTGAAGGCGCTGCCGTAGTGCCGGTGCACGGGCGCCCCGCTCATGGGCATGACGTGGTTCACACCGTAGGCAGGAGGTGGTGCCGAGCTAGCACTGGCCGTGGGCGGGGGCATGAGCGCTGCCGCCGCTGCTGCCGCTGCCATGGGGGGCGGGGGACCAGTCAGGGCGGGAGGGTACGACGGCGGACCATAATACCTACGAGGACGACAGAAAGGCCACATTGCACTACCTGTCGTGTACAGCGGGACTCCAAAACTACATTTATGTATATTTAAAAGTTGCATGACATAGGTGCATTGCCTTTTAAGAGGTGGATATCTGAAACATATTTTCACAAAAGTTGAAATTAATGGTGACCTAAAGGGTGTCACATTTACTTCTATCAGAACATATGCTCTCCACTGCCCTTCCTTTTGTGTGGGATGGTGTGGGTAACAATTAGCTAATTACTAGGTTATTGCTCAGTTTCTTTCTTACATGTAACCCTCTCCCCTACCGTTTCCTGGCAATTATGTCCACCATCATATATAACTTGATGAAACAATGCAAAAAAACCCAGCCTCCTCTGATTCCATGCACTGCAGAGTTCACATGTCAAACACTGCGCACAGAGACCTTATTATTGATGAGGAATGAAATTATCGACACTGCCTGCCCAGTACTACGCCAAAATACCTGAAGGCAGGCACTATCTATGCATCTACCCGAAAGCATATCCACCCAAGTTTTGATTAGTTCACAGATGAACATTTTTAAGCACCATGCTAGGCATCCTGCACAAAGACAAGATAGACAATACCGCAACTAACGTTTCAACACTTCAACTGCATGCTATGGTCAAGAGAAAACAGGCTGCAAGATCTGCACTTAGGTCAGGCTCACTAAACCAGGGCTATTGCCCACCTGAGCAAGGCATTCATTAAGGCCAGAGCATTATACAGCTTTCAAAGAGGCAATACATCCTTAGCTAGCTATGCCCGAATCCCCCTAAATGGAACCATTAAGTTATGTTCCTACCAACGGAAGCTCCGAGAAAGATGTGCGAAGATGCAGCAAGATCTGTCGCACCCTCTTGACAATGTTATGTTAAATACACAGAAGTGAACGTATTAATGCAGTGAGTGGGGGTAGTTGATTTGTGATGGCTGTGTGCTTTTGGAAGGGCCACATACAAAACACAGATGTTAAACTGTGATGGGATGTGCCCTGTAAACAGTGTCCTGCATTGTGTTTTACTGTGCAAGCGTGACCCTTCAAGGAGTACACTGCTAAGCCATCATGGACATAGCACGTAGCCTATCTATGATGCAGGGCGTGGCACAGTTGATAGTTATTGGGTTGACTTGGCTTTGCTAGTTGTAGTTTCAAAGAAGGGCAAGTGACATATAAAAAAAATTCTTACTAGACTCTTACGGCCTCCCGCTAGGGAGTCCTTACGTAGCTCCTCAGGATTAATTAAAGTTCATTGTCTGTCTGTCTGTCTTGACTCTGATCACAAAACCCCGTGCTATGAGGTACACAAAATTTTGCTGTGTTCATTTAGGCCTTTCATACTTTGTGCAAATGGCAAGCCCTGAAGCTGTTCAGATTCCATTATGAATGTCTTAAATGTTGGCAAGCTTGAGCCTTCCTTGGTAAATAGCAAGGTAGGCTCAATCTTGCTTCAATGCTACTGTTTACATGGTAGCAAATATCCTAGTTCCAATGAACAAACTTGTTTGCACGACCCTACTACAATACTGAGTAATTCAGCATTTTGCGTTCCATTCGAATAGTAAAAGCATTTAAGTGATTTCCATTCACCAAGATTCCAGCATATTAAATGGTACATTTCAGTCCTGGCGCAAGTCCTCGACACTATCCACAATGATATTTTCATTTGCATCTTCTTTGCGACTGAACAACTAACACTTTCGTAGCAAGCAAAGGCATTCGCCAATCATTCTTGGCAATATGATTACTTTCACAAATACCACGCCACTTGACACCACACACACTGGTGTCTACAAGCGACACCACTCTTTGGTACCACACTTCCAGCAAAGCACACTTGGCAATGGGCAAATGTTTTGCCTGAATTGCATACTTGGCCACATGAAAGCTTCTGAAAAGCTATCAAAACTACAAGTGCAGGTCTCTAACTCGGCTGACACAAAACCTGAACACTAACCACTTAGTGCTACGCAGTAACGTCTCTGCTGCAGGAAACGTAATCTACCGAGAGGCGCGCTTGTGTCATGTCTCTAGGCAAAAGACCCACCATGCACACTCCGAGTGCAAACCCCGGTCATACCCCGGTGCCTGAGGGCCCAGCACTGCGGGGTGTGACGGCACGGGGCTTGGCGGTCCGCTGTACGTCGTCTGCATCTGCAGGCAGGTGGCCTTGGTGTGGTAGTGGTAGAGGTGCGTGACACCCTCCTTCTCACGCCGCTCGTCCTTCACTGCCATCTCCTTAGTGGTGTTGATGCGCACCACTTCGCGGTACTCGCTCACCGCCACCGACGACGAGGATGCCGTTGCGTCGGCTGCCGTCGACGGTCCGGCCTTGGTGTCGCTCTTGCGCGGACGCCTGACTGCCACCTCGCCATGAGGCCCCTTGGGGGCGCTGGGCAACACTGGCACTTCGGCCTTCTCCTGCACCGTCTTGTGGACGGTCTTCGTCTGCACTGAGCAGACAACAATCTCCTGCTGATGGTGGTGGTGTACGACCTAGCAAAAACAAAGAAAGTGGATTGGGCATGGCGATGAATGTTTGGTGCCTCACTTCCGCATACCTGTTTATGCCAGATTTGGGCAGCCCAGTACAAACTAAAAGCAGCTTTTGATAGTTGTGACAGTCGCAGGCAGCCCATAAGGAAGACTGACAAAGGTGACTTTAATAACAGGCTTGCTGATCAACTTAATGATCAATACAAAATGCACCTCTTAAACATTGAAGCACATTACAATGAAGTTGCATGCAGTACTATTACAGGTAAGCACATTTGTTTTCTGCCTGGCTACCATATGCCACACTGATGTCAAGGGTCATGAAGGGAACGTATGTAACTTCCACTGCATGACACTCTAGCTGCACACGTGGTGTGGCACGTGATTCTCCTTTGCTTACTATAACGATGACTGATGAAAATGATGCTGTGATGCGATAATCCCTGCGAAGTTGACCTAGTATCTTCATGAGTAACACAAGGCTGCTTCATGCAATGGTAGCATTCCCAACAGCTCAAACGTCGTTGGGAATGCTACCACATTGCCCAACCGTGAACAACTACCAACAAGTTCAAGGAAGCTCACCCTATCATTGACAATCATTATGAATGATTTTCAGGACAGTGTTTAAGGATTAAGAAGGCAGCTGAGACAAGATGAAAGGGCACCTTGAGCTCGCACGAAGCTGCCGATGAGGTTGACGATGAGGAGGAGGACGACGAAGAGGATGACGATGGAGATTCCTTGTCGAACTTGCGGCCGCTCCGTTCTCGACTGTAGCTGGCAGCCATGATCGCCTGCGCGTTGAGGCTGGCCATGCGCCGACACTGCCGCGTGTCGATGATCTCCACGTCGGGGTCGAGGACATCCCGTTTCCGCTTGATCACCTTTCGAGCGACAATGGCCTTCTTCTTCCGCCTCGTACCCATGGTTGGTGTGGGAGGGGACTGGGGCGGGGGAGACTGTGCCGGCGGCGGTGGAGATGGCGACGGCAGGTGGTCCGCCCTCAGCGGCACCAGGGCCTTGCAGTCCTCCTGTGCGTCGTCTGCTTCGACGATGGCCGGGCGGCTCTCGTTCTCATACAAGATGTGCACCTTCAGGGGAAAATGCGTGGAAAGGCAGGAAGGTTAACCGACAGCAGTACAATGGCTGCTCGCCCAGTACAAGACGTACTAAGTGCACACATAAAGTAGAGGTCGCAGGATGTGCTACCAGACACCGCTCACGAAGGACACCAGATTTCAGAAATCAAAGCAGCATAAATAAAGCCTTCTGGGTGAAGTTTATCTGGGAATAATGCCGAAGAACCTGTTGCTCTGATGGTGGACGATTGTCCAGTTGCTTTAGAAATGTACCCATGAAGCTGGCTGAACACAGGACGTTGCAACTGCATGCAGCGGATTGATCATCTACACCAGTGTGCGTGGTGAATACATATTTGTAATGAATACTGATGATTAGAGCAGCCAAAAATAAACCTTTTACTAGGTGAACTTCGACACACCAAAGTAAGCAAGACTCAAAATCACTACTGTAGTGTTGAACACCAGTCACTGGAATTATCTCTAGGTTAATCGCTACAGACAGCTCACTCACCACCACTCAGTGCAAATGCACCTCCCTACCATTCTTCAACCACCCCTGTCTTGGGCGAGCGGAATTATTAAGCCAGCTAGCTTCTCAATTGCATTACAGTGCCAAACTCTCCACTGCCCCAGTTGCATTTCCTTTCCCTTGGCACCCACTCCGTCACCCCAAAAAAAACTATCAGTCCTCTCCACCTGCACATTACACGGCCTCCGCAGTTCCACTTCTTTCCACTTAGGAAAATGTGCATCAGTGGCTTTCCTCCCCAATCCACCTTGATGCCTTGCAGTGTCGCATAACATTACACCCATCTTTTCTTGTGTATAGCTTTATAATGACTGATTACTGAATATTCAGGAAAGGAAATCTGACACCACACATCAGACGCAAGGAAATACGGAGCGCAGATTTGCAAATTGGTTTATCGAAACCTTAGGCGCTTCACGTGTATGGTTCATAGCTGTGATACTGCTGTCAGCGACGCCTTGTTGTAGTGTACAAGTACTCAACAACCATAAAATGGGGCCGTTGTGCCTGCACGCTTGATCTCAAGCCATGCACCAATGTGCGACTGTCAGCTTGTGGTCTGTCTTGAGCCATCACGGCATGAGCCGGTGCACATGGCAAGAGAGGAGAGCCCTAGCCATCACCCCCTGAGCACTGTCCGACGCGCAGACTGCAAGGGGCCTCTTCCCACAGAAACTCAGTTGTCCAATGACAAAATGGTTTGAGTCCATGTGGGTGGAGTACGCAGCCATCAACAGTGACCGAGTGCCGCTCTGAACAGCTGGGAGAGGGGCACATGGGGGTGCTCTGAAGAAGGCAAGGCGTTGCGCAGGCATCCGGATCCTCACACACGAGACAGCATGCATACTGTATGTGCCTGCACGTTTAGGCTGTTCAGTGCACTTCCAATTGTTCAAGTATTTTAGTAGTCGGTAATTAGAGTGAACCAACTAGAACCTCGTGATACTCTACCACAACTTTCTGGCCTCCGTGTTCGTAAAGGCAGAGAAAGCGGAAGACAGTGGCATACCTTGGCCATAGCATTGAGGCTGGCGACACGCTGGACACGGGCCGTGGGCCAATCTTCGACTGCCTGCCATGGACGCCAGGAAGGCGGGAAACTTGGGCCTCAGGTTGGGGCCAGGGCTCGGGACTGGCTCAACAGCAGCCCGGGCACCACTGGTCCCCGGTTGCACCGCAGCGGAAGCAGAGCGGCTTCCTCGCAGGTCACACTGCGACGAGAACGAGTCGCACAAGCCCAGGATGCCCTGTGAACGGCCAACGCCTGCTCTGCGTTTGCGACCGACACGTTCCCCGTTGTGCCGTGCCGGTGGCTCCGGCTTCCGCTGCTGCTTTGGCTGGGGCTTGGGTGGCGGCTGTGCCTTGGACTGCAGACAGCAATCCGTACAACAGCATGAAGATGTTAAACTCCTGTACTACGCGCATTTGCTAGCATGCACCAAACCTGTTACCCTGCATCATCTGTCAAGGTTAGCTAGCATTTACTGCATTTACACAATTGTAAGTTGACTCAAATAATGGTCCACATATATCCCCAAGGTCACAAGATGAAAGAAAAATACTGACTGGTGGTACACATTTTAGTTTTGATGATAAGTTGACCCTTCCACCTTTGGATTTCAAATTTTAAAATGGGTTGACTTACAATCACATGCTCCCATAACCACCTGAGGGGGGTGTCAAACTTGCCCTGTACCTTTACGCTGCACTGTGCTTTGGCTGAAATGGCCTTAATGGGGAGGGTGGGCTACAGAAAGATAGGGGGCACTGTAGCGAACCTTTGGACCCCTAATGGGGAACCCTGAAGTTACAACTGTGCAAGTATGGTAAGCTTACAGCTCATGCTGTAAGCATAACAATGAAACATGCACAGGCACTGTAACGACTGGCATTTGAAATTCACCAGTGATCGAATTACGTGGTATACAGGATAAGGTGGCTGCAAATTAAAATTCAACTTGGCCACAAGCGAAAATTTAGCCTGTACAGCAAAGTTTGTGTCCATGTCCTTATGTTGTTGTGCTATCCCGACAATCACCTGAACCTGAACTTCCATGGCTTTGAGCATTCTCCTGAAGCACACTTCTTTCTCGTTCTTTTTCCTGTGTCACTTGACATGTGAACTTTCTGTCTTTGCAATTTCCCACAAAGGCTCGCCAAAGCCAAACATCACATTTAGAACACACACCATGCATGTCAACAAATGATGAATCGGAGAAATATGATGATGGGGTGAAACGGTATCGCAACTAGACTAGAGTTTACCACAAAGTTTAATAAAAGGAAATCTGATGCTGAAATTGTGTAATTCTTATGCGAATGACAGTGTGTACACAGACTTGTCACAACACCGCATGTGCGACTTCAAACATCCCTGAAATGTTATTTACCATTCCTCATCCCTCAATATGATTTGTGCTTAACAGTGCCATCAATTTTACAGGAGGCAGAAATGCAACAAGGCTAACATGAAGTGGCCTTGATTTAGTTACGAGGTCGATTTAGTTATGAGGTCGATTCAGTTACGAGGTCGCGGCACATGAACAGTGACACTTATAACGCGATATTAGAGAGCTTTAGCGTTGGGGCCCTGTGTTGTTGCAGATTTTTTTTGCCCTCGCTGCTTTCTTTTGTTCCCGAGACACCCGCAAGGGAAGTGTAAATGAACAAAAGGGTGTGTCTACGCAAAGCCACTTGGGTGCCAACAACTAAAGCTCCCTACTCTGAGCTGAGAGAGTTTTAGGTTTAGTAACGGGTACCAAAGTGGTTTTGTGTACACACTTGTAGCATGGCACAGGAAGAAATGAAGTTATTCAGGCAAGGCCAAATGGACACAAGCACTAACTTTCAACTACATCAACAATTTACCCTTGGTTCTTCCTAAGTGCGCTAAAAAAAAAAAAAAAAAAAGCAGAAATACTTTATGATAAACCAACAGGCCGCAACTGGCACCCTTGTAGTGCCTGCACGGTTCTTTAATGGCAGTGTCTTACATTACGGCCAGACGTAACTATAGCCACCGTTAACGTTACGTCCAAACCATGTGATGCAGACGTAATGGACACATGTAAGTTCGATATTTTTTTCCCTAAGGTGCAGCACCGATGGGTGGTGTAGTGGTTTACAGGAGGCAGAATTCTGCTCATGTCACTACTCCCAGAACCAGGACCTTCAGCGACGGGCGCCCGTCGCTGGACGGTCCTGGCTCTGGCAGTAGTGACACAAGCAAAATAGCGACAGCGCCGAAGGTGCACTGCAAACCAGCAACCTATGTTAACGGGCCCTCCAGTGACGCAGGCAAACCACGGACACTGTTGAAATAGCTAACAGGAAATGTGCCTTCAGTGACAAAATGTCGGGCAACATGGTCTGGACATAACTACAGTGATTGTTGCAATTACGTCTGGACATAACGCCAGACACTGCCTTCTTTTATACTTTCCCCGCGGCCGTCTGATGACCAGAAGGCAGCGAGGCGAAAGAACGCAAGGACGCGGCGACCCTAGTTCTTGGAGATCCCAACACAAAAAGCTCTCCACTGCCTCTGCAGGAGGAACCTCTACGGAAGCCGGGGCACGTGTATCGCACCTTGGAGTTCCTTCGCGCCGCCGTGGCGGCAGCGGCCGCCCTGACTGTCTCGCTGGGCCGTCGTGACGGGGGGGCCGACCGCGAGGACGACGTCGGGGCAGCCCTCGCGGGCGACGCCGCCGCGGCGGCGGCGGGCTCCTTCTTGGGCCGCTTCAGCTTGCGGCCGCCGTCCGGCGCCTCCGGGGGCTGGGACGAGGAGGACCGGCGGTGCGGCTGCTGCTGGCGGCTGTGGTGCTGGCGCTCGCTCATCGCGCCCGACGCTCGGAAGCGACGCTCGGTGTCGACACAGCCGCGCTGCAGACCCGCCAACGCTGGTTCTCCGGCGGCGCGGAGAACGGGGCGGCCATCACGACCGGGTACGCCGGACCGCCGCCGAAGCTCGTCGCCAGCGCCACCCACTACTCCCGACACCACCACCACGAACGAAAAGTAGAAGGGGAGGAGGAGACGCGCGCGCGAAAAGAGACACGACGAGAAGCCGACGAGCGGCCCTGCGACAAGCTGCAAGAAGAAAACCCAACAGCCCAACAGTCAAAAAACACGCACAGTTCAAGAGAACGATCGAGCAGACGTCACACAAAGACAGACACGCAAACATTAGGAGGGCGCGTACAGCCGTGGACAAATTGAAGTCGAACGAGACATTACAATATAGTTAGTGGCCGAACAGCTTCCAGCGACACCTGGAGAGCGCAAGTTATGAGCCTGCAAGAGATTGCAATATCACACCGGCATCAAAGCGCAATGGCGAAAACGAATGGCGAAAGTTTCGAGTTAGGCCTAACCTGCTCGTTTTTTTTTGTTTTTTTTTTTGTTCTCTTCCAAATGTCTACGACTGTGCGCGCCTTGACAACCTCTGGAACGGCGCGTGAATTGCCTGCCTCACGGTCTTCTGTTCCACACACGTCCACGTCTTCTTCGCCCCTTTTCCAACGTCGCGAAGAACACTCACCTGCTGCCTGCTGAAGAGGAGTCGCACGTCCGTCCGCCAAGGCGAAGAAGCCTTCTGCTGTTCACGTCTGGACGCGCGCGCTTGTGAACGGCTGCGGCCCTATCGGCGGCGTATATATATCTTATCCCCTCAGCGGCGCGAGAACTCGCGAGAAAAGTGTGCGTGTGGAAAGGGAGAATCGCACATATAGTGACTGTAAGAGAAAGGAAAAAGGCACTATAGTCTGTTTCAGAAGTTTCCGTGCAGCACTGTGGAAGCTACAGGCCTCTTCGGCCAATCCGGAGGGCGAACACATGTTAAACGTGACCTTACGCCGCTTGGCATCTGCCAATGGTGGGCGCTGCGGTGGCAGCTGCAGCCCTCAAAGGAGGAAGGTGAAGCGGGCTGTGCGTGTCCGAACAATGACATTTCGTCTCGCTTCGGAAGAATTCTGCGCTCGATGGCCTCGTAGCCTTGGCTGTGCTGCACGGAACTCCTGAAACAGACTATAACTTCTGTCTCCCACACTGCGGACACGGCTAAGCGCGTTAGGGGAAGCGGGTAGGTGACATAAAAGTGAGGGAGAAGAAAGGAAAGAGAAGGAAGAGAGGAGAAAATCGGAAAATTTCCGGAGCTGCATTCCTTGCAGCCTCCCCCCTCCACCGGCTTCTCTTTCTAAAAGAAGGTGATATGGCCCGGTATGGTGTCCGGTGGTGTGGGTACCGGTACTTGGAGAACGCAGTCTCTCAACCAGCCGAAGTTATTTGCTGAGATCTAAGTACACCGCAGATTTTTTCGCTCTCTCTTTCTTGGCGTGCGTTCCAAGAACAGGCGCGTGCGTCTGCAATTGGCCTATTGCACCTGCAAAAGCAGCGTGTCGCCGTGGTCAACGAAAACAATAGTACATCGCATACCAGGAGTCGCCTCTTTAGCGCCACGAGTCAACTGGACACCAACCTTTACGAAAGAATGGCCAGCGCACATTCCAAGTGCAACAGCGTGGGTGTGAACACTGTGCACCAACGGTGGGGGTGGACCAGTGACGTCCGTTGACGGAGGCAATGGTAAGCCACATACCGTTGGTGTCATGAGTCCAGGTGCAGGAACACGGACCGTATTCTGAAATGTGTCGCCAAAGGCGATAGTACAACGGTGGTGACGTATTTGTGCCGCTTTTTGTACCTCCTGGGGTTATGGTCGGCTGGTTACACAAACCGAAAATGTCCGACCTAGCCAATCACACCGCAGGAGACCGCGAAGGCGACACAATTACGTTACCAGCGAACGGCGACACATTTCAGAATGCGGCCCCAGCGTGGAGTCAGTTGATGGACACAATGGACAGTACCACGACGGAATACACGCATTTATGACGCTCGAAAAAAAAGAAAAGAAAGAAAGAGAACAGGGAAGGTCACAACAATGACCTTCCTTGAAAAAGAAAATTTTATAACGAATTTCATGCCACGGAAATTAACGTCGAAGACACCAGGGGTCTAACACGAGTCGACAATAATTTTAATCATGTGTAGGCAGCTCTGTCAATGGATTAGATTAGATGAAGGAAGGCGTCGCCGCTATGACAGTGGATGGCCGGCGAAAGCGAACAGTTTCGCCAATACATCAGCCAGTGCTGATCGCGCGCGAGTAGATACGGTAGCTGCATTCGGCCAGGAAATCGCCGTGAACCTCGTTACCGTGCGAAGCCGGCGCAGAAAGAGAGGCACGAGAAGACCTCTTGTCTTCCATCTTGACAGGTTCCCATTTCCGCCCGTCCCACATACCTTCGAGCGCCGGTTTACACGTGTTCATCGAGGCGATTTTATCAAGAGAAAGAAAATTCTCCAGAGGGTATAGGGATGGACTACAGCGCGTTTGGCCGGCATTCCCAAATCGTGACCGGGATCTTCTGACCGCCGTCTTTAAAAAGAAAGGTGTACGATCACCGAATTCTACCGTACTAACAGGCGATGTAGAACCACGGGGGATTAAAAAAAATCGCTAGGTGAGATTAACAGCCAGGATTAAGAGCAGCCCTCAACCCCCACTTCCCCCCAAACACTAGAAGAACGGAGCCTACAGTACCTATAACGTGGCGCTGTATAAGCAACAGCCGCCGAAACAATATTATATTAAGGCCGGTATTCATAAACACACGTCATATTTATCGCTTGCTTTCCTTATCGCCACTGCGCCCTTATCATGCTCGCTGAAAAAAATTGAATAGTATCTTCAAACTATAGCCTTATGACAGTCTTTCCCACTGACTACCATGCAGTCCCCTTAACGCGCCTTAACGTAAAGAGACGATAAGGAAAAACTAGCGATAAGGATAAGGTATGTTTATGAACACGGGCCTTAGTTCAAGCGACTAGACCGCCACCGCGGAGAACAGGACCCGCCACCTGACGTGTTCCCCCTTTCGTAAGCTTCCTTTCACTGCACGCTGCGTGTAACCCGATACACCCAAATTCGCGTCGTGCTGCCATCGCCACTGTAACCACGAGCCTACACACGATATGCAACTCTCCAGTTCTACTTTCATCGGCGCAGCAGCCCAGAGCGCGAACAAACCGAACACGCGCACGGGCCCGCACGGGCAGCGTCGAACGCGCGGAGCTGCGCCAGTGACCTTCCACGGCACACCGCGGCTTGGCGATCGAGGCCACACGCGGGAGGAGGTGGAGGAGAGAAGAACAGGCGACATTCCCCTCCTTCTCTTCTTCCTCGGCCATCTTAGGTGCAACGGTCGCGCGGAAGACGCCAAGCAGAGCGAAGAAGAGGACGGCCGACAACTGCGACGACCACGGCAACGGGGCCACTACACTGAGAAGACGCAGTGGTGGAAGACCGCCGTCTCTCTTTCTCTCTCTCTCTCGTTCTATCGTTATACAGAAAATGCTCCAGGGCGCCGTGTCGGCGCGCGATTCGTTAAACAGTGAAGACATTGGAAGAGAGCTCGTTAATCAGCACTGCAAAACACGCGTTTCTCTTTTCAAGACGATACAGCAGGAGTCTCAGTGAGTCTGCGGTTTACAGGATCTGTGAACGCGAGTGACCGGATCGCTACCATCAACTGGGGAAACGCAAATAATTTTATTATCGCGATCGACAAGCCAATTAGACTTCGCTGCTGGTGTGGACGATCGGCCACGCTAAATGTGCCGATTCCATTTGATGTCTGCGAATTTCTCAATTTCGTCACTCCATCTTACTTTCGGTCGTCCACGGCTGCGCTTACCCTCTCTTGGTATCCATTCCGTCGTTCTAACTGTCCATCGGTTGTCTAGCCTTCTCATTGCGTGACCTGCCCAAGTCCATTTTTTTTCTTCTTTACTTCGACTATTATGTCGGCTACCCCTGTCTGTTCCCTAACCCACTCGGCTCTCTTCCTATCTCTTAGAGTAACGCCTATCTTTTTTCGTTCCATCGCCCGCTGTGGTTCTTAACTTCCTTTCTGGCTTCTTTGTAATTCTCCAAGTTTCGGCCTGCCAGTACTGGCAAAATACAGTAATTATATAATTTCCGCTTGAGTTATAATGGTAAGTTTCCGTTCATGAGTTGGGAATGTCTCCCGTATGCGCGCCATCCCGTGCTTATTCTTCGGTGTATTTCTTTTACATGAGTAGGCTCTCCTGTCAATTCGTAAACTATACGAAAAAAAAAAAGTTTCGCGAGACGTCTGGACAGCCGGTTCTCCAAAAGATGGTCCCCGTTATTACATTTGTTCTTACAAATGTAATGCACTTGACATCGCTGCCAAACGAAACACATACATGGAACAATACGCAGAGATTCTTCTGAAAGGAAATTCGGTTCGGTGTGCACGCACGGTAACCGCCTGTCTCTCGACTGATGACACCTCAACCGAAATACTGACCCGGGAACGGACAGAGAAAAAAAAAAAAAAAGGGAGGGTGCGACCTTCCCGAGGCAGATTACCCATGCCACCGAGCGCCTAGTCCGGGCATCTCTCTCCCGTAAACAAATAAAAAAAAAACAGTGGGTGTCTGGCGGCACAGGGAACCGAACCCAGTACCTCATGCACTGGACGTTCTACCCAGAGGCCACCAACGCAGAGAGGAACAAGTTTATGTTACGGGGAGGAGGAGTGGATGGGGAAGGCGTGACCGAGCTCCCACTTCGCAAACATAAATGCGGCGGAAACACCACCACTACTGCGTGTTGCCCTGGGACATCGGCGGCTTTTTGCGTGCGGCGGGCCTGTTTCGTGCAGCCGCGGCAGAACTCTCTTCACTCTGTTTTCCTTCTATCTTTTTATCCCCTTCTCCTAAGGCGCTTAGCCGTGCTCCCTTAAGGGCTGCAGAATTTAGCGCCGTTTTCCTCTTCCATCAAGCCACTAATAACAAACACAAACGCGAGAACCTCTCTACAGGCATCACCTAAACGACAGTCCGTAACAACGACGACTACAAATACTAGGAGTTAAGCATTTCAGAAGCCTACTTCAGTGCACACACAACAAGGACGCACGGGAAGTGGGCAGAGAGGCGCTTGTAGCGTCCATGTCTGTTGTGTGCGCGGTGAAGAAAGCTTCTCAAATGAGTTCATACCAAAATGTACTCGAATAGTCACTTGGGCAAGTTGGTGGAAATTCGATTCCCAATAACAACGGAAGAACAAGAGAACGCAGCAATAACACGACAATGATCTGCTATTGCTCTTGGAAAATAATTCATACCAACTACTCGCCCAGTCTTCGATACTTTAACAACAAACAGCTTGAAACGTGCTCACACGTAACAAAATTGCCCGTAAGAGCTACAGGGATTTAGCAGAGCGTTTAACGTCGTATAGACGCTCCGATGCTACACATTACCTTTACGCGTTCAGGACACGCTACGTGTGGGAGCCACCTCACCGACGACAGAAAGGATGGGGGCCGCTACGGCAGGACACATCCAAGACGGAAGGACGCGCGGTCCCTGCAAGAAAGGACAACGTGTGGTTACGCAATGTCCAAATAGGGAAGCATCGTCACTGTTATTATTCGTAGGTGTGATCACATGAAGGGTCACGTGTGCGTACACGTGACCCTTCGAGCCCCCTCATGGGCAAACCAACGCACGCCTACGCTATTCCTCTTATTATTAGACGGGACAAAGCCTGGTGATCAACGCAAGCTTAAACGAAAATAAATTTCGAAAAGATAAAAAATAATGTTGATGAAGTGTCACCGGTACGTAACTACATGAGTCAGCGGCCGAGCAGCAGTAATTTATAGACCTATTCCATGTTGGTAAACAGTGGTAGGCACCGGCGATATAACCAGGGCTTGTGTCGACGTCGCGGCGCGGAGGCCCCGCCCACCGCTTGCCGCGGCCCCGCACGGTCGCACCACCGCCGCCGGCGAAGCGCGTGCGAAAGCTGCCTCCGAGCACGGGGCGTTGGAGCGCCGACGGGTGTTTACAACAGTTTTCGAGGGGCGGCCGCGTGAGATGAAGTCGCGTTAGCTCTGTAGGAAGCATTCGATGAATGTAGAAAAGAATGTGCTGACGACCAGCTATGACAAGATGTGAGAAATTGATTGAAAGGATAAGCACCTTGCAACATGATGCGAACGATCGCGAGCTATCATGTCGGCATCGCTTCATGCGTATGCTTTAATTCGGTAACTGGCGCAAGGATGAACCACTTGCAACAGTGAGACTTGTTTAAATACGACTTGAAGATGCCTCAGCTAAAATACTGTTTCGGACTAAAGCCTCTAATCCCTACACGAAATCCTTGCGCAAAAACAAATGTAACTCAAGCATGCGATATTGGTGACGCTAGAACCTATGTAAATACGGCTGTGATAACGCACACACACAAAAATGCAATGACGAGCCAAGGACAAGGCTCTCAAATAACTGACAGCAAGGCGCATAACCGCGGCTTGCGGCTCTGCCCATACGCTGAGTTCCGATCTTGACGGCGTGAAGTCCTGTGACGACGCGGCACATTTCAAGCGTGTAGTTCATTCGAGCAGTCTGACAATCGAAAAAAAAAAAAAGCGCATCGTAACCACTACAGCATTGCCAAAGACACTTCTCGTGTGTATGCTATCGCAGCCACAAGCAATTTGCAAAAGCGTCGCTGTAATCGGCCTTTCGCTCACGGCTACGTGAATTAAGCTCTTATATATTTGTTTCATTTGAGTGATTGAAATTCGTATGACGTATGTATAGCTTCCCCACTTCAATAATACACGGCGACCGCGATTACTTCTACACATCGAGCTAAGCTAACGTCGTGCGCGCTTTGCGGTAAGCGTCATCGCTCTGTGTCCGCACTTTGTTTATGCCAAGAAATTTGGTGTCGAGCATTACACTTGCCAAACTTGTGACAATGCTATTTCTCTCAAATGAAACAAGCCGCACTAATGCCAAATAATTACCCATACGCTTAACCGTGACGAAAATGTTTGGCGCATAACCGATGCGCCAAACAACCGGCATTATAGGTTCGTCCCTTTCCTTAAGACAGACATAAGCAGGAAACCGATAAAAACCTATCGCACATATCTTGTGCGTTGCTGAGCAACCAACCCACGGCGCAGGTCATCGGTGAACACTTTTTTCTTCATTTCACGGCGGTGAGAAGCGCCCGCACCAGCGAAAACACAGCGGCTGCTACGGTAGGCGCGCCGGCGGTTGCCTACCATGCGAAACCAAAACTCCCGACGACAGCGCCACCGCATCTTCGTGACGTAGGCCGGGTGGAATAGGTCTATAAAGAAGGATGGCAACGGCGAAGACCGTTCTGTAATATCTCAAACTAACTTAAGTACACGACACCCTTTCATAAGACATGTTCATACGTTTCCTTCTTGGTACCCAAAAGTAATACGCCTACCAGTCTGTACAGACCTGCGAAGATAAGATAGAAATAAGACCAGTTCCTTCTCAAAGGCGACTCACGAGCGCGCGACAAACAATGGAGAGGCTTTTGGATTAGGAGAGATGGAATCTTGACTTTGACGTCGAAGCGAAAGCGAAGTGGCCCTGTGGCAGGTGACGGTGGCATACAAGGTTAGCAGGGTCGCCACGATTTTCAGCACGCCAAAGCCCTCGACAGCGTTCGCACAAATGCCAATGTTCATTCAATAAGGTTGAGAGCTGAGCGACCGAACATAATATCCGCTTTGGTGAAGGGCGCCTTTTGCGAGGACAAAAATGGGAACAACACTTGCTGCTTGTGCATCTCTCTCTCTCTCTCTCTCTCTCTCTCTCTCTCTCTCTCTCTGTGCGTGCGTGCGTGTGTGTGTGTGTCAAAAACTGCTGCTGATGCTGTCAAGAAAGCAGCTTATATAGTTCCATGTTTTGTGCCTTCCAAAGCGCACTTGCCAAACACGCACCACCAATTACGGATTCGTACCAACTGGCCCCCCGAGAAGCCATGGCGCACGGCGGACGAAGACCGCGGCTTGGGTCTCGATCGACCGCGTACAGCGAAGCCTTTTCCAAACAACGAGGCACGACGAACCATCTTTGTCCCCCCCCCCCCCCCCCCTCTCTCTCACTCCGGGTCAACAAAGGGAAAACAGCACGTAGGCAAGCATGCAGCCCATAGCGACATCGCGCGCAAACCCGAACTCATCATACATACACATAAACGCGCCACAGCACATCTGCACAGGTATGTACTATACACGCGCTATTTCGTCTTGCAAGGATTCTCCGCCGCGGAGGAAGATACCGATACACACATCTCACGAAGCCGTAAAAGCTCTTGGACAGGGCACATGCTTCGCATGCGCAGAAGGTCTTCGACTGGGTAAGTATACGTATGAAGGCTGCTATGGGGGGAACTCCGATATATAGGCTATACGATTCGACAGGACAGAGCAAGGTCGATTTAGAAATAAACAACCCGGTGACGTCGTGACAAGCGTTCGGCGCAGCGCGACGTCACCGTAAGTGCGTGCGTCCCTCCGTTATTAATCCGTCTTTCTTTTTTCTTTCCTTTTCTTTCTTTTCTGCCTGCATGAGAGCACGCGGGGTCTAGAGGCGCTGTTGACATCGCAAACGCAGCCTGCGGTCAGGCCGAAGCTCTCCGTCATTCCGCAAACACTGATTCGTGCACATGACAAAAACTATCTTAGGTCAGCAGAATCCTAAAGGCACGTTCACACCGAGCGCGGATCCGGAAAGCGGAGAGGCGGATCCGGAAAGCGGACGCGGATTATCCGCAAAAGCGGAAAATCCGCGGCCGCTTCTCGGGATCGCGCCCGGACCGATTTTGTCCGCGCGGAAAAGTTGGCCGCTTTGGCCGCAGCCAATCAGGGCCCGAGAGTCCGGCTTCCATCATGAGCGAACCGGCTGTGTTGTTCTCCGTCGAGCTACTGCTGGATACCATCAAGCAGCACCTGGTGCTGTACAAGACCAACCCACGGTACAAGGAAGCCGAGTACAAGAAGGAGATATGGAAAAAGATTGCGCAGGACTTGGGCGTGACTAGCTCATCATTTTGCTCCAGCGCGTAGTTGACGGCAGCGCGACAATAGGGAGCTTTCGAATAGGGGCCCCAAACACTCTGGG
Organism: Hyalomma asiaticum; assembly: GCA_013339685.2. Lineage (NCBI taxonomy): Eukaryota > Metazoa > Arthropoda > Arachnida > Ixodida > Ixodidae > Hyalomma > Hyalomma asiaticum. The sequence goes on from CM023487.1 coordinate 10,747,899, forward strand.
GCCCCAAAGAAATAGCGTCGACACCACTGCGCATGCGCGAGACCCAAACTGTCTTTGGGTTTTGGGTTGGGCACGCTATTTATGGAATTTAGCGTGAGCCCCAAAGCTTGCCCCAAACTTTTTAGCGTAAACAAACATGGCGGCGCCCATCGAAGCGGCGGCTCTCGCCTAGGACAAAACTGAGCGGATTTCTGGTTAAGTGACGACTTTATCAATCAATAAATGGTGGCGTAGGTCATCGCTTTCTTCCATCTCACGCATGCAACAAAAACTGGCCGTGAAATAGCCCGCGTTTTTAAGATCGGTTGTCGAATTGAGAGGTCGTAGGCTTAACGCGACCGGTGTCTCGAAGATGGATTACCTTGGCTCACAATACCAAATTCTTAAGACTCGCAGGACGATGGGGATTACAAGTAAATTCATTGCCGCTGCACGCTTTCAATAGCAGTTTTAAAGGGTACGGTTATGAAAGGCAAATGCGTTTATTAATCTTGAATTTTTACTTGTCGTAGCCTGCCTTTTTGGCCACTTTGGCGCTGCGAGCGCAAGACGCAAGGAGCGAGCGCAAAACCCAATTCGAAAACTCCTACTTCCTACGTGATCCCAAGTTAGCGCACGCTAAGCACTTTGGGGCCCCAAACTTTTGGGGCCCCTATTCGAAAACTCCCTAATGTTGACAATGTACCACAACAACAGAAAAGCGCGCGCGCGCCGTATTGGCAGTATCGCCTAGTGCCGAGAGGCGGTGGCACGTGCACCGTGGATTCGTCGATGGCTCCGCCCCCGCGGCGGAGCGGGCAAAAATCAACGCGGTCGGTCTGAACGGCCGCGCGCCCTCGCCGCCTCTCCGCTACGAAAATCCGCTTGCCCGCTTGCGTGCTTCGCGTTCGGTGTGAACGTGCCTTAAGCATCTAGATGAGCTCTGTGCCATCAGGGGGCGCTACCGTTCCGGACACTCACGTTTACTACGCCAGAGGTAACCCGGCTTTCCGCAAACGCCCAGAAGTTGCGGACATGGTACCGCAATGATGTACTGTACCATAGCACTTAATCTCTTCTGCTTGACCTTTTTATTTTGTTTGTTGTACTATTTCGTTGCAAATGTAACCCATCTCCTCCACAACGCCCTGGGTGCCTTAGGCGTATTCAAATAAATAAATAAATAAATAAATAAATAAATAAATAAATAAATAAATAAATGCGATCACAGTTGCCGTACTATTGCACGGCGGGACAATTCGTCCCGTTCCTCAAACAAGAGACGTCGCACCAGTGCGGCCATCGGACGCACTCAAGACAGTGAGGATCATTCACCCGCGAGGCCAGTTTATTCACACACACACACACACACACACACACACACACACACACACACACACACACACACACACACACACACACCGGCGGTTAAGCGCCGATAAGAGGGCCACGACAAGTTCGGCGAAGGAGAACAAAAACTTCCCCGTCGCCACTTCATCGTACACGGCCTCCCGCCAAGATATTGCACAACGGGGCCGCTCTTCAAGGCGACACTCTCATATACACCTACGAACGGTAGACAAGGCCGAGACGTATCTTGAGAGTAACTCCGTGTAGGTCCTTAACGCGGGCGGTGGTAACGCACTTCTTCAGTGCGATAGGCGCTGAGTTTGATTACCGGTGCCACTGGGCATCTACTGGTTCCTTAAATTCGGAGATAACTCCAAGAGAGAGAGGAGGGAGAGAGAGAGATTGGTCAGATCAACTGCCCCGCCGCTGGAAAAAAAAAAAGAAAAAAGCTTTAGAGTCGCGGTCTTCAAATGTTATAGGCCCCCAATAGAAAAGATCGTTACGGCCTCAGTCCTAAACAAGTTCAATTTGAAAATTTACATGTGAAATTTGTGTTTCCCTAGATTGCAGTGTTACACAATACTCTGCACGTACTACATTGGTTCACTAAGTTCACTAGCCCTTTTTCTATTTTTTTTTGTCGTCGTTGTTGTTGCTTTCCACATTATATATAGCCCTAAAAATGTTTGTTTTTTTTTTTGGGGGGGGGGGGCGAAACTGCATCTGAAACCGCAGTTTGCATGTCCCCAAAGGCTCGCCTTACATGAGAATAATAATAATTGCCGGTTTTTTTTTTTCTCCCCCTTTCGAAACCAGGATACGATTGTGACAGACGCCACAGCGGAGGTTTCTGGAAACTTCGACCAAATGGGGCTAATTCTCTTCAAGTGCACCGACATCGCACAGTACACGGCCCTCTGTACAACATTTTCGCCTCCATCAGAAATGCGACAGTTACAGACGGTATCGCGCGCGCGTTTTACGGATCAGCAGCCGATCACTGTCAATCCCTCTATTACCGGGCAGACGAATTGCGAGACAGAAATGGGGCTTTCATTCAATTTGCGGTGAAAAGGGAGAGGTGCGGCTATGGGCCGCCGTTCAAGGCGGGCCGTTTAAGGCTTTGGATGGCGTTCAACAGTACGCGTTCAACAGTATATAAGTTGTACCTCGTGCTAGCGGCGCGATAGAGTACGCAGGAGCATACTACTGATGCGCAGTAAAAGAGGGAAAAAGAAAAACACGGGGGAATTTGGCCAACTTGACTCCATGGATGTCATACATTAGAAATAAGTATTACTACTGCCCACTACCTGATACTACTACTACTACTACTACTACTACTACTACTACAGCAGCGAGAGAAGAAAGAGACAGTCCACGCAGGAAACGCGAAGTCGGCGCAGTTTGGAACCGCGTCTGCACGTTGCGGCAGTAGACTACCCGAAAGCTGGCTTTCCCGCTGGAACGGCACGCGTTAGGAGAAGCTAGCTTTCCGCACCACTTTCCCTTGATTCACAGAGAATACCACATCTCCAAGCTGGCGTTTAAACGCGCCGGTGAAAATTATTATTATTATTATTATTATTATTATTATTATTTACAGTTTTTGTAATCTATGCACGGTATGGTAAGGACCCCATTCATACACGCTACTCCTACCACGTTCTCCGATCTCGATGTGGTCGGTGTGCACTTTAACGTGGTTCGATTTAACGCGGTTCGACAACCCAGAAAATACACGAAAGCGAAGGAGCGGTAACTGGTGCTTAGGTTCCAGCGGCAGTTCGCTGTGACGTCACAGATTTTAATAACGCACACACAGTGAACATTACGGTCCACTGTTCATCGGTAAGTAAATCCAGCCTTCAGCTACCGGGCGAAAATGCGGAAGGGCGGTAAATCCGAGCTAGTTCGTTACTCATAATCGCCTTTTTTTGCGGATATGACCGGTTATTCTGAGCTGCTATGCGTTTTCGTGACCGGTTATTCACGCCAGAACACGAACAACGGTTCGAACGTGTACACGTCTAATCTTACGCGCTCTTCCGCTATCTGTGCGCTGACAAAACACGGGCGAAAATAAATACGCAGCATGTTTCAATCCCGGTGTGCTCCTGTCCTACATATTTCAATTGACGCAGTCGCCTAGAATGTCTGTAGTTGATTTGATTGATTTGTGGGGTTTAACGTCCCAAAACCAGCTCTGATTATGAGGGACGCCGTAGTGGAGGGCTCCGGAAATTTCGACCACCTAGGGTTCTTTAACGTGCACTGACATGGCACAGCACACGGGCCTCAACATTTCGCCTCCATCGAAATGCAGCCGCCGCGGCCGGGATTCGATCCCGCGACCTTCGGATCTGCAGCCGAGTGCCATAACCACTAGACCACCGTGGCGGGGCTAGAATGTCTGTAGTATCGTAACCAATCCGTGTTTCCGATTTTGGTAAGAATCATGCACTCCCGCGAAAAACAACAACAACAACGACTGTATCCTGCCACACCCGTCCAATACAGGAATCGGAAACACAGCGCGGTAGGCGGGATGTCATCGCCGACTCCGCCGCCTTTTGACATTTGTCCCTTGCAACGATTCAGCTCGTGCGAGCAGACTGCTGAAAAAAGAAAAATTAATCGCGCAACATATTTCCATGGACTACTAGGTGCGTTTCGAAGCGTTCCTCAATACATACGTCGACAGGAGTTCGTTCACGTACCGGTTTAAAGAGCCCCGCCTGCTGAGCTGGTCAAACTGTATCTGGAGAACGGCATCACACGTCGTTTCGACAATGAAATTAAGGAGCACGCAGCATGCAAACGAAAGGAGGGTGATAAGTGTAACGCTGAGAGATGAAAATGAGCCGTATGGATCGGGGAACAGACAGGAGTAGCCGATATTCTTACATCAATTAAAGGAAGGTAGTGGACCTGGGCAGGACATGTCATGAGGAGGAAAGATAACAGATGGACAGTAAGAGCGATGGAATGGATGCCGAGAGAGGGAAAACGCAACAGAAGGAGGCAGAAGGTTAGATGGAGCGATGAAATTAAAAAAAGTTCGCGGGCATAAAGCGGAGCCAACTCGCTCAGGACAGGGCAAATTGGAAATGGTTGGGAGAGGCCTTCGTCCTGCGGTGGACACAAATTTTGACGATGATGATGATAATGATGTAAAGACCCGGGATTGAACTTAGTGTCATTCCAAGTGACCAGCCCAAGGCCAAGCCCTCCTAAAGTCCCAACTGACACCCTCGCTGCGGCTGGACACGGGCGTTTGGCCTCCCGTCTTATCGCACACAGCCTCGCAGCTTATCGCAGCCATTGACTTGCCGACAAAGGCGGAAGAATGTGAAAAAGAGGACGTCGAAGTGGGAGGCGAACAAAGCCAAGGAAAAAGGACGATGACAGCGGCAGAGAACGGCAGTGTCAACAAAGCAGAGAACGCTGCCGACTCAAAAAGATCACGCTTTCACCATGAGCCACGAAAATGTGTTCAAGCTGCCCCGCCACGGTGGTCTAGTGGCTGTGGTACTCGGCTGCACATCCGAAGGTCGCGGGATCGAATCCCGGCCGCGGCGGCTGCATTTCGATGGAGGCGAAATGTTGAGGCCCGTGTGCTGTGCGATGTCAGCGCACGTTAAAGAACACCAGGTGGTCGAAATTTCCGGAGACCTCCGCTACGGCGTCTCTCATAATCAGAGCTGGTTTTGGGACGTTAAACCCTACAAAACAACAATACGTTCGAGCTGTTTTCTATACCAACGTTGGTGTGTCGGGGTGTGCTCAGATCTTGTGAGGGGACACGGCTAAATCCCGCCAATAATGCCCGAGTGATTCAGTCAGACAGCGAGAAAGACCTATGCCGGATTATTTGATTGGTTGAAGAGTAATAATAATAATTTCTGGAGGCTAACGCTCCAAAACCGTGATATGATTTTGAATCTAACAGTCAACGCAAGGAAGGCATAGGGGAAGTTACTTGTGGTTTTCAGCTCCAGTGTAGCTATGACATTATGACATAACTACGACATAAATGGAAAGGAATCAAAGCGGACGAAAAAACACACGCATGCAGTAGGTGGGGACCGAAGCAACAGCCTTCAGATAACGCGTCCCATGGTCTATACCAACTTCGCTACGGTGGCGGTCGTTCAATGCGTCCACTTTACTGAGAATTTTCTGTAAATTTAATCCTGGGTGCGTTGGTCAGCGTCATTCGCGTATATCTCGGCGGCGAGAGTTAAACGAGCCCTGGATCCTTTCCCCTTTCGTTACGGTGTGACTGCGAGAGACGCCGTATGCGGAGGTCTCCGGAAATTTCTACCACACGGGGTTAGAGTTACTGTATATGCTCCCTACGGGATGTTCCCCAAGGGGAACATGTACAGTAACTCTACTTCACGTGCACTGACAGCGCCACAGTACACGGGCCTCTCCTAGCATTTCGCTTACATCACGTGGCCGGGCTTCGATCGATCTCGCGCCCTTCGGTTTAGAGTGCCATAATTAGTTGAATAGCAAGATTTAATTGATTGCGCAATGGTACGCACTGCCTAAGAATGACACCACTGCCGGTGCATGCGGTGCAGCGCAGAGCAAAACAGGAGCGAACATTAGTCGGTACTATATATGCGAGCAGGGTAATCATACTACGTAATTTTTCGGAGGCCTCCGAAACGAATGTGAATGAGTATATGTCGACATATATGCGAGCGACACATGTATATATGCACGGTGCTACACAGGGATGCCTGCACGGTGGCGCGTGTACGCACTTTAAAACTACCATATACCCAAAACGCAGGCGGTACGAATCATACATGCACTCGGAAAACTACAGACATCGGGATATAGGGCACCCCATCAATGGCGTATTTTTCGAGGAGTGTTTTACGATGCGGCACGTAAATATCGTAAGAAAGAAAGATGGTCGGGAGGGGAGCGGAAAAAAGACCTTCGCTACGGCGTTTCTCATAATCATACCGCCGTTTTGAGGCTTAAACGTCATGAAGAAAAAAAAAAAGAAAACGAAATTTTAGGTTACGCTCCTATCCGCCATCATCATCATCAGTGGTGTGTTTTTAAAGTCCACTGCAGGACGAATTAAGGCCTCTACGAATGACCTATCCAATTATTCGTTGTTATCAGTGAGCTCATCTCACTTTATGTCTACGAATCGATTAGTTTCATCGCCCCATCTAGCCTGTTTTGCCTGCCTCTGCTGCGTTTTCCCTCTCTGTACACCGGATGCAACGCTGTCAAAGCTAGTGTTCGTGTTTACGCTATGTACTTCCGCGACCAGAAAATAGTGCGTTGCTTGCGGTGATCGAAAAACATATGCCTCGCTGGCAGCCTTAAATCCTAATACACCACTCATCAGCTTGAAAAAGCACGCTCGTACTGTTGGGGAAACAATCGAAATATGCGAGCTTGTTATATAAGTTTGTCGTTTGTTTGTCGGAGCGATACACCTCTCCTTTCCTTTTCCTTTACGGACTACTTGCATAGCCCTCACAGCGTTGCACCAAACGTAGGAAACAGAGTATAGGTACCAATTCTGTTGTTTTCACTGTTCATCTTTTGTCAGTTCTCCGCACTATGTCCTCTGTCCAGGTCCACTTGCTTATTGACATACGGATACCAGCGGCCCGTGTTTGTTCCCTGGTCCACACCGCTATCTTTCGATCTCGTAACCTTATACGCCTATCAATTTTCGTTCCAGTGCGCTGCGCGGTCCGTAATCTCGCCCCTAGATCTCTTTTTTTTTTTTTTTTTTGCGATACCCGTGGTCCACTATCACGCGCACTGACTCGAACACAACGAAAGAGAAAAGTGCAGCGGTTCCGGCGGGAAAAAGATGCTTCGAAATAACAAATCTGACGAGGTCAAACTCGGTCGACTCGCAGGTCCGAAATCGCGCTTATCTTAATGAAAAAGTCGCTAATGTTATCTCATCCTGTCGATATATACATACTGTTATCTATACGAGGAAGTCGCGTCTTGTCGGACAACGTGCACAATAGGCCAAAGCGCGAGTGATTCACAACAGAGTCGACCAATCTCGTAGATAAGACCTGGCATCAAGAGTTCACAAAAAAGAAAGAAAGACTATATAATCGAGATGGTCGCGCGTCAGCGCTCGGAGATAACATATATTGGATGCGAAAAACGTGGAGCTTGTTCGCGCGGAACAGGCTGAGCGCTTTATCGGGAAAAGAAGATAAGGCCGATAAGAGAGAACAACGAGCGAGCACCGGCTACGTGAGTATATACCTTAATTTTAGATGCTATGAATGAGCCGCTAATTCTGCTCGAACTTATTGCGACAACTATAGACGTATCGTCAGCGAATGACTCAGAAGTATGCGTTAAGAAAACAGCTCTCCCTGTATTAACGTACAGAGTGCATAAACATTGAGAATAACCAAAAAGCTAGAGATGAAATTAAGGAGCACGCAGGGTGCAATGGAAATATAAATGGTAGGTGTAACACTAAGAGATAAGAAACGAGCGGAGTGGATCAGGGAACAGACAGGAGTAGCTGATATTATATCAATTAAACGAAAGAAGTGGACCAGGGCAGGACATGTCATGAGGAGGTAAGATAACAGATGGACAGTAAGAGCGACGGAATGGATACCAAGAGAGGGAAAACGCAACAGAGGCAGGCAAAAGGTGAGATGGAGCGATGAAATTAAAAAGTTCGCGCGCATGAAGAGGAACCACCTCGATCAGGATAGGGCAATTTGCAAATCGTTGGGAGAGGCCTTCGTCCTGCAGCGGACCGAAAATAGGCTGCTGCTGCTGATGATACATTAAAAAATGAGGTTAAGGTATCTGAAAGCATTTCATAAAAACAAGGCAGTCCCCTTCCACACTCTGAAAGACGGATGACCTGCGAAGAAATGCTCCGTCGACCGCGACTCCACGGACGACACGGACTTTTGGTCCATGTACAACTTAATTATTATATGCGTTATATCTTCGGTTCGATTAGGGCACCTGTGAATCACTGTAACATTTCATTCGGTTTATTTTACATTGGATTAAAATAGAGTCACCTGCAGATCACTTAATGATCTTCTGACTGTAATTCCCAGTTGGTTCATTTAATTCACATTTTCATGTTGCGCATGAAGCGCAACATGAAAATGTGAATTAAATGAACATGTGAATGAACATGAAAATGTGAATCTCCAGGCCCTGCAATGCTCCGGGAACTGGCCCACCACTGTAAAATAATTCTAGCGTCGTTTAGTGCACGGATTGCGATCCCCAGAGCCTCGCGATATTCAACCTGCGTATCCCAGGTTTCGGCGCGCGTCGCTCACGTGAGATACCCCACGTGAGCATAGGAAGTTGACATCATTTCCGGAACGATGTGTCGCGCTTCTTCGAGCCTCCGAGAAGCGCGTGCGTGATCGGCTGGCTGTCGGATTCGCTGGCGACCATATAGAAATAGCAGAAGTGTTTCGCGGCAACAGTTAAGGCCCTACCCGCATGGGTGCGATATTCTAAAGACAGCGACAAGCAGCGTGACAGGCTTGGCGCGCAGGCAGGTCCGCTGAAATCTCGGAGGCCATGGCCGTATTTATGTCATATGAGTAAGCACAATTACACACATACGAAGAATATCGGAAACGTGCCGTGACGCCAGCGTTCTCGTCTTATTATACTAGTTCTAGTACAAACACGCTGTCATTTCTATCAATTGTGGTGTCACCAGCGGGAAGTGCTGCATGTAGCGCCATCTGGTGCGTAAGAATCAAACCATTCTGGAGGCTCACAGTAGCGAGGTAGGCCTAGCGGTGTCAAAATGACCACGTTTTCTAAATAATGACCGCAAAACATCGTCAACACTTTGTCTCATTCAGTGCATGAGATTAAGCGAAAGCCCAGTTTAACGTTTGCTCGTTGCCATCGATGCAAAGAGCAACTGAACGGTGCGAATTAGAAATTGAAGCGGGCGCTCTGCTTGCCGCCATGTTGTTGCAAGATGACGCGCAGCAACCCGCAAGGCGTACGGTTGCGTGCCCTTTGATTCTCCGTTGGAAAGCGACGCGTGCTAACGCATTCCAGCGCGTACGTCTGGTTAGCCCCTTAAACGCGCACACATCTCACGCGGATTCAGACGCGAGGCTTGTGAAAAGGCGATAAAACACGCGGTATAAGTGATGCGCGTAATATTTTTGAGCTAGCGAAACACGGCCGGTCGCAGTGAAATAAATAAATAAAATAAAATAAAAATGAACAAATGAAGAAAAGAAGACAAGCGCACGTGTCGGTGCATAACTTATAACGCACACGCACCCCGACTGGCACGAGCCCGCTCACGTGAGCCGCATCCACAATACGGCGCGGCCAAACACTCGTTCCAGATACAACAGAAACGAAGTAGCAAATGCGACTCCTCGATCTCGTTCGATAGCGCAACCAGTGCGCACGCGTTCCTACACGCGACACAGTCGTGTGCGATATGAAAGGGAACAACAACGCGTCCGCGTTTAAACGACTCCTCGCGATGTGCGCGTACAAAGTGGACGTCTCAATTCGAAAGAGGCACCCTTTCTACTGAGCATTTAGTGTTCTGAAGATGTTCAATAATAACAATAATAATAATAATAATAATAATAATAATAATAATAATAATAATAATAATAATAATAATAATAATGGTTTCAGGAGGGCAAACGGCGATGTAATTATGAGGCACGCGGCAGTGGAGGGCTGCGGAAACTTCGCCCAACCGGGGGTTGTTTAACGTGCACCGACATCGGACAGTTTACAACGGACCTCTTGGAATTTTCGCCTCCATCGAAAATGCGACCATTGCGGCAGGGATTAAACCGGCGTTTTTTCTTTTTTTGGGGGGGGTGGGGGGGGGGCAGCCGAGTACCGTAACCACTGTACTACACACCACCGCGGCGGACGCTGAAACAGAACGCTGAAATGATTTCCTTCAGGAAATCATTTCAGCGTTCTCTTTCTGTGTGCTCACGACTGCACACAGAAGAAGAAGAAAACGGGAAGAAGGAATAGAAGAAGAAATTGACGATGATGACGACCAGAAGGAAAAGCAGGAGAAGGAAGATATGAAGAATTCCCGTGTGCGGGGCGTCAAATCCTAATTACCAAACCGGACCTCTATACAGCATAACAGGGCGCGCTACGCATTGCTCTCGCAGATATGTGCGGCCCGATATCGGAAAGAGAACGAAGCGGCGGAGTAGTAGTTTTAATGGACTCAATTAAAAAGAGGGAGGCGCCGTGCATAACGAAACCGCGATACACGCGTACATACTACGTACAGCACATTAACTGGCGGCTAGCGCGTGTGGCGGCGCATATTATGTCGCCACCGCCGTGGGCCGGCGGTTAAGAGCGCCCAGCGAGACAATCGATTCTTGCGTCACGTTGCGTCCCGAAACAGCCCGTCGCCGAGGGAAATGCGAGATTCACATTCGCATTCGTAGAGATGGAATCGTGTTTCTAGTCAAACGTCAGCCCGAACGATTATTTCGAAACCGAAGCAGCGGCGGCGAACCGCAAGCTTCAATCATTACGGATTGCGCGGATCGCATATACGAAATCACTAATTTAATCCCGTGCATCGAACGGCCGCTTTACGTTCGTCTAGGTCCAGCAATCGAATATTCGTCGGTATTTGTGCTTATGTAAGGACCCTTGTATAGTCGTCAAGCGGTGGGCAACATAAGTGAAGCGAAAAGTGCCATATACGGCACTTTTCGGCACTTTTCGCTTCACTTCTGTCGCTTCACTTCACAGGCCACGTCACCTAGGACGGTGTGCCCGGCACGGGGAGTGAGGGGCCTCCTTATTCGGCAGAACAATAAAATCATCATCATCATCATCATCTACCCAGGTGCGTACTGTGCAGGTTCATTCGTTTCACCCTGCACCATCTGAACTGGTACGCGGTGTTGCTGTGTGGGTGCCGCCGTCATGCAGGGAACGTTTTAGATAAAAAGCAAGTGCAGCAGCAGCGCGACGCCGAAACGAATGCGAGAGTGCAAGCGTCGTGCAAGCAGCCCTCGGCTATACAGTCGGCTGTCTCGCGGAAATAAAAAAGGAAAAAATAAAGAAAGAAGCTCGCGCACGTTTTCTACCTCTTGCCTCCGGTGGCCGCAGTAACGCCGTAAACATAGCTCTGAATGATGATTGCCAGCAGTACTTATAGACATCGCCAATCATACCGGTGCCAGCAATTGCAGCGCGCCGATGTGATTAACCACACACACACACACACACACACACACACACACACACACACACCACACACACACCACACACACACACACACACACACACACAAGGTAAGATGTGCCGCGACCCGCGTAAGCTACAGTGGGGCTTTTCCACACTTAGAATGCTTCGCCGCAAAACACGGTCGTACGCCCACGAAGCCAACTCGACCTGCGCTGCGTTATTGCAAGCTTCTCGTCAACAGAGAGAAAGAAATGCCGAATTCTAAATAACAAAATGCCCCCATAAACGCGACGGCCTCCCGTTCCTTTACGTCACTCGGTGGGAGGAAGGGTACCGCGGAAGCCGTTAAGGTTCCTCAGGGCCATATATTCTTTAGAACCACCGTCCTGTATTATTTTCTTTTCGCTGAGGAGTTAGGGCTGTTTATCAGTATTTATCGGGAGATTTATGGCCGCGACCGTACAATCGGGAAGACCGGTCGAAAATCGGCAGCCTCCCGGGCAAATCCTGAGAGTTGACAGGTGTGTGTGTGTGTGTGTGTGTGTGTGTGTGTGTGTGTGTGTGTGTGTGTGTGTGTGTGTGTGTGTGTGTGTGTGTCCCTCGCTGTCATTTTCTGTTTCTCTCGCTCATAGCAGGCCGTGCTGCAATCGTCGTTACAGCGCAATCATGCGCCTCCCATCAACGCATGTCCTCCAAACCTAGTGGTCGTGACGCTCGCCTCCGTACCGCGGGCACCCGGGTTCGCATCCCGCCTCGCCGAGGAAGCTTCTTTTGATTCATTCAATTGTTTCAATACGCTCCAAACCCGTCCCCACAAATAGAAGGATCACATGACCTCGCTCTCTCTCCACTCGGCTGCACTGAGTTTTCAATCTACGCCCCGGCACACGTCTTGATGCAGAGCTAGAACATCTCCGGCGTTAAGATTCTGTACCATCAGTCATCCCACAATCGCGATCATGACAACCATTAGCACGCGCGAGGCGGGAACAATGACCTGGCTTGGCCGCGCCGCCTCCTGACGAACGTAATCGGATTCGCCAACACCTCCAATCGAATTCGCCTAGCCATCGCGGCGTGCCGAAGAAGGGGCGAACTTGCTAAATATTTAAACAGAGCAAGATAGAGTTTCTCTCTTACTCGCGCGCTCTCAACGTCATATATATATATATATATATATATATATATATATATATATATATATATATATATATATATATATTGGGAGAGCGGCCGCGAGGAGATTGTCGTGCAAGGCACGTGCTCTGAGTGCAAAGTTGACCCTCGATATCAAGAGTGCGCCTGAAGTATCAAGATTGGTGAGAAGGGAGGATAGGCGGAGGACGGCTCACTCGCTACATTAGAAACCTGCGGATATGAGAAGTGAGAGAGAGTGTCTTCGGTTATCGGGGGGACCCCGGCGGGCCGGCGAGCTACCGAGATTTTACGGCAGATTTCACGACCGCTTTTGGGGGCGGGAAGCTCTCGTGTCTGTCTGTTCGCTTGGTTCCCTTATATATATATATTTTTATTGTCTCGAGTTCACTTCCTTTTACTTTCTTCCCCCTCGCCTGCGCGAGCTCGTAGGGAAGGAAGGCGCAAAATCAGAAGGGGGGAAAGAGGTTTCTTCTTGGATAGGAGCGAAGGAGAAAAGAAAGAGCCTGAGAAAGAATTAAGAGAGCCAGCGCTGAGCAACTATCTAACCATCGAACAGGTAAAAATAAATGAAGAGGGAAACATTTCATGGTAATTCAAACATTCATAATTCAAATAGAATTTCATAATTCACTCGGCATTATCTGCTTGTTAATTTAAGAAGAAAATCGCGGAGACATCGTTCTTTGTTATAATATGCAGGCACATGCACGTATTTTCGTACCTGAACGAGTGAGCAACGTTACCGTTACCGCGTAAGAGGTATAACAGTTTCAAGGTATACACCCGGGAAAGTAACGCATTCGCCGCATAGTCTGCTGCAGCCGTCCATAGTGATTGTGGCGCTCGACAGCTTGGACGATATAGGTACGGCTTCCATCCCGGCCGCGGCAGTCGCGTTTTCGAAAAATGTTCGAGGTCCGGTAGTGTACACGAGGCCAGCGCATGTTTGTTAATGAATCACAGGTGGTCGAAATTTCGGGAGCACTACGCTACAGCGCATGTCACAATCATATTGTTACGCGCTATTCCGCACAGTTAGTGACGCATCCTGCCGAGCCTGGAGGAATGCACCAAGACGATCAGAGCAGCGCTCGTGCTGATGGTCTGCCACTTGTATGCTGCTGTCTTTCCTTGCATATATTGTGTAAATATAATTTCTACACTGCTCTGGTTATTCTCATCCCCGTGGCAATTATGATGGTTTAGGGACGTAAAACCCCACCAAATATATCTTTGTTGTTCAGCGATTCGTCGTAACACAATTGGCTGAAGTGATGTCCTTTGAAGGAGGAGCCAGAAATCAACTTGTGCACCGGAAACCGCCGACCGAAGCACCGTGACGCGGAAAAGGCGATGGCAGTTTTCTTTGGCCGATGGGCACTCATATCCTGGCCGCAGCAACGGCGCTGGCTCCAAGCCAGGGCTGGAACAACGCCATAATAGGCAAGCCATATAGCTAAAGACCCAGTACCGGCAAGTCAAATCCCAGCTGTGTCGGCCACCGCGCGCAGCAAAGACATCAGCGCCTAAAAACTTCGTGTCACTTAGCAGACTCGGCGTCAGGGCACTCAACAAAGGAAAGTAGTGGTACCATATTTCTCGCTATAAATACCGTACTACTATAGCGTATTTGTGCTCGTTCTAAGCAATGTATAATAGCAGCGTTGTTGTTGCTTTTTTTTTCAGATGTTAAGACCCACTTTGCAGCCTATATAGCTAGGAAACCTTCTGTCCAAACCGATATGTATCACCTTGTAAACATTTAGCACCTCACTGAGCGATTGACAGAACGATCGATCAATCTGACCTTCGTGCGCGCTGTGAGCCACTAAGCACCGCCGCGTTTTCTGGAAAGAACCTACGTCGGCGACACCCTTCGATCGCGCCAAGACCGCTGCTCTTGAATGGGGCCGGAAATTATTCGCGCTCACTTCGCGTCTTTCTTAACCGCTTCCCACCCTCAAGGAGTAGGGTAGCAAACTACGTGCAAATAAAGTGTCTTAGTTAACCCACCCTGTATCTTGCTCTCTCTCATACACATACACACATACCGCACGCGCTTAAAAGCACATCGCTGCAATCAGGGCCACAGGGAAACCCTTCGAAGCACGTCAACATCACTTGCTGCACACAAGGTCGCATCCACCACTGCCGTTGTTGTTTCACAAGAAAGTTAAGATTAAGAATTAAGGAGCGATGGAACGATGGAACGAATGCGCGAGAAAAAAAAATGTTTTCCCTATACCGCTAAACTCGTATATATGCTAAGGCAGTGGTGCTTCCTCTTCGGTATATACCACTGCAAAGTGCTACCTTCTCAGCCGAGGCAGAAAGTCACCGCAACACGACATCCATTTACAGCTGATTGCCAATCGCTGTTCACAGTAGATTACCAAAGAGGGAATAATGAAGCTGAAAGCTTCCTTTCACGGCTTATCTAAAAAGAACAAAAAAAGATCGCAGACACACATCCTCGTTGCGAAAACAGCAGCCGCGATATGCCATTGTCTGGCACCGTCGAAGGTTAATTTAGCGCAGCCCAATTTGGCGTCGTTCCCTTTAAAGCAGCATCAGCGCGACGCCCACTGCGGCACAGAGAGTCTCGCGGGAAAATAATCCGAACGCTGAGAGGACAGACGCGAACAAACGCGCGCACCGCTGAAATAAATGCGCGCCCAATTTAAGCACCCCCCTTCCCCCCATTCCCCTTGCCTCCGCTTAACAAGAGCTTTTACTCGAAACCGCATGTTACACCCGTGACAACGCTCACTTTAAACACAGGCTGCTACGTCGCATTCGCAAAGCCGCGAAGGAGCGCTCCTCTTTTAAAGCGTCTGCTCCCCTTTCTTCTTTTACTTTTTTTTTTCTCCATCCCAAAACGAATGAGGGTTCATTAGGAGGTTTGAAATCCCGCAGAGTCGACGACGCTACACTGGGATGTGTACACGAGATGGTGTACAAGGTACTCATTTTAAATGTTCACCGGTCCCTTTATTCCGTGATTAGGTCAAGTTGACGGGGAAAGTCACTCCTCGTTGTCGCGAACTCCCTTTTGAAGCGGGCTGCTTTAATACGCCTCTAAATTCATTACGCATCAGACGTGAATGTAATCTGACATGGGATGTCAAGGTCAAAGGGACTGTCTACCGTCCTTCGTCGCAGTCCCGTTTCTTAACGCAACAGAAAGTGTGTACACCATTCGAAGTGTCTGTAGGTTTGCAGTATACAATTTCGCTGGAGAGTCTGCGTAGAAATGCTTCAAACACACACACACACACATTATATATATATATATATATATATATATATATATATATATATATATATATATATATATATATATAATCCCGGAAAAGTTCTTCCTGGCTATCGGGATAAATATACCATCAGAAAGTCACAGTGACAAACATATTATTTAGGATTTATTCTGACGTTTCGGCTGGAGACGTCAGAATAAATCCTAAATAATATGTTTGTCCCTGTGACTTTCTGATATATATGCACATTCGTGGTGTGCATTCGTGCTCTGCTTGTGTAGGGAGGATGCCGGCAACAATGGTCACTGGGTTTTTTTTGCAGGGTCTGATTTGCTTTTGTTTGAAGGACTATTGACGCAATTTTGATCCTGCGAAAAAGGGGAGGTTTTCCAGTTCTTGGCAGGCATTGTTAATGCTCTACAGCTACCACGGCCAGAAAACATATATAAGGTATTTTTATTTGATTTCAAGGTATTCGTAGCCCGACATCTGCACGGTATCCCAATCCCAATTAACGGCATAGCGACTTCTGAACGCAGTCGCTTAAAACTGGCCGGAATCGCCGACAGAGTCGCTGCAGGTGACAATGAAATGGTCGTTGTCAGCGCGCACCACGTTGCGAGTTGCAACTCCGTTGCGAGTTGCTGTCCCCCTGACACCTAGACGTACGTCCGACCAATCTAAAAGCGTTGCGTCCGAGTGTGTTGGCACGTCACCATGATACCCCCTAACTCCATTAAAGCGAAACTGGGTTTTTAGGATAGCCGCATTAAAATACATTGATTGCGCTCTGAGGCACCACGATACTATTTTGGGGGTTCCCTATATCAATGCTCTTATTTAGAGCATAATAATACGGCCATGTCTAAAGTTAGTGCCAGCGCTCCTGAAACATTAAGAACATTGCCGTAACAGTCGCTTACGGCACCCAATCAGTCAAAGTATTACGCAAATTCAGCGTGTCTGGTAAACCCATGTGCGGAAAGCACTTCGCGTAGAGCGAAGTAAAGGGTGTAAGCAGCGCATGTGCAAACGTGGCCGACCACCCAAAGCGCATGCCGTCCGCTTCGCACCTTTCAAGCGGTGGTCATGCGCCTTGTAGCCCCAAAGTTACTGATGGTTGTATATGCCTTAGCTCGGCAATGAAACTTCGACAGCAAGGTATTCGTGACAATTCGTCGACACCGTTTCTGAGGGCCACACCCAAATGATCGATGCTGTGGGCACGGATAACAATTCAGTGTGCAGGCATCGATGTCACGTGACCGAGGCCTATTTGCCATGATTCGTTAAATTTTTCATGATTAGGCTTCAATATTGACACGTGACGCTCTTCTCCAAGCATCATTCCTCCCTCCGTGCCAATTGGGCTCGGCGCAAAAAACTGCTGATGTCATGACGGTGACAGTAGACTGCTACCATTTTTGGGGTCCCGTAAAAGTTTGGGCTACATTCGTTGTGGTAGTTCAATTATGGAAAAAAAAAAAAACAAGCAATACAATGGCGCCAACTAACCTGCCGAAGGCAGCGGCGCAGCATTTTGATATGACAGGTCATAACTTCGATGAACTGAAACTCTACGTACTTCAAGGAAACTTCCGCTCACCGAGGGACAGAAAATATAGGGAATCGTATCTCATATACAGGTTCAATACTCTCCAGCCTACAGGCATAAACCTTTCAAAGGGAACCCTTGAGTCCATTAAACCAGTACGTACCAAACGAAGTACCCTTACACCTCCTGTATCCGGATATGTACTAGACTAATAAATGTACTAAGTGTAACAATAAAGGCACCTTAGAGCACATACTACGGCAATGCTCCAATATCAGACAAAACCAAGGGATCCCTGCCACCGATAACCAGCTACGTGAACGCTGGGGAGTCGTTCTGCTCAGCTCACCCTTATAGATGCCCAATTATGGGCTATCCAGTGGGCCAAGGAAACCGCCGAGGCTCAAAAACCCTCGGCCAAAGCCTAGGCGGAACTTACAGCGCATCCCAGAAATTCATAGGATTATCAATAAAGTACTCTCTCTCTCTCTCTCTCGCACTGCGCATAAAGCAAGGAATCGTCAAAATGGTTTTAACAATTCCTTCCTTTGTAGTTCCCTCGTCGGTGCTGAGTATTCGCCAGCTATTCGAAAAATATTCGGCATTTCGAACAGACACTATTCGATTCGAGTACCGAATCGAACAGAACGCTGTTCGATTCGTTATTCGAAATTTTTCGAATGATTCGCACGCCTCAATTACTAACCCACGCGTCAACGCCGACGACGCCGGTGACTTTTCGGGTTTCACGAGAAAATATGAACTTTCGGCGCGCAGAAAAAAAAAAATCATGACAGCTCCACTAACGTGAAACCTATGGTAAGGTGCGAAGCATATGCGGTGATGCGCCGGTAATTCCCACAGGAACACGTCAGTCGCTGCTAATGGGCTTGCTTTATACAGTGGCCACGACAACGACAACGTTACACGCCTACAGCACGGGCGCATTAGCAGAAACTCGTTAGAATCGCTTCTGACACGGCAACCTAATACACATACAGTGTCTGCGCGCACTGCCTCCAGGATGGGCCCACAGTGACGACAGCAGAACATACGCCGCAGGCCAGACCCTAAGGTGCTCCGCCCCTGTCACACGGGACTACTTAAGTGCACTTTGAGAGAGTGCACTTGGCCGCTAGTGTCATTCGCACGCTGTCACACGGGAAGGTTTAGTGGCACTCGCTGCAAAGCGCACTTGCAGGCTAGTGCGTTCGCCGAACTCGCTTCGCGGCGACGGAGTGTGTAGCCTCAGTAGTAGTGGCTTGCAAGCATATACGCTACTGCATAACGCGGCGCCAGTAGCATTTTTAAAACATTGCTTTCGTTATTAGAAATGCTTGCTATGTATTAAAACAAATCATATTTCAACACCTCGCTATTCTCACCCTCGGGCAGTTTGCGGCAACGTGCGCTAGGGGAATGCACATTTCCAATGCACACTTCTCTTTCTCGTGTAGCAGCCGCGTGAGTGTAAGTGCACTCTGTGAGCGTAAGTGCACTCAAGTTGCCTAGTGTGACAGGGGTATGAAACATTAAACTACGTCCGAGAACTCTCGGCCCCGCCACGGGGGGTTATGGCACTCGGCTGCTGATCCGAGCGTCGCGGGATCGAATCCCGGCCGCGGCGGCTGCATTTCGATGGAGGCGAAATGTTTGAGGCCCGTGTGCTGTGCGATGTCAGTGCACGTTAAAGAACCCCAGGTGGGTCGAAATTTCCTGACACCTACCTCCACTACGGCGTCTCTCATAATCAGAGCTGGTTTTGGGACGTTAAACCCCACGAATCAATCAATCCGAGAAACCTGGCACAATGGCCGTTCAAAGTTCGTTGTATACTCACGTCCCGTGACGTCGCGTCAAGGTGCCGTCACCTTTTCCGGCAGTGGTGGGCGTATCCCGAAGACGGTAACGCGGGAATCAAGGAAGAAAGTTCTTATTGCAGAATTACGAGCAGGCAGCTTCGAACGCGTTCAGGGAAAGAGACGCTCATGCAGCGATGAAAAACGTATCAAACAAGCGACGAAAGAAGTTTCAAACAGGTTCAGGGGGACGCATGCTTCGACCGGCTGCGCCGCATCACTGATCGTGAGAACGTGGGACTCGACGAGGTGCTCCCGAGCGCGCGGGCAAGGAACGCGCACCGGAGACGAGCCTGCTAAACGCCGACAGCGTCCAACAGGGACGCTATCCCTGTGGGACGCTATAGCGCTATAGGCTCCGTGCAGTCGAGTTTTCCATGTGCGACATCAGCGCCAGAATGCACTGCCTGGCGGAGAGAAGAAGCAAAATTAGGCAGACTGTGACAGGAAAATAAGCGAACGCGATGCGCGTCTCCAACTCTATAGCAGCAGCGACCGCCCGTCCCACCTTCTTTCGTTTTATTTCCTTTGAGACGCACGCTCCAAACCTGCGGCAAACTGTTCCAAAGGGCGACGCCGCGAGCGTTCGTGTGGTCCGCAGCAAGCCCGAAAAGCAGCGAAGAAACGCGCGCGTCGCTGTCGCCTCGGTTTGCACCGTGCGGGCGCGTCTCTTACGTGCGACCCAAGCGGCCAATGTCAGCGATACTGAGCCGTCCTACGAGAGCTACGTAGCGCCCTCTGGTCAGTAGACGGAGCCCATAGTACAAGATAATCCTTTATATTTCGGGGGCGTCTGTAAACGACTCTCAGAGGGGTGGGTATGATTTTCGGTGAACTATCCCGCTGAAAGTGACAGAAGCGAGAAAAAGCTGCAGGACGCTTAAGCTTTCATGTTTATAAGTGAAACGCTATAGCTGCTATAGCGTCCATTGGGCTTAGTTCGCATCGTCTAACTCCGAAATCCCCTAAATTAGCGCCTTCTCTCAAAATGCTGGAATTATTCCAGTTTCAACGCAACAGAACTATGTCTTCTCGCACATTTAAATTCCGTTCAGAGCAGCCATGTGTACATGCTTTAGTTAAGTCGAAAGTTTTGCAATTTTTCTGAAGGATTTTACTTCGAGTCATTCATTTTTCTTCATCCAAGCACCCGCGCCATTGCGGAGAGCCTGCGTGGGTCGGTCGGGAGGTCCCAAGAATCGGCGGCACTTATTTCCGCTCTCGGACGGCAAGCAGTGACGTCACAAAGTATCGAGCAAAGAGGTTTCCCCTACCCCTACGGAACTATTAGCCTTGCTCCCGACACAAGCCGAAGAAATTAGCGTCCTTTCCTTAGCCGAACCTCAATCATCATCAAAATGCGCCCCGTCTATGCAAGGCGTCGCCATTTACTCCGCGCTCAACGACACAGTCCGCAGAAGGCGCGACGTGTCGCAACCGCGCGCACACGCAGCGCCGGCGACAGTCGCTCCAGTGTGAACGCCAATGAAAGCAAAACAAGAGCGAAAAACAATGCGCCCAGCTGACGAGGGATGCAACAGTGTATAGGAAGCTGCTTGTATATACGCGCGTACAGCTCTATATGTGCGTGTGTATATAGAGGAAGCGAGCGCGGTGAATGGAGTGTGCGTGTGTGTCTGCAGTCCGCAGAGAACAATGGCTGTATGGCCGCGTCCACCGCGCAGTCTGTCAGGAACAGCTATCGCGCCGTCGCGGTGAAGCAACATGCACGCGGCGCGCACCGCGGGGCCCTTTCGAACGCTTTGTTCTCGAGACTATCGCGCACGGATTGAGCGCGTTATTATGCGACGTAGAGTATTTATACGGGGCGTCCCTCCACCCATAACATGGAATTGGAGGGTTAAAAGAAAAAAAGTGGAACAGCACTTAATTACTTGATTGAAACTGAATGAATGAGATTTCGCATTTTTAAAAATAATATTAAGTAGTTTAGTCTTCTTCAAGCACTGCAGCTGTAGCGTCGCGTTGCTCGCCTTCTTATTCCTTTTTTTTTTTATTGATATGATATTAGGAGATGTTGGCGCATAATGCGCCCTTCTTTATTTCCATCGTTTGCACTCTTGTTTTTCTTGCTGTGCTAGGCTGTAAGTTTTCTTTTAAAGATAGTTTACAGAATGCGAAGCAGCTATACGTCAAATGCACCCCCCTCCCCAAGAAAAAACAATAAAATGAGAGACGGAGAGAGAGATCAACGATGTGTGTTTGTTGATGGCACACCATAAGCTTGTTGCAAAATAATTACACAACTCGATAATCATCGTCAAATCAAATGCCTTTGTTTTTTCGACGCTAAGACGACGCAGAGGAACAGTCACAAAGCTCAAAGCCGCGGCATGACGAAGTACTGTATATAGTAGATGAGCATGCCTGGGTGCAAAGAAGAAATGTAAAATTCGGATTGTGTTACACTTACGCCTATAGTAAACGGTTGAAGGCGAGAGCCTGCTCCACATTTAACGCTTTCATCATCATTAACAACAACAACAACAACAAAGACAACAACCCATTTTGCAGGAACCCTAGAAAGCTTCTTGGACCAAGTCAGAAAACAAAGAAAACGTTGCCTATCAGTCATGGGAGCTCCCGTGAACACGTGAGTCTGCACTAAAATCACTATGGAATTTGTAATTCGGTTTTCTAATACAGCTGGTACAGGGATTTGTACAACACGCTAACAACCCCCAGGTGGATGCCTAATCCCCACCTCCCTCCGAAAAAAATCGTTCCAGCTTATACCAATAACTCCGTATCCGCACACCCCGGCGTTCTGGTAACATCATCCATTCTTAGAATTTACAAAAAAAAAAAAAAAAAAAAGAAATACCGAAATTCTGGATAAACCCCTGCTGGAAATACAACTCTAAACTTGGAATTCGTTAAAGAGATTACATTTTGCCTCATCTTTGTCTTTTCTTAATCTTTCACGATAGAACCCACATCCATAGGTTGAATATGTCACTATTGGCGCTAGAGCTACAAAGGACGAGAAACGAGCGCTGCACAAAGGTAGGAGGTGCAAGCGTGAATTACGAAAAAAGGGTATCCATTATTTATCGCTCCCACTTATATACGGAAATGAAGCGTGTTCCGTATATATATAAGAGCAGCGGCGAACTCGATCTGCGCCCGTGCACACGGACACCCGATGGGGGAGAAGTGGCACACACAGGAACGGCGCGCAGTCCCTCCTCCATCGATCGGATACAAAGTGTGGCAGAGTCATGCATCAATCTATCGCTTCACGGAGGTCAAGAACCGAGGCCAGCGGGTAAGCCGCGCGCAAACCACCGCAGCAACACATGCGCGGCGCTGCAAACGCAATCTCACTCCCTCTCGGAGGATGCCGCGAGACACCGAGGGTTGCACCGTGATTGCACGCGGAAGACCGCGCGCCACCAACTGGAAGAACCCGAGCGTGTGTGAAGTTCCAGCCAGAATTAATGTATTAAACGCGAGGAGGCATTTCTTGGCGAACGAGGGTTCGATCCCGGCCGCGGCGGTCGCATTTTCGATGGAGGCGAAAATGCCAGAGGCCCGTGTACTGTGCGTTGTCAGTGCACGTTAAAGAACCCCAGGTGGTCTAAATTTTCAGGAGCCCTCCACTACGGCCTTTCCTCTCTATCTCTTTCACTCCATTTCCCCCCCACCCCTACGGACGCTTAGACGTGCTCCCTACATTGGCTGCAGAAATTAGCGTCGTTTCCTAACCAAACCACAATCATCATCATCATCATCATCATCATCATCATTTCTTGGCGAACTTGAGCAACTTTAACCCCACCTGCGCACCCACTGGTTTATCCGCCCTTTCATCCGTCCGTCGCTCCACCCTGACGTTTGTTTAATTAAATAAACCTCAGGTGCCACTGAAACTTTCCTGTAACTGCATTTGCGAGAAATTTCCGAGAAATCCGTATGGATTTCCTTGTAGCCTTGTACTGCAAACGAAGGGGGGGGGGGGGGGACGCTAATTTTCCCCCATCATAAAATCACGACACTGTTACTACTAAGCACGAATTGGTGACGAGTCCAGATGAATTTTGTCTCCGAACAGTAGGTTTTATTTCTTTTTTTACAAACAATACTTACTTCACACTAAAATTATACATGCTGCGCGAAAAAAAAAAAGAAAAGAAAAGAACATTAACCCTATATACGGTGCTCACAGAGGAAACAGAACGAAAAGGGCGCAGACAACCAAGACAAGCTGGTTGCAAACAAGTTTGTTTGAAAAAAAATAATAATGAAAAATAAAGGAACACCCGCTGGCTCGACGGTGAAACCCATTTCGCATGTCATAAAATATTCTGTGACGTTTTCCTCCTCCTATACTACGTCACTCTTTTACGGCTATTGCTTTGGCACTTGCTGCGACATTCTTTATACGAGCGTCGCCTATATGCGTTCGCGCAGCAAATGCGCACGTCCGCGATTGAATTTCACTTCAACGTCCGGCTCTTCGCCCTTAAATACGTGACATGGCTGTTCCTTGGATGGCATACGCAGTAAAGGCTAATAGCATTCAATAAGGTCTTGGGCAACCGGCCGAGGGATGCGGAAGCGCGCAACACGTGATCATTTGTGTTAATCATGACGTGAATGGACAGCACGTTACCTTATCAGTGTCGTGACTCATCAGTCATGCTAGTGATACATTCCTAACATGGCATGCCAATCTTGGTGTACGGTGAGGGGCCCTTACAGTTCTGAGTGAACGAGACAATCTTGAACAGTGTGCAAAATTGGGCGAGTTATACCCCTGACAGACGGGCAAAGGTAAAGTCCTTTGTAGTGAACCCCTTTTTCTACTCTAAAGGACCCTCTGCAGGAAGCAGTTGCGCCGATGACACACGGCAGCACGTGAACTCCTTTAGGTGGTTCCTAAGACGAACGCCGCAAAAAGTGGCGCTCCTCGTAAAAGCAGCAAGATAGTGAACATATTTAAAAAGTTCCGCACTTAATTACCTTTAGCGATAGTGGATCGTAAAAATATCGTTTTTATTGCTGATGGCTAATAATCTTGATTGTTCGTTTCACGCCACGACGAAAAAGATAATCATTGCCGGAATCCCGCATGGCGGCGATCGTGAACGTTGGAGAGTACGGCAAAAATAAATCTTTGCGGCCCTATAGATCTCATTACACGGCTAAAAGGTAAAGCTTATACGCAAGGAAAGAAAATACTTGCGGGGTGTTGTAATTTTGTGAAAAGTTCTCTCCCGTTTACGGATCGTGTACGCTGTCGGCGAGAGTACGCCTTTACGCTCGAAAAGTAGATCGCCGATCTACCTTTCTACAAAGGAGCTTTGCCGGGAAGGAGATACTCCTTTGTCGTGTGTCACTGGGCATGAACGCCTTTCGGGTAGATGTCCCCTTACCTAAAGTACTTTAGCATGCCCGTGTGTCAGGGGTATTAGTTTACATTTAACATTTTTTAAAAAAGCGCAGAAAGGGCGCTCCACAAGACGAAGAAGGACACATAAGCGCTGTCCTCTCTTGTGGTGCTTCCCTTTCCTTTTTCTTTTTTTGCATTTTTCTAAAATCATGAACACAACCTAGCATAACGTCATCCAATTTCGGCACCACAAAGCTGATGCCAGACCCTTCTATACTGTTTGTTGAGGCTTTTAACACAAAATAAGGACGCCGAACAGTCCAAACAAAACGTTTACGACGCTTTGGCTTCCAGCTTGGAAGGCTTGTTCAGACTGAGTGCATCCCCAGAAATGGCTTCGTTTAAACATGCTTGAATAATCGCGGCTAAGAGCATGCCAAAGATCGGGTTTACATTTACGTCGGTATTACGACTGACTGCGTCAGAAGCGGTCTGCATGAAAAGTGATTCCAGATGTATAGTCGAGATTATTTCTTTTGTCTTTTCCGTTGCAACAATCCTAGCGCTGTCCCAGCAATCAACCTTGTGGTCATTCACGACCGCATGACCTGCTAAAGCGTTCTTGCGAATGCTCTTATCCTCTACGTCACGCGCATGCTGCTGCTGCTGCAGACGATTCTTGTAGTTTCCCGGTTCCCCGATGTACAAAGACCGCTGCAGTCAGCGCAAGGTATTTCGCGGAGAACACCGCGGAAACGCTCCCTGGGAAAGCGCTCCTTCACTCTCACAGGCTGCAGATGGTGCACAAGTACTACCCACCCTGGAGTTACTGTATATGCTCCCTACGTTCCCCAAGGGGAACATATACAGTAACTCTAACCGGGATTTCGTCATGCACTCGACTTCGTTTGACGAGGTATGTAAGACTTTTTCTCTTCGAACACGTCTCCGGGGGTGGGGACCGAACCCGCAACCTCAGCAAACGGCGGAGCGATGCCTAATAACCGCCGGCGTTTTGCGCGCCAAAACCCCCGATACGAATAGGAGGCGCGCCGTATATCTAGCAGTGGGTCCCTGAAATTGGGACCATCCTGGCTGTAAGTATACATTCACGTGCACTGAAAACGCACAGTACACGCGTGCCCATAGAGCACTTTCGCCTCCATCGAAACTGAGATTGCCGCGGTCGAGACAGAACCCGCTGATTTAGTGGTTGATTGATTGATTGATTGATTGATTCATTCATTGATTTCTGGAGTTTTACGTCCCAAAAGCATGACATTTGATTACGAGAGACGCCGTATAGTGGAGGGCCCTGGAAATTTCGACCACCTTGGTTTCTGAAACGCGCAGTGACATCGCACAGTATACACACAGGCCTCTGGCATTTCCGCCTCCATCGAAAGTGCAGCTCCCGCGCGGCCTCGATTCGATCCCGCGACCTTCGGGACCATAAGCCGTGTCGAACCGCGGTAAGCTGCTTCTAGTACGAGTGGTGGTGTGAAACCTGCAGCGATATACCAGCGTGCCACACACCACACAGCTTCGCTGCTGGCTCACCTCCGCAGAATGGCACGGCTCTGAATTTCCTTTTTTTATATACGTGTGGCCTCTACCTGCATGCATATCCCACGCCGGTGTGCACATACCTCCACTCAGTTAATTTTCGTTAATTACTCAAATAAATAAACGCCTTCTTCCCGCACTGCTAAACTCATGCCGAGATACCACACATCCCTCATTAGACAACTCTAAACTTGATTTTTTTTATGACCCCGTATTCTAGATAGCAGAATCATGGTTTGAGCTAGTTGGTATACTGAAACTTTCACAACTGAAAGTCCTGTGTCTTTGTGTGTTCTTCATTGTCGATCATTTCGCGCCCTAAGGTTTTCAGTTTCCAGGTAGCTTTTCTCCCCCGCCACGGTGTTCTAGTGGCTATGGTACTCCGCTGCTGATCCGAAGATCGCGGCATCGAATCCCGGCCTCGGCGGCTGCATTTCGATGGAGGCGAAATGTTGAGGCCCGTGTGCTGTGCGATGTCAGTGCACGTTAAAGAACCCCAGGTGGTCAAAATTTCCGGAGACCTCCATTACAGCGTCTCTCATAATCAGAGCTGGTTTTGGGACGTGAAACCCCACAAAACAACAAGGTAGCTTTTCTTTTTTTTTTTATTTTCGTGGCAACACACATCAGGAGGACAATGGTGGCTGCTGAGCAAGAAACAAAGTTCCAGTACGTGCTATAGCGCCTGAAGATGTAACGTCTTGACACGAGCCTGTCTGCAGGTGCATGCAGACAGACTCGCGAAGGTTTGCAGAACGAAAATCGACTGCACCTGCAAAGCACGATGCCGAGATCGACGAAACGAAATCGACTAAAAAAAAAGAATAAATGGTGTACACACACACACAAAAAAAAATTACACCATCTCCCGCTAAAGGGGACCATGAAGCGATGCGAAGCAGACAAGGGGGGGGGGGGGGGGGTGCACACCGCGTTTGCATCGGTTTGACTGTAGGGAAAAAAAAATAGAGGAGGCGTTGGTAGGGGTTGGTAGGGGTCACGTCCGCATCGGTTTGACGCTAGCAGACGCTGACTGCGTCAGCGTTGTCTCTCGCGGGCGAGGGCGCGTTCTCGTTCCTTGCGAGCTAGTAAAGCGTTCATGGAAGCACGGCCACCTGGATCGGGGCGCGCGGCGGTGTACACCGCCGCGCGCCCCGATCTAGGTGGCCGTGATGGAAGAAAAAGCGTTTCCATAGTCAACTCAACGCGCGCCGTTCGGAGAGGAGGAATGCCGAGAGGAGAGGAGACAAGGAGAGGAGTATGCGCATGCGCAGTGCGGGTGTGGGTGCCACACGGCGGATGGATGGATGGATGAAGTGACATATCCCCGACCATAAGCTGCTTCGCAATTAACAGCGACGAGCGCGTAAATCAGGAGTGCCGTAACGCGCGACGCAGGTCTTATAAGACGAATTACAACAGTTAGCTCGAATAATTAATTGCACCCGAACCGTTGGTGGTGTTTAGACGTGTAGCCCAACGCCACCTAGACAAACTTCGTAGTTTGTCTAGGTGGCGTTGTGTAGCCCCAATGCGCGTGAGACGCAGATGCTTGTACTGCACAAGCACTGCCGCCTGAGTTCATCGGCAATAAATGTCGGTACAGCAGTGTTGTCATGCCCTGTATAATGTCAGCAGGAGCACGTGTGCAAAGTGGCTAATTTGATTCCTGGTGTTTCCATTGGGTGTTTCACGTCCCAAAGTAACGATGTGATTATGAGAGAGACGCCGCATAGTGGAGGGCTCCGGAAATTTCGACCAGCTGGGCTTCTTTATACCGTGCACTGAGGAACACGCAGTACACGGGCCTCTGGCATTTTCGCCTCCATCGAAAATGCAGTCGCCGAGGCCGGGATTCGATCCCGCAACCACCGGATCAGCAGCCGAGTGCCAACATAGCCAACAGACCACCGGGGCGGGGTATATGTGCAGAGTCGCTCGCCATCTTAATTACGTAGCGGCTGATTCGAAACACGGCTCGAAGAGTTAGTGACATGTTTTTTTGTTTTTTTTTCCGACGATACCTCTTGTGCGTTCGAGTGAAGGTTCGAGAACCTCAAAACCGCATAAACGGTGCTGCAATACCTCACACAGCCCTGAATATAATTTAATACACTCGAACACGTATGCATCCAATATGAAGGGGATCACACACAAAAAAAAGTTATACATAGCTAGTTCGATACACACACAAAAAAAAAAAATCACAGAAATTTTCAAGGGCATTTTACACCTCTTCTCTATTATCGCCTATTCTACATATATGCGGGTTCGATGTAGACATGTTCGAGTAAAGCAGCTTTTCTTGCGATAGCTCCTCCTGTTTAGTGTCCAGCAGGTTGTACCGCGAATGAATGAATGAATGAATGAATGAATGAATGCCATGTTAGGGGCCTGTAATGTCGCTCGCCAAACAAATGGCGATGAGTTGTCGCTGGCGAGATAGTCATGCTGATAGTATAGACTATTGTACAGTATCACGGCCGCATTATAGAACACTTGTGCGTTCTATGTAGCGGCGGTGGCAGTATGCTGTACGTACGTACTTGATAGCAGTATGGCAAAAATATTATAGTAATTTCGATATAATGAACAATGTTTATGAAAATGTGATGCACGACAATGAAATAACGAATGCTACTAAAAAAATGAATGTGCAGTTGTACTTTCGTTAACTATAGAACAGTCTCATACGTGGATGTAAATTATATCGCCTCAGTATACCTTTCTTTCTACGTACTTTCAGCGCGGTCAATTTTGCTGTGTAGGCGACACTCAAAACTTTGTGTATACTGGTTTTAGAATAAAATTTGAGTGTCACGACAATATGCATGTGGGATCATCACATTGGTACTCAGGCACTGGTAATATCTTAATAAAGAATAACGCGCTTTTATCCCCGCCACGGTGGCGTAGTGGTTATGGCAGTCGGCTGCTGATCCGAATGTCGCGGGATCGAATCCCTGCCGCGGCTTCTGCATTTCGGTCGAGGCGAAATATCGAGGACCGTGTTCTGTGCGATGTCAGTGCACGTTAAAGGACCCCAGGTGGTCGAAATTTCCGGAGACCTCCACTACGGCGTCTCTCATTATCCAGAGCCCCGGTTTTGGGACGTAAAACCCCACAAATCAATCAAATAGCGCGCTTTTAAATGACGATTAGTCTGGAGTTTGCATTAGCATAGAATAAGAAACGCTGAACTGACTCATTTCTGGCCGGTGTCGCAAGCGTTTAGGTCTAAGTATACATGGGCAAACAGCGACTCCAACCCTTGACGGTATAGGATTCGGCGGGTTTGGCCACTCCAGCAAATTCTTTTTTCTTTTTTTAAGCCTTCTATGTACGAACCGATAGGCATTTTATCGCACCTCATTTCGCGAGCAGGTGCCCCATAATTCGCACCGCGGGGCGCAGCTCGAACGGCCTGATTAATGCACCGCGGCTTGCTCTAACTGCTAGCGACATAACGCAATCCGGAGACCCTGACCTTCACGACCTTGAAAACCTTCCTCCCGTGTTTCCGCTCTTTTCGTGCGCAGCTTTGTTTTTCTCTTTGCCGGACATGAACTACGCGTCTAATTGTTGGCCGCCTTTCTTCTAAACTGCGCTGCTCTTGCATCGGCCGCGCGCAACTGCCCAAACAGGCCGTCAACACCTACCTCTTCAAAAGTAAGACGTGTGTCAAGCAAACCAGCGCCGCCCAGCTCACCATGCAGGGAACCTCAAAACACGCAGACCGCGGACCTTTCGCTGGCGGCCAGCGACCCTGTGCGGCCGCCACGTGTTGAAGCGTATAAACGCGGAAAGAGAAATCTGTAGTTTCGGAAAATCGGCGTCCAGACCATAATCATTCGGGAGATCGGTGTCGTTGCGTTTCCCGAATCCCGACGCCAAATCCTTTTTTCAGAAATGACCCATATATGACAGAACCTCATAAGGCTAACAGACAATGCGGCCAGGAAGGCACCATCATCATTAGCCCATCTTATGTCCACTGCAGGACGAAGGCCTCTCCCAATGCTCTCCATCCTTTCCTGTCCTGTGCGAGCTGATTCCATCTGATGCCTGCTAATTTCTTAATTTCGTCGCTCCATCTTACTCTCTCTCGTCCACGGCTGCGCTTACCCTCTCTTGATATCCATTCCGTCGTTCTAACTGTCCATCGGTTGTCTAGCCTTCTCATCACGGGGCCTGCCCATGTCCACTTTTTTCTTCTTAACTTCGACTATTATGTCGGCTACCCCTGTCTGTTCCCAAACCCACTCGGCTCCCTTCCTAATAATCTCTTATAGTAACGCCTATCATTTTTCGTTCCATAGCCCGCTGTGTGGTTCTTAACTGTCATACACCAAGGGGAAGTTATTTGTAGTTTTTAACTGCAGTGTAGTAGTTATGACATAAATGGAAAGGGATTGAAGTGGTCGAAAAAGCCCACCGGCCATCCGTGGGGATCGAACCCGCACAACGTTCGGACAACGCGTCCGATGCTGAAAGACCTTGTTCCGAAACGGCGGCGTTAGGTGAGATTTTAGCACTTTAATGCCTAGTATAGCGAGCACTGGAAGGCACAACCCGCCAGCTCGGACCCCGGGGGTGCAACTAGCGCTCCTGGATCAAGTCCGGCGGGCAGCCAAGGCCAGCGGAGCCCTAAGACGTAGGGCCCCAACCATAGAAGCTCCAAGAAGCTCTCTCTCTCGTTCCTCCCTTCGCCCCATCCTCTTACCTTCACAATCTCGGCCCAACCTATATAATATCAGAGGCGCTAGGTACATATAGTTATTTATAGGATTGTCCTATATGCATTCCCCCTCTCTCCTTTTTACTTTTCTTCTCCCTTCTCCCATCCCCCAGTGTAGGGTAGCAAACCGGTCTCCTGACTGGTTAACATCCCTGCCTTCCCTTCCTTATTTCTCTCTCTCTCGGCCTTACGTTGTTGGTCAGTGGCCTTGCGGAACTAAATTTCCCCACTGCGGCCCACTGGGTGAGGAGAGCTTGAAGGAGTACTGACACGATTTTGCGGCGGCTCAAAATGTACATTTTTTTTGTTTTGTAGCCATGTATTTATTAACGCCCCCTACACACAGAAGCCAGGAAACACGTACAAAATATTTTAGTTTGGTTTTAAAGTTTTCGTCGCCAGCCCCTGCGCAATGGACACACTAGGATGATGTACGAACACAGTCTGTTAAAAATCGCCGCAATCGCTGTCAGAGTCGCTGGAGGACCGTGAAATCGTCGTTGTTTGCCTGCCCCATGTGTAACTGACCCCTGCTGACAGAGCTGCAGCGACGTCACGAAATGCTGCCCCTACGCGACTTAGACGTACGTCCGACTATGTTGACACGTCACTACGAAACCACCACCCCAAAATCGAAACCGAAAGTGGGCTTTTAAGGGAGCCGTATTAGAGTAGGCGCTTAGACGTCTCACCAACATGGGAGACAAAAATTAGCGCCTTCTTCCTTTCTCAACAATCACTATATAGCCGTATTAGAAATATATTCATTGCGTTGCGAGGTACCATGATACTCTTTTTTGGGGTTCTACACGCAAGCACTTTCATTTATAGTAACTATATGAGAATGCCAAAAATTCGTGTCAGTACTCCTTTAAGTCCCCTTGCCTAGATGGTTCTTCAGCGCCCGAATAGTGGGTTTCTTGCGCAACATTGCCGTTGTCACTTACACTGCTGGCCTTGAAGACCTGTACTACGCACTACAGGTCATAGCACTAGAATACATACATGGGCTATTTGGCGGCAATTCATTTCGCAAGTACAACAGCGGGACATGACGAGGACAAGTAAAGAAATGGCAGCGGCCGTGTCATGTTCTTACTTAGCCTCGTCTTGCACTTGCGAAATGAACTATAGATCATAGGTGGAGAATGCGCTACCGAGAAATATGCGTGCTTTTTGCACGTTGTCTGACGAATACGTGACTGCCGTGTGAACAATACTCGGCTTGCAATCCTAACGGTTGGATACCACGTGGCCCCGCCACGGTGGTCTAGTGGCTGCGGTACTCGGCTGCTGATCCGAAGGTCGCGGGATCGAATCCCGGCCGCGGCGGCTGCGTTTCGATGGAGGCGAAATGTTGAGGCCCGTGTACACTGTGCGATGTCAGTGCACGTTAAAGAACCCCAAGTGGTCGAAATTTCCGGAGACCTGCACTACGGCGTCTCTCATAATCAGAGTTGGTTTTGGGACGTAAAACCTCACAAATGAATCAATGGATACCACGTGGAACTGTCCCCTTTGAAAAGGGTGCGGTGACCCAGCGCTGCAAACCGAACGTTGCGTCGCCTGCGAGCGACCAAGTTTAAGCTTGCGATTCGGCCTAAAGCCTTGCGAAGCGGAATTTTTTTTTTCGCTCTCAATAAAACGAAAAGAAAAAAAAAGTTAACGAATTCACACCTTAACTTCCATAGTTTTGACGGAAGCGTAAAATTTATTTGCCACCGCTGCTTGGTTTTTACGATTTCTCTCTACTTTCCCGCTGCCAATCTTCCAACAGCTCTTCAGTGGTAACCTAAAGGATTGATTGATTCATTCATTTATTGACTGACTGAATGGTTGGTTGGTTGATCGATTGAACCTCTATCCAGGACGTTTTCAGTGCTACCCCTCGAATCCAGGCCTTCAGGCAGGCGAGATGAACGCGCACTGTGACAACGCACAGTACACTGGACGAAATAAGTACCCACGCACGCGGCGAGCACGTGCCTTCTCTTTACTGCTCGAGGCTTTGAAATAACACGCACGTTCCAAGGCAACCCGACTCCGCTCAGCGGGACGTTCCTCGGTGCCCCTCGCAAAATGGCCTCTACCTTCCCCTCCTTAAAAAGTGGAGAGCGCCGTTCAGGTGTCAGCTGCCTGATCTCACACCTGAACATTTCACTGCGGTGTCGTATGAAAACTTTTCCATTTCTTCCCAACTTTTTTGTGCGTATATAAATACAGATATATATATATATATATATATATATATATATATATATATATATATATATATATATATATATATATATATATATATATATATATATATATATATAGTTCACGAATAAAAACCGCTTATACAACTACACGTTCGCGAAACGGACGCATGGAGAAAGGATTTTCCGAATCGTCGACTTGTGGACGACAGCAAGGCCGACACCGCCGGCCAGCAGAGGAGTCGTCGTGCAACGGCTCTGGCCGTCGCACACAAACGCCGTGACCAATGAACGGAGAAAATCCCATCCACTGGTCAAGTGAAAAAAAAAAAAAAAGGGGGGGGGGGGGGCACAGTTTTGGTGCTGCGGCGGAATGCGTGGCAAATCAACGGTACTGTTCCACCGCGTTCTCTCCCTCTCTCCCTCCACATTCCAGACCTTTCGAAGTGCGAACTGCACGTGCGTCCCTGCCACCAAGATGCAACACCTCCTCTTCCCGTCTCGCCCCCATCTACCAGCACTCCGGAGCCTAGTGGAGTTCCTGGAAGAGACGGGTATTGCAGCCTACCCCTGAGTACGGGACCCTCGCCGCCTCTACCGCTGCCGACGGCCTGCTGACCGCAATGCGACGTCCGGGCCTCTGCACTTCTTAAAACTTCTATCTTCTCTTTTCCTCCCACTTCCCCCTTCCCTTAAGGCGCTTAGCCGTGTCCCCCGTATGGCAGACGGAAATTAGCGTCTCTTCCTTCCTAATAAACCACTACCACCACCACCGCTGAGCTGCCGCAAAGAAGCGGCAGCGAAATGGCAGGGCGGCCTTGCTGCCTCCAATGGGGGAGGTAGTGGGTACGATTCCCATTCTGGCGCGGATTCGCGTACTTCTTGTCGTAGGACATTCTTGTGAAATAGTTCCTCCCCTTACAAAGCGCAAAGATAGGAGGACAGGCGTAAAGAGGACACAGCACACCACGAGGGCGGTGGTGTGCCGCTCCCTGCTATCTTTCAGCTCCAACTTGTTTCCGTTTCGACACGTCGTTTATCCGTCATTGAAAAAACCACTAGTGACCGTTTTCGGCACAGTGAAACATTTGAACACAGGAACATCCAGCTATGGTCAGAGGAGCCCTGCAACACTTTCTGAACGTAGCTAGAAAAAACAGTGGTCAGTCGTGGATGATGCCCGTGTGAACATGTGGTGAGTCCAATATTATTGCGCTCCACGCACCAAGAAATTCGCAGTTTGGTTTCGGACGCAGCTGCAAGGCGTCCGCCCTTCTTTCGACAAATTACGTCACTGGGGTCACCGACTAAGTCGCTTCAGACAGAAATAGCATTGGCTCTGATTTGATGATGGCGGAAAGGTCATCTGCTAGGCTTTATTTGTTCGTTATGATTTCGAGAAATATATGATATCTGCGGATATCTCTTAAACAGGAACAAAAGAAACGGAGCGACGTAGTCTGTGCCCCCAATGACGTCATTGCGGGCACCGACTATACGTCATAAGAGGCTAATATGTTGATAATTTGCGGAGCTTTATGAGCCAGAACGACTACGTTATTATAGCGCAGCGCGCAGTGATGCGCTTCTGATTAATTTACACTATCCACCCTCCTGTAATTTACACTGCCCGGGATCGTTTCAGCACGCCTCTAAATCTAAGTGCAAGGTTGTTCTTGCTGCGCTGTTTGGGTCATCACAAGATCAAGATTGCACAGCGTTTGACAATCGCGCACACCTACGCTTTCGTTCGTCAAAAGTTTCCGAAATGTGCAGTGTCTCTTATCGACAACGCCGCCGACACGGGCTGACATTTGTTCCACTCGTGACGTCACAGCGCAAACAGCTGGCGAATCGAGCAGACGAGCGGCGCTTTGATTCCGCCAGCAAACGAAAGACGTCAGGCAAAACCAAGGCACGTCAAAACAAAAGCATCCGCTGCAGTCCGCCGCACGGAGGATTCCAAATCAGGCTCTGTGCAATACTTCGCGCTTCAATGTCGAGGTAAGTACCAATCTCTTGTAATTACGTCAGCCGTACTCTTTTGCTAATTGTGTGCTCCTTCGCATCATTACCGTATTTCAGTAGCGGCAAACATAATAACTGATATCCTGCTGTCTCTTGTGCACTCTGCAGCAGTAACATTCTTGGTTCTTTGTTATAAAGCATTCGCTCCAACAAACGTTATTTCAATACTATACATACAGATCCTTCCCCTTATGTAAATGCCGTGACAAGGATCCTTAAGGGAAGAACGATGATGACGATGAAATTGCACGCCAAAGCAGTGTTTCTGTCCCACCCTCTCCAGACGTTAAAAGTTGTTTCAGCATTTTGCGTTGGGAGGCGAGCAAGGCAATACCTGGAACGCCTATTAACGCACTAGCAGCAGTGACGTCATCTTTGCCGCCATGTCGGACGCAGGGCTTATCGAAGTGATAAGCTGCATACGTGAAGACATTTAAAGGAAGTCCATAAGGTTCGGCTCCGCTTAAAGTGTAATTATAGTTGATGCTGCAGCATTACTAGAGGTTACAATCGTACAAGCATGCGTCCATTTCGGACAGAGTAGGATTAGATATCCGCGCAAGTAGTGCGGTCACAGAGGTCTCCCTCCGCCCGCTGTCCAACGTGCAGTTTCTTGGCTCCAATGAGTTTGCAAGGGAACATATACACACTTCACATATTACAGACACACCCAGCACACACGAGTCAACATTCGACCATACATAACTAACGCACGTTTGCGCAGTGTTAGCGGTATGCGGCGCACTCTTGTTTTTGGTCGCCAGCGGAACTGGCGAATGCGCTGCGGTCCGCTGATAAGGAGGAATGAGTCACTCCGCGCGCCCGGTGGTAAACAAGTTCGGCACAACATGTATACGCCACTTCTCGCGACGCAAATGCGTGTTACTGGACTTTCCTAAAGTTGTGTCACATAAGAGGTACACCGGTACAATCTTTCGTCTCATCCGCGACGCCCTACTTTTCGATCGCGGATGTGGCGGGCTGTGACAAAGTTCGCTCCGCTCCTCGCAGTTGTTCGCTACGACAGGACGTTCTTTGACAATGTGTGCAATACGCACCAAGCTCCAACAAATGACCAAGTTGGCAGCTCTTCAACAAAAGTGCAATTACCGCTCTCGTTTCAATACGTAAACAACATGCCAAAGGTTGTTACGCCAGTGCCATAATGAAAACGTAAATGGCAATGAAACTATGCATCACAGGAGTACCGTGCCAGCTTCGCATTCCAAAACAAGCCATGCAATGCAACTTCTGTGTGTGTGCGCGTGCTTTAGCTTACATGGTCACATCAAGTGCTCGCCCATCGTACACCACAAGGGTATCCGTCATGCAACTACGATGTATGCTAAAATAAAGTTTTTCCACTCCACTACGATGTATGCC
This sequence comes from Hyalomma asiaticum, assembly GCA_013339685.2. Taxonomy (NCBI): domain Eukaryota; kingdom Metazoa; phylum Arthropoda; class Arachnida; order Ixodida; family Ixodidae; genus Hyalomma; species Hyalomma asiaticum. Next base: position 10,784,556 of record CM023487.1, read on the forward strand.
GGCTTCTGAAAGAATTAAGCATCGACTACTGGCGTGCCTCTACTAGCCTGAACTAAAAACTGAATGACGTGGGCATAAAAGAGCATCAGGGGTCGAGCCAATAAGAATGCGACCTGGGACTCACTTCACCCCCCCCCCCCCCCCCCTTCCCTGCATCTCTTACAGGCCCAGAGAGCGAGCATTAGGACCCATGCAGCAGCTACAGGCGACCAAGAGTGAAAGATACAGCCAGCGACAAAAAAGAACAGCACATTTAAGTAACTTCGCATCATGCCAACTATATACAAGACGCGACGAGTCTTCTAGAATGTGACCCCACCGACTACGTTTTCCACCGGCAGAGACTAGCGGAGGAGACGCGGCGGTAGAAGTACGCCGCCCCAAAACGCGTTTCTATTTTTTTTTTTTTTCGGCGCTCGCGGCGTGGCCTAGAACAAGCGAGATGCCACCGACCGACCGAGCGAGGCAAGCGAGCGCCGTTCACGGGAAGACCCGGACTCGTCGCTAGGCATAGCGCGATACCGACGGTGGATGAGAGCTCCGAGCCTCTCTTGTCGATGACTACGGGTACGCGACTCTTATTTCTTTTTTTCTTTTCGCTCTTTCTAACCGCGCGCCCAGGCCGGGCTTCGCTAGAGCGGAAAGCACGAGAAAAAAAAAAAAAAATCAAGAGGGTGCGCACTTACAGCAACGCAGTCAGCGCAGGCAACACGCAGTGAACGGGCTTCTCTGACCGCACTGCCGTCGGCGACCATGCAGCAACAGCGGCGGCATTCACTGTCGAACAAGAAGGCCGGCCAGCGTGAGTAGCTGGCGCTGGCCGCCTCGCGGTACTACACCACCACAACCACCACCAGCAGCACCACCACTCGCGAACACCGTCGTCGAAGAAAGCGACGACCCTTCGGGTGGATACCACCGACAAACCACCACAGAACTCTCTTGTTTGCAGACGCCACACCACTTGTTTGGTTCTTTTTTTTTTGTTTGTTGCCAACGCCGAAGCCAGTCGTTTTCCGGGCTACTTTCAGGCCGCCGCTGCCGAAGTCCGCAGCCAGCAGCCGCTGGAACGGGCGTAGCGCCGCTTACGAACAAGCGCCGAGGGGAGGGAAAAACGCGAAGCGAGGAGGACTAAGCGTGGCGTTAGGCTTAGCACCCTCGCCTTCGCGAGCGCTCGGGCGAGCGACAAGGCGCTTGACAGCTGCGTCGACAGATGGCGCTACCTGTTTTCTTTTTTCAACAGCGACGATCGCATGCACTGCCGGCGGCGGCTGCGCCCGTTCTTTACGCGCGCGCCGAGAAGGAAGGCGATCGAGAGCCTCGTCGGCTGGAGATCGCCTCCGAAAGTAGGGAGTCGTATCAAACTTACGTTGATGGCGGCGACGTATACGTTGTCGAGGGCACGGCGTTAAATCCAGGGCCAAAGTGGAGTCGACACGATACGCAAAACAACAACAACAAAAAGAAACACTGACGCAGCGAGGAAACCCTTCGCAACCCCCCACCCCTGAGACTGCCGCCAAGGCGTCGCCGCGGTCGCCCGGACGAGGAAAGCAGCGGCGCGCTCGGACCAATCGCGGCACGCGACACGGAGTGGACTCGGCGCCGACCAATCGGAAAGGGCGTAGCGCGGACGAGCACCACGCTTCGCTTCTCGCAGTTTCTCGCCCTTTCTCACGCTCTCGCCCCCCCTTTCCCGTGTTCTCTCGGTCGCGGTAGCAGTAGAGAACGCGGAGCAACATCTCACCGCGTCACGGCGCTACGCAAGCTCTTGGAGAAGATGATCACCGCTAGCTGCTAGACTGTAGATGCGATGACGTATGAGGAAGAGAGAGGGGGGGTACTTTGCGAATGAGCTAAGCCTAGGGCGCTCCCGAAAATCGCGCTGTCAAACGGTACTTGACTGAGGCGCCGCGCGCGCGGTTTCTTGCGCGCTACGGAAACAGGGCGGCGCAGTTCCCTCTTTTTTCTTATTTTGACAGAAAAAAAAGGGGGAGGGGGAAGGGGAGGTAGCAGCGTTGACGGGAGAAAGAGAAGGTCGCTGTTGAGACGACACCCGCCGGCAGTGCCGCTAGCTTTCATTTGACTAATTAAGCGTCAGGGGCGCAAGCGCGCGTGCGTTCAATTAAGCACCGAGTTAGAGAGTGATCTATGTCGGTGCGGAGAGGGTGTAAAATGAGCTCCCGGGAGGAAGAGGTCACGGCTTTTGTTCGAGCCCGCGATGACACTCCTTTGCTGATTTTTTATACACCCTTTTTTTCTTGATGTGTTCTGATTCACGTCAGAAAGGTTTGGCCGAATCCGTGCCCGTTGACGGCGCACTTGTTGCGTCGCAGGGACGACATCAGAAACGCAAATGGCGTGCAGGAAGTGGTATAGGTGCGGAAGGGTTAAGGAGGCACAGGAAGGCCTGTTGTTCGCTTGTTGCGTGCTATAAACCAGTGTAAATGAAGATTCAATTGAATTCACAAAGTTTAGCGTTCGCAAATACCGTTTGCCATGACAACGGTCGTTTTCCTTAATATATCGCGCATGACGTTTGCCTGTCATTTTGGTCGTGTGGACATACACCTTTAGCGCAAGAACTATACTTTGTGGATGCAGGCTTACAAGTTCCAGATGGATGTGAACTATATACGCAGGCGAATCGAAAAGAGCGCGCTCTGTGTTAGTACCGACTATAATGAATACCGTTTATTAAACGAACTCTGCGGTTAACTCGGCTCCAACTTTATTACAACCGTGATCGACCCACCCAAAGCGCTCACCACATGATCTTACAGGGATAAAGGAGAAGGACAGTTTCGGAGTGCAGTCGTGGGCTTACGCTTCGCCAATTATGATCATGTTAACGAAACAAGTCCACTGAGCTCGTCTAAAAACCCACGACAACCATTATATAGATCAAGTATCGCAGGCGCTGCTCGTTCAGTTTGTCTAAACGGACGCGATTGCGACGTCACTCTTTTGTCGTTGCTATTTTACGGGGCATGGAAAAGACCGCGGAACTTGCTATATGCATGCGCATTGAGATCGGCACATGTATACCAAAACAGAGAGAGAAAAGGAAAATGAGAAAGCTAACTTTGCTTTGCGCCCCCAAATACCATATCATTTTTTTTTTATTCGAACAAACACCGAATGCAGGAATATAGAGACGTTGACGATTTCTAACCGATTTCAATTAAATATGGATACATGATGAACTGAAGCGTTGCGCGCAAGAACAAGGACACAAGGAGCAACACGAAAGGACAAACGAAGCGCGAACTAACAACACTTTGCTGGCGGCTTTGTGTTCCATCTTTTGTCCTTGTTCTTGTACGCAACGCTTCAGTTCACCGTGATTCACCAACAAGCCCCAGTTGAAACTCTCAAATATGGATACGTTTAAAATAGACTTCTAAGGACGACAGAAGCCGAAATTTTTGCCTCGAATCTCAACTTTTCTGCACTATACATGTGAGAGAGAGAGACGCAGTAATATGCATATGGCAAGGAGGTTTAAAATTAAATAAAATTCTGGAATGGAGATTTTGTGCTAAAGGTGAAGCCGGCGGCCGCCATCTTACTCAGGGCATCGATTACTGCAGCATCCAAATAGCACAAAATGAAAAAGCGCTTTCCTCACGCTTCTTAACCCCATTAAAGCGGTCAGCTTTGCAGACAGACACACTGCTTAATGTGCCTCTTTGTGCCACGAGTGCTGGGGTGAAACCTGACCATCGCGATAATTCGTGTGCAACATCGTGGCATAGATACTCGGTCAGTGGTATACCTTATTGATACAAAACAACGCGCTTTTACATTACAATTAGTCTAGAGTTTACCAGATTAAGAACGCTTGAAATAACGCTTGTATCTGGACACTCTAGCAAGCATTTAGGGCTGAACCAGTGACTGAACCATAGGCAAACGCCGGCTTCACCCGTCGCGATAAGGTTCAGCGGGCGTCGCCACTCCAGCATTTTTTTTTAAAACCTCCTTGGCATATGGCCTGCCACATACTCCGTTTGATACAGCTATATACGGCGTCAATTGCGTGACAGCGGTTCTTCACCTCCGCGGGGTTTGCTAGGATGTTGGATCAGGAATTGACCATCAGGGAGGGCCGGCATTGAAGACGAAGCGACGTGAAAACAAACAGAAGCCTCGGAGCGGGACGCTCCTGAGAAAAGTATACGAAACAAACGTCCAGCATGCGTGTCCCAGAGCGAGTGGGGATGCAATTCTGTTGTCTGGTGGAGTACGTGTCTAAACGTGTCCAGCTCATCAGTCCGCGGCACACTTGATCGCGCGCCGATGAATGGTGGCACATTCCACGATTAGCAGGCACGATTGGCGTAGTCACGAGGCTCCGCCATCAGGAACAGGTGAGTTAGAGAACGAAATTCAATTTCTCAAGGTAAAACCGCCAGAAAAATCGTAAACTACGACTCAAAGGGCAACTCCCGTGATTTTTCAGTGTCCACTGATCTCAATGAAATTTACAGTATATGTTCTGCTCGGTACTGCAATAATTTTTATGTCAAGCCAGGCGGTTGACAGTCATTTAGTTTTCCTGAAAATGAATTTTAAAAAAAATTTCTAGCGGGTTCCCACACGAGCAACCCTGTGTTTTTGACGTCATTACCTGCAACGCTGGCTACCCGAGCATGCAGGCCGTCTTAAGCAAAATGGCGATACTTCAGCGCTCAAATTGTGGCTGTCAAGTTCAGAAGAGCTCAATACATCGTTGGATGACATTGACACTTTCATTTTTCCTGCACTAGCTCCGTTTTTCCGGTGGCCGGGAGGCTGTGACGTCATCGCATACGCTGCAGGAGGCGTCTACCCATTTCGGTTTGAACAAATCTTTCATTCAGTTATTTAAAATTATTGGTGCGTTTCTGAGCAAACTGCATGACCCTGGCTGCTTCAGCGCTATATCAGTACTATTGGAAAACAGCGATACCAGAGTATGGTGGGAAAAACACCGTAGTTCCCCTTTAAAGAACGCCCGTACATGCATGACAGCTCGGGCTGTATTTTGAATATGCGAGAAAACATAATTCTGTCACGAGGAGGCGACACCCCGCTCAAGGCGGCCGCATTTCGACGGAGGCGACGTATATCTCAGGATACGGCCCCACGCATGCATGGGCCGTGTTGCGAGACGTGTCGCTAAAGGCGACGGTGTCGCTTTGGTGACGTGTCTCCTTTGGTGATAATCTGGCTGGCTGAACAAACCGGAAATGTCCGGGCGGGTTTATGGTCTGTTCGACCAGCCAATCATCATCGCAGGAGACACCAAAGGCAACACTTACGTCACCACTGCAATGTATACACTATCGCCTTTGGCGACAATACGGCCCACGTTGAAGCCCGTATACAGCCGCGCGGTACCAGTGCACGTAAAAAAAAAAAAGAAAAAAGAAAAAAAAACACAGGTGGGTCGAAATTTCGTGCGCCCTATGTGGAGAGGTCAGGAAATTTCGACCACCTGGGGCTCCTTAACGCTCATTGGCACCGCGCAGTCCTCCATATAGTTAGGAGACGTAAAACCACAGGAATAAATCAATCAACCAATCAACGAAGAGGTGCGCGAACAGGGCTTCCTCCGAGAGCGCTTGAGCGCGCCCACCTCCTGAACACTGGAAACAGTCGAACTGCGTGCAACGAGGTCCGCGGGAGCACATATCAACGGTCGCTGTCGTCGAATCTTATCTGCAACGCGGAGGCAATCGTGCGCTATCGCAGGAGCCGGCGCATACCGCCCGTATCCATCACAATGTCTGATATGCGTGATGAGATTGGATATTGCACTCGCGCGTGCGCACTCTGATTACAGAAAAGGCCATATCGGCGACACTTCTACGAACGCGCACCCGATATATCGTTGGGCGCTAGCAATGTTTAGAGATAGGGGGCGATAACCCGTGCGGGAAACCAATCGCACCCGGCGCAAGACGGACGAGCCTATACTCTCTGTTTCAGACATTGCATTAATGGCATTACAGTAATTGAATTACTTTTTGCTGTAACTAGTAATGTAGTGAATTACTTTTGAGGGCCGGTAATTTAGTAATGTAATGTAATAGGTGAATCGAGTAATTTGATGGTCATTACTTTAACAGTTACTTTTGATTAACGTAACATTGCCGCTTCCCCTATATAGGGTATAAAAAATCACCGATAACTGAGAGAAAAGCAAGGACAAGCTGCCCAGAGCGCAAGTGTGAGAGGAAGGCGGACCTATACAAACGACCCACACACATGTTCTGTACATTCGTATCTGCTTTATTAAACAAAGTGTATAGAGCAAGTGCAGGAATGAACTCTCGTTGGAGTAATTGCAAAGTAATTTCATTAATTTCGAAAGCAATAGTAATGTAATCTCATTACTTCCAGTCAACAGTAATTTGTAATGTAATTTAACTACATTTAAAGAAATTCCAGGAAAGGAACTTGTAATTACTTTTTAGACGTCATTTTGCCATCTCTGCTCTGCTTCACTATATATAGTTCCGTGCAGCAGAGCCAAGGCTACGAGGCCATCGAGCGCAGAATTCTTGCGAAGCGAGACGAAATGCCACTGACTGAACGGACGCGCAGCTGCGAGCCGCTACAGCCCACAACTTCCCCTTATATACTCCTCTTTCCAAGGCTGCCGGTGCCAGTGCAGCGCCCGCCACTGGCAGACGCCATGGCGCGGAAGGACACGTTTAACATGTGCTCGCCCTCCTGATTGGCCGAAGAGGCCTGTAGCTTCCATAGTGCAGCACGGAACTACTCGACGATAACTGCCCGGTCATCACCTGTCGCTGCACGCAATAATTTTGCACAATACATTTGCTGTGCTCGTTATACAGAGATTTTCTTTTGGGCACCTTTACTGTCATATTATATAATCCTATCATCATAGCTCACCGGCCGCCGCTATGCACCATACATACGTAATGGCGCTCTTTGGCCACACTTTAGCCTTGCGCCTAAAGCGCGGCCCAAGAACGTCATAGAAACAACATGTGACCATCAGAATATAATCATGTAGAGCATATAGAGATAGTGGAAGTGCCGAGTGTCTGTATACACCTTTTCAGAAAAGGCTCCCTGGGCGCCGCCATAACCACCGCTGGAGTTATGTTTTTCTTGTTCGTTTTCTCCTTGATGTGGACTGAAGTCCCGTCAAGAAGATGATCGACGTCGATGAAACAGGAGGCAGGTTGGAGGTAATGAACTTGAAGGTATATTGTAGCAAAATATTTACAGTCATATGTACATCTTGCCGAAGCACACTGATGATAACATAGACATCAACAGCGTCTTACTCTTCTACTTAACTTTTCTTAAGTTAGAGCCTAGAACACTGTTAATACATACAACGAACTTAGTCTCACTGTTCGACCACCGAGTGGTTACGGCCCAGACAGAAGTTGCATCGTACGGAGTCTTACTGATCGATCAGTTAAGTGATTACAGCCTAGACTGAAGGGAAACGAATCCCGTCCAGTCTTTAGTACCTTGCGGTAACAAAGAAAAAGGGGAGGTGGCCACTGCTGGTCCGCCTCAACCTTCTGTCATCCAATCTGTTTATCCTCAGATTAAGCCACTCCCTAGTGGGCTGTCCCTAATCTTGACAGCAGCGTCTTTGCAGTTTAAACAGGCATTTTGGCATTCTTTCCCATCATGGCTCTCCCTCTCCTTATCCCACGCTCTCAGTCGTCGGATCGTCGTCGTCTTTACTATTCTTGCACCGTGACAATATTCTCACAGTCGAAATATCGGTATCGTAGCAGCCCTGCGGCATTCGCGCCATCTCCCAGGCTCATCCAGTCGAACCCTGTCGTAAAGTGGGTTCCGGGGAACACTGCGTGTCTTCGCCTTTCCCGCAGCTCGGACCGTGCATTGCTGCGACTCAACCCTTCGTTCCAGTCGGTGCGCCGAAAGCGCATGCCGGTCGTTAAAGAATTGGTTGGGCCAAGCGCATTGTCGCTTCGAGCGACGGCGCACTTCTCATGCATTATCCTCCTACCCGTCCGAGCTGCCCTTCCTCGAAACTGCCACTGAGAAGACAAGTACGGTCGCGCAGCCGCGATCCCCCGGAGCGACCGCTGGGAGCATGACATGTTTGCCCGCCTCATCTTCCTCCGCGTTGGCCGATCTTCCTCCAGCCGGGTTCAGCGAAAGGGAAGGGTCTCGTACCAGGAACCCCTGGGGGCCAGCGTGGGAGACCAGCCGCTCAATGGGAGCAGTTTGCTTTCCATTGATAATTGCTGTCAAAGACCATGCAGAGAGAGAGCCGAGAAAGAAGCTTTGTATAGCGTACGGTGCTACGCCGTCCCTTCTGTACGATCGCCTTATGAGCGGCAACATTAACAGCTGGGCTGTGCAACATGTGCGTGACCCACCAAAAACGCACTGCCGAGGGTTTGTAGTAGCAATTTTGGCGAGTTGGAAACTCTTTATTATCAAACAGCCCACATACGCGAAGAAAAACGGAACGTATCAGTCAACACGAACCTTTTTACTGCCGTGCACAGCCCAATATGGCGGTGCTCCATGCCTCCTGTGAAAAGGTCTATACAAGCTGGGGAAAGGAAGGCGCCCAACAACTGCTGGACAAGAAATGTGTCTATGTCCAACACGTCTTCTATTCTTTTCTTTTTTTTAAATTTAAACCACTTTGCTCTATATACAAAGAGACATTGGAAGTGAGCGAGTAGGCGCTTTGAAGACTCGTGTGTGCACGCAAAGCAAGGAGACGCTAGCCAACCGCTTAACAGTACGCGAGAAAGATCCGTTAATGACATTCACAGGGGTGCTTCTGTCGAGGATTTTTATCACTCTTTTCTTCTTCAGTGCAAACACGGAGAGCTACAGGTGTGGATATGTACAGCGGATATGTACGTATCGCATCAAATGTATTGAAGACAGAGAGGCCGAAGAAAGTGCTGCTCACGCTGAGTGAATGCCGGAGGAGTTAAAAGGACACTGGCGAAATGGTTTAGATTCGTAACGTATAGTTCCAGAACTGGATTGTCGTTAATTTCACCATTTTATGCTCAACATTAGAAGATAAATGAATGTCAAAGTTTCAGTTCTGAAATTCTCATTTTGAAATTTTTCAAGTTTTTACTGGCCGAGCATCCAAAAAGAGCAAAGTAAACGTGACGAAAACGTTCTTGTGGTCGTCAGAAGGCACGTGTTACCGGGCCATCTACAATGTCCGAAAGCCGCGCTGGTTGTCCAGGTTGTTTTCTTTCGAGGAAAGGCAACGTGTTGAGCGAGGGATGGCCAGGAAATTGGGCACGTGGACGTTAGAAGGCCTTCCCGAAGTGGAGCATGTGCCGTGGTTCTTTATCCTGTCCACCTTCACACAGAGAGCACATTGGGCACCGCCATATCCCCTATGGACTGTGCCAAATATGCGTGATCTTCCCTCCTCCCCCCCCCCCCCCCCCAAAAAAAAAACAAAACAGAAAAAGCAGTGAAGCACTGCCGACTCAGTACATCCGCGAAAATCCAAAATGGAGGTCCTCCCTCCCTTCTGTGAAAAAGTCCACAGTTCCTTCCGTGGCTTTTCAAAAGCACTGCCCAGCAGGAGCGGCGCATGAGATACTGAAAGGACGCAGTGGCCTGCACGACCTCTGGCACGACCCTGAAAGGAATCCGCCGCGGTAGTCCGGTCATGGTGCGTGACTGCTCACCCGAAAGAAGAGGTTTCGGTCCTGACCGAGGCCGTAGCATTTTCGACACGGCTACGACAGTGTTAAGAGGAACGTGTACTGTACTTTATCAGTGCACGTTAAAAAAAAAAAAAGAAACCGCAGGTGGTCAAAACTTTTCCAGAGACACCCACTAATGCGGCGTGTCTCACAATCGTATCGTGGTTCTGGCACCTAACTGAAGCCACAGCGATTGTTGTTGTTTTGTTTTGTTTTGTGGGGTTTAACGTCCCAAAACCAGCTCTGATTATGAGAGACGCCGTAGTGGAGGGCTCCGGAAATTTCGACCACCTGGGGTTCTTTAACGTGCACTGACATCGCACAGCACGCAGGCCTCAACATTTCGCCTCCATCGAAATGCAGCCGCCGCGGCCGGGATTCGATCCCGCGACCCTCGGATCAGCAGCCGAGTACCATAACCACTAGACCACCGCGGCGGGGCGCCACAGCGATTGTTATCGACCCTGAAAGCAAGCGGGGCATTGCAGTCGCAGTGCAACACTTCGTGTAAACGAAAGGTTGTCGTCGCTTGCAGCTCGAACCGCATGCGGAAGAGAGGCGGTCTTCTCGGAACGATACAGAGACGAGCATGCGTCGCCTCTTTCGCACAAAGAGAAGCAGGAAGAGCAAAACGAGAGCAGAGAACGGTGGTTCCTCTGGGTTCCCCGGACAACCACGTGCACAGAGCCCCGTCACGGTTGTCTAGTGGTTATGGCACTCGGCTGCTGATCCGAAGGTCGCGGGATCGAATCCTGGCCGCGGCGGCTGCATTTCGATGGAGGCGAAATGTTGAGGCTCGTGTGCTGTGCGATGTCATCATCATCATCATCAGCCTGTTTAGGTCCACTGCAGGACGAAGGCCTCTCCCAACGATTTCCACTCCACCCTATCCTAAGCGAGTTGGTTGGTTCCACTTTATGCCCGCAAACTTCTTAATTTCATCGCTCCATCTAACCTTTTGCCTGCCTCTGTTGTGTTTTCCCTCTCTTGGTATCCATTCCGTCGCTCTTACAGTCCATCTGTTATCTTTTCTCCTCATGACATGTCCTGCCCAGGCCCACTTCTTTCTTTTAATTGATAACATAATATCGGCTACTCCTGTCTGTTCTCTGATCCATTCCGCTAGTTTTCTATCTCTTAGCGTTACCCCTATCATTTTTCTTTCCATTGCACGTTGCGCGCTCCTTAGTTTCATCTCTAGTTTTTTTCGTTATCCTCCACGTTTCTGCACCGTACGTTAGTACTGGGAGAATGCAGTGATTGAATACTTTTCGCTTTAGTGAGTGCACCATAAAGAACCGCAGGTGGTCGAATATTTCCGGAGACCTCCACTACGGCGTCTCTCATAATCAGAGCTGGTTTTGGGACGTCAAACCCCACAAATCAATCAATCAACCATGTGCATATAATGGTATACTGATTTGGGCTGCTTGGTAGCTGTTCATGGTGAGGCTATTTTGCGCACCCTAAAGAACGAGGGACACACAGAAAGACAAAGACAAGCGCCAACTTACAACTGGATTTTAATGGAAAGAAGGAAGGTGTTCTTATACAAAACGGAAGAAGGAACATGGCGAAAATGCCAGAGGCCCGTGTACTGTGCGTTGTCAGTGCACGTTAAAGAACCCCCCAGCTGGTCCAAATTTCCGGAGCCATCCACTACGGCCTTTCTCTCCTTCCTATCTCTTTCACTCCCTTTCCCCGCCTCCACAGACGCTAAGCCGTGCTCCTACCATGGGCTGCAGAAATTAGCGTCCTTTCATCATCATCATCATCATCATCATCATCATCATCAATATTTGATTAAGCACGACGGTATGATGTCGCTTTTCATTTGACGTCACTCACGCTGAGTACAAAAACATCTTCCTTCTTTCCATTAAAAACCTCTTGTAAGTTTGCGCTCGTCTTTGTCGTTCTCTGGGTCCTTCGTTCTCAAAACGCAGTCTACAAATCTCCCCTGGTAGCGAAGTCATGTGAAAGTAACTTTGCTTGATCATAATGGCTACATGATTTTGGTTGGCCGTTACATCGGTTGGCTACCCGATCTTGATTGAACAGCGATTCCCCCTGTAGGCAGAAGCAAGGAAACCACCTTTCGACGACCTTCGCACAAATAAAAGAACAAAGAAAATGTCATTCTCCCCCAGACAATTGCTGAAACTCACCTCTACGTGCCATAAAATGCGACAAATTTCGTTCAAATCTGTCCGTGGAGGGTTCGTCATGAAAGCGCTTTTGCATTTTACACGCACATATGCATATTGAAATTGAATTGCGAAGATGGGAGTTGGAAAAGCAAAGAAGGGGGGAGGGGGGGGGGGGGCAGGGCTTATAAGCACTTCTTCTTGGAGCGAAATTGGGACAAAAAGGACGCGGTGACAACATAAGCGCCCCCTTGTGTCTTCCCTTTGTCCTACTTCGCGAAGAATTGAAATAAGTCTGGAGAAGCGAGGCTATCTTCGGGTTTGTGTGTGAGCGTGTGTGTGTGTGCGTGAGAGAGAGAGAGAGAGGGGTCTTTTTATAGGCACCGGAATCCGAGTCGCATATTCCAGCTGGAAAAAAGATGCCTCGTGAGGCACACTGAATGGCTAAGTTATGCAAATCAGGGTTCCGTCAAGTTCCTTCTAATCTAATTTGCTTTTTCTTGATCTGTTTTTCCACGATGCATATGCGCTCACTGAAAGAACAAAAAAAGCACGAAGAAGTAAGCGCGACCCCCTCCGATGTGGGCAGAAACGTTGCTGGGCATTGCGCATACGCTTCACAAGAGAAGAAAGAAATATAACAGATAAAGGAATAAAAAAGATGGCAACGCCTGTAAAGCCAATCAATAAGTAAGGCTATAGCTACACGTTGTTTCCTGCGCTTGGGGTAAGCCACGTTCGCAGTAGGTGTGGTGCTTATGTGCCTCTGTGCGTTTTATGTTCCCGTGTTTCTTTCTATTCTAGAGGCAAGGATTTTCTTAATATTGCGACATATTTTTACTCTCTCTCACTCTTTTGCTCCTTGCTCTTTCCAGCGAGGCAGACGAAGTGGAGTCGGTGTCGAAAGATACGTATATACATCTCTCCAAGGAGAATTGCTTAATTCGCTATAAGGTTTGGTACGCATTAGGATTTATTTTTCGGTTTTGTCCTAAGTGTCATTCTTGCATAATTAAATGCTCACTTAATTTCTTGGTTTAGACAAATGAGTTATTATTATTATTATTATTATTATTATTATTATTATTATTATTATTATTATTATTATTGTTGTTGTTGTTGTTGTTGTTGTTGTTGAATCCGTGCACATGGAGAAAGGGATGGAGGAGAGTGTTGTTATGTGGGGTTTAACGTCCCAAAACCAGTTCTGATTATGAGAGGCGCCGTAGTGGAGGGCTCCGGAAATTTTGACCACCTGGGGTTCTTTAACGTGCACTGACATCGCACAGCACACGGGCCTCAACATTTCGCCTCCATAGAAACGCAGCCGCCGCGGCCGGGATTCGATCCCGCGACCCTCGGATCTGCAGCCGAGTACCGTAGCCACTAGACCACCGTGGCGGGGCATGGAGGAGAGTGAAAGTTGGTGTGAAAACTATCTATATAGGACATGACTGTTACAGGACTATGTATACGGATTTCAGTGGAAACATACGTGAATATGTAGCGGCTCATTTCAGTTGGGCAGTTAGTCGAAATTTCCGGAGCCGTCGACTGCAGCGGGTCTCGTTATCATGTTGTGAGTTCGACGCGTAAAATCTTCACAGTTATTATTTATTATTGGATTCCCGAACTGTGCATGTACCGCTCGTGCCGACTGCGTGATGTCGACGCTTACGTTATGATGATGATGATGATGATGATTGTGGTTTGGTTAGGAAAGGACGCTAATCGCACGTTCGGGCGACTGCGTGATGTCGACGCTTACGTTATGTACACGTACGCACGTACTCTATACGTACGGGTGTCACCGCGTGGCCTTGGCGAGCGCGTCGAACAATGCAAGGTCGTCGGTCGACCGCCTCTGGCCAAACACTCCGCGCCTTTTGGCTACGCGTCGCCAACATCGCGCCTGTCGACGATGAACCGCACGTGACGTATGTACTATGTATGTTATGTATGTATGTATGTATGTATGTATGTATGTATGTATGTATGTATGTATGTATGTATGTATGTATGTATGTATGTATGTGTGTGTGTGTGTGTGTGTGTGTGTGGGTGTGTGTGGTGTGTGTGCGCGCGCGCGCGCGTGTGTGTGTGTGTACATCGCAGAACACCCCGTCATAAGACTTCGTTTGTTATTATATTAATGTTCTAACGAGTCTATACTCTGTATCGGTAGACAGCTCCGACCACACGTATCGAAAACGATCACGTATATGGTCGGCCACGATGGCAAATAACGGCCCAGTTAAAGTACTACAATCCGAGGTAATAAAGAAACAGCTGTAGATAATGCTATAAGCATCTCCTCGGGCTTCGTAATCCCTGTTTCTTCCTGAATCATACGGATACAAGGCAGAAGGAGGCAGTGGGAGAGAGACAGAGAGAGAGTTACTATATATGACGTTGAAACGCTGTGCAAAGATTCAGCGTTACCTGCCCCCCCCCCCCCCCCCCCAAACCTTTCTTTTTTTCTTTCTATCTCTTCAAATGAGAATGTGCTCTCGCCCGAGGTCTCTCAGGGCCTGCCGATCAATCACTTTGTGTCTCGCAATTATGAGGGTCTCAGAACGCTTGCGATGAGTGACTGTAATCCCGTCTACTTCGAGCTCTCGCTTCGTCGCTTCGCCATCATCGCGGCATTATACAGTTTCGTAACACGAATGCAGTCTCCGTCAACCCGCACGCTTGGTATGATTACTTATCCCCACTTCATCCGTTGATTTCTTTACGTCTTTTATTCCGACGTCCCGTGTTCTTTTCCACTACATTTCGTCCAAGAGACCCCGTTTTGAAAATAGCAAGCCCTTTACCAAAAGCAGTGCTCACATATCTTCGCTTTTCACTAAACCACGTTCGTGTGCACATGCGACCAGTCGTGTGTATATCATTATTAATGTTGCTACACACACTCAAGCACTGTGGAGTACAGGGCTAACCAACGATGGGGCAAACACGCCTCGAGGCCACAGAAGAGGAGGAAGAAGCTCACGCTCTTGAATATCGCATGCCGGCAGACGCAGTGCGCCGCCATCCTCCAGTCAACGACAAAGGCCAGAGGGCTTGCTCGGAGTGAAGTCCCCAGGACCTCAGATCAGCGAAGAGAACCCCGACACCAGCGGTGGCCCGGACCACAACCACGTGTGCAGAGCTCAGAAGGCCAGCAGGTGATCGCGACTACAGCGACACGATAAAAAGGTGAGCGGCATAGTGTCCACATATGGCTGAACCACAGGGCTGAACCATAGGCAAAGGCCGGCTTCACCCGTCGCGGTAAGGTTCAGCGGGCGTTGCCACTCCAGAATTTCTTTTTAAACCTCCTTGGCTGACACCTTGGCCTCGTGCAAAGCGTCATTTTTTGTCACCACTATAAGTAGTCCGCTAGCTTCCGGTAGGTGGCGCAAGGCCAGATCGTAGTTTACTGAAACAGGTCCTCACGTCAGAGTCACGTGAAATTTTTTGGGCCGGTGACATGTCACGTGATAACAATATGATAGATCTGTGGGGGGAAATGCCACGTCACATTTATGTGACTTTTGGCGGGAGCATGTCACGTGATAGTCGTGTGATATTTTGGCGGAAATATGTCATGTGACATAGCGTTACGTGAATTTACCATCTTCATCACCATTTTCGTCGTCATTGTCTTATTCATCGTTATTATCTCCATAATCATCATCATTACGTTCATCGTCACCTTCGTCAGCTCCCCATCAAGCGTCATTGTTACGTCATGTAAGGTGATGTAGGATGATGTGGAGGCCATACAGGGTTATACTGGTAGATGTATAGCGTCGCCTGGTAGCTAGACAAGGTCATTTCAAGGTCATATTTCGTGTAATAGAACTCGCTGCTGGGCTAGTTGGTGCATTGTACTTGTACATGTTCCCTCGTCTCGTCCTTGTCCTATGCTGCGCCACTGTTCTTTATTTTAATGATATTTCGTGATAGGACGACTTTGGCTAGCTTGAGCAGCTTCGCTGCTTAAAAAGAAAAGAAAAACAAATAAAAGCCTGACGCTGCCCCTGTTGTCAATGAAAGGCAGCTGTCAGTCGCCGCGGTGTGAACGCGCCCTTGACCGTGAACGCACTTCGCAGATGAACGCCGACAGAGCGAACAGCGGCGTGCAACAGCTCCCCAAGCGTCCGGGGGCGGCAACAACCTCGGCGGCACCGCCATGCCGTCGTCGGCGGCGGGGGCAACAGCAACGGCAACAGCAACGGGAGCGTCGACGCCCGTGACCGAGCTGGACCGCGTGGTGGCGTACGCGAACCGCTTCTCCATCAAGCTGTTCAAGCACGTGGCCGCGCTCGACCCCCGCTCGACGGTGTGCATCGGCCCGTTCGGCGTGTTCAAGACGCTGTGCATGGCGTACGCCGGGGCGCAGGGAAACACCGAGCACCAGATGGCCAAGGCGTTCAAGGCACGCCCCTTTATTTATATAGAGCTCTCTCTCTCTCACTCCGTTTATGCACTGACATCGCACAGCACACGGGCCTCAACATTTCGCCTCCATCGAAATGCAGCCGCCGCGGCCGGGATTCGATCCCGCGACCCTCGGATCTGCAGCCGAGTACCTTAGCCACTAGACCACCGTGGCGGGGCCTCCGTTTAAGTGGGCATTTTCGTTTAAAAGAACACTAAAGTATATATTAAAGTAGGGTCACTAAATTAACGACACAAAAGTGTGTATATTTAAGTACGTATATACATCGCTTTCAATTTCGTTTCTTTCCATACTTACAACTGTGTATGTATTCGCGTTTTCTGCCCCTCCTGCTTGGACCCACATTAGGGGTCTGCAGTATTGTATAAACAACGTGAGAAACAATTTTTCTCCCGTTAGTAGACTGGCCTTTCGCAATGCCAAAAAAAACACCAATTTTGCGAAGAGGGGACCCTAGATAAGATGGGAAACCCGCAGAGATAAAATACGGGTGCCGACACCGCTTCGAAGTTCGAGCACAAAAACGCGTGACGTCACAGATGTTTGAAGGCGTCTGCTAAGGCCTACATAGCTATTTATCGCAGCTAAAACGTACGCTGTGTTCCAAGGAAGCCAGAGACATAACACGGGGAGTTTGAGAACAATTGATGGAGCGAATTTAGCGAGAATACGAAAAAAAAAAGAAAAGAAATAGGGCCTTGTGACATCACGAGGCCGTTGTTCCGGTGCGAATTTCAAAACTTAAAGCTCCGACATCCATTTTCTCTTTTAATATTGAACATAAAATTGCAAAGCTAATGGCAATCGAGTTCTCAAAATATTATTTATAATTCAAAATCGCTTTAAAGGGAAACATAAGTCCGGCGCTCTGCATACCTGTCTATTGCTTTCATTAGGCGTCTCGTTATGAGCAAATAAGAGTTCCACCAGGGTGCCTCAATAACGTTTTTTGAAAAGAGTATTTGAGGGACCCTGCATGGTTGCACTAAAGTGAAAGCCGTACGAAGTGGGGAGCAGTGATTTGCCTGAGTTTCCGTTATGTTTCTGCTGTGTTTATCGTCGGCGTTTTCGAAGTATTTATGCTTTATTTGATCGCACTGTGAGATTAATGCTTGACTTGATGTCATTTCATTATGCAATTAATTACCTTTAGCGTGTACCTTTTATTTTACTGTCCTAATCCGGTTTATCATGAGTCCATTTTAACTAGTTTTCGTCAGTTATTAGCATGTTATTGCCGTGTATTGGAGTGCTGCTTCCTGAACGTGAGCCCTAAAGTGCTCCGCACGAAAGAAAAGGCGTGCAGGAGTTGTCCATTAGCGATTGCAAGGCGCCTACAAATAAATAAATAAACCAATAGACCAATAAACACGGCTGATATGATCTGAAGCCACCACACCATTAGACAGGGCAGTGAGGGGTTGAGGTGCTCTCTTACGTCGTTGTATAAGCTAGTGTATACATATCATATACGCTGTATTACGTTTGACATCTCTTTAGTCAAGCAATACGGGTGACAAGGATGGAATACGTTTATAACAAAGCCACGGTTACAACAAATTACGCACCCCATCCCCCGTCCCCCTCACAAAGCTTCCATACAACGAAGCTCGTAACTGTATACACACATCGCAGGTGAACAAGCGCTTCGATATGGGCGGCGCCTTCCAGACGCTGCTGCCGCTGCTGCGAAACAGGAGCCTCGAGATGCGCCAGGAGATGGCGAGCCACGCGTTCATCGAGCGCAGTCTGCAGCTGGCACCGTGCTTCGAGGACGTGCTCGAGAGGAAGTACCAGGCCGAGCTGCGCCGGGTCGAGATGAAGGTATATATATATATATATATATATATATATATATATATATATATATATATATATATATATATATATATATATATATATATATATATATATATATAAAGCAGGACGCTTTATAGTTTAGTTACTGAGACATTCAGACGTCACTGGAGAGCATGAGCATAAAGAGAACGTCTGGTTCGCTTGAGCGCTTCTGCAGTCTTCTCGCTAAAACAACGCGCTTCTTCGAAATGACGGTTGCGTAGATACGCGTGGTCCCAATGCAGTCTTTCACTTCGGGACCTCCTTTTGTATAGTTTCACCACGTAATCCATGCACTAATTTACAATAAAAATTGAATCTGATTCCGATTCTACGACCCTTTTTAGTGGGTTAGGAGAGCAGCACGTGCACGTACTTTACTCCGAGTTCAATGAATTTTGTTAGGCATGCGCAGCGATATCCCTCGATACAAAGAAATATCGGTTTATTCGAAGTTAACTCCCCCAGCCTTTCAAAAAAAAAAAAAAAAAAAGGAAAGTTGAAGCTTCGCAAAATTCGGCGGGACGATACTTCCCACGCACTGTGGTAGATTTCCAATGCACAAGGCCCCATAAATACGTGCATAGAAAGAGCAAGGTGCTCGTTTAAATCATCCTAGAAATTCGAATATCAAGTTTTTTTCGTGAAATCGATATTTTGACTATAAACGTCTACATAAGTATAACAACACGTAAAAGAAAGACACGGACCAGGAAGCCACGGGACAATGGCCTTCCGTGTCGTTCGTTTTTCTGCTGTTATACTTATCAAGATATGGATCCCCAACTAGCCTGCCAACAATCCTTGTTGACTGGACGCGTTCCTTAGCAGACTGCTCCGAGTGTAGTTACATTCAAGTATAAAAGTTTCTGTGTCTGTAACTTCGAGATGACGATTCTTATAAACGTTTATTGACATTCCGTTTGAAATAATCTGTTCGCTGTAATAAAAAGCTGCTATGCAGTCTAGATTTCTGGTAATTTTTGTTTGCCTTTCTTTACCGAAGCTTCTATTTTCACACGTTAACGGTGCCTCCACCTCGTGATGACTGTTGGCAGGACGAACCGGACAACGTCCGCGAGCAGGTCAACTCGACGATCGAGAAGGACACTTCGGGTGCGATACCCCGGCTGCTGGTCAGCGGGGTGACAGACCCCGACTCCCGGATCGTGCTCTGCGACTCGATATTCATCAAGGCCAGCTGGGAGACCGTGTTCCCCGTGAGTGGACAGTTGGCACTCTTTTCAATTGCACTTCATAGTTATAGCTGGTTTTGATACGTAAAAAAAGATCTTATCAATTATTATAGTTTGTGGTCATTCCCACATTTTTTGTTGTACGAGAAAAACAAACACAAATTTATCAATTCTCAATTTTTCAAAGAAAATTGGGAGACTTGTAGATATATCAGAAGGCCAACGCGTATATACGAAAGGGAGAAAAAGAAACCATGGTTATGGACAACTACGAAACCAACACAATATTCGATGGAATCAAAGCGATCGAATGTGTCTCAATAGAATGCGTGCGAAGCACATGTGACAACGCGCACAATCGTAGCCAGGAGCCAGCGGAACACCCTCGGCGGTATGAATATTAATGAGTGTCAGTCACGGGAAAATGGAGGCTAAGTGCACAACATCGGAACGCCCTTGAGGGTGCAGTCTCTGCTACTGCGGTAAGCGTTTCAGCTAGGGTTCAGTGAAACGCCTTTGAAGGAGCAATATTCTTAGGAGTGATAAAGATATGAGTGCAGCGTGTGCGGTGACGTCACAACCTTCCCGTCACCAGAAATATGGAACTGGCGCCAAAGAAATGCCAGTGGCGAGGTCATTGAGTGATGCCAGCCTTTCCGAACTTGACAGCGACGATTTGAGCGCTGAAGTATCGCTGTTTTGCTTTTGACGGTCCGCTGGCTCGGGTAGGCAGCGTTGAAGGTGATGACGTAAAAAACACAGGGTGGCCCTCGTGGGAATCCGCTAAAAAATTTTAAAATTCATTTACAGGGAAGCTAAATGACCTACATCCGCCTGACTTGACATATATTATTACGGCACCGAGGAGAATATATATTGAAAATTTCATTGAGATCCGTGCACACTGAAAAATCGCCGAAGTTGCCCTCTAAGAAATGCATTAGCGTTTGAAGAAACAAAACTTCCACTGCAGGTGTCCGCTGCGGCGACCGAGAAGCACCCGTATACGGTGAGCACGAGTCGGTCCGCAGGCGGCTCCATGGCCGCGGGCTCGGACCGCGGGCCCGAGTTGGTCCGCATCTCGGGCGTCTACCGACACTGCCGGGACGCCGAGAACAAACTGCTCGCCGTAGAGGTACGACTGCCACTTCTCGTTGTCACCTATTCGCTTTTCACCTGTTTCAGATACTGTATACAAGTGTACAGGCGCGAGGTAAAGTCGAGGTAAAGAAGAAAAAGATGGATATGGGTAGGTCACGTGACGAGAAGGCTAGACCACCGATGGACAGTTAGAACGACGGAATGGATACCTAGAGAGGGCAAGTGCAACCGTGGACGACAGAGAGTAAGGTGGAGTGACGAAATTAAGAAGTTCGCGGGCGTCAAATTCAATCAGCTTGCACGGGACAGGAAAGGATGAAGAGCATTGGGAGAGTCCGGCAGTGAACATAAGATGGGCTGATGATGATGATGATGATGATGATGATGATGAAGCTTCAACATAGTTCAACATCTCAAAAGGGGAACTCAGGCGGTTTTTTTCACCGTATTTGGATATCGCTGTTCACAATGGCACTAACAGTCTTGTAGCAGGCAGATCAACTTTTCTGAGAAACTAACCATTAATTTTAAATAAACGAATACAGACCGAAACCGAAACGGGCAGATGCTTCGTGTGGCGTAAGCAGTGACGTCACAGCCTCCCCGCCATCAGAGACTGTTAGTACTATAATTATCATCACGGTAGCGTTATCATCGTTATCGAGCACCACACCACTCGAATCCGTGGAACGGATTCATTCGAAGTAGAAATATCCCGGCTCTATCATATATATTGAAAAGCCCCGCCGCGGTGGTCTAGTGGCTAAGGTACTCGGCTGCTGATCCGAGGGTCGCGGGGTCGGATCCCGGCCGCGGCGGCTGCATTTCGATGGAGGCGAAATGCTGAGGCCCGTGTGCTGTGCGATGTCAGTGCACGTTAAAGAACCTCGGGTGGTCGAAATTTCCGGAGCCCTCCACTACGGCGTCTCTCATAATCGGAGCTGGTTTTGGGACGTTAAACCCCACATAACAACATATATATTGAATAATCCTGAATTAGGAATGTCGTGACTCTAGACGTTCACACAACGGCTACACTGAAAATATAACTGTGATATCTGAATAAATGTACAAATTCAGAAAAAAAGGCTGTCGCCAGGACATTTTTCCCTTTCTATCTCTTTTGTTTGTTTGTTTGTTTGTTTGTTTGTTTGTTTGCACAAGTTATACGGGGTAAAGCCGAGTCCACTAACCTTTTCCTATCACGACCTCCATCGCCAAAGTGTGCTGGGTGCTTCGTTAGATCGAATTAAATTCCTATGCGTACAACACGCGAGAAGCTGCTTAAATAAATGACCGCGCCGCTCAAAGCCACGCGTCGTTCAACGTAGATCGATGGGAAGTTGTTTGCCCTCACTATGCACTGCACACGTATTATACACTCACCCTCGCCTATACACCCGCGCACGGTTAGTTCTAAAGCGATATACCCTTGCCTAGTTTTCCGAGAGATTCGTTTAAACGTATTAGTCTCGTCTAACGCATTACGAAACCTTCCGATCGAACGCTTCGGTCGGATTGCAAAACTTTTTTTTTTTTTTTCGCCGACGCTTTAATCGCGATCAGAAATGACCCCGCGTGGCGCAGAGCGCTGTTGCGGAACACTGCGTCATGGTGAGATGTCCGAGACACTTAATTCCGGCGCGCGAACTGTAATCGAACGGTATCGATCGACGGAAAAAAAATCGATGGTATATCAACTGGAGTCTATAACCACACGTCTCCTTTCTTTCTTTGGCCTTGATGTCGTTAACGTGCGCGCTTAAAATGAGTGCCGAGGAAGCTAGGACATAGGGGCCCTGTTTTCTTTTCCTTTTTCTTGACTATTTGCGATGCAAGGAAAACGTTGGTCAATGCGATGGGGATATTTTTATTTATTTATTTATTTATTTATTTATTTATTTTAAGGCGTTGTTCGCCCATTTCCCATGATTCTCCCTTTTAATTTTATTTTTATGACTGGGCTTCAAGATTGTCATGTGACGTCGTACCCCTATAGCTTTTTATCTCTTCCTCCATGCGATTCCACATCGTTACTGAAAGCCGCACTCAAGATTATCGATGCTGTATGGGCTTGGCTTGGAGAGTGCATGCCCGAATCTCGGGGGACACAGATTACGACTTGGCTTGCTTCGTTTATCACCTACAGCCGGCGCCACTTGACGGCGACAAACAACGCTACGCGCCATCCGGTATTGCGCTACGCCGTAAAACCGTTTAACTGCGCTAATATACACGGGCAAAGAACTTATTCAATAATTACTGTGCCACGATTAAGAAAGTACAATAACTCCCCTTATGCTTCCCTAGGCTTCATTGTCTGATGGCTTCAGTTAGTTGTTACGGACAAAGAAGAGGCAGACAATACCTGCGCGCGCCTTGTCTGCAGGGTGTCGGAACGAAATGTTTTTCGTTCCGGTTTTCGTTTCGTTCCACAGAAAAAAATTCCGTTCCGTTTTCGTTCCGGAACAAAAAGAAAACGTTCCGTAACGGTTCATAACGTTTTTTTTTTTTCTATAAGAACAACGAACAAAATACTTAATATTAAAAGTATCTTTTAAAAACAGCAGAAAATACTGAACTTATACATAAAAATGCAATAATAATTGTTGGGGTTTTACGTCCCAAAGCCACGATCTGACTATGAGGGAAGTCGCAAAACGTTTCGAAGCAAGGACACAACAAAACCTTGGTATTTATTTTTCCTCAAATTTCAATCCCGAATTTTCGTCAGGGGGGGGGGGGGGGGGGGGGAGGGGGCACTCGATTTCAGAAGCAGCAGGTCATCAAGTATACTCGCCGCTAAGCGAGACCGCTGCTCTGACCAAAACGAACTTGAGTGACGAAAATGCCCTCTCAACGCTGACTTGTGTGGCTGGCACACTAAGGGCCACTTGTGTTGAAATCTACAGCTCCGGTGTCCGCTCTTTGCGCTCGTCCCTAAATTTCAACACATTCGTGCTTCTTGGAAGGCGCGGCTCCTTGTCCAGCATTTCCAGTAAGAGGGCGATGACCGTTGATGATGTTGCCCACGTTGCAAGACCTCGGTTGTTCCGGATCGCAAAGTTTTCCCGTGAACCGAAAAACGATAAAAAATATTTCGTTTTTGCTCCGGAACGAAATAATAAATAAAGTTCCGGTTACGTTTTCGTTCCGGTCAAAAATATCGTTTTTTTCGTTCTTCGTTTTCGTTTTTCGTTCCGTTCCGACACTCTGCTTGTCTGCCTCGTCTTTGTCCGCTGAACAGATCGCTAAAGACGATTGAGAACAGGGAATGTCGCTGGAGCCAACGTTTTGACAAGTGGGCTTGTCTTCGTGAGGACGTCCTGACGAAGCCAAGTTCACTTGTCGAAACGTTGGCTCCAGCGACATTCCCTGTTCTACATCGTTTTTAGCGATCTGTTGATCGATTGAAGCCTCCACCTTCCCCCGAGCTTCTCTTCGTCCGTGTGTGTTAGTGAAGTTAAAAAAAAATTACACCATCTTCAGCTAAAGGGAACCATGTGTGGATGCGAAGCAGCGGGGAGATGGTTAGCTTGAGCGGGAGATAGTGTAATTTGTTGAGCGGACGAGAATGGCGGTGGTTGCGTGATGGCCCGAGTGCTCATACCCCGGAACTACCGTGGCGCCCCCAGCGGAGTATGCAGCCGTCGCACCACCTGTCGTGCGCGCCACTCCGTAGAGTAGAGGATTCCTAGGGGAGAGAAAGAGGGGAGCGTAGGAGAGGAGAGAGAGAGGAGGAGGGGAAGCGCATGCGCAGTGGGGTGTGGACACCGCGGGACGGAGGGACAGAGTCCCCGCCATAAGCTGCTCCGCATCTAAAAAGTCTTAAGATGTATGTCTCAAGAAGGAAAATATGGAGCGCTAAAAATACGACACACAAAGAGGCAACACACAGGACTGGCGCCCCAAGTCTGTCTAGTCACCGACTAGACCGACTTCGCTACGCCTCTGCGGGCTACTTCGCTACGCCTCTGCGTGTAGCGGCACACTGGACACGCTAAAATTCCCTATTATAGTGGTCTCGAAGCCAGGACGCCCCCTCGCACACGTCTGGCCCTCTCGCAGGTCCCGCTGCGTGGCGGTCAGCTGAGCCTGTTGCTGTTCCTGGCCGACAATGCGCCCAGCCTGCGCCGCTTCCACAAGCACCTGTCGCTCGACCTCTACGAGAGGCTGCTCGACAAGCTGCAGGACACCGGGGAACGCATATCGGTACGCATACATACACTCGATCACGCACGTACGCTGACATCACGCAGGCACTATTCGAAATTGAACACTTTGACAAGAGCTGCCTGGTCTGGTTGGGAACTTCATTACAACTTCGGGGAGGAGACTCCAACAATGATGCAATATCACGTGACATTTCTTAGAGATTTCGATTTATGTGTATACGTACTTTATATATATATATATGGGACATGACGGCGACGGCAGAAACCCGTCTAGACTGTCAATTATAATTGCTATCGCAACAAAAAACACTGCAAGAGCCTGCTCGTGTCAGGGGTGTCCGCCTCCTTATCCATGCACATAAGACGCCGCCTGCGCGTACGATGAACCGCCATTGGTTGAATCGGTTAGCGTGGTGGCCTCGCAACAGGGAGGTCTAAGGTTGGAATCCGCAGCCCGGGGAGAAATCTTTGTTTGCAGTCTATCTCATTTCTGCGCACCCTACTTTCACATCAAGAACGCCATTTAGGGTGAGCCGCCGTGCATCCGTTAGCACCGTACCACTGCGGTGGCAATTCAAAAGGAATGCAGCAAACCACGTGAGCGTCCTCCGGTTGCGAATGCCTTCGGCCTTACTTCGGCCCCAAGTAGCGCTGCGGTTAGAGGCAGAGAAACTATAAAGCACACAATAGGACCGTTCTTTCCTTGTACTCGCACGCTATACCATCGTGAAATGGCAATAAAAATATATACACTGCTTGCTACAGTTGCAGGCCCCTCCGCGACGACGACGGGCTTATATGACATCGATGCGACTTGTTCACGTCGTATGTAGCTCCGGGAACAATGGAATGTGAACCTTGAATATGGCAGGTGACATGCACAGCCGCTCTGTTAAGTTTATCTGCGTGGTCTTCGCTCGCGAGTACTATCAGCGAGGATAGAAAGAAGACGTATAAAAAAAAAGAAAGAAAAGCTGTCTTTACCCAGACCACGGTCGGTATATGTGTAGGTTCGATAGAGCTCTGAAAGTGGTTCAGCCGCAAACTATAAATAGGCAACTCGAGACGACGCGGCAACCCGAAAACCGTCCTTCGCGCGGAATCAAGAGCGAGCAAGTCTCTCAAAGCGGGGAGAAAAAAATATAATGGAAGCGGTCCCATGCATTGGACGCATTGCGTGTTCTCTCGGTGAGCACGCTTCTTGCAGTCGCGACCTGGTTCCCACGTATATGCTTCAGCGAGCGAGTCGAGTAAAACAAACAAAAAATTGAGCAGTCATAACTCGCTGTATAGTGCCGGGCATTATACAACTAAGAGTTGCACGGAGGAAAGGAGCTTCCTTGTTTGCGTGAGTGCGTTCCGTTGCATATAGAACTGCTTTCATCGTGACGTCTTCCCAATGTGATGGAGATATTTACAGACCTCGCAGGCTTCATTACGTGGAGGATGGAAAACGCTAGGAGAGGGCGTCACGTGACAATGTGGAAGCCTATATAGTCACAATGAATTCAAGACGGAGGATCATGGAAAATAGGCCCGAGCCACGTGATAGGCAAGCGGTTGATCCATGTATGTGTTCAAGCCTCACTAAATGTCACGACTTACCAAACGACGTCGAGCGGTCCGCCAACCATGCAGGCCGAATGCTATCAGAATCATGCGACGCCGCCGCTTAGCTTTTTTTTTTTTTCCTTTTTTTGTACCCTAAGGACCCGTTGCATTTTCGAAATGACACCTGAGTTTTACCGAAGTCATTGCTTGATGTCTCTCTGGTCGCTGTCTCAGGGAGACAACAACACGATGATAATCTACGTGTGTAATAATAATAAAACACACGCAAAAAGCATGAAAACAACAGGACGGCGCGTAAGACATGAATGGGCTAGTTACTGTATATATGACTTATATAAGTAGGGAGTTTATAAGTTATATAAGTAGTTATATAACTTATATAAGTAGGGAGCCATACAAGCCATATATACCCTGTATAGGTAACCATATAGGGTAACCTTAGAGTCGGCACGACTCGGGTAGAACACGCTCACAGCAAGAAAACATAAGGTTAATCTGCATTGTGCTGGTATGTGCACCATGTCTGGGAGCTATAGCACAGTGAAAACGTGAACAAGACGCCCAGTTGCATGCATTCGCCACTTGTTGAACTCTTCTAGTTCAAGCAGGTCATAAAGAAATGCACACAATGACGGCGTCCGAGGGTATTGGCGCCACTTTGGACATGTGGTGTACTTCTGAACTAAGCACTATATCAACCACCGACCATAGCAGCGGTTGAGATAGCGCTTGGTTGAGAAGCACCACGCCACGCGGAGGAAGTTCTTTCAACCGGAAACTTTTCTATCATTAATAAAATATCCAGATGAAAGTCGCGGTAAGGAGTGGAAATGACTTCTGGTGAAGGCGAGGGATTTCATAAGCTCACCTGGACAACGAAGACTTGAACCGCGGGATCTGACACACGACACAAGGCGGAGCAGACGACACCGTGGGTCCTGTCACCGCCGAAGACGGCGCAGACGATTTCGCATGTTGATCCTTATTGTTCAGAAGATAGCGCTGACGACACCAAGGAACATCGTTTTCCCCAGAAGTCAGTGCAGATATGCACACATCTCGTCTCTAGGTCTATATCCCAGGAGATAGTGCACCCGACACTGTTCTTCGTTAAACTGCAGAAGTTGGTGTGGGCAATTTGGCGCCTTGATCTACACTGCTGTAGACGGCTCACACAACGCCGTGACCCGTTGTGGCAGAAGTCAGCGCAGACTCTGCTGCAGAAGACGGTGCAGTCGATTTCGCCGTCTTGATCGTTGTGTACTCCAGAAGATTGTGCAGACGACGCCGTAAGGCCTCTTCACTGCTAAAGTCCGCGCAGACAATTCCACCGTCTTGTTATGTATACACTGCATGCAGTGGTGCAGACGTTACCGCGAGACTTCGTTACCTCAGAAAAACGCGCAGACGATTTCGTCCTTTTGGTCTATTGCAGCAGACGATACAGTGCAGACGACACCGTTAGGCCTCGCTACGGCAGAAGTAAGTGCAGACGGTTTTGTACCTTGTTATGCAGCAAGTACAAACACGGCGCGAAGCCAGCGGCAGCAGAAGCTGAAGGCGTCGTCCGCTTTATTTCCTGCCAGACTGGACGGCAGCTGCGGCCCGTTTTGTAATCCCCGCCGCTTGCCGCTGCGCTTGGGAAAAATACAGGCAAAGGCTTGTTGGTCGGTGGGGGTCTTCGCTTTCGCCGCCTGTAATGAGACGAGAGAGAAATGCGTACCGTAAATTAGGGGCGGGAGTTGGCAGTTGTTCTATTCTTTTTTTTTTTTTTGTTAATGTCTTTTTTTTAGGCAAGCAGCTGGTGACCGTAACGCCTCACGGCGAGGGAGTTTAACAGTCTATCGGTTCAAGGGGCCGTTCTGATACAGCTGCGCGTTTTGTTGCAGCGCAGAACGCGTGCAAACCGGCCATGATCTTGCCAAACAGGTGTAAACTCGCATGGCAAGCAGCCGTTCGGCCGAGTAACACATTCAACCCGTTTATATGCCGAGGGGACTGAATTCTCAAGACCATAGACCTTTTAGGGAGAAGCTGTATATGCGTATGTCCTGGATGACGCGTCGGCAGCCAAAACAGAGCGTATAACAAGTTTACAGCGGTGGGTCGATCCCGGGAGCAGTAACAGGGCGTGGAGCAGAGGTTCATGCGCAAAATAAAATCTGAATCAAGTGAACCAAGTGAGAATTAAATGTTAATCAAGGGCGCATTAAGTGGGCTAATGGTGACTCGGTGTTAATAAAACGGGAATTGAACGAGCGGATAAAATTAAAGAGATTCAATGGTGTCCTAAGTGAACAGTAATAACTAATCGTATACCGTATATGAGGTTCTGACCAAAAGTGTATCCGTCTATCAAGACCGGTCAACAGAGATTTTTGCAGCGCTGGGTCGATCCCAGAACCATAGCTTCGCTCGTCATCCCTCGGCACAGAGTGGAAGCGCACTGAATAGTTTATCTTGCCCCGTTTACGAAGTCCGCTCTTTCTATAGGCACCTAGTGACTTGTCCAGGTAGTCTTCATGCGCGGTACCAGAAGGCTTCAGCAATGTTATATAGCTTAATTAAGAGGTGAAACGATTACTTTACTCTAGAAGTGCAAGCTTTATTGAGGAGGGGCGGGACAGACAGAAGATCAGAAAACTTGTCTTCCGTATGTATTAAGCGATTAGACAAAAGGAAGAAATGATGGACAAGAAAATAAAATCTGCAACTTAGCAGCATCACGTGCTTATTAACCCTTCTTTATATAGATAGATACATAGATACATACATACCTACACACGCAAATACATACATACATACATACATACATACATACATACATACATACATACATACATACATACATACATACATACATACATACATACATACATACATACATACATACATACATACATACATACATGGTCTGTCCCACTTCCTGTTGCACACACAAAACTGTCCCATACATTTACTTCTTAAAGGCCTATTCTGGCGATTTTTTAGGTCAATGGATGTCAATGAAGTTTGCTGGGTATTGGTACACTTCCCTCATTTATGCGAGATCACAGGCATGAGAGATGCACAGATCGATCACAAATCAATTATTACTGATTCTCTCAAACCGCCCATTGAAGTCCCAATTTTATTGGCCACATTGTGTGGCGACAAAGCTTGTGGAGCGCCCGTTCGTAGAAAGAATAATGATTTGGGCAATTTCGAAAGTGTGATGCGCTAATACGAGAAAAAAAAATTGGTTTTCACTTCAGCGTTCCTATAATGTACATACACCTGGCCGGGTCGTCGTCGTAAATCACGGGCGACGAGTAGACGCGATCGATCAACGCCGCGTTCAAGAGCACGTCCCCCGGCGCAACAATTAACTCGCCGACGTTGCTAACACGGCGACGACGACGACGACAAACCACACGCGACGTGATCCGTCACGCCAACCGTTCGCACATTGTGTGGTACGCGACGAGACTCGTTTGTACAACGCGAAAGCGCGAGACAGCGCTGCAAGTGCTTTGCTGCACGTCGCTCCCGAGACGCGTGCACATATATCGTATAGAGCGCTACAGCCAATAAGAAAGGAATTACAGGCATCCAGTAAGGGTATTATAAGTGTGGAGCGCTAACGATGGAACAAGAAAATACGTCACACGCACGGGCACAGAAAAGACAACACGCTTAGGCACGTGTGTTGGCAACTGGGGAAAGCATTTTGGTGTGTTGGTTAGTGATTACAAGCAGAAGGCCGCAACAATGATGGGATGGATGAAGGGATATGTATAATATATCCTCTCTCTCCCACACACACACACACACACACACGTGTGTGTGTGCCGTGTGTGTGAGTGTGTGTGCAGAAGGATTGACTCACGGTGAAAGGGTGGTTTTATTCGACTTTTCGACCGGGGTCTGGTCTTCGTCAGAGTGAGTTGGTGCCGTAACACGTGCTGTTTTAGTGACACGTCATAGATATGCAAAAACCGCCGTGACTGAACACTTATGTGCGCATATAAAATCACTGCTTGTCCTGCACCAACTCACTCTGACGAAGACCAGACCTTGTTCGAAACGTGGATCGTCGAGTCGATCGTTCTGCCTTATATATATATATATATATATATATATATATATATATATATATATATATATATATATATATATATATATATATATATATATATATATATATTCCTGATATTACCATATATGGCATTTTTGCAACGGCGTTGGTCGTTAGTGAGCTCCATGGACTATACGTCGTGGCTTTCCTAATTGTCTCTGGCTAGCTACAGCGCTTCTTCAAATAAGGTTAAAAAAAAAGATGATAAGGAAAGAACAACGTACGAACGAGCTCAACCTTCAAAAACACTCTGGCATTTCTTCCTGGAAGATGCATCTGCGGGGACACTCGGCACCCAGCGACGAGATAGCGCATATGAGAGAGAACGAGGCAGATGGAGGGATATGCTATATGGAGAACAGGAATAGACACACCGTAAAGCCTTTAGCAGAGCACTATAGCAGAACCGAGAACCTCGGTTCTGAGAAATGTGGTTTTTTTTCCCCCCTTTTCCTTCGGGAACGCGAGGGCCGATCGCCGCTAAGTGGCCGGTTTCTCGTTACTTCCCCAATCCATCACGCAGCGTCTTCATAAGGGGCGCGTCCTTGACGAAGAAGCTGGAAGCTTTCCCGAGAAGGATTAAAGGGAAGAGAGAGAAGAATGGTGACGTAGATATAGAACAAAGGATGATGCGCGGGAAAACGGAAGGGGGAATGACAGCTTGAAACAATGGGAGAAAGGGAAGGTAACAAACAACTAAATAAGGGAAGACGCAAGGAACAAGAGAGGAAGCAAGAACCGAAAGGAAGAGAAAGCGAGCAACAAAGAATTAAGGAATGAAGAGAGATAAAAGAAAAGCTTCACCGTTAAAGGGGCCCTGCGAAACTGTGCCGATCAGGCGTGGAGGCTCCGGGGTCAACATGTGAGCCAAACATTATTGCACAGCATGCACTGCAGAATTACCAGTTTGGTTTCAGACATGGCTGGAAAACGCCCGCTATTCTTTCGACAAATGACGTCAAATGTGACGCAAACTATAGACTTGTACAGTATAACTACAGCGCCGCCTGGCTCTCTCGGCTTTCTTCGTTGCTCATTCAGAGAGATACGCGCACGTTTTCTTTATTTGTTGAATTCAAAACAACAAATAAGGCATAGCAGGCGAACTTTGTGCGATCCTGAAATCATTCAATGCTATATTCTGCCTCGAGCGACACAGTCGTGGCGCCGTCCCGTCACGGTGGGCTAGGGTACTCCGCTGCTGATCCGAAGGTCGCGGGATCGAATCCCTGCCGCGGCGGCTGCATTGCGATGGAGGCGAAATGTTGAGGACCGTGTGTGCTGTGTGATGTCAGTGCACGTTAAGGAACCCCGGGTGGTCGAAATTTCCGGAGCCCTCCACTATACGGCGTCTCTCGTAATCACCGCTGGTTTTGGGACTTGAAACCCCAGAAGTCAATCAATCAATCACTTGTCACAGCATTACATCTAGCGATATTCCCTGTTAAGTTAAAGGTAACTTAACAGGGAATGTCGCTAGATTTATTTATTTATTGAAAAATACCTTACAGGCCCAAAGGCATTGAGTAAAGGGGGGTTTACAATGAAATTACAGAAAAACTTGCAGGAACAGGTCTACGTTGAAGTGGATTTAGTGGAAATTACTGAACTTCTTTTGTAATTTGCATTCTTTCAGTCTCGATGCCCGCGCACAAAAATGGCCGAAGGGAGAGTTCCGATGGCGGGAATCCGAACTCTCGCAGCTCATCGGCACGCCGGGCGCTTTGCTGGCTTTGCGGTGGCCGCCGCTAGCGATAGCCCCAGGAGAGGCGCTCTCGCGGCTTCTGGTGCAGCGGCTGCCGCCGGCGGCGCTTCGCGCGTCGACTAGCGGCAGAGACGGCAGCAGACTCCGATCAATCGCAATATACCTCGTCCGACTCTCCCCACTCCACTACTGCAGTTTCGTTTCTTCCGCTTTCGGCACTCCCTCCCCGCCCTTTCCGACAACCACAGGAGCGCCCTAACCTCGGCGTTCGCCCCCCGGGGGGAGGCAAGCATCGCACAAAGCTCTCCTCCGGTGCGCTCCTACGGACACGGTTATTTACTCGGCCGAATAGAGTGGTGGAGGAAGGAGAAGGCTGAAGCCAAGAGGAGAGAGAGACAGACGTTTGTCGAGGATTAATTCGAGGCGAGACAGCGGGTGAGGAGGAGGCCATGATAGCGGCTAGAGATCGCCGGAAGGTTTCGCCTCTGGCGCTCGCGCAAGCTTTCGAGAGGCCAGCGGTCGGCTGCTGCCATCTCGCGGTTTTGCAGCTCTCCGCGCGACATGGACAGTTTAGTGGTGGGGGGCGGAGGGCTGACGTCCGGCGTAGAAGTCGAGGTCGTCAAGGTGTTGCTCTCTCGGCGAAGGAAACGGATCACGCTCTCGCTCCTCCGCGCCGTGTCGTCGTTTCAGAACCGCTCCGTCGAAAACGCACGGTTCGGTTAGACGCTATAGTTCGGAGTCATCTGACGTGCCGGACGTGTTCATTCTTCTAGGAACTTTGCTTTAAAGTACTTAGCCGAGATACCGACAGATGGCGCTTCGTTAGGAACTCGACGAATCATTGCGTTGTCGCGTGTTCATCGCTCATCGAACCTGAAATAACGCGCTGACGCCTTCCAATAGAAAGCACCGACTTAAATTGTTGCCCTTTTTAGTTGGCCTTTAGAAGTCCACAAGTGTCGAAGACTGGGCGAGTTCGTTCGCCCTACTTGAACTATAGTATAGCGCATTACGGAAAAAAGGAAACGGCCGAGCAGACCGACACAAGAGGACAGAGCGCTAACTTCCAACTGAGCTTTATTCGCAAATTGCATCAAATATGTAGACTTGTGCAATCATACAAGAATAACCGAACGTGCAGGCAAGGCCTTTAGAAGCGTTTACAGCTTTCAGAATTTGCCTCCAGTAGTATAAACGGCTGCTGATAGGACATCATGCCATGTCATGCGCAACCAGTACACAAGCCTCTGCGGCGCTAGACAGACAGCTCAGAGACGTTGGTGTATTGCCAGCTTTGAATCGTGTCTAATGGCCCGCCGTTTGCTGACTAAATATATGTACATACTTGTACAATATGTACGCACTTAACGGCATATATGTGCATATTTAACGGAACGTGTATACCTGCAAATTAACATTTTATATAGTTTATCCGAATTCACTCAGTTTATGACAAAAAAAATTCACGGCCTACAGACAATGGCACAGGTGGTGCTACCATTCCTGAGTATACGCAGATATAGCCTTTGTAACTTCTTTTCCTTTCAGTGCTCCCTACAGTTGATGGTCGGTGTACGTGTTGTCAACACCCCTTATATCCCGTGTCTGGACGCACCTCAGCTAGTAACATTATTCCACTATGAACCTCTACCAACGAGCTCAGCTTTCTCTCGTTCCAAGTTCAATCAATCCATTCGTAACTGAAGTAACTACAGCGCGCAAGACACAAGGACAAGAGAAGAGGAAACACACAGCGCTGACAACCTTTATTTGCGTAAACGCGGCCCATGATAAGTAGTGAGGCGACATGCGTACAAGGTTTGATAGTAAACACCTGTTGGTAAGAAATGGATGACAGTTCATTTTTTTTTTTTTGATGCTGGTACAGTGCAATCAAAGACAACTTATTTAATGATAACCGTTCAAATACGAAATTCTTTCTGTGATAGGGCTACTGTAGCGGAAGGGGAAATGTTGAAAGTCAGCGCTGTGTGTGCCCTCTTCTCATGTCCTTGTGTCTTGCGCGCTGTGGTTACTTCAGTTGCGTTTCACCAACAAGCCCAAATCTACACACTTCACAATCCATTCAACTGTTTCGGCAGGTGCTGGTGCCCAAGATGCACCTGGAAGAGATGGTGCAGCCCTCGTACGTGCTCAAGCACATGGGCTTCCTCGACCTGTTCGACGAGCACGCCAACCTGGCCGGCGTCGGCCAGAACCTGTTCGTCTCGGACATCATACACAAGGTGACGCTCACGATCGACTCCACGGGCGTCACGGCGGCCACCGCGGTGTCGCTATCGCTCACAAACTTCTACACCGAGGAGCTGCCCAAGGCGTACCGCGACGCGCCCAACAGCCGTCCCTTTCATCTACATCCTCAAGACGCAGGAGACGGACCTCATACTATTCGCGGGCGCCGTGCAGGACATCTGATGCCCGTGTCCAGGACGTATGCACGCGGCATATACCGTGGCTGCAATGTCGACGGTGGCGCCGCCCGAAGCGCGGTGTGGCGCCCCCTAGGTCAACGTTATTAGACGGAGCATTGCACATTGCGAAGGGTGGGGCTTCTGCACGGCCGTGTGGCCGTGACGGCCGTCCCGTGTCACAGTGCAGGACGGCTCGTTGCCTAGCAACGGAGTTTTCGTTAAATGCATGCGAACAAGCACGTTTATGGTCGCATGCTACCTGCGAAGCTCACCGACCACCTGTGACCGTGTCATTCCTTTTTTTTTTAATTGTCGGTAAGGCTTAGCTTGTAATATAAACAAATAGCATATTATATCAAATAGTACATATTGCACCTTTCTTCATTACCGTGAAGTCTTACCTTGGAATATAAGCATGCAGCGTATTGTAGTATGCAATCACATATTAGACTAACATTTCAGTTAATCTTATACTGCAAATAGCTTGCTCCATTAGATCGTTCTTTTTTTATATTTTTTTCGAACAGCGCCCCGTCGATCGGCGTTTACGCATTGAAACCCCTGAGCGATTCACACACATATACAGTCGCACCGTTATAACGAAGTAGCCTCGGGACCATAAGTCGGTCAGTTCGCGCTATATTCGATATTCGTTGTAGCAGTAGAGGTGACGCTCGTTTAATGAATCGGCACTCTGGTTCGCGTGAAAATCCCATATGCAAAAACGCACTGTTCTGCAGTTTTGGCCATCGGGAGTTTCTCGGCATCCGCACTGCTTTTATCGGTCGTTGACGGGGGTTAATTCGGTAGGTGGCGCAGCCAGTCGCGCGCGCGCGCGCGCGTTTGTGTGTGTGTGTGTGTAGCGCTCGACGACCTAAATCTCAGTAACATTTTTAAAAATATGCGGCTGTAAATTGCCTTTCAATATTTATTTTTGCTTTTTGCACTACCTTTCGAGCTCTTGAGCTCCGAGTGGACCTGATATCATTGTGCGTTACAGCCGACGTTTCCGGTTTCGTTTTAAAAATAAACGTCACAGAAATGCAGCATAGCCTACCAAACTTCGTACTTAGTTCGTTATAACCGATAATTCGTCGTGTCAGTGCTCGTTATAACGAGGTCCAACTGCAAAATGTGTCCAAATGCAACGCTGCGAGTTCACGCCGGCCAATTGGTCACTATAACCATATCCAAGGCTCCCAGAAAATAACTATGCAGTGAAGCACATCCTGCGAAAGTATATTACCGACGGTAAAGAAAGAACGTGATGATTCGGCTTGACCCAGTGGGGGGACGGCATCGCGGCCGACGCAATGGCCATCGCCTTCCTCGGCTCTGCGGCTCTTGTATGCGTTTGCTTCGTTGAGTCGGGCTTGGCATTAGCGCACCGACAGCGCGACTGCCACGCATGCACGTTCCTCGAGATTCCAACCGCGCTTTAGCGCTGTCCGCGGCTCCGGAATGCGCTTTCGCACGATACTACGCGCTGTTTGGCGGAGCAAAACCATCTCTCGTTTTTGTTCTGTAGCCATCCGCTTCTTCATGAATGGGAAAATAAAGGTATTCATGAACTGAATGGTTGAATTAAATGGGCACCCTCAGAGTTCGTCTGGTCGTTTCTTCCTGTAGCTATGAGTGAGTGAAATAACAGTTTGGAATCAGGCGATTGGGATGCCCGGGCCTGCCCGCCTACAGGTGGCCGCTGGCAGCTGCTTCTTCTGCTATAGTCTTCCATGGCTTGCTGGATGGCCCAAAGGTGGCCGTGGATAGTCCGACCTCAGTAGCTCGCCCGCTTTTCCGCGGGGAGACCGAAATTCTATCTCGATATATACTACATCCACGCAACATGGGCTGAAGGGTGGCTTTAGCAGACTCGCATGACCTTTATATATCGCTCCCGTATATGTCGCTCGCTATATAGGTATACACGTATAGTTAACTGCACGCGACTCAGCTATGGGTTTGTTAGTGACCGCCTCCAAGCTGCGGACTCAGGCCTGTTCAGTTTAGCACGCTCGGTCGCGGTGGTCTAATGGCTACGGTACTCGACTGCTGACCCGATAGACACGGGTTCGACTCCGGCCGCGGCAGTCGTATTTTCGATAGAGGCAAACATGAGGCTCCTGTATTGTGCGTTGTCGGTGCACGTTGAGAAGCACCAGGCGGTGGAGATTTCCGCAACCCTCCACTAAGGCGTACCTACATAATCGTATCGTGGTTTTGGCACTTGAAAACACATCAGTTACCATGATTACTATCAGTTCAGCGTGAGGCGGTGGTAATATTCGTCGCCGATTTTGATAGATCTTGATATCGCCAAATCTTGTCTATCTGTCTTCTTCTCACCACATCTCCTCCTCACTCCTTTATTTTTAGTGATCCAGAAGAGCGCTAAAGTGGGCGCGGAAAGGCGGTCTCGGAAGTTGACAGGAGTTACAGTACCAGGCCCTCAATGCTCTTCTTTCAAGGCGTGCCTTCAAGGAGGCTCAGATGGTCAAACTCTGGAGCCTGTCACCACGCGCGGGTGCTCGATCAAGCAACGAATCGATCTTCGGCAAATCGAAAGCACTTCTCGCATCATCGCGGACGCATCACTCTAGCTCGGCTCCTTTGAAATGGTTGTGGCCGCGGTTGCGTTTT
This sequence comes from Hyalomma asiaticum, assembly GCA_013339685.2. Classification (NCBI taxonomy): domain Eukaryota; kingdom Metazoa; phylum Arthropoda; class Arachnida; order Ixodida; family Ixodidae; genus Hyalomma; species Hyalomma asiaticum. The sequence continues at coordinate 10,821,640 of CM023487.1, forward strand.
AAAGCGAACTGTTTTATTTGGCTATCGTTTTTAAAGAGACTGTCTAAGAAAGAAAGGAAGAAACGAAAATATAGTGCATGAGCGCGTAGCACCTAAAAGATCACGTACGGCCAGTAGATAATGACGAAGGGTGGTATGACTAATATATATAACTGGCACGCCGTGAAATCAACAACTTGACACCCTCTACCAGTTACGTCACGATATTAACGATGAAAATAACAGATTCGCAGTTACGGCGGTTTTCACCGCGCGAAACTGGATTTTCTTTTTTTTTTTTCTCATTTGTTTCTTTGCTGTCACTTAGACACTTGGCCATGGCAACTCGGTGATATGCGATTCTGCTCTTAGCGATAAGCCGATATTTCCCACGTCAACGTCATAACATAGAAATGCACCTTCACCCGGGTAATGCGATTGAGTTTTCACCTGAATCTGGATTATACACGCGCATATAGAAAGTGGATCCTTTCCCGGTTTTCTTACGAGCCGTTGCTCTACATTATACAGTTGTGCTAACTTAGAACAACCTTCCAAGTTCCCAGCGACCGTTCTTAAACAGCCAGCACGCTTTACAGACATTCGAAAGAAGAGAAAAATTACGCGTTAACTAGCTACAGCCTTTTCAACATTGCCGAAAAAAAAAAATAGTATACGTCGGCTGCAGTCCATGTGACGCGTATAATGGCTTACACAGAGCATCCAGTATCATTCGATGCCACGCGAATCTCTGTCGTCGAAACCGTGTATCTCTTCCCAGCTCCCTCCAGTCTGATTTAGATATACACCGTTATTGCCGGGATCACCATAAGATCACGTTCTACGTGACGCCTGCCGGCAATAAGAGTGCGCCACACTCGCCGCCATGGCCACGAGTGGCGCTGCCTAACACTCCCAGGATTACATATCCATGATGTTGGAACCTAGGAAAGAAGACGAAGCGGCAATACCCAATAAAGCGCCCAATAAATACCCAATAAAGTGCACGGGGAGACTATACCGCCTCCGTAGCTCAGCGATAGAGCGTCGGACGCGTTATCCGAAGGTCGTGGGTTCGGTTCTCACCGAAGGCATGTTTGTCTTTTCGTCCACTTCAATTCCTTTCTACTTACTCCAAAATTACAATATCATAATTAGAAATTTGAATAACTTCCCCTATGCTTTCCAAGGCTTCAATTTTTGTTAATTCACGAAGTTGTTTCTAACAAATAAACTAGTCCTTGACCCCTTCCCTTTCCTTATATATACTTCTGCTCACGTTACTCTGGGGCCTTTCTACCCCCCCACCCCCCTTCATTTTCAGCAGGCGAAGTTTACGCTAGCTGCTTTTCAATAAAGAGCTTTCTCTCTCTCTCTCTCTCTCTCCATCGCGGTTAGTAAGCCAGGCACACAAGGGTGTGACGTAAATGTGCCACTGCGTGACGTCGACGAAGTACTGAGGCGTGAAACTATTTTCACTACGTCACGAACACCCCGTCTGGACTCGGCAGCAGCCTTTCGAACCGGACACCGCGCATGGCCAGGACGTAGAAAGTGTGCGGCTCATCGGAAGTGATCGATCGAGCCAGAGTAATACAGTAAGTCCATTCGAGTATTCTGTCGAGGAAATAAAAAAGACTAGCATTCCAGAGGCGTGACACGGTCTTCTCAGAACGATGGAAAGGGTAAACAGACGGGACTCCGAGACCGGAGGGTGAAGGAGAAAGTATATATAGTCTGTTCCACTAGTTCCATGCAGCAGAGCCAAGGCCTACGAGGCCATCGAGCGCAGAATCCTTCCGAGGCGAGACTAAATGACTTTGCTGGGACACGCACCCCCCCGCTTCATCTTCCTCCTTCCAGGGCTGCCGCTGCCACTTCAGCGCCCGCCACTGGCAGATGACAAGCCGCGGAAGAACACGTTTAACGTGTGTTCGCCGTCCTCGTTGGTCAGAGGCCTGTAGCTTCTGCAGTGCTGCACGGAACTTCTGAAACAGACTATAGGTACAAGAGATATAAAAGCGTGAAAGGGGGGAGATGGCAGGTGGAGATTTATGCCGGTCGCGTGTGTGTGTGAGAGAGGGAGCGACAGAGAGAGAGGTTCGAGTGACGCCCTGCTTGCGCCCTCGGCTGCTGCTGCTGCTGCCGCGGGAAAATGCGCGATCCGCGAATGATTGAGAACCAAAGAGGCAGGCTGACTTGGAATAAGAGAACCGAGGTATAGAGCAAGAAGATGGGGCGCAGCGAGCTCTGGCGGCAAAATCGCGGCCAGGCATGCGAGGCGACCGCCGATGATTCTTTGCCAGCGAAAGAAAGAGAAATAATAACGGCAACACACACGTAATCGTAAGAGAAAGGGGGAAAAAAAGAAAAAGAAAAATGTTCACCGCCGCCGCCGCCTCGATTGGATACAGCGCGGCGCGTGAAAAAGTGCAGCACCGCGTCGTGTGACCCGAAATAGACCGGAGGGGGCCGCAAGGGATTCCCTTGAGCCATGAAGAGTTGGAGAACAGGGAAATGCGCAACTGGGAACCAGGTATAGGGTCATGAAATGAGCCATGTCTCTTCCTCTCTCACTGGACTTCTCGTTTTGTTTTACCTTTCTGTATGCGCGCGTATGTTATCTGAATCTTCTGTGGTCTGTGCGGAATAAGCCTCGGTTGTGACCACAAGCATGCGCAAAGTTCTTCACTGGGGAGAGCAAACTAGCACTGCGGCGTCCTACCCTACCCCTCCCCCCCTTTTTTTTTTCTCTGACCCACTTTTTACTATATAAAGTCCTTACATTCAAAACACAGTGCTGTGTAAATTTAGGGAGGGGGGCAGCCTCTGCCCCCTTCCTGTGCTCTTGGCTCACATTAACGCCCATTTGTACATACGTGTGTTGGAGAAGAGTGCACACATTTCATGTGCTACGGTGTACTATATATTACCGAACACTGCCACCTTGGCCAGGCATAGAGGCTTCTGAGGTTTACAAATAAAAAAAAATTACACCATCTCCCGCTAAAGGGAACCATGTGTGGATGCGAAGCAGCGCGGAGATGGTTAGCTTGACCGTCTACCGTGGCGCCGCCAGACGAGTATGCAGCTGTCGCACCACCTGTCGTGCGCGCCGCTCCGTAGAGTAGAGGATTCCTAGAGGAGAGAAAGGGGGGAGCGTAGGAGAGGAGAGGGGGAGGGGACGCGCATGCGCTGTAGGGGTGTGGGACGCCGGACGTGGGCGCCGCTCCGTAGAGTAGAGGATTCCTAGAGGAGAGAATGCGGGGGAGTGTAGGAGAGGAGAGAGATGGGGAGGGGACGCGCATGCGCTGTGGAGGTGTGGGTCGCGAGCGCAGCTCCGTAGAGTAGAGGATTCCTAAAGGAGAGAAAGGGGGTGCGTAGGAGAGGAGAGAGTGGGAAGCGGGAAGGAGGGAGGGACAAAGACCCCGCCATAAGCAGCTTCGCATCTAAAGAATGCGAACAACCTCTTCCAAGGGTGGGCTTGTGTGAATCGGACACCGCCAGTGGTCCTTGCTCCTGTCACATTCGCCGTACTGGGTTCTAGCCACGGTGCAGCGTTGGTTATGCTTTATGTACTTTTTCTGCGCGAGATAAATACAGCTACAAATAATGTTAAATGCTATACAGGTGATTAGTACAGACGTACAACTTAGCCTTCATCCTTTTCTATATGACACTTGCAACGGTTACAAAATAGCAGTTTTTGTTTGAATCGATTTCTCTTCTTGTGTATGCAAACCGCCGCATCGCACGATTCACGACCGACCAATCAAGATCGTCATCAACCGTTAACTGCAACTGCCAGCGGCAGCGCTGGGACACACGAACAGGAATATATGCCTCGCTCTACAAAAGTCCACTATGGATTCGAATCGATTTGCTTGTTCAGTTATCATATCCTAATTACTTATTCCATTATTCTTTATACCATTGATTGATTGTCATTTTATTTTATTATGTCTTTACATATCAAAAGATTACGTTTGTAATATTCAAATTCACATATGGTAGCCGCCTGGTAGGTGGTAATCGGTGCACGACTTGCGACCATACGCCAACGAAACGAACGCAGTGCGGAAGAGGAATATAACAAGTAAACAAGTTTTTTTTTTTTACTGCGTCCTTTTGGTGTTCGTAGTCATCGTTTGGATGTGTAACTTATTATTATCGATATTCGCTTGTTACCCTGAAACCATGTATAACTATACGCCTGCATAGTGAAAGGGAAGGGGTCAAGGGCTCGTTCTTTATTTGTTAGTCATTAAGTTGTTTCTATACGCCTGCATGAAATACTGTTTAAACGCATCTGCATACTCTATCTTGAAGCGATTTGTTTCACGTTCTAAAAAATGTTATTTGTAACAAGTGACCATATTTTGAATGTCATATACGAGTACATACTTTGTAGTTATATCTGCACTAACACTCCTGATATCATGTATACATATATGTGTCTGTAATTTGTTTACTCACTACTTTATCATTGTTTTTTGCCCTACCTGTTATAATCCCTCAAGGGATTGACAGTATTTGTAAATAAAATGAAATAAATAAATAAAGGACGACTAAACCTTTCAGGTAGCATAACTTAGTAAATTAACCTCAAATCCGCCTGAGTCTTGGCTAATCCCCCCAAGTGGGTAGATGCCAAATGTGAAGGAGCATCATCATCATCATCATCAGCAGTGCCCGTCCAGGTGGCGGCACCGTCGGCCAGTCGGCCATGCCCTCGGCCGGGCCCGCTGGAGAAGCCGCCGTCGACGAGCGACGCTCGGCTCCCAAGTCGCAGCGTCGGCGGCGGCAACTGCCGCCGCGACTCCGCAGCCGCCCAGCCGAGTCGGGTCACCGCCGGCCATGGCGCTGGACACGGAGCGCTTCAACGAGCAGGCCATGGCTCTGTTCAGGGCCGCGTTGGATTGCAGCTCTCCCGACGCCAACGTGCTCTGCTCGCCGCTGGGCATCGCCAGCGCCATGGCGGCCGCCGACGCACCCAGGTGTGTGACACGTATACCGTGTGTTGAACTGTACACTTCTTGGGTACAAGTAAGAGTAGGACCACAAGGAGTCGGCACCCAGATGTGACACGTATACCGTGTGTTGAACTGTACACTTCTTTGTGTACAAGTGTAGGACCACAAAGAGAAGTCGAAAGCAGAGGAACACGGGTTTTACATATGTAGTCTGTATACTCTGACTCTTTGGCTTGTGCCATTCTCAAATCAGTGTACTGCCCATAAAAACATGACCGCTGCGCCTGGTAGGTGGTAATCGGTGCACAGCATGCAACCATACGCCAACGAAACGAACGCGGCGCGGAAGATGGATATAACAAGTAAAATGGACCTTGTGCTTCATTATAAAATTCACGATCAAGCAAGCAATCCTGCCGCGCGGCACTGTGCGGCGCCCGCTCCGCCCGCGACCGCGAGAGTGGGAAATGTAGAAAAAAGAATAAACGGTGCGCAGGCTAGGACTGCCAGAGAAGTGGGGGACGTAGTGGAATAATATGGGCAACATGCTGACTCGTCTCATTTATCGTGTTGACTCATAGTTTTCCTTCACGGGGTACTGCAGTCGAGGCGAGGAGAAGAAGACGGTGTTCGCGCAGTCTTCCCTGACCTCAACCCTATACCTCTGCCTCCTCTCGCGGTCGCGAGCGGACGGTGCGGGGCGGCCTCCACTACTTTCAACGGTTATGCGGAGTATTATTCCCTGTTGGTGCTAGCAAAGTCCCTAGATGTTTTTTCCCTAAAGAACGGAAAAAATATCTAGGGACATTAAATGCTCCTGATTGGTCAATCCTGCCTGTCAAGGCAGGAGTCGCGCGACGACATCGCGTGACGACAGAAACAGTACAGTTGAAAATTCTGCACATTAATTTCGAGCGCCCGGTGCGCACCGAGCTATGGCTGCATATGTGGTGACTGCTCTAACGTGATTCGGTGCAGTCCGAAGCGCGACGCCATGGGTCCCTGCATGGGCGACGTGGAAGGCGTGGCGGCGTGCGTGCGGCGTCTTCGGCGCTGCGACGCCGTGCGCATCGGCAACCTGCTGCACGTGGACGCCAAGACACGGCTGGACGACGACTACCGGACGCTCTTCGAGGGAAGCCTCGAGGGAAAGGTAAATAGGGCGTTTCAAGCAGTGGCGTTTACCGTACGTTCAGGCGGTTTACGTACCGTACATTAAGTACGGTACACCGGTGACGTCACCGTCACATCACCCTGGGCTGTAATCAGTCGACGGTGGCACAAAACCTGAGGTGTCAGTCCGAAGAATATCAACGTTACAAGTCAGTCTTGCAACGTTTCGCTCTGATCATATATCCTCTCGTACGGTTACACTATTGATCGCAAAATAGTTTTATGTTGACACACGGGGTGTTTCAACGTTACAATGGCAAACACCGGTTTTCTTGGAGGCACCATCAATTTCAAGTGGCATTTCCTTTTGCCGCCAAGCAACTGCTTTACGTCGTCAATGTGGCGCTGCAGCGAGGTACCACACAGCGTCACGCTATATACACACTAGACAGAGTGCACTCAGTTTGACCAGAGTCCGTCAATGCTTTCACATAGCCATCGAAAAGTTCGCCCCGTGTTTTCCAGTTCTTCTGGTCTCTTTGTGCTTTTGCTCAATTAATTAGCGTCAGCACGAATTCGCTTTCGCTCAGTCCTTGACTCTCGTGTCTCGCTGGGGCGTCACTGTAACGAATCTCCGTTGTAACGAAGTAACGGCTAGCCGCTGAGCATTACGGTTAAGTCGATGAAGACAGGGAAAGGGCAGAACGTCACAGCACAGTTGCGAGGCGGTCATAAAACTCTTCTTCTCGCACTCGAACGCTGTATAGAATCATACCCGTCTCCATGTGGGCGTCATGGAGGTGGATGCCGTGGATCGCGTGGCAGAACTCTACAGGCTGCAGCCTGCTCTGTTACGCACCGGTGCGGCCTTATCTGCAAGCATGCAGGCGTCGAGTGTAGAAAGGTTTTTGGTAATATGGCGCCTCGGAGGTAGTCACACTGGGTTCGAAGTAGCTACGTCGTCGAAGTCCTGGGTCAGCTAGCCGCGTGGCTTCCGGCATCAAATGCAATACAACGAAAGGCTTTTTTCACGCCTGAGGACCCGCCTTAGGACGTACGGCTGGTGGCTGGTACGAAAGGAATTAGCAACCCAGGCAGCATACATGCTCGGACCAATATTGTTTTTTGTTGGCTTACGGAGGTCCAATGAAGGCCCTGTGATACCACTCATCAGCCAGCATTGGAAATGCCATCTGTTAAGGCCTCCAACAATGGCCCATCGTAACCATTCAGTTTGCAATATTGGTTCTTCCATCCTGCAAAGAAGGCAAAAGTGGGCCATAGTTGCCATTCAGCAGACATTATTGGTGGGGCCAGTCCACAAGGATGGTAATGATCGGTCAGTTTCCACATAGTCGACTGAGCGAGCTAGCGTCAGTGGCTGCTACTCGGGCACTTTGCGTCTTTAGTTTTTCCTTAATTATACTTCCGACGGTAACTCTGCACTCTGTCTTACGACCGTCCACATGGGGCACTTATTTTCTGACCGCACTCTTGCAGGTCCGGACGACCGAAGCGGCCTCCGAGCAGGGGGCGGCGGCCGCCAAGGACATCGGCGACTCGACGAACTGCTGGGCCTCCGAGCTCACAGACGGCGCCGTGACGAGAATCTTCGGATGGCCGGGAGCCGCCGAAGCCGCCGAGGCCACCCCGAATGCCCATCAGGACAGCGCGAAGCACACGGCAAGCAAGGAGATGACCGCACCGTTAGCGGGACCACTGGTGCATACTTTTCCCCTATAATGTATAGCATTTACTATGTTGTCATTTCGGGTTTCAGGAGCGCAAGTTTCCCGGACACGCGGTCCATGGTGTCCGGCCACACCCTGAAAAACTAGCTGCCGCCGCAGAGCTTCCACATGTCAGACTCTTTAAGAAGGCAGTTCAGCGGTTCTTAGGTCTCTGCACATACTACCGTCGTTCATTTGCGTACATTCTTAAGACGCTTGAGATATTCAATTGAGTCAATTATATATACATACTATACTTCATATTCTCGTGTAATAGCATCTGTTCTGTTGCTTCTGGTACCTGCTGTCCCAACGAGACACAGCTGCGCAAGAGCAGACCTTGAGTGTCTTTCGATATTTGACGCTATAAGCCGGCCGGCAATAAGTTTTTTTTTTATGCCACTCACCACACGCTACGAAACAGTTTGGCGACAAGGTGGCCATCATGCTGCCTCCCTTTCTTGATAACCTCGCGCACGCCACTTTCCTTTTAAGAATGCTGTGCCACGCTCATAGCCTGCACGCTTTTCGTGACCTGGAAGTAAACGGGCTCGGGGCAATATAAAACACAAGGAATGAAAGGCATCGCGAGATCGATGACAACTGTAGTTGCGGCAAAGAAAGGACGTCCTACATGCACCCTTTCTCGTTAGTACGCACTGGAACACGCTGTACGCATACTGTCTTAGCCACAGAAGGTGTATTTGGAGAGTATATATATACTTCTGTCCCACCGCAATAGTGACCACATGGCTTGGTCGCAATATCTTTCTTGAAAACTCGGAGTTCGCTACTTTTTAACCAAGAATGATACGTCACGCTGATAAAACCACACGTCGTTTTTGTGACCGGGAAGTATACTGGGCACGCGACCATAACGCCAGGAAAGCACGCGAGATACACGCTTAGCCACAGAAGGGGTACACGGGTGTATCTCTGTCCCCTTTGTCCCACAACGATTATCACCATCTATCTCGCGCGCGCCTAGTTCTTTACCGCCACGGACGGCGTGCAACTATCAGCGCGGCTTATTGACACTTTTGACGGGATAACAGCGAGCTTTCAAGCACATCTACTGTGTCTACTACGCTCTCAGCCCAAACACATCTACTGTGGCTAAGAGCGTAGTTGACTATTGCTGTGGTACAGAAAGACACCTCTAATACACCACCACTGGCTAAGAGTGCAGGTGGTGGTGGTGACGGAAAGACACCCCAAATACGCCTTCCGTGGCTAATAGTGTAGGACGCGGTCGGCGCGTGAACCACGATGCAGGCCTCGTGTCTGGTGAACCTGGTGTACCTGAACGGCAGCTGGGAAGAAGGCTTCACGCGGGCGGGAGACCTGCCTTTCTACGCCAAGCCCGATCGCGCCGACATGGTGCCCATGATGACGCAGCGGGGCGCTGAAATGCCCTACACGCGGCGGCCATCTTTCTCGTGCATCAGGCTGCCGTTCGCGTGCCGGTCGTCGCACATGGCCATCTTCGTGCCTGCGCTCAGGTCGGGCGGCATGGAGCAGGACCTGCTGCCGGCCATACGACGGTGGGCCGACATGCGAGCGGTGCTGGACGCGCTGTCCTGGAGCACTGACGTCACAGTCACGTTGCCCAAGGTCAGTCGACATTTTCGTTCTCAAGGAAGTGTACATTCGGAGTGGGTCACGCAAACCTTTTATTCGAGCGAGTTTTGTTGGCTACTCTCTTCAAGGCGAAATCAACATAAGACTCATACGCAAAAGTGACCTTGGAAATATGGCGGCAGAAACACATACGGTCAAAAAAAAGGAAAAGAAAACTCGGATATCGTCCACTTTTTATAACCGGAAAAGTTGAACGCTTTAGCTTCGCCTTGAAGAGTGGAACGCAATAACGCTATTAGGACCCGTTCGCATCGCCTTCCAGCTGTTAACACTTATTAAAATCGGCGCCGGAATTAAATTTGAGTTTCTTCGTAATAGAGTTGTGTTCTCTTGTACACTGAAATTACAGTCCGAGCTGTCATGTGCGTATAGGATTATTAAGTCGTAGTTTACGATTCCTCTGACGGATTTCGCATTGATAGATTCAATTTCGTTCACTTAACTATACACCTGCGCATGACGGGCGGCTTGCGCGGGCGGATGCTCCGCGGGTTGCTACGGCGATTGTCTGAAATGATTATTTATGCCGTGGGCGCCGACGCCAGGCTTGCTACAACACGAGCTGCTTAAAGCTATCGTATTAAAATTGAAACGGACAATGGAAGGGCCCGATATGACTGTTGGGTCGTGGGACATGCTCGCCAGTGACGTCACTACTAACGATAATAAATGAGCGTGCGACTCGAATTTCGTTAATTACTCTCAACTGATGTGTGTACGCGTTTGCGCGTCTGGTTGTGAGTAGAACCGGAAGGGATGCAGTTTAAACGTCTCCTGTAGTAATAGACTATACACTGGTATAACCGAACGCTGATAACGAAACTTTGCAATGCTTAGTTTAACCACGATGCCTTATCGATAGGTTTGTGTGTGCCACGAGCTGTCTTGTGAAAAGAAAGTTAATTAATCAACGTTCGATTGATTTGTGAGGTTTAACATCCCAAAACCAGCTTTGATTATAAGAGACGCCGTAGTGGATGTCTCCGGAAATTTCGGCCACCTGGGGTTCTTTAACGTGCACTGACATCGCACAGCACACGGGCCTCAACATTTCGCCTCCATCGAAATGCAGCCGCCGCGGCCGGGATTCGATCCCGAGACCCTCGGATCTGCAGCCGAGTGCCATAACCACTAGACCACCGTGGCGGGGCAATCAACCTTCAGAATTAGACGAGTGGGCATTATAAGTCATCCTTGCGAGTCGCGCAAACACAAACAAGCGACACATAGACACTACATATACATGTGCATCGGCACAGAGTGCACACTTCACTATAGGAGGCTCCAACGTCCGCACTGCGCAGGTTCTGCTCGAGTCTCCCACAATGGACCTGCGCAAATGCCTCCAGACGCTGGACCTCAACCGGTCTTCATCCGCGACCGACGTGGCTGGTTCGGCGCCAGACGGGACGGCAGCAGCCCAGGGCGGCGTCGCACAGACGACGTCGAGCACCACGAGCGTATCCTCGTGCGGCGGCTCGAGCGTCCGGGACCTCCGGGTGGAGGGCCTGTACCACAAGGCGACGCTGGACCTGACCACGAAGGGCGGGAAGTCGCCTCCGGGTTTCTCGACTCTCCTGTCGGTCTGTTCGACCATTCCGGCCAACGAACCGGTGCGGTTCATCGCGGACCGTCCCTTCGTGTTCGCCGTACTCGTGGACGGCCTCTTGCTCATGGTGGGCCTCGTCAGGAACATCCAGACAAAGGAGAGGGACGATGTCAAGGAGGCGCTCCATAAGTACTTCATGTGACTGTACGTTACACGTGTGTCTGGATGACGTCAGGGACGTCCAGGCCCGGAACAAGGACGACATCAAGCATACCCTCCGCATGCACTTCACGGGACTTATACAGTATACGTATACGTCAGGAACGTCTACTATAAGGGACGACGCCGATGAAACTGCCCAGAAGTATACACTTCACCTGATGCGCGTATGCGCTGTGTCTTGTTAGTCATTGCGCGCAGGACCGACGTCGACGAAATGCGTGTCTTTTCGAGGAAGTGTCGCGCTGACTGTTCCACGCTGTCCAAGAGCTGCATATTTGACCGAAACGCGATCATTAAATTATTGTTCTGGCGGTAAACGCGGCCACGATGTGACGATCCAGTGTGGGTGCCGGACGCCATGTTTCGAATGTCGATCGAGGTATATATACATCAAGTACAAAGCAACCCTCATAGTTCGCCGCAAGTGTTATAAGGCTATACCACATATTGATCCAGTCACCCACTGAACACGCTGCATGGTTCACCGACTCTCTCTTTTTTTTTAACAGACGAAAATTGCCAATTAAATGAAATTGTCAGGCGTTCACTTCAGTGAAAGTGGCGCGCAAGTGCGTGTGTTTCATGCAAATTGTTTGACAGTGTCACACGTCTTACGTATAACGAAGTTGAGGATATACGCACTGCGAATTGTTCGCGGCATTGCGCATTCAGTGTATATAGCTTAACAGCACTGTGTGATTATACGGTCTATCGTATTAATGATGCGCGCATTGGCATGCAAGGGCTGCGCCTGCTAGACGCACCTCGGGCTTGCGCTGTTGGCTCGGGTCGCGGAAGCAGAAAAATAGCTAGGAGATTCCGTCACGTGACACTCTTGAAGCCTAGCCATAGACAAACTTTAGGGAGGAATCACGGGAAATAAGCCCTGGCCACACGATCCGCAAGCGATAGATTGATGTATGCAGTGGCGGATAGGCCATGAGGAAGGAGGGAGCGAGAGAGGGTTCTGGACGCCCCGATCCCTTTCTCAGTTCTTGAATGTACGCCTCTACGAAGAGGACCTATTTCAGGAACATCCTTTTGACTTTTCATTAACGTCGAATGCAGCAGCGTCTTGAATCTGAAAGCTCCAGAGCCGATTTATTTGGGCGCTGATGCCCCGTACTCAGCTTTAGGCATCAGACTTCCCGTGACCCCCACTCCCGGAAAAATCCTGCATGCACCCGTGGATGTATGACCAGGCGCCCGTGCCGTAAGCGGTGGGCGCCACTAAACGTTACCACGTGCCAAACAACATCGAGTGATCCGGCGACCATGTGAGCTTAATCCTACCCAACAGGCACTGCGCACAACGACGTCATAGAGCGGGAGGGACGACGTCAGAAGACGTTGGCTTGCCGAGACTAGCGGAATGACGTGACGTCACTTCCTAGCTTTTATTCCTTTTTCAATTCCTCCATGACACGGATAGCTTGGTCCCGCATAGGAGGGAAAGACTGAAACGCGCACGCGCATACACCTTATCAGAGAGCGAATTGCGAAAGCTCACCATAGGTCTCCTTGATTTCTATAGTTGCTTCCTTATAAAGCTTGTAGCTGCTACACCAGAGCGTCCTGAAACGCCTTAGTCGAATGTATAGACATTTACCATGTCATGGCATAAACGTCCATCCGATTGGGCAGCAGGCGAACACAGCTTTTCCTATGCACCCCGTCGTTTATCGCAAGGCACACACGTCTGTGTGTATATCCGCCATCGCTAATTCAAACACGTTACGGATAGATTTGTGTTGCTCAGTTTTGTGCTATGTTTCAAGAGTACAACATTGTTATTCCTCGCAAATTGAACCACAGTTCACTCTAGTTATAAAGAACACTGATATAGCGAATTATTGGTTATAGCGAACTAAACGGAGCTTCGATTGCTCATGCTATATAGCAGTGGCATTTATGATTATTGTAACGAATCTGAAAACGCTAGAGTCGCCGCGATATCCTCTTTAACGAAGAAATTCAAAAGCGCGTCCAAGACTGTTAAAGTAGAAAAGGCCCTCTCTTTCATGGACACCGTAGAAAACTCCCTGCGCAGTACTGTGAAATGCCATCAGACGAGAATCACATTCTTCTTGAAATAATACTGATAATACTGATCGTGGTCCTCTTTTGTTTAACAAACATCGTTGTGCTGCAATTTCCTTTTCTCATGTCTCGGACTACTTAGTTTGAAATCTGAAAAAAAAAATAGGCTAGGTTACATCGTTCATACAGCGGGCTTGAAAGAATGCGTTTTTGTATAGCCTAGGTTTTTCCGGCGATCTCGATTCCCGAGTTGTTTGCGCCGATCATCTTCATCTCTAACTGTTACAACGAACACCGGATATAACGAAGCAATTTATGATCCCGATGCTATATTTCGTTATAACGACGTTCGACTAGTAAATTATTCGTAATCTTCTGCCACGAGATTCCTAGTTCTACGAACCCCCCCCCCCCCCCCTCTTTATACCCCAGTGTTGCAATTCCTGGGGAAACCACTGCAGGCAGGCACCGTACGACTGCACGGGTGGAACAGCCCTTCCTTGGGAACCCGGAAGTTAGCTCATCGCCACACAACAGCCATAAGGAAGCGAGGGAACGAAACCTAACGCGCTTAAAGAGTGCGTGCTTGTTGGGCATATGCTGTATATGGCTCATCTCTGTCCCAACTCGTTCGCTTGATCGACACTGAGGAGAACAACCGGCGCAAAATATGAATAAAAGGGACGTAACACGCACGCACGCAAGCTGTGCATCTCCTCAAGAATTCCCTCAACGAGGACCCGCACAGTTTACGGAAACAGCCCTGCAAAGGAGACCCCGCATACGCCATTACAGCCTGGACAGAGAGAGAGTGAGCCAAGGGCGAAGCATTTCAAGAAAAACAAGCATTACTGCATCAAACAAACAAACAAAAAATATGAGAAAGAAAACGCCATCGTGATCGTGTGTGTATCGTAACAACGAGGTATAGACGCGTAATGCGAAGCTACAAAAGCAACTACACAAAGAAAGAAATAGGGAAGGAAGGAAAGAGAGATAGGAGCACGTCGAGTCGAGAATATGTTGTCTCTCCGGAGAAAGGCCATATATATCTTTCCTCCTTCTCCTCCCCCTGTTTCGGTCATTCTCTCTGTGCACGCGTGCGCCCGTCTAGTTTATAGCGGCAGGTTCTGGTTTCTCGGCAGAGAGGGAGAGAGTAACAGTAGCCGTGCCATAGAGTGAACTACACAGCAGTGCGACAGGTATAAACGAGAAAAAAGCGAGCGCGCTCGGGCCACCGTTGACAGCGGCGACGACGCATGCGCCAACAAGAGGGGGAGCGTGCGAGATGATAAGAAACGAGATAAGAGCTTAGACGCGATGGCGGCCGGTTTGAGAAGTAAGGCGATGTATAGTGTACGTGACATTTTTCTTCCCCCTCTTTGTTGTTGCTGTGAGCGGCATTCTCCAGAGTTATACTATAATACCGATTAATGGTAACCCACCATGTATACATACTGATATTTACTACCCTCTGCTACAACAAATGCTATACTGCAGCTCCCGCCACCGCCACCAGTGGTAGCTTGGGAATGATGCTGTTTGCTTGCTATTTGATGTTGAATGATGCTATTTGTTTTTATTGCGCAGACTGAAGGTCGAACAGAAGAATGCTGCAAAAACGACAACGATATGAGCATGCATGCAGTCCGAAGTTGTTAACGGGACAATAAAGGAAATTATTAAGTGTGGCTAGATAGAGTTTTCACCCATGTGGAATCTTGCACCGCTTTCTTCGAGCCAATAAATAAATTTAAAAAAAATTTTTGCGTGGAAAACTGCCGCCGAAAGTCCCTTGCCGCCTGTCAATCTGAACCCCCCGAACCCTAAACAGGATTTGATGACGTCACGATCTAGGCTGCCGACGACACTACGGTGCAGTGAGCTCCGCGGCCATAATATTGTAGCGAAACGTCGGGGCCGTTAATGTTAGACGCATCGGAAGGTCAGGAAGACGAAGAGGCGTGGGAGCCACTCCGCGCAGGCAAGCGATGAGGAGTCCACACGGTGAATTGGGAGAGCACTCATTGGGGGGTTTATTTAGCTAAGACATCTTGAAGTTGGAAAATACACAGGGCAAAAATTATACAACATAGAAAATGGTATCATACCCCGTCTGCCTGCCGGACTGCTCCCCGGTGGTGCCGAGCGTCATGGTCCCCGAGTCCGCTCTCAAAAAAAGGCCAGTGTCGCCGCTTAAGTAGCACTTTTTCAGCACCCACGGCAACAGGAACGTCTCCGAGCACCACTGCCTTCCACCAATAGGAAACCGGCTTACACGGACAAGTCAGGCAGGTCGACGGTAACGATGTTCTACGAGCTTTTGTGATCGCGTGCATCCAGCCTCGCCACAAAACTAATACAAACAACAAATTCCAGAAACTGGCCGCGACGTGCACACACGCTCTTCATTTTTGGTGCCCCGTCTCCCGGAAGGCTCCCTGCGGTGTGCGGGCTCGTTTACTAGAGCACCCTTGTACAAAAGCAGTCGGAAAAGAAGAAAATAACAAGAAAACATTCTACGCGACGCGGTCCTCGCGACAATATTCAGAAACTCGGCCTTACTTGCACGTTTATTCATTGTCAAAGTTTATCTAATTCATTTTTCGCTTGTATCCTGGAGCACTAATCACGTACTCAAAATGGATGATCTGGCTCCATTTGATTGAAATAAAATGTGTGGCTGATCCCTGTCTTAGAGGAATCGGTATAAGAAGAAAGTGGAATGTGTCACCACATAAGCATTTGAATGTTCATTGTAGATCGAGGTGAACTTGCCCCTTTCTATTGGTCTTTCGCTGCAGATTCCCAGTTCGACTCCCAGCGCATTCAAGGAAGTTCTTTCGAATGTCTTTCTTTGTTATTACGTGTGCGTTTTACAGCGTCACTTCCGTTACGGAAATGACGTGGTGGTGTCGTGCTGGACCCCGGCGTGAAACATTTTCGTGCTGAAAGGCAGAGGGGGAGATTTCTCCTCCTACGGCGCACTTCTCCGGGGCACAACGAGAATCGCTGGGTTGCACGTGCTGCACACTTTCTTAGGTTACACAGCAGTGGATCTGTTTAGCTGCTCTCTCTCTCTCACACACACCGGCAGCGGTCGCTCCCTTTTACTAGAGACGAATGGAGCCGCCCCTGAATCCCCTTCGGCGCGCCGTGACGTCACTTAATAGACCTTACCGGAAGTCACCGCGCCGTGTAAACTCCAGAAAAGACGGTACAAGAAAAGGTGCCACACACAGGCGTCGTCAGGAGGGCGTGACGTAATGCTACGTATTCATCAAGTGATCCCTCTGCTCCGGTGCGGGAAGAGGCGGAGAAAGGTTTTGGCTCGCGAAGACTAGACAGGCCAAGTGGAGAGGGTGTGGAGCTCGCCTCCTCGTATCATTCTTTTTTTTTTCTCGTGCGCACCGGTACAAAACCTTTTCTTTTCTCCGCTTGTAATGAACCAATTTGAAAAATTATTTCGGCAGAACGCTCTCTACTGTGCAAGGAACAACTTCCACTGTGTAATTAAAATTTGCTGGTTGAGCTAGTGAGGGGCTCTTCAAGGTATAACTATTTATCAATCTCACGTCATCGTTGATATAGAAAGGTAGGGAAAGTGGGGGCTTCAACCGGCTATCGTTAGCAGTTTGCAGACATGAGTATTTCCAGCGCATATATGCACGCTCGCATATAAAAACAGCAAACATACATAAATGGAGGGGAGCAATATGAACTCCCCCCCCCCCCCCCAAAAAAAAAAGAAAAAAAAACTGGCTACAGCTCCGGAAGGCATTATGTGCCTCACGGTACCAAAAAAAAAAAAATGCTTCACCCACGGCGAATGATACCGATGGTTCCGTGACAAACTGATGGCATCAACGAACGACCTCATGCAAAGGCATCACTTGATGACGTCATTACGTGACGTCGACAATGGAATGACGTCATGACTGCGCCAACACTCACCATGCAAGATAACGCCCTGATGACATCACTGGTGGCGTGTACACGTGACATTCACAACGTAACAGCGTGGCTACTGTCGATACAGTCGTCGCACCTAGACACATCGAGCTTTAGCATTCAATTCGCGTAGCACGACCTTAAGTGTCTCCATAAAGATTTGTTCTTTCCTTCTTTCTTTCTTTCTTTTTTTTCTTTCTTTACCTCGACAAGTCTATCGCACGGTGCTTCCATTCCGCGGTCGCGAGCCGCGAAAATCTGAGTGCCGCCGTCAAAGCAGCGGACGCTCGCGGGACAAAGCAAATTGGACGAGGCAGCCGCGCCTCGCTGGAGAGAGAGACCCCGCAAAGCGGGGCCCAAAAGTAAAACGGGCCATGTCAACCTTTCTCGGGGCGCGGTACGAAGGCAGTTATTGCTTTCGCGCCTTTGCCTGCCTGCCCGCGCGCCGCCCAGATTTCCTTTTTCCATCGACCCGTCCGAAGTGAGCGCGCGGCGTGCAAGAAAAGCAAGGGCATTTGAAAGAAGAGCCGCAAAGAGAAGCAATAATACAGCTGCCGGCTATTTATTCAGGAGGCGCACACACACCGAATGTTTACGAATTTCTTTTCAATTTCCTTTAAGGTGTGGAGTATACCGCTGAACCTCGTTAAAACGAAGAGTGACACTCCGTTGTATTCGTAATACCGAACCAAATAAGAACTTTAGTTGGCCACGCTTCCTTTAAGGGACATTTTGATAATTTTTTTTTGAACGCAACCGAAAATCTGAGCGCAGCCAGATATTGGCGGTAATGAAGAAATACTTGGTCCGCGCGAGACTAAAATTTCAAAAGGTAGAAAAAAAAGCGAAATAAATATTTAAGGGGTATTCATAACGACGTCTTTTTGAAAGGGTAGCGAAAATTTCGGTCATCCATCCTGCGAAAAACAAGAAGCCCATTTGACTGTGCCACGAGGAGACGGGTAAGTGCTGCCTCGTTTGCAATGGGTACGAAGCCTAGATATGTATGTATGTATGTATGTATGTATGTATGTATGTATGTATGTATGTATGTATGTATGTATGTATGTATGTATGTATGTATGTATGTATGTATGTATGTGTGATTATTGCGCGAGCCATATCGCCGATTTGCTTGAGCCGATATTTATCTCTACTGTTATAACAAATACCTGATATAACGAACTGCTTTCTGGTGCCGATTCTGCTTCGTTATAGTGAGGTTCGACAGTACTATTTGTTTCTTGAAACGGCTTTGTCTACCCACTTCGCGGCTGATCAATTGAGTGAGCGGCAGAATACCACCGAGAAACCAAATGTTATCGATACGGATTGGCACGGAGGAAGGAAAAAAGCTAGGAAAGAGCGTGACCTTTTGCGATATTGAAGCTTAGTCATAAAGAAGTTTAAAGGGGAGAAGCACGGTAATGGGTCGTAGCCACGTGATAGACGAGCGGTAGATTCATGTACGCCGCTAAAGGTTACCGCGTCCAAAACACCTAGAGCGGTCCGGCAACTGTATTCGTACGGAATAATACCCGGGGGTGCTATCCTGTACACTGCCAAATCCTACCATCTTGTCAAATTCTGCAATGGCGGCATTTTCGAGCCAATCAGGGAGCCCGTAGCAGTGCCAAGATGGCGGAATTTGACAATGTCCAGGATATATCACACCGAAAGACACCGAGCACGAGGCGTCGGAGGAGGTTGTCTTGTCGAGGCGAGCAGATTCACTCGATGGACGCTTCCTAGTTATTAGATGCGAAGCATCTTTTTCTGGGGGCTATGTCCGTTGGCGTCCACACCTCTCCTCATCCCCCTCTCCACGCCAACTGCGCGGTAGCGCGCTGCTCCCTCCGTCCTCCTCTCCACGCCAGCTGCGCGATAACGCGCGCATGCGCGCCTCCCCCTCAGTCCTCCTCTCCTCTCCAAACGGCCCGCGTTGACTATGGAAACGCTCTTTCCTCGATGAACGCTTTATCAGCTCGCAAGGAACGAGAACGCGCCCACGCCCGCGAGAGACAACGCTGACGCAGGCAGCGTCTGCTAGCGTCAAACCGATGCAAACGCGGTGTGCACCCTCCGTGCTGCTTCGCATCGCCTCATGGTCCCCTTTAGCGGGAGATGGAGTAATTTTTTTTCGCTCTTTGTTCTTTTTTTTCCCTCCTCCGTGCTTTCAAGCATGGTAGCACGAGCCATCCGCGATCGAGGCGTTTCATGTTTCACGTTCGCCGAACCGGGAAGAGGTACCTCGCCGTGATGCAACGTCGTGCAAGGGCGCACTGCCACCACCAATGAAACAACGAAAAAATGAAACGAAGGAGCAAGGAACACAGCCACATGACGACAGGACCACGCGTCGCCCATTGGCCGAAAGCCACGCCACGCCTCTATACGGGGCCGCCCACTGGGCGACCATCACTTCACCGTGCCTATCTATAGTTCGGGATTCGCCAAAAAACACTCGTGTCGGTTCCACACCGCAAAGACCGTTGGAACAGCGACGATGTTATTTTGTCGCTATAATCGTGATGCGAATGACGAGGCCGGGTGCCAAGTTACTGATGTCATAGGCTATCCGCTAGATTAGTCATACACTCGTACCCCGCCAAAACTTCATGTCCCTTATCAACCCTTCAGCATTATCTACTGGCCGCACCTGATCCCTCACCAAGCCCTCCTGGAATTATTTTACTTCCTTCTTTATTTCTTTCGGGCTTGTAACCGCTCGTCCTAGGCTGACTCCCCCTCCCCCTCCTTTCCTCGTTTCCCTTTTTGATATGCACATCGTCATTTTACCTGGGCGTCCAATGTAGGTATACCTCCAAGGGCTCTGTTGAAGGCGTCATTGAAATTCAGGCGGTAGCTTTCAGATTAATGGTTTGGCGAGACTCACAGTAAGCATAAGCATATGTTCTGCCATGCTGACTTTGAACAAACTCAGGTGCAGAGTTTTATGCTAATGACCGGGGCGGCCGCACACTTGTCACTAAGCAGGACGACAAAATTGGCTTAAAATAACAGAGTGCCGAAGAAGCTGGTTTAAAACTATTACGCCGTGGTTTATCCAATGTTCCTTTTATATTTTTGCGTGCACTAGTTTGTAGAATGACTTCTTGACCATGTCAAACACCTTCTCGAACTTTGGGTAGAATGCTGAAGAAATAAGTACCACCATCATCATAATTACACCATCATCATTGCCATCATCATAATCACCATCGCCCTGCAGCCATTATTGTTATTTCAGCGTATTATATGCCGCTGAATTCTTCGGGATGAAGCAAGGGAATAGCACTGTTAAAATGACGTGGGGTGATTCCATACAAGCCGGGGAACGATCGACAGACAGGAGACATACGGAGAGAAGTCTTCTAGCCGTGAGCCGCAGGTTACGATTCGCAGCCGGCCGAAACAGCCTGAACTTTTGCTCAGTTGAAATATTGTACAACAGGCAAATAAAAAATAAATTGTTCTCTTCTTATTCGACACAAAACACACATGGACACAAAGAGAAAAAGGAAGGAGCAAGCTGCCACCTGCCACTAATCTATTTCAACTTCTCACATCTTGGCCAATTCCCCAGGGTGGGTATGTGCCAGAATTGAGGACAACAACAACCGAGTGGGGCACAGCGCCTGCCTAGTCTTTCAGGAGGAGCGAACAGATTGAAGAAGTGAGGATGGGAGGAGAGACGAAATATGAGAGAAAAAGAAGCTTTATTCTTCTTAAGTTGGATACAATTAATCCGCCCATGAGCCAACGAAGGCAACGTTAGCTAGTTGCAGCTAAAATTAGCACGGTTCTAGCGTTACCTATATACTCCATGTGAATATCGTGCTACATAAAATCACAAAAGCTGTGCACATCTCTCATTTATTCGTTGAAAATTACTGACGTCCCATAGTTTAGGTTTTCGTCTTTGGTTGCACCTTCATACGATACTCTTTTCACACGTACTTCTTCCTACTTTACATCACTAACGATAGCTCCCAATTCTCTCGGGATATCACTTCATGTATACGCTAGTTTAAAGCCTGTTCCTGAAACCACACTTCGCTTCACAAAGAGTGACTCTCATAAACTTATATGGTACATCCACATCACTGTGGGCTTTCATCCTGTGAAGCATGCGGCCATACTATCGGAATTGAAAACGGCAACTAACTACGCCAGAGGCAAAAAGGTAGTGCCGCCTTCCCACACTCCTAAAGGATTTGCATTTTTCTTTCTCTCCTTCTTGATGTCTTTATTCACCTTTATCTTCCACTTGATCTCCTTGATCTTCAACTTGCTCTTCTGCACTCGCACGCTGAATTCGAGCTCCATGCATGCGGTGCTGAATAAATGTTATTCCCGCTCCCCAACTTCCTTCACCGTGATTTTCTTATTCTTCTCGTCTTCGAAATGGGAAAGGAAGAGAACACCAGAGGTCGCCGCTGTGATTTGCTGACGGTGGCGCCACCTTCCGCACTGCCGCGCAATTTCATTGAAACTCGGAGCATATACAACGGCGTCGGCTCACAGCATGCGGCTCCGAAGGCGGCGTCTCGGGAGCGGAGAACCCGTAAAAGAACACAACCGCCTCATACAATATACATGAGAACCGAAGTGTGTAAACACACAGCCACGCTGCAGAAAAAAGGGGTCGGAAAAGCCGCCGGGATATTCAGCGCGCAAGGCGCGCAACGCTGCAACGACACATCCTTGAAGCCGGTGCGACGAAGCGTCGGACCGGCTTCGCTTACGCATCTAGTAAAATCCGCGCACAAATGCAGATATTTGTTTCTTTTTTGTGAAACTTTCACAGCTCAGTAGATGCGTGTGTACGCAGGTATATATCCAACAGGGCGGCGACCAGGAAAAGTGTGCGCGCGAGCTTTTCGAATTTTTTGCCGTCTGCTATATCACACTGAGAAAGCGGACGATGCGGCGCGTTTTGCTTTGAACAAAAAAGAAAACACCGAGAGGGAAGGAAACGAAAACGGAATAAAAAAAAAAAGCAGACGACAACGACCGGGTGCGCGAGACGCCGGAAACGCCATAGCAGAAGAGCAAACATGGAAGAAATCGTCTGCTACGTTTTCTCTCTCTCTCTCTCTCTCTTTGTTTCTTCTCCTAGCTTATTATTTTTATTTGTTTATTTCTTTATTTTTGCGAGTCGTCTGCTAGCTACTATACTAGTACTGCGTGGATTTGGCCTGGGGGCGAAGCAAATTTGATGCAACGAGCCCTTCGTATGCGAAGACGTTAGACACTCTTACACATACACGACGCATAAATGTGTACACTGTCTCTGCTTTCTCTCGATCAGTTGGCTTTCATGCGTTTGGTTTCTTGAAGACGTCTCCCGTTACCGCCCGACAACAACGTTGCTGGGCCGCAACGCAGAGCTGTGTTGGCGGTAATGCGTTACAATTTGGCGTTATCGCCAACACGTTACTCTCGCAGACCCACTGACTAGAGATAAAAAGATGTCGTTTGGGATTCAAGTAAATCCTATATAGGTTTAGACGCAGATGAAGCTCAAACGGCTATGGTATTTTATCCGAACTGTCTCCACCGCTTTCTTTCCAGAACAACGACAAAAACAACAGAACGGTAGAACATCTGAAGTAGAGTTGGAAATAAACAATATGCATTTGTCGCAGCTCACATGGGTGCCACGAAACCAGAGATAGCAAGATTACCTTTAAAATGTAATTAAATTACATTACTAATTGCGTTCTTCCTAATTATTTTATCACTATATTACCCTTACTGATTAGTTCAGCTTAATTTAATCACAAGCGCATGATACACGACGTCATCGGGAACAAAGAGCGCATCGTCCTCGCCTCAACAGAGGATTATACAATGACTACAGAAACAGCGGGTGGTCGTACGCTTACGCATGACTTATACAACTCGGCACAGTTGATATGCGGGTTTGTTCGCACATTTTATTTGAAGAAAATAGCGGTAGATTGAACTGTGGGACAGAGGGGAGGCACCCTAGGCGCTTCACAGACACAGACAATTCCCGGAGGAGACTGTCCGGGGTGTTTTTAACCTTCCGTTTCCCCCTCATAGCGCAATTTCCTGGAGTTCTACCCCGTCGCTCAACTCTTGGCTCATCCGCCTTAGTGCAAATATGCGTAATAAGTGTGTCCGATCCTCGTTATCATCAGCAGTGCCACCACCGATAACCAGGTGATCGGGCTCACTTTCAAGGGAGGGCTCCGATGGCAGCACCAGCCAATGCCTCCTCTACCAGCGCCGATGCTCTCGAAATGCGCTGAAAGCGAGATGCGAAAGCGATTTTTAAAAAAAGAAAAGAACGTGTGTGTGTATGTGTGAGTTTAGATAGGAGTGAAGAGAGATTACAGGCGCGGTGTATTCGAAGCCGCCAGTTCGCTGCACTACCGACCCACGAACACGCCGACAAAAGAGAGTCAAGAGGGAGTGAGGCAGGGTTAGCATCGCAAGTTTCACAAACCTTGACATTGTACTGAGTCTTCACCTTACGGTCTGGAGGCAAGTGTTGGGTGGATGGCGCACTGCAGTTAGCTGTAGCTATAACTCGATTAAACGCCGTGGCCGAAACGCTGCACGCATTTAGGGTACCACAGTGGGCGCCACATGCTGACCTCGCACTTTAGGCAAGCGAAGAAGAAGAAGGTGGCCACGGGTTCTCGCCTCGCACGTTCAGCAGACGCCGGCCACGCAGGCGGATAGCACACCCGTTCGATCCACCACACTCCCGAAAAAAAAAAAAAGAAGCCCTCAGTCGCCCGGCCGAATCTCCTGCCACGACCCACTATCGAAGCCCGAGACGACAGAGTCATGAGCAGCACCGTACTGAATCAACCTGCTACGGACACCGCGTCCGCCACCAGGGTCCAGCAGCAGCAGGCATCCAAGGACGCACACTCCAACCAGGCCATTATCGCTCTAAACAAGCTTGGTCTCTCGCTGTTCCGACAGGTACGTACCACGCACCTTTTCATAGAGGCCTCCCACGAAACAAGCATCACCGAGGCTGTGACGTCAGCTTTTTGTTCCCGTCTCGCAGTTCAAAATGAGGCGCTCTCTTCCTCCGGTGAAGAGGTCAATCCACATATGGACTGACACCATGGCCTCCGACGTCCCCTAAGTACACAGACGAATATGTGCTGCTGACCAACTGACCAGCATCCCGCTATACACGATGGGACTGATGGAACGAATGCCAGCTTACCCATTGTCCCTAAAGAGGAACGTGACAGCTGCAACTTACCGCCACTTACCTACGGGACAGGAACTTGGATGCCCACTAAACTGGTTCATCTTAAAATGAGGGCGACGCAGCGAGCAGTGGAACGAGAAATTATAGGTGTAGTGTTAAGGGACAAGAAGAGAGTGGGGTGGGTCAGGAAAATCAACAAGAAATGGGCGTCAGGGCATGTAATGGGAAGGCAAGATGACCCTTGGCCATTAAGGGTAACAGAGTGGATCTCCACTGCAGAGAAGGCAAGCGTGGTGGTAGGCGGCAGAGGGTTAGGTGGACAGATGAGATCAAGAAGTTTGCGCGGATAAAGTGGTCGCAGTGAGCACAGGAACCGGATAATTACCGATCTATAGAAGAGGCCCTCCACCTGCAGTGGGCGTAGAGACGCAGATGACAATGATGGCCTTGTTTAAGACCTGTGTTGGCGGACGCAGGTAGCGGAGCACCTGGACCACAACGTGCTGCTGTGCCCGGCGGCTGTGACGTCGTCCCTGCTGGCAGCGCAGGCGTGCGCCGAGGGTGAGACGCACCTGCAGCTTCTCGAGCTGCTCGTCAAGGAAGGGGGCAAAGTCGAGCAGCTCCAGGCGGCCGTTCAGTCCGTCTTCGAGGAGATGGAGAAGGACAAGGCCAACTCTGAGGCCGCCCTCACTTACAGGTATATACGACTAGCAGAGTTTCCCCATAAACGTACCGGTTATCGGTGATGTTTACGCCGGCAACAACGTTAGTAGAAAAATTTGATGACGCGAACCCGAACTGGAGGCAAACAAATCTCTACTCCCTGCAGGAGCAAACGTCCTCTGCTTCATTACGTATGTGCCGCATTGATACAGTGGCCTTCAAAGACAAAGGCAGGTCCCTGAAAAAGAAACCAACACTATGGTTTCCAGAACAAAAGAGAACGGCTGTGATGAATAATTTGGGTCGTTCTGAATTTCCCGTCTTCTCTTTCCTTTTTGCGGACCGAAGCACACTGTTCACCACAGTGCTATCGCATGTCCGATACCCACTACATGCCCACTACATCTCCGTGCAATCGAGGAACGATGTATGACGGGCGCAGGATGTTCGTGAGCCGAGCCGTCGAGATGAACGAGGCTTGCGAGGCGCAGCTGAGGTCGCAGTTGCGCTGCGTCGTCGACCGGGTGTCCTTCCACGTGACTTCCGCCGAGGACGTCGCCTTCGCCGTGAACGGATCGTTCGCCGACGCAAGCCCGCTCATCGGAGAGGTGCTGGCGCCGGAGGCCGTCGACCCGTCCGTCAAGATTCTCTTGGCATCGGCCTTCTACTACAGGGTATGGGAAACACAAAGGATGGTTGTGGGTTCGGAGCTCTTATCCACTTGAGTAGGGTAGCTTGCTGGGCGTGTTGGTTCATGGCGTAAAAAATTCCAGCTGGAGACGACGCGAGCACAAAGGAACGCACAGAGACTGGACTTACGTTGTAAGTCCAGCCTCTGTCCTATGCGTTCCTTTGTGCTCGCGTCGTCTCCAGCTGGAATTTTTTACGCTCTTACCCACGGTGGGCGCAGACAGGGAAGTATGCCGCATACATCTCTGCGCGAATCCCGGAGCCAACGTTTTATGATTTGCAGGCGAGAGACGCGAGTATAACAGGCGCCGGAGATGCTCATCACATTTTTTTTTTTAATTTTTAATAGCCCACTTTCACTATTCGCCGCGTCGCAGCGCTATATATAGTACCACATATAACTGTCTGCGCCATCTTTAACCTTAAAGGGCCCAGAAGAAGAAGAAGGTGGCCACGGGTTCTCGCCTCGCACGTTCAGCAGACGCCGGCCACGCAGGCGGATAGCACACCCGTTCGATCCACCACACTCCCGAAAAAAAAAAAGAAGCCCTCAGTCGCCCGGCCGAATCTCCTGCCACGACCCACTATCGAAGCCCGAGACGACAGAGTCATGAGCAGCACCGTACTGAATCAACCTGCTACGGACACCGCGTCCGCCACCAGGGTCCAGCAGCAGCAGGCATCCAAGGACGCACACTCCAGCCAGGCCATTATCGCTCTAAACAAGCTTGGTCTCTCGCTGTTCCGACAGGTACGTACCACGCACCTTTTCATAGAGGCCTCCCACGAAACAAGCATCACCGAGGCTGTGACGTCAGCTTTTTGTTCCCGTCTCGCAGTTCAAAATGAGGCGCTCTCTTCCTCCGGTGAAGAGGTCAATCCACATATGGACTGACACCATGGCCTCCGACGTCCCCTAAGTACACAGACGAATATGTGCTGCTGACCAACTGACCAGCATCCCGCTATACACGATAGGACTGATGGAACGAATGCCAGCTTACCCATTGTCCCTAAAGAGGAACGTGACAGCTGCAACTTACCGCCACTTACCTACGGGACAGGAACTTGGATGCCCACTAAACTGGTTCATCTTAAAATGAGGGCGACGCAGCGAGCAGTGGAACGAGAAATTATAGGTGTAGTGTTAAGGGACAAGAAGAGAGTGGGGTGGGTCAGGAAAATCAACAAGAAATGGGCGTCAGGGCATATAATGGGAAGGCAAGATGACCCTTGGCCATTAAGGGTAACAGAGTGGATCTCCACTGCAGAGAAGGCAAGCGTGGTGGTAGGCGGCAGAGGGTTAGGTGGACAGATGAGATCAAGAAGTTTGCGCGGATAAAGTGGTCGCAGTGAGCACAGGAACCGGATAATTACCGATCTATAGAAGAGGCCCTCCACCTGCAGTGGGCGTAGATACGCAGATGACAATGATGGCCTTGTTTAAGACCTGTGTTGGCGGACGCAGGTAGCGGAGCACCTGGACCACAACGTGCTGCTGTGCCCGGCGGCTGTGACGTCGTCCCTGCTGGCAGCGCAGGCGTGCGCCGAGGGTGAGACGCACCTGCAGCTTCTCGAGCTGCTCGTCAAGGAAGGGGGCAAAGTCGAGCAGCTCCAGGCGGCCGTTCAGTCCGTCTTCGAGGAGATGGAGAAGGACAAGGCCAACTCTGAGGCCGCCCTCACTTACAGGTATATACGACTAGCAGAGTTTCCCCATAAACGTACCGGTTATCGGTGATGTTTACGCCGGCAACAACGTTAGTAGAAAAATTTGATGACGCGAACCCGAACTGGAGGCAAACAAATCTCTACTCCCTGCAGGAGCAAACGTCCTCTGCTTCATTACGTATGTGCCGCATTGATACAGTGGCCTTCAAAGACAAAGGCAGGTCCCTGAAAAAGAAACCAACACTATGGTTTCCAGAACAAAAGAGAACGGCTGTGATGAATAATTTGGGTCGTTCTGAATTTCCCGTCTTCTCTTTCCTTTTTGCGGACCGAAGCGCACTGTTCACCACAGTGCTATCGCATGTCCGATACCCACTACATGCCCACTACATCTCCGTGCAATCGAGGAACGATGTATGACGGGCGCAGGATGTTCGTGAGCCGAGCCGTCGAGATGAACGAGGCTTGCGAGGCGCAGCTGAGGTCGCAGTTGCGCTGCGTCGTCGACCGGGTGTCCTTCCACGTGACTTCCGCCGAGGACGTCGCCTTCGCCGTGAACGGATCGTTCGCCGACGCAAGCCCGCTCATCGGAGAGGTGCTGGCGCCGGAGGCCGTCGACCCGTCCGTCAAGATTCTCTTGGCATCGGCCTTCTACTACAGGGTATGGGAAACACAAATGATGGTTGTGGGTTCGGAGCTCTTATCCACTTGAGTAGGGTAGCTTGCTGGGCGTGTTGGTTCATGGCGTAAAAAATTCCAGCTGGAGACGACGCGAGCACAAAGGAACGCATAGGACTTCGGTCCAGTCTCTGTGCGTTCCTTTGTGCTCGCGTCGTCTCCAGCTGGAATTTTTTACGCTCTTACCCACGGTGGGCGCAGACAGGGAAGTATGCCGCATACATCTCTGCGCGAATCCCGGATCCAACGTTTTATGATTTGCAGGCGAGAGACGCGAGTATAACAGGCGCCGGAGATGCTCATCACATTTTTTTTTAATTTTTAATAGCCCACTTTCACTATTCGCCGCGTCGCAGCGCTATATATAGTACCACATATAACTGTCTGCGCCATCTTTAACCTTAAAGGGGCACTGACACGAAAATTTTCGTCTGCTGTTTTTTCGCTGCAATACGTAGCTGGGGACCTGTTAGCCATAACACGGCACACCAACTACTCCAGCGCGCCTCAGATAATTATTTACGGCCTGTTTGTTACCCGCTAGTTCCAATTTTGGTATGGGAGAGCTCCAAAAACGACAAGGTGCCCGGTGCAACTGGCGCCATCTGGCGCTCGCAATGGAGTAAGCGAGTTCGACCACGTGAGCACACATAACTGTGACGCACTTCCGCACGACAACCACCGCGTGCTCGTTTTGTTTCGCCTGTCGCACGTCCTGCGCGTTGTTGTCGCTGTTGCTGTCATCGTTGTTGAGTGGCAACTATTTTCTTGAGGTCTGGCGTTGCCGGCAGTCTACTAACGCAGCCGCAGCGAATAAGCAATGGCGGCTATGACGTCATCATTGCTAGCTGCACTGTCGGAGCTCGGCTGCCGTGGTGACGTCACGGAAGCTGGGGGTCCCCTTCAGGTCACCTTTGCTGTTGTCGATGTCGCGATGTACGACGTCTAGCGCTCGATTGC
This sequence comes from Hyalomma asiaticum, assembly GCA_013339685.2. NCBI lineage: Eukaryota > Metazoa > Arthropoda > Arachnida > Ixodida > Ixodidae > Hyalomma > Hyalomma asiaticum. The sequence goes on from CM023487.1 coordinate 10,850,704, forward strand.
GCATGCGAGCTTCAATATTCAATTAAATTACCTTCGGAGCTGTGTTCGCCATTGAGATTTGGTAGATGACATCTGTATGTCCATGAAAATCGATCCCGCAGGCTATCTCAGCAGCGAAATTTTGGTGTCAGTGCCCCTTTAAACGTCCGCCTATCGTTGATCGGCCGATAATGGTCGGTAGATCCCCAATCGCAAGCAAACAGAGCTTGTGCACGCTGTTTGCAGGATTGCCTAAGCCGCCATCAGTAGGGCAAGCTGCATCGCGGGGAAGCTAGCTTCACAATTATGAAGAGGGCCTATCACGTGGTAATGCGCAAATAGCAAATGTGTCTTGCGGACAGCGTAAAAAAATTGGAGGACACGTAAGCTATAAGGACACGTAAGCTATAAGGACACTAAGGAGAAAAAATGATAGTTTATTCCTCGAGAAATCTGCTGTCGTTAATTTGGCCACAGTTGGTTCAGTATTAGAAGAGAAAACCCAAGGTTAAAGTCTCATTTTTCAAAATTTCGCGCCGAAACCAGGGCACCACGACGTAAGCATGACGTCACGGATTTCAGTGCATATGCTATGGTGGCTAGAGCCACCATACATATGCCTCGGTACTTCGGCCCCACCGACATGCGCGGTCCGTCGGCCCTTGTTGCCAACTGCTACAGGTCGGCTGAACCGGTTTTGCGCGTGTGGTTGAATTGAGTGACAGACAGACAGACAGACAGACAGACAGTTATTCGCGTTGATGTAGCCCTAGAAGGACTATCGTATTTAAAAAAAAAACCCTTCTCAGGGCATTCTGCAGCCCCCGTTCACGCGGAACCCAGCAGAGCGGCACTTCAAGTCAAAGTCGGCCACGGGCGTGCCGCTGGAGTTCGAGCGCGGCGCGGGCACCTTCATGCACGCCGAGGTCGAGGATCCCGTGGCGGTCAAGGTGCTCGAGCTGCCGTACCGTGGGGGCGCCACCTCCTTGCTGCTCCTGCTGCCGGACAGGGTGCGCCTCGTCAAGGACCTGGTGGCCCAGCTCACGCCGGCAGTCCTCGCGAAGCTCGCTGGCTCCCTGAAGCCGAGGAACGTGCGCGTGGAGATGCCTCTCGCCAAGATCGAGGCCAGGTATGACGACGATTGTTAAAAAGGCCTACGCCGGCGATTTCTCGAGGTCAACGAATCTTACTGAGATTCGCTGGGTATGTGTACTACGTTCCTAGGCTCACTGCCGTCATTTATGCAAGATTACAGGCTTGATGAGATGCGCACGTTGCTTACAAATCCACTTTCACCGATTGCCTACAGCCGGCCACCTGCAGCTTCCCACGATTCTTGTCCACATTGTGTGCTGACATAACTTTAGGCAAGTGACAACGGCGCACGGATACTACAACATGGCCTCCGAGATGTGCGCGCGCTAAAGGCGGATTGGCTCGATTTGACGTCACGGGAGGATAGCAATGGCCGGTTGGATTTAGGTATCGATTTTGCGTTTTTGGGTGCGGAGCACCTTAGGGGTAGACCTGCGGCGCATCTGTGCTGCCGTCACGGTGGGCCGATCATGGAGGCAGTGCACCTAGCCAGTGTGTTTGTAGAGCTGTCGTGTCAGAAGCGATTCTAACGAGTTTCCGTTAATGCGCCCGGGCTGTCGGCGTCTAACGTCGTCGTCGTCGTCGTGGCCACGGTAGAGCAAGTCCATTAGCAGCGACTGAAGTGTTCCTGTGGGAAACACCTGAGCACCACCGCATTTGCTTCGCCCCTTCCCAGGTTTCATGTTAGCGGAGCTGTATCTTGTGCATTGCGTGATGTATAGAAAAACGGTGCGTCTTGCCGCGTGAACATAAGATGTGCATGAGTGATGCGTGCACGGTCATTGCAATCGTGGAACTCCTTCGTTCTGGTTTCGTGCGACGCAACGAATAAGCTGTGCCTATTTCATCCATGACACTAAACTTCAAAAACTACTCGATAATGCCTTTTTTTTTCTTAATGATTATTTTCGTAATTTGTCATCACTTCTACTATCAGACAGCCTGACAGGAGCGTCACAAGGAAACAGAATCGCCTTGACGTGGTAAAAAAAAAATCAAGCAAAACGGCTAGCCGGCCTAGTTGGAACGAATTCATGGTGGTACTTGCGCGAAACAAACGGGGACAAAATTGCGCTTGTCTGTGTGTCTCCTTCCTTTGTCCCCGTTTGTTCCTTTGTCCCCATGGACACCATAGTTGGCCTTTAAACCGCGCCTCATATACCCTCGCGGCGCGCAGGTACACGCTGAACACGACGCTGATCCACGCGGGCGTCAAGCAGGCGTTCATGCCGAGCGCCGACTTCACCAACCTTGTGCCCGCGGGCGAAGTGCGTCTCGGCGACATGCTGCACAAGGCCACGCTGGTGCTGGACGAAGGCCGGCCCACGGCCACGCGGCCCCTCGCCAAGCTGAGCGACACGGAGAAGCTGGATGTGGACAGGTCGGCCTCCGTCCCACCGGCCGAAGTCCAGTTCGAGCTGACGCGCCCGTTCATCTTCGTGCTGCGCAACACCCACAATGGCTGCATCCTGCTCGTCGGCGTCGTCAACGACCTCAAGAAGATGCTCTAGCCTGCGCGCCGCCGACGTCCTTGCTCTGTAGCCGCCGTTTCAGTAATAAAAAAAAAAAACTCTATCTCCCGCTAAAGGGGACCATGAGCAGACGCTGCCTGCGTCAGCGTTCTCTCTCGCGGGCGAGGGCGCGTTCTCCTTCCTTGCGAGCTGGTAAAGCGTTCATCGAAGAAAGAGCGTTTCCATAGTCAACACCACGCGCCGTTCGGAGAGGAGAGGAGGAATGTCGAGAGGAGAGGAGATGAGACAAGGAGAGGAGGGGGAGGAGGACGCGCATGCGCAGTGTGGGTGTGGACTCCACGCGGTGGAGGGAGGGGCCATGGAGGGACGGACAAAGCCCCCCCCCCCCCCCCTCGCCATAAGCTTCTGCGCATCTAAAAAGTATTTGTCCCCATAGGCACCCCATCTTTTAGATGCTACATAGGCGTTCGCCTCCGGCGACAGGTACCTTATTTTGCTCGCTTACTGTGTGTGACACATTAATAGAAGTTGAGAAGAAATGGACGTGGGCGGGACATGTCATGCGAAGGCAAGACAACCGACGGTCATTAATAGCTACAGAGTGGATCCCCTAGAGAAGGCAAACGTGCCAGGGAGTGGCAGATAATTAGGTGGGCGCGTGAGATCAAGAAGCTAGCGGAAGTAAATTAGTCGCAGTTATAGCACAGGACCGCGATCATTAGAGACCTATGGGAGAGGCCTTCGTCCTGTAGTGACAGGCTGCTGCTGCTGCTGATGATGATGACTACGACGACTGTGTGTCCTATCACAGCATCTTGCTTAGTAGGCAATGAGGCGTTCATGCATGTACAGATCCGGTCCATTGCTAGAGGTAACAGCCAGCCACTAATAAAAGCAGAGCAACCAAAACAACTCTTGCAACCTCACCAGTAAAAAAAAAAAAACGTGTTATAATGAAATGCCCATAAACTTACGCATAAATTTATGCATTTCTTTTCGCACCATGCTCACCATATTCCAGCGCTGATCAATGACAGGAATCAAAGGGTGCGTTGTACACAGCAGTAGACCGGACTGTTCGCGAGTACACGTTCATGCATGTGAGCTCCCCCTATTTGTGGAGCTACAATAGCCTCCCGTGGTTCCCCTGGGTGTAAAGAATCCTAATGTGATGCCTGCACGACTGTATCACTTTGTACGTCAGCTATGATTGATGACTGATTTGTCGGGTTTAACGTCCCAAAACCAGCAGTGAATATGAGAGACGCCGTATAGTGGAGGTCTCCGGAAATTTCGACCAGCTGGGGGTTCTTTAACGTGCACTGACATCACAGCACATGGGCCTCAACATTTCGCCTCCATTGAAATGCAGCCGCCGCGGCCGGGATTCGAACCCGCGACCTTCGGATCAGCAGCCAAGTGCCATGGCCACTAGACCACCATGGCGGGGCTTTCTACGTCAGCATGTTTCTATCGAAGGTAAACGGACGAAGTGCAGGTAAGAGGAGCTGATTAACCACAATAGCGCACTCTCGTTATTCGTTGGGCTTGCTCAATCCGCACCATCATGAGATGAAGGTGGCGCGAATTGTGTCAAAGACAAAGGAAGGGGTGAATACACCGCTTCTGGCATGCGTACGGTCTCCTTCATAATCATTCATGTTTCATAGAATGGTGGCATTCAATCATCACGGAATGATCGACCCGGCCAAAATGTTGACCAGTGCGTGAGTGAGTGAGTGAGTGAGTGAGTGAGTGAGTGAGTGAGTGAGTGAGTGAGTGAGTGAGTGAGTGAGTGAGTGAGTGAGCTTAATTTCGTGATTCAGCTAGTTCCTGGTCCGGGGCAGACCGCTCAGATGGAGGGCGGAAGACCTTGTCTTGCTTAGCCTCCCTGGCCCGCTGGATAAGACAGGTTCGATCCTGCAGGTCGGAGCTGAGCAGCGCTTTCTGCCATCACTTCCGCAGTAGTTCTGGGCGGTCCGTTTACTAAACGGGTCATTGCCATAGTACGGCACTTAAAAAGGCCTCGTTTGGCAAACACTTGCTCATAAACGCTTAACAACGATTATAATAATCACTTCGTTTCATCACTCGTGCGACATGCGCAAACCCCTACAGAATTCCCTTATTCGCGCCACGTATCCATACATGCACAGATGTAGATCGTGTGGCGTGATTGCCACACTTAATCGCATTCTATTGTCCGAATTGCCTATTCAGGACTTCATTGACAATTCGGACAGTGCCGATCCCTCCGTGTCTTCCACCGCCGGCCCTCCGCTGGTGCTAAAAGGCTGCACTTCTCAGATCGAACCTCACAGTACAGCTCTGGGTCATCCAGCGAACCGGGGAAGCCGCTCTGAAACAAATTCTCGGAACCACGTCCGCGGCGGGGGCTCAGACCCACTAAGAAAACGCCGGAATGAAGTCTTCTTCTCCTTTCTAAACTGGTGCACACTCAATGAAGGGGATTGGCCAAGACGAGGTTTAGATTGATTTGAAACTAAACTTTACGTTCGTCTACTTCTTCTTCACTTGTGCCTGTGTGGGCAGTGCCCGTCCTGGGGCGTGTGATGTTCGATTCGGATTCACAGCGCCATCGACAAGAAGACGGTGCGCGAGGCATGCGCACGGCTCGCGGTCGAATCGGGTAACGTCGGAGACGCGTCAACCCCAAGCCAACCCCTCTTTCGGCAGGGTAACCGGCGCTGGCGTATTTGCACCTAGCCCAAGGCTCATCCCACCGTCTCCTCAGAGTGTCGCCTCGGGTCATCGCGGTGGAATAGTCTCGTTCGATATTGTACGCAAGGCACCAACCTGGTGAGTCTGTCTAGACAAAGCACTATTGGTCAAGAAATTGTTCTTTCATGGTCGCCAGCATCACCATAGGCCTGTCTATACTCCCACTGCAGGGCAAAGGCCTCTCCCATAGATCTCCAATTATTCATGTCGGGTGCTAACTGTGTCCAATTTATCCCCGTAAACTTCCTGATCTCATCTGCCCACCTAACTTTCTGCCGCCCCCTGTCTCACTTGTCTTCTCTAGTAATCCGCCCTTTATGGCCAACAGTTGTCTTCGCATCACATGACCCGCCCACGTCTTTCTTAAAACCTTAAGACACTGCTGTGATGGCAGGGAAATTCTCTCAGTGCGTTCCTCGGCTCACTTCTCTCGTTTACGCAAGATTACATGCTTCCGAGATGCACAGATTACTTAAAAATCATTTATTACTGATTATTGGAAACCATCCACCCGGCCTCCCACATTTTATTGGCCACACTGTGTGCTGACGTAATCATGGGCGAAGCGACGGACGTGACGAAAACACACGGGTGTCATACGTGGCCCTCGAGGTTCGCGTGCGCCGCATGCCAGTGCCGCAAATCTCGAAGGCCATGTCCATTTTGAAGTGCTTTGCGACCTTACCGCCAGGGGAAGGGCGCATGCGCAGTCGTACCATGCGAAAGGCGGATTGATTCATTGGACGTCACGCGAAGACAGCGTTGCTGGGTTGGAATTCAGTTTCGGCTAGGCGCTTTTCTTTTTTTTGTTAAAATTATTTTCGAAATTGCTGAGCATTACTAGTGTAGAGGGCGCTACGCGCCATGCTTGCTATATATGGTTGAGGGGAATAAAGCAACGGGGCATTCGTTCGGTCATCATGGCTCGGAGTCACTTGTGTAGACGCGCCTAGCGTCTGTCAGCTACGGGCATCGTACATGGTGTCAGAAGTGGCCGCCGTTCGCTCTCTGTAATGGCGGACCAGCCCGACGCTGCGTTTGCCGGGGTACCTGGACTCCAACAGCCACCGAACTTCGACTTCAACCACCCAAGTGCGTGGTCCACCTGGATTGAGCAGTTCGAGGACTATGCCTATGCTACTGGAATGCACCGAGCTACCGACGAGGTTCAGGTACGAACGAAGATGGAAAAACAAGGCGTCATCAGGCGCATTACGAAGCCGACGCTGTGGTGTGCAGGTCTGGTCGCAGTACCGAAGGCATCAGGCGGCATCCGAATATGTGTGGACTTGACAAAGCTCAACAAGGAAGTTCTCCGTGAAAGGCACGTGCTTCCAACGGTTGAATGGGTTCTCGGGCAACTGGGCGACGCAAAGGTGTTCTCTAAACTCGACGCGACAGCAGGATTTCACCAAGTGCGATTGTCCCAAGAATGCCAAGAGTACACCACATTCATCACGCCATTCGGACGCTACTGCTACTGTCGTCTACCTTTCGGCCTGACCTCGGCACCGGAGTATTTTCAGCGAGAAATGGCTCGCATTCTGGAAGGACAACCGAACGTCGTCAACATGATCGACGACATCCTGGTTTTTGGAGAAGACCGAGAAGAGCACGACAAGCGACTTGTGGAGGTTCTTGAACGTCTGAGGAGAGCCGGAATTAAACTCAACAAGTCGAAGTGCTGCTTCGGTCAAGACAAAGTAGAGTTTTTGGGTGTAATCATCGATGCCAACGGTATCTCGCCGAGTCCCAGCAAACTCGAAGCCCTACGCAACTTGGAGCCACCCAAGGACGTTGCTGGTGTTAGACGCTTCCTCGGCATGGTCAATCATATTGGTCGCTTCCTGCCCAACCTTTCGCAGGCAACCGCCCCGATTCGCGCCTTGCTAGGCGAGCAAAATGCATGGCAGTGGGGACCGCTTCAGGAGAGCGCTTTTAATCGGGTCAAGGAGATGCTCACCTCGGACCTCTGCATCGCGAAGTATCATCCCGGTCGTAATACCATTGTCTCATGCGACGCGAGCTCATTTGGATTGGGAACTGTTCTTCTGCAAGAACAACCATCGGGGGAGCGACGCGCGGTAGCGTTTGCATCACGGTCGTTAACCGATGCGGAACAACGCTACAGCCAAACAGAAAAGGAAGCGTTGGCGGTAGCATGGGCAGTGCACCGTTTTGACCAGTACGTGCGGGGCCTCAACTTCACGGTGGAAACCGACCACCAGCCGCTGGTCACACTACTTGGAAACGCTGACTTGGACACTATGCCTCCACGTATTCAACGGTTCCGTATCAAACTTATGCGATACCAATTCAACGTAGTCTACGTTCCGGGCAAACAGCTAGCCACTGCGGATACTCTTTCAAGGGCTCCGGATGAGAAGCCGTCGATCAGTCTAGTGGATGTGGTGGAAGAGTTCGTGGAATTCCAAGTTGCAGCGATCACTGACACGAAGCTGGTTACTGCAGATGATGTCCGCAGGCACCAAGAACAGGATGGTGAATGCAACCAGCTCGTCAAGTACTGCACCCAGGGCTGGCCTCGTCGAGACAGGCTTCCGGAGCACATGAAGAAATACTGGAACCATCGAGGTGATCTCTCTTTGTGCAACGGCGTCCTGCTAAAAGGCAATCGCTTTGTCATCCCGACTTCGCTGCAAAAGGATACGCTCGAACTTATCCATGAAGGCCACCAGGGAATTTACCGATGCCGGCTGAGAGCACAGGATTCCGTGTGGTGGTACGGACTTTCACAGCAAATACGGGACAGAGTCAGTCGCTGCAGGCAGTGCGCAGCCACACGAGCGCAACGAAGTGAGCCATTGGTTGTGACGAAAACTCCAGCGCAACCATGGCAAGAAGTAGGAATGGACTTATTTAGTCACAGAGGACACAACTACCTACTAGTAGTTGATTATCGTTCTCGCTACCCTGAAGTCATCTACATGCGAAGCACGAACTCTGAGGCGGTCATCAATGCCGTCAAAAGCACTTTTGCTCGTTTCGGCATCCCCGAAATTGTACGAAGCGACAATGGACCGCAGTTCGCTTCACATGCATTTGCAGCTTTTGCGAAGCATTATGGCTTCCAACACATCACCTCAAGTCCCAACTACCCGCAGTCTAACGGGCAAGTTGAAAGGATGGTGCGCACGGTCAAAGAATTGTTCGAGAAAGCAGAGGATCCTTTTCTGGCACTTCTGTCTTACAGAGACACTGCAGGCGTCACAGGGTTTAGCCCAGCGCAGCTACTGATGGGCCGCAGCCTACGAACCAGGCTTCCCAAGCCAGCGGATTGCCTGGAACCGAAGTGGCCTGCGCCTGACGTTGTCAAGTGCCAAGACGAGGAGGTAAGAAGGCGACAGAAGAAAGACTTTGATCGCCGTCGCGCTGCGACCGTCCTTCCTCCGCTGGAGACAGGGGACACGGTGTGGGTTCGAGACATCAAGGAAACGGCGTGCGTTCTCAGCCCAGCCTCGAAGCCCCGCTCGTACGTCGTGGAAACACCAACCGCGGTGCTTGTGCGTAATAGGGTGCATCTAGTGCCCTATTCGGACCCAACCAAGAGCCAACTCAACGAGCCAGCATCCAGGGAAAACAGCGAGGGGCACGATGACCAAGCCACCGTTACAGACGCCACGGCAACAGCGACGCCACAAGTCTCCAATGAATGCGGAGTGCGAGTCACCAGATTTGGTCGCCGAGTTAAGACTCCGAAAAGACTTGACTTGTGATGTGTCGTGTTTTGTTGTGTGCATATCTCGGGGGAGAGATGTAGAGGGCGCTACGCGCCATGCTTGCTATATATGGTTGAGGGGAATAAAGCAACGGGGCATTCGTTCGGTCATCATGGCTCGGAGTCACTTGTGTAGACGCGCCTAGCGTCTGTCAGCTACGGGCATCGTACAACTAGTACGCGTCACGCGCGTGACAGGGGAGTCTCAGGTACACAGAACCGGCATTACCTTGAGATGGTAAAGAAATTGCCAAGCTGGCCTCTAAGCGATGCTTCAAGTGCCTTTGTATATAAACCAAAAGAAAATGGCCTCAGTGGTGATCAAACTTTCCTATGGCGCGGAGATCATCTGTTGCGACTCGCACCCGTCTAAAATTCTCACTGCGCTGTCGTCGTAAATGACGTCGACGATACGTTCGTTTCATCCGCTCAGATGGCGTCGTCTTCGAACCCTCCTGCCCAGAACGCGAAACCCGAGGATCATCGATCACCGGTGGCGCCCCCGCTGGCAGTGGAGGCCGCGTCGTCCGTGCCGCAGCCGTCGCCGCTGGACGGCGAGCAGCCGCCGGCCAAGTCGGCCGTCAGCCCAGCGCCGTCGGTCCACTCCGTGGAGGACGGCAAAGAGCCAGCGGCAGCGACGACTGGAGCAGCAGCGGAAGGCGAGTCAAACGTGGAGGAAGAGATGACCTTACTCCAGTAATTCCGTGCCGCAGTGTTTAAGCTTTAAGCTATAGAGACCCGTGTGGCCAATCAGGAGGGCGAACACGCCCTAAATGTGTTCTTTCGCGCCCCGCCGTCTCCTAGCGGCGGTAGCTCCAGACGACGGTTTTCCGATTTGGTGGCACTGCCGCAAGGAACTATAAGGACAGTGTGTACGAGGGAGCCATATAAGGTTAGGTTACTCTTGTCACCATCACCCTGTCTTATGTCCTCTCTGGGGTTTATTCGGAATTTTGATTTCGGGGGGGGAAGGTGGTGCTTATAAACCCCCATATCCACTTCACGACGAGTGCCTCTTCCAGAGATCTCCATGGTGTCTTGTCCTGCACGAGCCGATTTCATTTTGTGCCCGCAAATGTTTTTATTTTTAACCGTACCCCACCATGAACATTACCCTGTCCAAGGCGCCGTGCGTCCCTGTCTTCGTATCGATTCCGTCGATCTAACTGACCATCGGTTACCTGACATTGTGATTACGTGGCCTGCCCAGGTTCATTATTCCTCATAACGCACGCAGCTGGTTTAATTGGCTGACATCTGTCGTCACCACCTCATATATCGCCGAGTGATAGTCAGGTTACCTCGAGAAGCTTTTTTTTTAGCATCACAGTCTCTCGCGCAACACGACTGCAGCTAAAATTCCACCGCTTACAATCAAGTCCCTAGATTTTCCGCCTTTTTTATATAAGTAGCGACAACTATACCTCATCTCCCGGCCCCCTTCTCGCAGGGAGCCCGTGTCAGCAGCCATGTTCTTCCTAAACACAGAGTAGAGCATATGCGTCCGCAGATAGCGTGTGGCCATCAACATACATGTTCCTATCAAATATGACAGTGAACGTGCCAAGTATAAGGAAACGCCTAACTGAAACGCGTAACTTTCTCTAACGTTCTCTTGCTGCGACATTCAAGTAGCAGATTTAGGAAGAACGCGGCTGCCAAAAGCAATGTCAACCAATCAGATGCCGCGGCACATCAACGATTTTCGCTACTCAAAGAAACGGAAAAGATATCTAGGGACCTACAACAACCGATCGCTGTTCTTAATGCGTGCACAGGAGGCGCAGCAGCCACCAGCGCGGCCCCTCCGCCGGTGCTGCAGCCGGTGCAGGACTGCGGCCGGCTGCTGAACCGGCTGGCGGCATCCGTGCTGGCGTGCATGCTGGACGTGCCGTCCCGTGTCCAGTGGAACGTGCTAGTGTCGCCCATCTCGCTGACCAGCGCGCTGGCCTCGCTCGTCGCCGGCTGCGAGGGTCCCACCAAGGAGGACCTCTGCAACCTGCTCCAACTCAAGCTGCCCGAGGTCGAGGCCATCGTCGAGCGCTTCAAGGTGCGCCTTTCTTCTTACAATCGCGTCCCGGCAAAGAGAAGAGCGATTGTTCCATATTTACTGTCGCTCATAATCAAAGAGGTTTAAATACCTACTCCAGCGACTTTTTGACCACGCTATGGTAACGGCGATCTTATGTTCCAGAGATGCTCCTGTACAAATGTTCAGCAAATTCGAAAATAATTTTTAAAGGGCAGAAAATCGCGAAACCGAAACTGAAATCACCCCCAGCAGTGTGGTGGCCTTCCTTCTGTGTCCGTGTGTTTTTTTTTAGCTGTTGTTTTTTCTTCTTCAAACAACGTGGAGCCTGAACTTGCCGTACTGTAAGTTATCAGTTTCTCCGACGTTCTGACGGTCAATAAAAAATCATACACGAGAAAAAAAAAATTTCTGTGTTTTCCGTGGCGACATTTCCCTTTTGTCCAATCACCAGCCTAGCGCAGTGTGTCGTCACTTCTGCCACAACAGTTCTGGCGAGCGCCGCTACGCATTTATGCGGTAGGCAGCGATGTGTTGACTTCATTGCACGATTAAAATATTAAGTCAGTTGATATGGCCGGTTTGACACGTGCCAGAACTATAACCGACCATCTGTCTGTCTACGCGACCTGCGAATAAGAAACGGTTGCAAGGAAAGTGTTAGAGGGCCCCTTCAATGTGATCGTTCACATCCATCGCCACGGTCACGAGGCACTCCGACTAGCTCCACAATAAATGCTAGATTGAGACAGACGTAGCAAAAGCCGGATTAAAAAAAACGAACAGTGCAGGTCACTACTTGTCACTGACTTGTTTCGGAAAGAACTGCCTCAAAGGATCGTAATCATCAACATCGGCCAGCGCGTACAGAAATTATGACATCATGAATGGAATTCATGCAGTTCTATTCATGGCAATTACAACGCACGAGTGAGCGCACGAAGGTTCCTCACAAGCAGCTTAACAACAAACTATACTACGTGATGTCGTTGATATAGCACTGCTGCTGCGTTGCAGTATTCACTAAACGTCAACGCGCTAAATGCCCTGAATTCACCAGTATACGTACAATTAAATCCAAGACATGTCCATTGACTTGGCTGGCACAGACCGAGTCGGCGGAGCACATGTTCTACGTGGCGAACCGGATGTTCCTGCAGTCCAACTGTCCACTGCTGGCCACGTTCCGGTCGCACATCGAGGCCAAGTACATGACCACCGCGCAGAACGTGGACTTCGAGGTACGTTCACGGGAGGACGACCACTGTCCCAGCTAAGTCACATAACGGAAGATGATAGAGGACTTTAGTTTGTCCGTACACATTTTATAACGCTTGCAAATACGTGCCCACCGGAGAAGTACGGGGACGCAGCAACGCTGGTAGCGACATCTGGCGACGCGGAGCCTAACCAAATACGCACAATTGCAGCAACTTGCACGGTTTTGCTTGGCTGCTCGTGTAAAGCATTGGCAGCGCTTTGTAATGATGATGACGGAAAAGCTGAAGAAGATTGTTTCATAATGATGATGATGATGCCTCTGTAATGGGTGCAGAGCTACAACACATGCACCCCTGTGTTCTTTCAAATGATTCCTCGCACTCGTTATGCAATCCACTTTCCGCGACGCGTAGTGGCATATTACTATTCTGCAACGTAACTTTACATTTGTTAATGCAATTCCTCGGCAGGCTTTATACCTGTATAGGATGACTTTTCAAGCACAGGCGTAGCTCAGTGTGGTAGAATTCTAGACTGCCACGCAGAGGACGTGGGTTCGGATCCCGTGGTTCGAATTCGAAACTACGGCGCCAAAAACGGCCCTTGTTGTGACCTCATAACAGCTTACGCTGTAAAATTACCGCGTCCAAGCAGCATCGAGCGGCCCGGCAATTATGTGGGGCCTAATTCTACCGGAGAGCAGAGAAACTGCGACCGAAGAGGCACCGCGCGCACAAGGCGTCAGAGGTTTGCCAAGGATATATCGAAGTCACGCTGCCTCCTAGTTTTTCTTCTCTTTTTCTTTTTTTGGTATGCTTTTTTTTTTGTCATGGCAGTATGATAATCGTTTATTCACGGTACTTTCATTACTTTCTGGGTATCGGCACAGGCACCCTGTGACGTCAATTTTTCAGACCACTCAATCCTCAGCGAGGATTGTTGGAGGAGTAGGAACAAAATACCAACATTACACCATACGTAACAAGCGGCTTACGCGCTATAATGTACGAAAGAATAAATAAAAAACAACTCCTCCGACAAACTTTTTACGACCACGCGCAGCCGACACTTATTCTCATGGCAACGTTTCTAATACATACACACACAACACACAAACATTAGAATACAATGGTTTCAAAATCCGAAGAACACGGGAACGGATGAAGAAAAGAAACGTTTAAACGCCTCCGGGTGGACGCAAGTGGCTTAGTATGAGGAGCTTGGGAGTTCCGGGATGACATCCTCAATTCTTTCTGGAAACTTTTCTATAGTGTTGTCTGGGCTATAGTAAGTGGGAGAATCGCATTCCATTCCCGTATCTACTTAAAGAGCAAATGAAAACGGAACGGACTGTTATTACAAAAATATTCTTTAAACATTTGGTCATGTAGAACTTGTTACCAGGCGAGTTGGTTGTAGTCATAAGAACACACTTACTAGCTCAACAAGAAAAAAAAAAGCAGACTTGGAAGAACTTAGCGCTCAACCTGTTCCTTCTTCTTCCTCCTAAGCCTGTTTTTTTTTTATCTTGCGCTAGAAGAATGTGTTCTTATTTGGTCATGTTTCTGGCACATTTCACTTTTTTCGTTAGCAGTACAGCGAAGGCTTTATGTTGTGTGTTCGTGGCACTCCTCTTATCTTCGGCCACACTCGGCCCTTGCGCGCCAACACCCCGCACATATCGTCGCGATACACCTGCACACCCCGCACATATCGTCGCAGAGCCCGGAGCAGACGTACGTTCGCGCCATCAACGAGTGGTGCAGCAACGCGACCAACGGCAAGGTGCCCGCCGTGGTGACGCGCAAGACGTTCACCGCCAGCTCCTCGATGGTGCTCGTGAGCGCGGTCTACTTCAAGGGCCTGTGGAAGGACAAGTTCTACCCGAACGCCACGCACATGATGAAGTTCTACGTGTCGCGCGCGGACACCCTCGACGTGCGCATGATGACGCGCACGGGACGCTTCCCGTACGCCGAGGTGCCCTCGCTGCGCATCCGGGCACTGGAGGTACCCTACCGCACCGGCAAGCTCTCCATGGTGCTGGTGCGCACCTTTCGTTTGCACTCGCACCTTCAGGGCCCGGATCTACATTACGAAAAAAAGAAGACACTTGCTCTTGCTATGTATCACGAATATATACGTGTACGCATGCGGTGTCTAGTAAAAGCAAGTGTTGTAATGCCAAATCACGCGTGTATGCGTGATTTCGCAATAAGACCCTTATTTTAATACGCACTGTAATGGCAAATCTCGCGTATACGCGTGTGCGTGATTTGGCATTACCGTTGGTGATAAGCAATGAGATGATGTCAAAAAATCATGCATAGTAATTTGGCATCGTCCCATCGCCATTTTGGCATGATTTGACAACGCACGACAGATCACCATTGGCAATACATGCTAAATCACTCATATAAGCGTGATTTCGCATGTATTGCCAACGACATGCCAACCCACGCTTATATGCGTGATTTCGGCGTGCCGTTGTCTACCTTGCTCAAATCCCTCTTCATGTTCTATTATGGCCCGAATACAGGAATTTGTGCACGCAGAACGTCTCCATCTAGCTTTGCCATGGTTCCATATACCTGTACATATATGAGCACGATGTCGTTGTGGAAGGCGCATCTCCGCATATCAGTGACGTCACCTATATACACCATCTATGCGACGCTATTAGCATTACTCGACGAGAATGACATAGGCAAGTCGCATCCCGGAGAGGCATATACCGTCGCCGTACAATCACGCTGCGAGCGATTTGATAAGGCGCTTGTGTTAGTCTATTCCACGAGTGTTTTCCCTGCCTCGATGTGGGCTGCGACAGTGCATCAAGGGCTAACCAACTAGTTCATGAGCACGCCCTACTCACCTAGAGAAGCGCTTAAGCAGTGCCAGTTCATGCGCAAATAGAGAAAAAAGAAGGGGGGGGGGGGGATGTCCGGACGCCCGATTGCCCTTGAACTTCTGTGCGCGCACAACCAACGCTGCTAAGTACACGTGACAAACTCGTTCAGTCCTTCTTCCCGGGTGCTGCTGCACTGTTATAAAGTAAGCGTCTTTATCACTGATCGCTTAACAAAGCACGCTGCGGCACTATAGTTGCGGGAAGTGCCCGTCGTGTGTTCTAGACTGTCCCGTGCGTGTCCAAAAGTAGCGCTGAGTATTTCATGCAACAATGTTTATCAGTGATCCTAAGTATACCATCAATAACCGTAATCACAAACAGGCGAATTTATATAAGACCGGGAGGTTGTTTTCACGAATAATTTTGCAGTTTTGTGCGCCGTGACCTCCAACTGGCAGGGTCGTATCGCACGTCGAATGCACAGGTAGAATTCTTTTCGTGCGTATTATAGTCTATGGTAGCTCATTTAAACGCTACAGAAGCAAAATTGCAGTCGTTAACGGCCCGAGATATCGACACCCAAACGAGTGCGTAAAGTAGTCCCGGCGTCCATCTATATATATGCACACGCAGTCAGCGATATACTCTCCCGCTTCGGCACCGCTGCAGGTCCTCCCCACGGAGGTGGACGGCCTTCGGCTGACCCAGCAGAGCCTGCTGGCCGGCGACACCCTGTGGGAGGTGACGAAGCAGCTCCGTCCACGCGCCAACGTGCGACTCGGCCTGCCCAAGTTCGTGCTTACGGCGCGCAACAAGATGCGAGACCTGCTCGAAGGGCTCGGCTCGCACCGGCCCTTCGACCCCGAGCAGGCGCAATTCATCAACATCTCGGGGTTCAAGGGCCTACACACCACCGAGATCATACAGGCCGTCACCGTAGAGGTGTGCGTGTGTGTGTGTGTGTGCGGGGAGTAGGGGGGTTGAAATGCCACCATGAAATTGTGTTGTGAGAGTCCCGCGGTGGTGTATCAGGATCCCATATGGCTCTGGTGGTAGCTGTCGGCGAGGTGAAACTTCCAACTCCCAGTTCACCAATTCCCTTGCGATGCAGATGAGGCAGCCATCGCACTTGCATAGTGTAGGCTCGATTCCCGTCGCGGCGGTCGCATTTTCGGTGGAGGCGAAAATGCCAGAGGCCCGTGTACTGTGCGCTTGTCAGTGCACGTTAAAGAACCCCAGGTGTCGTAACTTCCGAAGCCCTCCATTACGGCCTTTCTCTCCTTTCTATCTCTTTCAGTTCCCTACCCCCACGGACGACTAGCCGTGCTTGCGATATGGGCTGTAGAAATTAGCGTTCTTTCCTTAACCGAACCACAATCATCATCACCTGACGAGGTAACAAGGAAAAGTGAGAAAGCTTGGTGAAAAAGCGTTACCAGCCGGGAAGTTATAGTTGGGAGGTTTAGTAAGCCTTCCTTTTTGACTTACCTCGTAGCCGAGCCTTGCGTTACAGTTACACACACACAAAAAAAAAAGAAAGAAAAGGTCGGTGCGAAGAGGAAGTCACCCCAGTTGGCGCATCAAGCAACTATATCGCACAGTTGCACATTATACAGCCACCGTGGTACAGCTGGCGCGGCGAGCAATCGTGCATAGCACGCAGACGGCGCAAAAAGTAGGAAGTGTACTGCGCAGTACGTGCGAAAATAAGTAGGTCAGCACAATTGCCGCTGCAACAAGTGGCCAGAAGATACCAGTTGCTGCCACAACAGTAATACCGTGGATACGATTACGCTTTATGCGTTCTTCGGCATAATACATTATTTTTACAGGCGATTCACACCTGGTTCAGCAATGGTTGATTGTTTCTGGGGTTTTACGTCCCAAAATCGCGATATTGTTGCGGTGAAGAAGACGAAGGGTGACCAACTTCCTAAGGAGAAAGAGCAAGACCCTGGCCGTTGCCTAAGCGCCATTTTGGATACCTTGTAAATATACCGGTCTATACGGTCACAGGCCTCAACATTTCGTCTCCATCGAAATGCGGCCGCGACCTTCGGATCAGCAGCCGAGTGGCTTATAACCACTAGACCACCGTTTTGGGGCCATATCAGCCGTATTTTCGTAAGGTTGACTCCACTGTATACGTCAAACAGTACAAGCGTCGCAACAGCTAACCATGTCATAGCCGACGCAACCAGTATAGTCAGGCCACATTACAGGCACATCAGGGTGCCGCCGCCGTCTTCGGCTCAAATGACCACATTTTCTTTGAAGCATACAGTAGACTCCCACACTTGAGCACAGACGAGTTCGTCATTTGGAGACCCTAATGTGACGTCACGGCACCCAAAACTGAGAAATCACTTATGCAAAAGCCCAAGATGGCGGCGCCCATGAATACAAAGTAAAATCATCTAGTTAGGCATAAAAGGTCGTAGTCGTCATCGCCCTAACCGTGTGCAGGTGTCCGAAGACGGCAACGAGATCACGCGCGCCTCGGCACTGGTGACCGAGGTGGTGGCCAAGATGGCGCCCGCCACCCAGTTCCTGGTGGACCGGCCCTTCCTGTTCTTCGTGCGGAGCACGACCACGGGCGCCATCTTGCTTTTCGGCTGCGTACGACAGCCGCTCGAGTGGCGCCCCGACAGTCCCGACAACTCGGCGCTGCTGTGACGTGCCTCCGTTACTCCTCCGCGGCCCGTGGTACACGATTATATTGGGGTGCAGTAGAACCGGTGCACGCTATATACACGGACCTGCGGAGTGCGCCGCGCTGTTCTTCTAATTTCGTACGTTCATTAAAGACCCGCATTTGATGCTTCTAGCTGCTTGCTGCTCTCCATATTGTCACGTGGTCGTGACGCATGCGCACGTGTTGATATCATTTCCTTTGCTGTTTCGCTTGGTGACTGATGCGTGGCTGAGAGCTCGCTCTTTAAAAGACCGAAATTCTGAAATGCTACACGTGCCGAAGGCCACGGTAAGCCGTACACTGTAAACAAGAATTGGCCGAGATGGGAGCTTCTACTATAATCAGCCCTAAACACTCCCATGCTCCTAATATTTACTCCGTAATAGCGGAGTGAATGCAGCAAATGTCATTTCACCCCCATTGCTAGGTGACGGGATATAAAAGCGCCATTCTTCCAACGCAGTTTCAGGTCACAGGACCAGAAACTCGCCACGAAAATTTTGGTAACAACTTGCTTGCGTCGGTGTGTGTGTGTGTGTGTGTGTGTGTTTGTGTGTGTGTGTGTGTGTGTGTGTGTGTATCTCGCGTCTTCCGTCGGTCGAGTTACGCCGAACACAAACGCTCAGTCCTCCATGCATACATACCGTTCGCGTCCAGGCTGAGACCATTCAAGGACACCTTCCCATGTTTTGTTTTGTTTTGTTTTGTTTTGACCTGGAAGTCTGGCGCAACCCACAACGGCGGATCGGCCATGAATCGCGCGGCAGGAGAATCGTGGCAGCAAAACGGAAAACAAAAAAGGGAAATAGATGAAGAAGGAGAAAGCTAACCGGATAGTTTGGAAACAAATGAGCTAATATTGAGTTTTTTAGGGGCGAAGCTCCTTAGGGTGTGGGTCGTTCCCTCCTCTGTAGTAGTAGTAGTATGTATGTATGTAGCCACCTCGCGCCGCCGGGAGGCTCGCGCTCGCCCTCGACGCGTGCCTCCCGGCGCGCGAGCTCTCTCACTCTTCCATCTCCTGTCTTGTGAGAGAGGAGAGAGAGCGAAAGGCGCGCGTTGACTATGGAAACGCTCTTTCTTCGCTCTACCAGCTCGCAAAGAAGGAGAACGCGCCCTCACCCGCGAGAGACAACGTTGACGCAGGCAGCGTCTTCTAGCGAGTTTCTTGATTGAAAAAAAATTACAGCATATCCACGGAGTGAATGATGATGAGTGGGCGAAGCTCGGGAGGTTCATCGTAGATCGTGCCGAGTTCCGTATTAATTTAGTTAACGCGCACGCTACGAATCCTCATGGTTCAGTTCAGTTCAGTTCAATTTCCTTAAAGGCCCCCATTCAGGGGGTGTTACATAAGGGCTGGGATTACAAATAAAAAATTTAGCAGTGATAATTCAATTAACATTGCAGATGATCAGTTATACGTTCTTGGAAAGCAGATGATGAGGGAATGTTGACGATGTCGTAGGGCAGGCCGTTCCAGTCTGAAGCTGCTCTGAGGAAAAATGACGCAGAAAACGTAGTGGTATGCGATGGCGCGCGGGCAACTTGAAGTGGATGACTGGTGCGGTGGGAAATGCGTGATGCGGCTGTGATATACGGCGCTTGATTCAGAGAAGAATAAAAGAACTTATGATAAAGGGTAAGGCTAGCAATGCGGCGACGATAAAAAGAAGTGATAGACACGGATTCAGCTTTCAAGGGTGAATCATCTGAATATGAAGAATGGATGAATCTCGGGTGGCCCGATTTTGAACGGCTTCCAATGCAGTGATTTAGGTATGCTTCGACAACGGACTCCAGATGGCAGATGCGTCATTCTGTTTTGGTCTGATAAGTGACTTTATATGGCGAGTTAATCTTAACATGATGGTGGGGCGATGGCGGACTCGGATGGTTGCGTTTTAAGGAAACCGATTTGTTTTGTTCGTATGCACAAGGTGAAATCTTTCCCACAGGCACTTCATTGCAAGTCAAGATTCCAGTGCCCATATATATATATATAATATATATATATATATATATATATATATATATATATATATATATATATATATATATATATATATATATATATATATATGGGTTGCCGGTGAACGCTTCTCCAACGCGAGCAGTCGGTATTTCTCAATCAAGAAACTCGCTAGGAGACGCTGCCTGCGCCAACGTTGTCTCTCGCGGGTGAGGGCGCGTTCTCCTTCTTTGCGAGCTGGTACAGCGTTCCCCTAAGAAAGAGCGTTTCCATAGCCAACGCGCGCCTTTTGCTCTCTCTCTGTCTCTCTCTCTCTCTCTCTCTCACAAGACAGCAGAGGGACGCGCCGGGAGGCATGCGCCGGGAGAGAGAGAGAGAGGCACGCGCCGGGAGGCACGCGGGTTACGCCTGACTACTGACGCCTGACGCGTGACAAGGTTAGACTAAGAGGAGCTTCGCCCCTAAAATACCGACTGCTCGCGCTGGAGAACCGTTCACCGGCCACCCATGTATATATATATATAGGCACTGGATCTTGACTTGCAATGTAGTGCCGGTGGGAGATTTCACTTGTGCATAGTTGAACCATAAGGATTCGTAGCGTGCGCGTTAACTAAATTAATCCGGAACTCGGCACGATCTACGATGAACCTCCGGAGCTTCGCCCACTCATCATCATTCACTCCGTGGATATGCTGTGGATTTTTTTTCCCCCTTCGGATACATTAAGCCTCCGTCTTTAAGGAAGAGGAAGAAGACCATTTTCGTGCCCTGATCCCCTGTAGTGGGTACACGCCATCGATGAGGAACAAGAACAAGAAGGAGACTCGAAACACACGCGCACGTCCGCATCGCTGCGCAGTGGCAGCGGGGCTGCAGGGCGAGGCCTCGCCGCGACCGAAGAGGACGCGACGACGTCGCGTCGCGGGCCGAGATGCCGGGCACTCCCCTGGACAACGTCCGGCTGGCGGTGAACTGCTGCAACAGCCTGGGACTGGACGTGTACTGCCGGTACACAAACGCCAAGCCGCTGGAGAACATGTTCTTCTCGCCGTTCGCCCTGGCCGCCGGGCTGTCCATGACACTGGCCGGCGCCAGGGATGCCACGGCCGAGGAGATCATGCGCCTCATGCACATCGACAGGGGACTGTTCGAGACGCAGCGCGAGATGGTCGACCTCATCAGGCAGCTCAGGAACGAGACCGGAGACGTGAGTAACGCCTGCAATCACTTGTATACGCGACGCTGTAGCATTATGTTTAACGGGACAGCAAGATTGAGGGTCCCTAGAACTCGGCGACACCAAGGGGCCCGACAGTCCAGGGACTTACACAACCCTCTAACACCTTCTGCCCCTCCATCCTCTCCGCCCCCATCCCAAAGGTTTTCCAGCTAACCTACAACCACAGTTCACTGTATACGCGTATCCTGTGGATACATGTGGATACAGTGGATACATGGTATACAGCGGATACATACATGTGTCCACAGTGCGTGTTCTGGTAAAACCATGGGTAACTTTTGTATCGGCGCCGCGGCCGTCCAGGACGCCGGCGCCGAACAAAGACGAAGAGCATCTTTATTATATGTACAAGCAATTATATAGGACTGTACAGCACCCCCTGGGACGAAGAGTATGTGACTGAAAGCGAAACCGGAACGGCGACACTCCCCAGAAAAAAATTGAAACTCTGGATAAATTACTGCGACAGATCTCAGGAGGCCGGCCCATCGGGAGGGCGGCCCGAATAAGCGAGACAGGCGCAGACATGTACCGAGGGGAAAGAAGAAAGATTCCTTAGTAAGGGCGACCGGCATACTTTAGCAGCTATCGCAAACTGGGGGACCTCCTGGGAAAGAGCCTTCGTTTGTCGTCAGCTGTCGTCAGTGTTACCTGACAGCATTAAGGACCTCGAAGTTCGTAAGAGTGCAATTAAAACACAAGGAACGGACAAAAAGAAGGAAGGTGAAAACGACAGCACGGCGTTTTTTTCTCTCTCTCTCTCTCATCTTCCTTTTTGTCAGTGTCACGTCTTTTGCGCTGATACGAACTTCAAGACGAATCCAATTTACCTGACCCAGCTTGCCCGCCTTGCGGCGTTAAAAAACAACCCCTCTTGATGCCTAAGGGCCAGAACACTCTGAAGTCGCCCTTGTCGGCCCACGGTGCGGTGGCCGCTCCGCCGATAACTGAGAGAAAGAGGGAGAGATGAGTTGGAGGAACATCTTACTCTCTCTCAGTCACGAGCGGTGCTGCCGCCGCCCAGTGCGGAATACGGTAGGAGGTCTTCAGCGTGTTTAGGCCCTGCAGTGACCTGAACGCTGTACACGCATTGCCCAGGTGGAGCTTCGTCTTGCGACGGGCGCGTTCGTGCGTCTCGGCTACCGGCCGACGGACGAGTACTGGGCTACGGTGCGGCGCGTGTACGGCGGCACCGTGCACGAGGTGGACTTCGTCGAGGACTCCGAGATGGTGCGCAGACAGATAAACAGCTGGGTGCGGGAGCACACCGACCACCAGGTCAAGGAGGTGAGCGATGCGTGCCCCATTCGTCAGTGCCCTTGTGAATCGTACCGGCACACGTCGCCGCAGATCCTGACGCCCGGTTCGGTGACGTCGGCGACGCGCCTGTGCATCGTGAACGGCGTCCAGTTCCGGGGCATGTGGACGGACCCGTTCTACGAGACCGAGCTGCGGCGACACGAGTTCCACGCGAGCAACGACGACGAGGAAGGCAGCGAGGTCGAGGTCGAGATGGTGGCCCGTATCGACGAGTACGGCTACATCGTCGACCGGGAACTGTGCTTCACCGCCGTCGAGGTCATACACAAGGCAAGCCCGTTTTATTTACTCTCCGCACACGGCACGATGCATGGTATACCATGCAAAAAGTTTACGGAGTCACTTATAAATATTCTTACGCACATTTACATCTAAGGCACGGCGCAACAACTACATCGACACCCACACTATGTCGACATCCATGTGTCACAAAAGTCGCCTTCTGCCTTTAATTATGCTGCGCATGTATTCTTAAAACGTAGTATGGAAACGGTCTTTTCCACGAGCGCCAAGTGGAAACGTGCTTCTGCCGAATTTTTGTATAAGAACGGATACGAAAGCTCAAGGGCACCGTCTTTTCGTTTATGCTTTGGTGTTTTAGGTATCCTCTTGGAAATATGATCTGCCTATGTCTCAACATGGCTTGGCCTTGTGAAGCTGTTGTTCTCCTATGTAATATTAAGCGGCTTGTTCTAGAACGCGGAGTCTGAACCGCACGGCACCACCTCTGAGCTACGCGAGACTCAAGGATTACGCGGGTGGTGTTTTGTGAATGATTTGATTGTATAACGTTCAAGGTGACCGCTAGCGTGCTGTAAGCCAGGGTGGCAACAAGTGCTTACGTGAGAAATGTTTTGTGTATTATTGAATTATCTCTCTGTGAAGGTGACCCCCAGCACAGTGTGAACTACGATGGCAACTAGTGCGTACGTGAGTGGTGCTTTGTGTGTGCTTTAATTCTTTGCCGCTGAAGGTGACCGCTAACAGAACATGAGCCACTACATGGCAACAAGAGTGTACGTGCCAGATTCGGGCATACATCGGGGCCGCTGAAAGTGAAGACAAAGAGCCCGAGAAACTTATAAAAACGGCCCGATGCTGCCCTTGAGCAGTCTGCTCTGGGGTCGAGAGAAGAACGCCGAGCAGCTCCCGGGGTTCAACGCAGCTAGCACAGCTTCCAGACACCACGCCTTGCCGGTCAACGGGGAAGCCCGCCACTGACTGGGTCACGCCGTCTGCAAAGGTACCTCGCAAGTGTCGCCGGTGGGGAAGGACTGTCACTGCGCCCGGTCTCTGTAGGTCGCTTTGAGTTTATAGTGGACTGCGGACTCTGTTTTCTGTGCTATTGCTGCTAGCCCAGTTAGTTGATCTTGTTGACAGTCGATCGTGTTGTGAGCAATTGTCGAAATTGTCTTGCATGCCGCTTTTTGCTACTATTGTTAGAGACGGTTGTTCTTATGTAGTGTATCGCCAACCAGTACAACCTAATATCATTATGTATCTTGCTTTTATATCCTATTAAATTGTTTTTGCTGCTCGCTTGGATAAGGCTCTTGTCTCGTTCACATAGGCCACTGGCGTAAGCCAGTCACCAGAGGCCCAACCCCTCGTGCCACCTCTTGGGAGGAGCTAACGCTTCAACCCCCCGAGTCGTGACATTTATCTGGCGTCCGCGACAGGACCTCTGGTTTAAAACGGCCACCGCGAACGAGCCCAGAGCTTTGACCAGTGATTCATGTGGAATCTGATAAGTTTCTAGTAGAACAGCGGCATTGAAAGCAGTATCTCCAGCAGGCGGGAGGTTGGTCTTGATCGGATTGGTAGTGATGCCTAAGGTTATTTCCGCCATGGAGTTAGAAAAGCTTGTAGCTGTCGGCACTCAGCTTGGCTTGGCAGGAGCGGATCTGAGAAAGTGGATAGATGATGAGCAAGCAAGACAGCGGGAAGAAAGGGCGTTGGCGCGAGAGGCAGCAGAAAGAGAGAGAGAAGCAGCAGAGAAAGAGCACGCAGCAGCACTTAAGGAAAGAGAGTGTGAAGTAGAAGCATTGCGACTTAGGCTAGAGCTTCAGAAACTGAGGGAGGAGCATTCTGGTAGTGTGAGCAGCACACATGAGAGAGATGCCGACATTTGTTTGAGATTGAACACGAGTAGGCTCCTCGTCGGGTTCGATGAAAAGAAAGATGATCTTGATGCCTATATACGGCGTTTTGAAGGGATAGCGAAGAGTCAAAAGTGGCCAGAAGACCAATGGTCGACGGTTCTGAGCACATGCCTGAGCGGGGAAGCATTGAGCGTTTTTGGGAGGTTATCACCGGAAGACGCGTCGAGCTACCCCAAGGTCAAAGCCGCTCTATTGAGGCGCTTTCGATTCACTGTTGAGGGCTTCAGAGAGAAATTTAGGTCTGCAACGTCAGCGGATGGCGAGACCGCTGCGCAGTTCTCGGCAAGATTGTGCCACTACTTCGACCGCTGGGTAGAACTGGCTGATGTAGCGAAGGACTATTTGTCGCTTCGAGAGCTGTTGATCAAGGAGCAGTTCCTGAGTAGCTGCCACCCAGATCTAGCGCTTTACCTCAAGGAGAGGAAAGCTGAGTCATTCGAGGAGACGTTGGAACTCGCCGATCGTTTTCTCGATGCACAAGGGGGCACTAACTTAGGAAAAGTGAGAAAAGATGAAAGAGAAGGTTCAGGAAGAACTGAAGAAAAGAAAAGAAGGGGCAGCCCGAGGGCGCCGCCGAAGTGCTATCTTTGTGGTAAGGTAGGACACCACGCGGCACAGTGCAAGAGTAACTTTACCGGCAGTTATGGTCCGGTATGTTTTCGGTGTGGGAGAAGAGGACACAAGGCAAGTGAGTGTCAACAGGGAGTCAAGGAGAAAGTTCAAGCGTCATGTTTGTACTCCCTTGGTAAGGGAGACAACCGAGAACGCATGCACGACAGACAGGTGGAGTTAACGAATCGTGACAAAACTCCGGTGGTGAACGCTGTTATACTATCACGACCGCAATCTTTACTTGGGGACATGCCAGTTGTTGTTGGCACTGTGTCCGGAAAGCCTGTCACCGTTCTGCGAGATACAGGAAGTAATACGGTAGTTGTGAGAAGGGGCCTGGTCAAAGACGACCAGCTCACTGGGGAAAGCCGTCCTGTGTATTTGGTGGATGGTAGTATGAAGATGTTACCGAAAGCGCGAGGGTACGTCGAGACACCCTATTACACAGGCACGGTCACGGCGTTCTGCATGAAGAAGCCGTTGTATGATTTAGTACTTGGAAATGCAGAGGGCGTGAAAGCGCTGGAGAACCCAGCTCGAAAAAGCGGAAAACCGATGGAGCAATCGCCGGCAGGAGAGGAGACGACTGCTGCCGCCGTAACGAAGGCCCAGGCGAAAGAAGCGGCGAAGAAATTTGAGAAGCTTAAAGAGCCTGACCCTGGAGCTGAACCCGAACGGACAGATGCTTACGCGGAAGAGCAACAAGCGGATGAGTCGTTGCGCCACTGCTTTACGCAGGTCGGCAAAGCCCTCACATGCCGGGACGGGAAGAGCATTATTCGATTCAGCATAGAAAATGGGCTGTTGTATCGCATCTACACTGAGCCAAATGGAAGATCCGCGCAACAGCTTGTCGTTCCGAGGGAACGTCGAGAGCAGTTACTGAGACTAATCCATGCGGTATTGATGCCAGGACATTTAGGAGCTCAGAAAACAAGAGACCGGATCAGAGAAGACTTTTTCTGGCCGGGCCTTACCGCCGATGTGAAGAGGTTGGTGGGCGCGTGTGACATCTGTCAGCGCCACCACCAGAGACGAAGAGGCAAGGGCGAGCCTTCCTAGGGCTCCGGTACTGTAAAGATTTTTTCCCCGGCTACGCTGAGATCAGTGCTCCACTTACGTCGCTGACAAGATAGGGGGAGAGACATGAAGTGGACGGACATGCATGAGAACTAATTCCAAGAACTGAAATGCAGGATCATGAGGGAATGCTCCATCTGGTTTGGTATGGAAAGCAGGAGGCTGCTGCTCAGAGAGTGTCCAACACGATTGAGAGAGCATGTCTGTCGTTATAGTATGAGGAATACAAGAGTTTACGATATACCTTGATGGTACTCCATTAGTAATTGAAACCGACGACCAACCGCTGAGCTGTTTACGTAAGGCAAAGCAGCTAAGGAGAAGGGTCCTTCGATGGAGTTTGCTTTAGGAAAAGTACCAGTTCTCCGTGAAGCATAAAGAAAACGTACGGGCAGATTACCTGAACAGATTGCAAAAAGAAAGGGGTCCCACACTTGTATGTACCCATGAAAAAAAATGTTGAGAGTTGTGGGTAGGGACAAAGGCGACATTTTGTGGTTTGTTGAATATTATGAGATAATATTCTAAAAGTGGGGGGCCGTGTCACAAAAGTCACCTTCTGCCTTTAATTATGCTGCGCATGTATTCTTAAAACGTAGTATGGAAACGGTCTTTTCCACGAGCGCCAAGTGGAAACGTGCTTCTGCCGAATTTTTGTATAAGAACGGATACGAAAGCTCAGGGGGCACCGTCTTTTCGTTTGTGCTTTGGTGTTTTAGGTATCCTCTTGGAAATATGATCTGCCTATGTCTCAACATGGCTTGGCCTTGTGAAGCTGTTGTTCTCCTATGTAATATTAAGCGGCTTGTTCTAGAACGCGGAGTCTGAACCGCACGGCACCACCTCTGAGCTACGCGAGACTCAAGGATTACGCGGGTGGTGTTTTGTGAATGATTTGATTGTATAACGTTCAAGGTGACCGCTAGCGTGCTGTAAGCCAGGGTGGCAACAAGTGCTTACGTGAGAAATGTTTTGTGTATTATTGAATTATCTCTCTGTGAAGGTGACCCCCAGCACAGTGTGAACTGCGATGGCAACTAGTGCGTACGTGAGTGGTGCTTTGTGTGTGCTTTAATTCTTTGCCGCTGAAGGTGACCGCTAACAGAACATGAGCCACTACATGGCAACAAGAGTGTACGTGCCAGATTCGGGCATACATCGGGGCCGCTGAAAGTGAAGACAAAGAGCCCGAGAAACTTATAAAAACGGCCCGATGCTGCCCTTGAGCAGGTCTGCTCTGGGGTCGAGAGAAGAACGCCGAGCAGCTCCCGGGGTTCAACGCAGCTAGCACAGCTTCCAGACACCACGCCTTGCCGGTCAACGGGGAAGCCCGCCACTGACTGGGTCACGCCGTCTGCAAAGGTACCTCGCAAGTGTCGCGGTGGGGAAGGACTGTCACTGCGCCCGGTCTCTGTAGGTCGCTTTGAGTTTATAGTGGACTGCGGACTCTGTTTTCTGTGCTATTGCTGCTAGCCCAGTTAGTTGATCTTGTTGACAGTCGATCGTGTTGTGAGCAATTGTCGAAATTGTCTTGCATGCCGCTTTTTGCTACTATTGTTAGAGACGGTTGTTCTTATGTAGTGTATCGCCAACCAGTACAACCTAATATCATTATGTATCTTGCTTTTATATCCTATTAAATTGTTTTTGCTGCTCGCTTGGATAAGGCTCTTGTCTCGTTCACATAGGCCACTGGCGTAAGCCAGTCACCAGAGGCCCAACCCCTCGTGCCACCTCTTGGGAGGAGCTAACGCTTCAACCCCCCGAGTCGTGACACCATGTCACGTGACATTATAGCATGAATGCACCACATGACAGCTTGATGGCATCAGTGGTCCGCAATCAGTGGCCACGATGATGTCATTCTAACATGCTGATAGGTAATATTATGCCATATGACGTCATCACATGAAGTCGTCGTGACGTCTGTGGTAATGATAGTGTCATGCGACGACGTACGTGACGACACAGATAATATCGCACAATAAAATGCGCCACCACGTGACGTCTCGGTGACGGCAGAGGTCCGCCAGCAGTAGTCATGACGACGTCACATGGTGACGTCATAATGGGGTATACTCAATATGCCACGTAATGGCGTCGTCGCTACACGTCACTATGTCACTATACGTCGCCTTACTGTGACGGGTGAGTCGCAAAACTGCTACAGGAAAGATACGACGCCCTCTTTCTGTGTCCCCTCCCTGTTGTGGTGGTTTTGCAGTTTGCTTGTCCTCATTAAGAACGTACCAACAAGGCAAGCAACAAGTCATATACTAAACTATCACTCAGTCACGTGACCTTTAGTACTATCCTCTATGGAGGGCGTCGGGTTTTTCGTCCGATGTGGCATACAACGCTTTCGCCTTAGCGAAGTTCAGCAGAACGTACACAATCAAAGCGTGACGAAACCATAGTGCAGGCTGTGCCATTTCATTATATTCCTGTGTGAAACAACTGAACGAATCGTGAACCTTTCCATCGGTGTTCGAAACGACGTGATGGCGTGGCGTATATATACGCAGGGCGACAAGACGTCGCTGGTGATCGTGATGCCTCACCAGCGCCACGACTTCCATGTGCTCGAGGAGCGCCACAACCTGGACAAGCTGCTGGAACTGCCGCAGCGTATGGCGCGCACGCCGGACGTCGAGCTGTGCCTGCCCAGGCTGAAGCTGGACATGGGCATGCGCCTGGAGTCCATACTCTACTACATGGGCCTGTCGGACCTCTTCAGCGAGGTAGCGAAAGAGTGCAGGGAACAAACGCGTGTTAAATACATATTAGTAGAATTTAAGAAGAAGATGTGGGCGTGGGCAAGACATGTAATGCGAAGATAAGACAACCATTGGCCATTGAGTGCAACAGAGTTAATCCCTAGAGAAGGCAAGCGTGACAGGGGGCAGCAGAGGGTTATAGGTGGGCAGATGAGATCAAAAAGTGTGCAGGGATAAATTGGGCATAATCGGCTAGCAATAATAACTTACTAATGAATGATAACAGTGGATTATGATAAATCGTGCATCTATAGAACCATGATCAACAATAAGGCACACAGGTCACAACACCGTATCGCAGTCTTCAATCAGTCAGGGGCCTCTCGCGTTGAGAAGTCCGCATTGTATCGTTATTACATTTCATTTCTGAGACGGCTGCAACAGATCTCCCGTAGATGGGTGCATTATCTTTGTCCCCATAAATCGTTTATTCATTTGTTCTGAACACACAATGCGTACGAGTCATCGAATTTCTCCAATATGCTGCAGGACACCAATGCTGAAGTCGCCAAGTTTCGAAGTCGTAGACATCCAATTCCACAGGAAATATATGTTAACCGTATAGGTTGTAGCGACCCTACTCCCTAAACAACAACAACAAAACTGCTGTAATGCGTTTTCCAAAATAGCAGCAGCAGGCGTACGCGCTCCAGCACACGCGCGCGCCACCACTGCGAGCATACGTGTTTACCGTTCCCCCGGCACACAAACATTGACAAAGACGTTCGTGACTTTCGTGATCCCTCGACCACGAGAGGAGTAACGCGGGAGCTCGCCAGCGAGAGGTCATTCGGTTGCTTACATTGTATAGTTTCGGAATTGCTACCTTTGGCTCTTGTTTCTTTCGTTGTCGTTTTTCTTTTCTCTCATTATTTTCCTACTAGACCGAACTGCGGCCGTTGTTGCATAAACGAAGAACCGAGAACACGCAACTCTCGAAAGAAGAAGGGGAAGAAAAAAAAAACAAACACAGGCTCGACTATACGTATACGGGACGGCTAACACTGCCGGCGCTCCGGGTCTCCCATACACACCGTAAACGATGAGGGGCACGCGACATTCACATCTCGTGGTTGGAGACCGAGGGCCGGCTGAACACGTGCGTGCACGCAACCGCTGTCCATTGAGGCAGCTGGATCACTAGGCAACGTTGCAGTGCAAGGTAATAATAATAATAATAATAATAATAATAATAATAATAATAATAATAATAATAATAAATTACACCATCTCCCGCTAAAGGGGACCATGAGGCGATGCGAAGCAGCACGGGGGGTGCACACCGCGTTCGCATCGGTTTGATGCTAGCAGACGCTGCCTGCGTCAGCGTTGTCTCTCGCGGGCGATGGCGCGTTCTCGTTCCTAGCGAGCTGGTAAAGCGTTCATCGAAGAAAGAGCGTTTCCATAGTCAACGCACGCCGTACGGAGAGGAGAAATGCCGAAAGAAGAGGAGACAAGGAGAGGAGGGGGGGAGAAGGACGCGCATGCGCAGTGCGGGTGCGGACGCCACACGGCGGGTAGATGGATGGATGGAGGGAGGGAGTGACATAGCCTCGACCATAAGCTGCTTCGCATCTAATAACAATAATAATAACTGACGCCACAACAACCGCTAGAAAGAGTCCCTTCCGATGACGGCCATTCTGGTTTACACACACGTGCGCGGTGTAAGCGAGAGTATACACTTACGTGCCGCCACTTTCGCTCGGTCGTGTGCTATAGACGTAATAATAACACCAACGTACAACCATTTTATTGTAACTGCATTATACTGCGAAATTATATCTGTTTCCCGTATATCCGTATTTCGATGGTATGGACGACGCTCCGGAAGTTTGACTGCTCTAAATTCCGGGGCCTGAATAAAAGCGCCTTGTTTCCGTATTCGCGACTGTAAACTTTTTAATGTGTAACGAGGTGGCGGAAGGCGCGCCCAGCTGGCGTTGTGGGCGCATCTATTTTTGGCTTCAATATATGGCGCGCATATTCCAAAGGAGTCGGTCGCAACGGTGGGCGGTGAACCAGAGCGGTGGGCGGCGTTTCTACCGCTGCCCACCGCTCTGGTTCACCGCCCACCGGGGTTCCACACGCGGCGGGCGGCATTTCCGCCGCCGCCCACCGCGTGTGGAACCCCGATATATGCACTTTCTTTGGAATGACGATTTACGGGGCCGTCGACACACGTACATGTATGCATCACCGGCAGCGTGCCAACCTGTCGGGCATGTTCGGCGAAGGAGTGAACATGCACGCCACGGAGTGGATCCACCACGCGGTAGCCGACATGGTCAACGACCCGACAAAGCCACGCCGCTACTCCTTCTGTTCTACGGGAGACTCGACGCCGCCGGACATCGCCAGCCGATCGACAGAGGAAGAGATCAGCCCACCACCAGGTATATGTATGCGCACTTAGGGTACAGCAAGACTTGGTATATGGTTCGAAAAAAATGCAGTGAAATGGGCGGAAGTCTTGATGAGCTGCGCACACAAGCGAGGAAGGAGGCAGATAGTATATACTCTCTATAGTAAGTCAGGCTCGTGTAATAATAGTAATCATAGTGCTAGGATTTCACGAGCCCAAACCATGGTATGACCATGAGGCACGCCATAATGAGGAAAGGGGGCGGGGGAGTTTGCATTAATATTGACCACCTGGGGTTTTCTGACGTGCACCCACATCGCGCGCAGTAGACGAACCCCTAGCATTCCTCCATTGAAATGCGACAGCTGCGACCGGGATCCAGCAGCCGAACACACTTAACTGCTATATACGCACAGCACCAGTGCACCACCTGATCGGCCTGGGCTCGTGTAATGGAAGGCTCGCGTTAGAGTCGCGATAGTAGAACTTAGTCATAGGTCGAAGCATTATATGTCGTTGATAATGTGACCTAAGTGTCAGCACGTGTAATACTTTTCCGTCGGGGCTCATTATGTGACGCGAACGGCTTGTCCCGAGATGCAAGTAGCAAAAGTGCGACTTGATTTATACATTTAACAATACCACTAGCCAGCTGGCTTTTAACTTCAAACGTTACAGGCATTTAACAAAAGCTTTTTTTTTATTTTATAATCCTGTAAACGTCACTTGCTCTGAAAAAGGGGTCGAAACATAAGAGTTTCTTACTATAAACTAGAGGGTAATCTGGCGCTGCGATCGTTCAACCATCATGGGAATTATGGGAAGTACAGGCTTCGGATTGGTTCGCATTGGCTTGCGAACTGGGCACAAGCCATTTTCTGCAGTTTTGGTTTCGTTTCCCGCGTACCCTGCGGCGATGTTGTTCGAGGCGTGCAACGCACTCGGGAGAAACAAATTAAAGGTCCCATGACACCAAAATTTCAAACGCGAGATGCTTGCATTAATTGGTTTTCCTGCATACGAAGGCAATCTTGACCAAGTATTAGCGGCGAACGTCGCCTCTAAGTAATTTTAATATGGTTTCAAAGTAAGCGGGAATGCTCATCCGAGCTTGCAGCACCTCGCGACATCGCCACTAGTGTGACGCAGTTAGTGGGCCATCTGTGACGTTTCACTTTTGTAAGTTGATATCGTGACGTCACAGAGAGACACGGGCGCGCCGCGCTATGGCCTCCGAGCGTGACCTCCAAGATTGGCTCTCGCAGCCGATCGCGGAGGCCACGCCAAAA
This sequence comes from Hyalomma asiaticum, assembly GCA_013339685.2. Lineage (NCBI taxonomy): Eukaryota > Metazoa > Arthropoda > Arachnida > Ixodida > Ixodidae > Hyalomma > Hyalomma asiaticum. The sequence goes on from CM023487.1 coordinate 10,883,344, forward strand.
GCCTATTTTTCTGCTTCCTCTCCGTGTTGGTCGCTCAAGCGTACATTGTACACACGCTATGATGCAAAGCGAGTGTGGCGAGCTGGTCTGGCGCTCGCGCTCTCCGCAACGTCACCGAATCTTGAGCTCAAGTGATCAGTGCATGCGCTCACTTCCGACAGCCGCCGCGCTAGCCCCGCGGCGCTAGTTTCTTGCAGTTTTTGGCGCGCGTTTCGAAGCTTCATTAAAGCTGAACAAAATTAACGATGCTGTGACTAATTAGACTTCACGCTGGAGAATTTGCCACTCCATGCCGTGATTACAAGACACTGTTCTACTCATTAGAACATAAAAGTCTCCAACAAAAAAATAGCTGTCATGGGCCCTTTAAGCTACAAAGATAAACAGCCTCGACTACAGCCAAAGCTAGTGCAACACACAAAGGCGAAAAACCAGCGTCGCACTGCCACATGACGCGATTCCGCCAGCCTGTTTTATTATGCTCGCCACTCGGTATTTTCTCGTTAGTGTTCTGGTGCACTCTCGATCGAAAGCCTGCGCGAAAAGCGAGCTTTCTAGCGTGGGCGTTCAAGCCGCGTTCATGTACTTTCTTGCCGTGTTGCGGCGGTGTTTCGAAAAGGGCGGGCAGAGCATAGAGACGCTTGTGTCGGCAAGTTCGATCCACCGACCGGTGAAAAGAATTCGTTTTAATTGTAAACACACACTTACTTGTGATATGAAGGGCTGCTGTATCCAAGCTGCAGCCTGCTGTAGCATAGTGGATACGCGCAAAGCAAGACAAGCGGCGCGCGCGCTTGTCAGTAAGTAATCAGTAACGAAAAAAAAAAAAAAAAAGACCTGTCAGGAGAAAAAAAAAGACCTGTCAGGAGGCCACAGGTATCCAGCTGCCGCCTTGAGCCGTTGAAACAGTCACCTGTATCGGTAGTCTTCAGAAACCTTGATAAAAGACCAAACGCGTGCAGTTCTCGATAGCGTCTGCGAGAGACGCTCGCGGTTCCCGAGCTCGGACGGAGCAGACGGCGAAGCAGACGGTACGTTTAGTGTTTCTCTTGAAAGCTCAACACTTCTCACCAAATATGACATTGTTTTTATTTCAATCAATGCATGCTGCGTATTTTTCAGAGGGAAACGTACATGTTTGTTTACACTGATGCAAAAAAACATAAATAATTACTTCGTGGCGCCACATCTAGAGCAAAATTGTCGAATGATGCATACCCTGGTGGCAAAATTTGCTTTCCTTCAACTTCACAGTTATGCAAACAACGTTTATCAGTTGTTACATACTAGAGACAAAAGCAAGTATTAATTGCAAATATTTCTTTTTATTTTTGTTTAAAGCTCAGAAAAGAATCGTCGCGAGTCTCAAGAACGAAATCCATCCGAAGCAGAATCCGAAGCCTGAACCGTAGACACTAGCGCCAGATTTCTCTCTAGTGTGTAAGTAAGAAACTCTATGGGTCGAAAAGAAGCTCCTGGAGAGCGCCCCCCTCCCCCCGCCGTGCCTTTTAAAAAATAAGAAAAGCTCTGAAGCCAGTGGTGGTTATCGTTGATGTCACACTCGTCTGTCCGGGGCGCTCGCTATACCAATAGAGCTAACCAGGAGGCTAGCTCAATAGGCAGAGCGAGCGCCCGGGAGAGGCGTTGGTCCCGCGTTCGAACTCCGGCACCAGGACGAATTTCTCGGCAACTAGGAAGCTTTCATTTTTCTGAGAAATCCGCGTGGATTTACTTGTGCCCTTGTGCTACAAAACAGGTGGACGCTAATTTTTCCCTTTCACACACTCGTCACCGCCGACGTACGACTAACGAACATCGCGATGTCGACTTCTCAACCTGGTCGCAGCATCGGCGATGGCACGGCGTCGAAGCAGCACGGCAAGCCGCGCCAGCATCGAGGACTCTGCCGAGGCGGGTCGCCGCCGAGGCAGCGGTAGCGCCACGCCGCCCAGCACCACCGCGCAGCCGAAGACCAGCTGCCTGAAGAAGGAAGGGAAGAAGGGCAAAGCGCGCGTGCGCAGGTCCAGCATTGTGCGAACCACCATACCGTTCGTGGTGAACAGGCCGTTCATCTTCTACGTGCTGCACCGCGAACTGTCCCTGCTCCTTTTCATGGGTGTCGTCAAGAGGATCTCCTGAGGACGTCCCTCGGCGTTTATGGAACATTGCGGCGAGAAACGAAAGACACGGCACTGTATTCCAAGTCCATGTTCTGTAGTGCCTGGACCTGCATCTATAGACGATCTCGTAGTGCTTCGATCGTCTATACAGACCACGCATGTCGTCTTCTCGTGTAATATCCTTACGAGAGTGAACGACTGGCACCGTACACCGCCGCCGACCGTTGCGTTTTCAAATTTCTTTTTATGAGTGGACACTGTTCGAAGGACACGTCAAGAGGCGGCCCCAAGATTAGCGAGTTCAATTTATTTACCGCGTGTATATATAGTATGCGCGTGTTAATTCTGCAATTGTCTGTTTTCGCTGTTCGTTCTGCATATACTATGCGTTTATCTTTTTTCTATATGTCGCGAAATGATTTTTCCGAATAAAATTGTGTCCCATTCTCCGTAGCCCCCAAATGCTTCTTTCGGGTGGTCATTTTCGTGGTTATCAACGTCGTCGTCAGCAGTTTGACGATACGGACAAGGAAAAAAAAAAAAAAGTCTAAGCCAGTTCCACTTAAGTGAAAGCTTTATGGGAAGTACCGAGCAGCGATTCCCCTGCGTTTCCACTGTGTTTCCGTCGGGTTCATCTACGGCGTTTTCGAATTGTTTCCGCTTAATTTACTCTCATTACGCGATTACTTACCCTTAACGCGTATCTTTTATCTTATCATACTAATAAGGTAGCCATTAATTTGGGCCCGCTATAACCGGTTTTTGGTCGGTTATTAGCGTGTTTTGCCCCGTTTCGAACGACGACATGTGAGATCACAGGAGACGCTGAGACAACCCGAGCCCCATAAAGAGCTATACGCACTTGAAAGGATAACCTAAAGGTTATTTCACGAGCTCTGGTCATTTTGATATGACATGCACGTTGCACACATTGCGCACGTCTCCCAGAGAGAGCTGAAATTTCAAGCTAAACGCCGCGCCGCTTTCAAATACACCTCGCGAGTGCCACGGTTTCGCGTTTCCTGCTTTGCGGCGCATAAGAGGATATCTTAAACGTACTGAAGAATTGTTCCCGGGACTGGCATCCATGCATACAGTACAGATGGCGTAGCGTGAGAACTTTAGGGAGCAACGCCATCCTTTATTATTTATTAGCTATATGCACACGGGCCTCAACATTTCGCCTCCATCGAAATGCAGCCGCCGTGGCAGGGATTCGATCCCACGACCTTCGGATCAGCAGTCAAGTGTCATAGCCGCTAGACCACCGTGGCGGAGCACTGGTGCCAAAGTGATATATCACTTTGGCACCATCTACGTATACGTAGACCTTTCTAAATTTTTTTTTCCTTTTGTTAAGAGATGGATGGCGAATCTTTTTTAAATGTGGTACCGAAACTTGGGCCTTGTGACGTCAGCAGGCCCATTGATTTGATTGATTTGTGGGGTTTAACGTCCCAAAACCAGTTCTGATTATGAGAGACGCCGTAGTGGAGGGCTCCGGAAATTTCGACCACCTGGGGTTCTTTAACGTGCACTGACATCGCACAGCACACGGGCCTCAACATTTCGCCTCCATCGAAATGCAGCCGCCGCGGCCGGGATTCGATCCCGCGACCTTCGGATCTGCAGCCGAGTGCCATAACCACTAGACCACCGTGGCGGGGCAGCAGGCCCATTCCATTTTTATTTTTGTATTATCGCCAAATTCGGTCAGTTAAGATTTCTGAAACAGTCTGTCAGGCAATTCTTCGGCACAAAATGCATATCTTTTTTACCCATAGATAATTATGCAGTGCTTATCAGACGCTGTCAGGTATTATGACATCATATATATTAATCCGGGAACTTCACAGCTGTGTCAGCATCTGTATTTTCATTTTCTAGCTTATACCAAATGTCTTCTCCTCACCTCAGAGGTTGTTTTTGGTATCGTGAAAAGGCAATTTATACTATAACACGATAAAAACCGTCTTTTTGTCGTACAGTTCCCCATGTGGGACACTGCAAGATGGTGTCCTCCGTGCGACACCATCGCTCGCGGGAGTGTATTATCCAAAGCGAGAAAAAAAAATTAATGAAATAAAAGAAGGCGTGAGAAACGGCACCCTCTCAGTTTAACGAAAAACGACGGCGAGCGAGCGAACAATCGCGGGGCGAACGTGCAGACCAAAAAAAAAAAAAAAAAAAAAAACAAGACGAAACGAAAGATAAGGAAATGCAGAAAACGAACAAGTAAACAATTACATAGAGTTCAGGAGTTAACGGCGCAGAACGACGACGACGGGCGAAGACAACACCCGAAGCGCCGTTTATTAGATATCGTGTTCTTTTTCTTTTCATTTTTTAGATTTCATTTTCTAGTTACTCCTCGTGTCACTTTACTGTTGCTGCTTTTGGTGTCACGTTATCTTTGCATCCTCCCGCGCTTCTGCAATAAACTGCACTCGTAAGTTCAGCGCTTTGTCCGTCGTCTTTCTGCTCATCTTTTGCTTGGCGTCGTTCTTCGCTGTTAACTTTCAACACGTATCCCCAACTCGCCCAGGAGCTGCACCCCTTACTATGAGAGAAAACAGCAACTAACACAAACACAACATAGTAGCAAGACAGACAGACAGACAGACAGACAGACAGACAGACAGACAGACAGACAGACAGACAGACAGACAGACAGACAGACAGAGGAGCAGCAAAATATTATAGGAGGCGACGTGATTTCTCTAGCTTCGGCAAGCCAACCAATATTCCTATTTCTTGTTTCTAACAAATGAAGAACGAGCCCTTGACCCCTTCCCTTTCGTTATTTCTTGAGTAGGAATATAGGTCCACATGGTTGCTGGACTGCTCGATGTTGTTTGGTACGCGGTACCATTTAGTAGCGCCTAACCATACATGGATCTGCCACTATATGCCTATCACGTGACCAGGGCCTGTTTCCCATGATTCTCCCTTTTACTCGTTTAATGGCTTCAAGATCGTGACGTGGCGCCTTCACGTAATTTTTTCCCTGCTCCACGGAAGACACAGACAGACAGACAGACAGACAGACAGACAGACAGACAGACTAGATAGATAGATAGATAGATAGATAGATAGATAGATAGATAGATAGATAGATAGATAGATAGATGGTGGCGCAGCATGCGGTCGGCCGGGTTGCGCAACGACGAGCGAGCCGTCGACAATCCTGGCGTCGCGAGCGTTTGCCTTGCGCAACGCAGTGGCGGCTTCGCGCTGCGCACGCGACCTTTTACGTAAGAAGGAGGCGGGAGCTCATCATCATCTCTCTCTCTCTCCCTCGCGAGAGCGAACTCGGGCGTTACGCTACGCCGCAGTTCGCTTGCGAAACACACACCCCGTTGCTGAGCCCTTGGAGCGCTGCTTGGTGGTGCGTCGTCCCTGGGAGTGGCACAAAGGAAGGATGAGGGTGGCTCGTGTCATTACGACGGTGTGGACACACGAGAAGACGCAAACGGTCGTGTATGCGCATGCCGTTTCGTCCCCAGGCATATAGGTATACGTAAGACACCGTCCCGTGTATCGACGCAAGCACGTGCTTGTGTGGAGAAAGCTTTGTTAAGCACACATCGGACCAGTGTAGGAGAATCGATATTCTAGTGAAGCTCGTCGAATAAATGCATATTTATTTATTTATTTATTTATTTATTTATTTATTTATTTATTTATTTATATTTCCTTACAGGCCCATCGAAGGACATTGAGTAAGGGGGGCATCCGTATTTACACGACAACCAAAAATACACAGACACAAATCAAATCTGAAAAAAAAAAGTATCTGGCAAAAAAAAAAGAGAAAAGAAAGAAAGATGAACGAGCGCAGGAAACAGTAAGAAAGATGAGATAGCGGTCGCCCTGCCTTACTGCTTCCTGTACGCGTCATTTCTCTCTCTCTCTCTCTCTTTTAGCTTGGCATAGATTTCTTCGATAACAGTAGAACTGAAGCTGATGACATTCCCAGCGAAAGCGGATGCTTGGGCGAGTCGGTCACAGGAGTTGTAGGTCATTTAGCGGTAAGTACAACGTTACACCAAATTTCGGTTGGCCTCATTAGGTTGCGCACGTTTAAAAACGAAACGCGCCCTTGATGCCATTCCTCTTCCGTTTATGTCACTGCAGTTTTAAGGCAGGCAGTTGGGCTATATAGACTTGGAAAGATAGCATCCATATACGATTATACTCGTGTATAATAGGCCTCGAGCTCTCTAAACAACATTGTCTAGCTTTATCTATTTATTTTAAATTTGCTACTTTAAACAATTTTCCATAGCAATAGTGACGGCATAAGTAAGAAATCGGTATAGCCTGCAGTCACCAGATCTGGACAGACTCCACGTCATTTCCAACAAACCCCATCAGTCGGAGCAGTGTATGCCGAGAAAAAAACGGTACTTTGTTGTCTCGTGATTCGTTATGGAAATGACCCTTAATTCTGCAGCCCAATAGGGAGCATGGCGCAGCGTAGGGGAATTAAGTGGGAAGGAAAAACAGCCTATATCTCGTCCATTCATGGGGGAGGCCAATGGTGAAGGGGGCTTGATTGATTGATTGATTTCTATGGTTTTACGTCCCGAAACCACGATACGATTATGAAAGACGCCGTAGCGGAGGGCTTCGGAAATTTCGACCACCTAACTGGTTCTCATGCAACGTGCGCTGACATCGCGCGACACACGGGCCTCAACATATCGCCTCCATGGAAATGCAGCCGGCACGGCGGGGATTCGATCCCGCGACCTTCGGATCAGCAATCGGCTGTCATAGCCTCTAGACCACAGTGCGATTGTGAAGGGAGCGTCCAGCAGGTTGCGGGCTCTGTGAACGGTAGGCGGCAATACTGGTGGACTCCACAAACTCCATGAGGCTGTGGAGAGCGCGGAGGTTGGGAAGTAAAGGGAATAGCAAATCGTTGGTGCATGAAGCATAGAGTCCCTCCTTGAGCGTTCGCTCCAGCGTCAACGCTGGGCAAACACACAGAATGTGCCCAAGGATCTCGGGCATCGTCCACTTTCCTCAAGTCTCCCATCGAGAGCGAACGTTCCGCGCTGCCGCTCTATTAACATTTCGCTTTCGACTGTGACCTCTAACGGAAGCCACGCGTCAAAGATCGCATAATCGGCCTATGTGTTTCCTAACCTCCCGCCGCTCAATTCAACCGCTCCCCTGAGCACTGTAAACAAACGAACAAATGAACGTTCAAGAACGCCATGACGCGAGAGACGCGACACTGCACGGAGAAATAAGGAGGGAGCCTAAGTGAACGCTAAGATGACTGTTTTCAACCGCACAAAAACACCGCCCCCACCTTTTCGGACCGCAACTACAGACCTTTTCACCAGGAGGTCGTGCTTTCCACAGGAGGCATGGAGCACCGCCATATTGGGCTTTGCACGGCAGTATAAAATGATGATGATCCCTCTTTTATGGCGCTTACCCACTGAGGGGGATATGCCAAGAATCGGGCGGCAGTAGTCAGTAAATCTAGTGTTGTTTCAAGAGGGACTGAGCCAATAAGAATAAGAACAAGCAAAAAGAAAAAGAAAAAAAACTAAAGAAAGAAAGAAGAAAGAAAGAAAGAAAGAAAGAAAGAAAGAAAGAAAGAAAGAAAGAAAGAAAGAAAGAAAGAAAACTGAACGCTCCAGTAGTCAGACTAACAGATGGAATGGAAGGAATGCAAGATTAGTGAAACTTCTCGATATGAAGACCACGAGGATTGATTTTGGCACCAAAACGGATTTGGAAGTATAAAAAAAACGCTCGAGTCATCTGTTTCGTTCTTTTTGTCTTCGTCTGCGTGCGCTGTTTGACGATGATAAAGACCCTACCAACTTGCCAAAATTGCTACTACAAACCCTCGGCAGTAGCTTTCTTAATTTATTTATTTTTTTTTTTGGGGGGGGGGGGGGGGGGGGGTATCGCACATTTAGCACAGCGGGAGTTATGGCGGCGCCCAGGGAGCCTTCTCCGAAAAAGGTGTATACTATCTCCACCGTCACTTTAGCACCATTAAACAGAAAAGTCACCCGTTAAACGGTTAAGTCGGCGTGGCCTGAAACTGCACCTAAATGTATTTTCTGCAGACTGTCGTAGTCACACCTCCCGCGGGCGTAACATGCGCCCCGAGTCATTTCTCCTTTCCTAATTGGACGCAGCAAACACGAAACTCACGCACTGCCTCCCCCCTCTTTTCTTTTAATGCGAACGAAGAAAAAGTAGCCGTCTCTTTGGATCTTTTGTCCGTAAAACAAAAGAAACAGAAACCGCTCTCAAGCCAAGTGAGGTGAACAAGTCATGCACTTCCTGACAAGCGTTCTTGGCGTTGGGTGTCCATACTAAAAAGCCTCGCCACGGTGGTCTAGTGGATATATGGTATACTCGGCTGCTGATCCGAAGGTAGCGGGATCGAATCCCGGCCGCGGCGGCTGCATTTCAATGGAGGCGGAATGTTGACGCCCGTCAGTTCTTTGCAATGCCAGTGCACGTTGAAGAAGTCCAGGTGGTCGAAATTTCCGAAGCCCTCCGCCACGACGTCTCTCATAATGATATATCTTGGTTTTGGGGCTTAAAACGTCACAAATCCACACGAGAAAACAACCATCATCGTGGAAGCATTGCGATCGCACTTCCTTCTCGTTATAGCGCAAGGCACGTGATGTGAATATATCTAAGCCCTGTGAATCCCTCGGATTTTCTACCAAGGAAAGAGGGAAAGAAAGCAAAAAAGGAAGCAGGAAGCAAATAAACAAAGAAAGACAGAGACGCACACGCAAAGTTACGCTTGCCCCTACAGTGTCGATACAACGGCTCTTAAACTATGTTTACTGTCCGAGACGCAAGTTGTATAAAACGATGAAACAGGTTCGTGCGTTGAAGTGGGTAAGCTGAATTGCGCACAAGAAAAAGGGACGCAAGAAGGAACACAAAAATACAGACGAAGCGATGATTCACCAGATGATTCACCATTCCATTACAGATGATATCACCAACAAGCCCAAGTTGAAACCCTCCAGAAGTGGACAAGCGCCGTATGTATTAAGGAAAATCATCATTCTCGCGACAATAACTTGCGCTATTCAAAATAAGAAGGCACGTTATATATACGGGCGCTTTTCGTTTATACCGCAAATCGATGTCTGTATTTGCAAAAAGATTGAAAAATATATAGCACTCAAACCACGTACTTCAATACATATCCGCATGCATCAGACGTCACATCGAGGGCAGATATCTTGCAAAATCACCGCGTTCATCTTCAAAAAGGATGCTGAAAGCAAGGAACGAATGTGCTATGCACGGCAACTCTCCACGCTCCCTACAGCTCTTTCATCCCACACAATATCCCTCATACTGTGGAGCGCAGCCCACAGTATATCACTGCACGTGGGAATGCCCATGTCCACCGGGCTGTTCCCCTATCCCATCACCATCACATTCCTCCTGGGAGACTGCGCTGACCAGCTCAGCGCCGCAGGAGCAGCGTCGGCTGATCCAGCGAGCACGTGGAGTGGGCGCGAGCCAATGGGGCCCTGGGGCTCCACCCTACGAGGAAGATCCCTCATTTCGTTTAAATAAATGTTTGCTCTCTCTCTCTCTCTCTCCACGCTCAACTTGCTGCTGGTACACGCAATGGATTTCTCAAATGTAGCACATGCGAGGCAAGGCTTTTATCCGCATTCAGCAGTCCATAAAAAGGGCGAAGTACTGATGCTCCGACACCTGAGAGTTTTGAGCTCAGGTGTCCGAGCTTCAGTGGGGGACAGACCCTTCAGAGGGGTCTCCCCACGGCGGTTCGCAGAAACTCCAACCATGGAACAACATCAACGAATAAGTGCGTTGGTTCTGTTCCATTCCCCGTTTTCAAAATCGAAAATCTAAATAGACCACGACCGTCTGAAACACGTACACTGTATGTGTTTCATATACAGACGGTGCTGAGGGACAGCGCATTTCAATAAGTGCGGCATGCACTCCGCTCTGCAAATGCCGATGTCAACCGGGTGACATATAGTGAACAGCTGCACCGACACACCTCGCCGACAGTGGAGCATGAGATTGTGAAATCACAACATGCTACGTGCATTCAGTTGTTTATTTATCTATCTCTTTCATTTAATATTTCCACATTAACTGCCCCAGTTTGATATCACTTTTTTTTTCTTTTTCTTTTTAAGTGCAGTACACGTACAGGGTTCTAATTACATTCCCCAGTCGTTCGATTTCTCAGCTAAACTGTTGTGACTTGGACCTGCTGGTATTAATGCATCATTTAAAACAGCGCACAAACGGAAGAAAGTACAGTAACACGTTGCTGTGCTTTCGTTATGTCCGATCCGATTGTGCGCTGTAGATGATGCTTCTCAACTAACATCTCTCTCTCTCTCTCTCTCTCTCTCTCTCTCTCTCTCTCTCTCTCTCTCTCTCTCTCTCTCCTTGATTATCGCGCCTCTCGCGGTTACATTAAAAATATATGTGCGACCGGTTCAGCAGCTACAATCAGGGTACGGTCAATCTCATGCAAAGAATTGATCAGAGTTTGCCAAGTTATAATACCGCATAAGAATAGACATAATAACAGCATAAAAATTGCACGCGCTCTGTCGCAATTGCAGGAGAGCATGGAACCGCGATTTTCCCTCCCTTCCCTTTCTCTCTCTCTCAAACACCTCCTTGATGACAGCGTTTCCATTTCAGAGCCATGTCGAATATCGCGAACGCGTTTGTCGGGGAAGAGTGGAACGGGGCTGTCGAAACATCGTTTTACAATCGATCATCGCGAACTCGCCGAGAGCAACCGGCAATTCAGCGGAGCAAATTGGCAAAAGAGCTCCGGAGTAAAGAACAGATCGACTCCCAGCGCAGTACGCGCTGCGGCTGTATACCGTACGATCGACTTCCTATTTTCGATCCGTATCACAGCAATTTAAACGACGCAGGAATGTCATCTATGTAGTGCGCTTCGGCGGTTTCAAGTCAGTTGCATTTAGCCAGTGACCTGCTCTACGGTCGTTGTCCCGTGTTAATACGAGCTACACGAAATCAGTCCCAATAATAATAATAATAATAATAATAATAATAATAATAATAATAATAATAATAATAATAATAAAGGAACATGTCCCATCTTCGTCTGGCTTCACGTAGTACGCCACTCGTCTGATCCAGTACTGCATTCGATCACAGTGTCACTGTTTCCCAAGGTTTCCTTACACAATCCCCTTATTTTTTCACGGCATCCCTGTTTCCAGAGGTATCCCTACGCCGCCCCGTCCCACTTCCCCACCTGTCATTTACGAAAGGTACCCTCTAAACTTGTGAAAATTTGCAACGAACTCAAAATATCCGCCCTTCACACTTACCTCCACTTGTGCTTCACTCCCGCCTCTTTCCTTTCTTTGTTTTTTTCTTTTCTTTTAAAGATCTTCCGGCCTTCACATGTTATGTAATCCGAGTAGAACCGAGAACACCGGCGTTATACTGCCTAAAATAGATATCAGTTGCGAAATCAGGTTCGGCAGCAGTGTGTCAACGGTGCACAGACTAATCGGCATAACTCTCATTTCGCAGTGGGACGAATATCTTTCAAGCACGTTTCAAGCCTGTTATCACCGTCTGCCGCAGGGAGGTGACATCAACCGGTGCCACTGCTCTACACGTGGCAAGAACGTCGCATGATCAAGCGTCAGCGACACCTACAGCACCTATTTAAACCACTGTAACATTGACCGGCGACTTTGTCCGGCAGCAGTGTGTCAACGGTGCACAGACTAATCGGCATAACTCTCATTTCGCAGGTAAGCACAAATTTTTTGTGCTTGTAAGTCCTTGTACTTCAATTTTTTTGTTTTTTCCATACTGCTGCCGAGCAGAGTTCTTGTGCCACTTGCATTGTTTTGTATTTTTTTCACTATTGTGATCAGTGTTCTTACTGTCTAAGCCATTTCGAAATGACTGGCCGCAACACGCGAAAAACTGGCAAAGATGACACTGAAGATAAACTTAACGAGGGAACGGCAAAGCAGAACGAAATTGATAACCTCAGAAGAGAAATTATGTCCGAACTTTGTTCACTAAAAAAGAGTGTTCAGTACTGCAGTGATTCTTGTGACAATGTGACTGCGATGGGCAGTGACATAAAAGAGCTAATAAAAGAGATAAAGGAACTAAAGTTAAGTAATCGGAAACTAAAGGAGGAGAACGCGAAGTTGACTGTGCGAGTCGACGAGCTAGAGCAATATTCTCGCTCCAACAATGTTGAGATTAAGGGCGTTCCTGTAGAACCAGATGTTAATGACGTGGTCTCAAAAATGGGTCAGATCATTGGCGAAACAGTATCGAAAGACGATATTGACATCTGTCATCGCGTCTTCACGACTAAGCAAAACGAACCGAACATAATTCTGCGTTTTGTCCGTCGTGAGAAGCGAAATTCTTTTCTGGCAAAGGCTAGGAAGACGCGTCTAACGGGTACATTGCTCGGCTACAATTCTACAAAACCTGTGTTCGTCAATGAACACCTGACGCGTCAGAATAAGCAACTTCTAGGTGCCGCAGTGGCTAAGAAGAGGGAAGTAGGCTGGCGATATGTTTGGACAAAGGATGGACGAATCTTTGCTCGTCGAGACGAAAGCTCAGCCGTTCTGCGCTTAAATTCCTTAAGCGACTTGGAGAAGATGACGCAGTCAACTGACGCGTCATAACTATGACACTGCCGTTACTGTGGTCCTTTTCCCGTATAGACTACTACAATCATGGCTGTAAAACCTTCTTCACTTAAGCACCTAGCTGGAAGCGAACGCCTGTCTTTTCTTCATGTAAACGCGCGATCATTGGAATCCAAACATGATGAATTCGAACTACTTCTGGCTAGCATGGGTGTACCGTTTGATATCATAATGGTATCTGAAACGTGGTACACGAAACACTCCGTACCGTTCGCCCAACCAGGCTACCAAAGCTTTGCTTTAAACCGCTCTGGACGCAGAGGAGGGGACGTACTATTGTTGGCTAAGACTGAACTAAATGTCGCCATTGTCAAGGAATTTTCTGTTTGCAGTGCTAACTTCGAAGTTCTAAGCGTACGTAGTCGATCCAATATCTTTTGTGTTGCTTACCGCCCACCTGACGCCGATATTCACACTTATCTCGGTTTCCTTGAAGAATATTTCGACTTCATTCGGGCCAACAAATGTACACTCTTTCTTGCCGGTGATTTTAACATAGACATGTTAAAAACTTCAAGGGCTCAGACTGAACTCTCAGAACTATTGCAATCAAACGGATTTGTAAACACAATCGTGAATTCCACCCGCATTACTCAGTCATCCAATACCCTTATCGATCTCTTCATCACTAACACTGACAAAAAAATTCTATGTAGTGGTCCGATTGCAAGCGACCTAAGTGATCATCTTCCCATCTTCACTATAATCGAAAATGAAGCGACAGCTAAGCAATATTCTGAGCCACGGCAGCGTTTCCAAGAAATAAATAGTGTATCTCTGGCCGCCTTCCGTAACGACGTCGAAGCTCATGACTGGCGCGCAGTTCTCGAACAACATGACTCAAATTTCATGTATGAGACCTTCATTGCTGAACTAAAGACAATGTACGATAAACATTTCCCATTTGTTGTCAGAAATGCAAGAAAGAAATCGCGAAAACCGTGGCTAACCAATTACCTTCGCAGCCAAATCAAGTTGAAAAACAATCTCTATTGGGATTTTATCAAGACCAGAAACCCTGAATCGTGGAAGAATTTCAAATTATTCCGAAATCGCCTGACTGGTATGCTAAAAAATAGCAAAGGTAGAATACTTTTCCAAGCATTTCTCTGTAGCATCAAACACTGACCTGCTGTGGAAACGACTAAACAACATAATTCATCCTAAGACAGACCATGCAATTTCAAGCCTGTGTGTAAACGGTCTGACGAAGGTCGGTTCAGATTTATCAAATGCACTCAATGATCATTTCATTGCGGTAGGCCAGTCTAACGCATATAACGTTCAACCATATCCTATTCATGGCACTAGTGCATTCCATTCTAGCATGGTGTTCTTCCCCACAACGGAGAGTGAAGTTATCGATATATTCAAGTGCTTAAAAACTTCAAGATCACTTGATCCTAATGATATGCAAATTCGCCCTATAAAGCACATCATTGACATCATCGCTCCTGTCCTGACGACACTGTACAATTTAGTTCTTGAAAGCGGCTGTTTTCCGGAAAAAATGCAAATTGCAAGGGTAATTGCCATTCACAAAGGGGGCGACAAAAATGATGTGGGTAACTTTAGACCTATTTCCATACTCCCAGTCTTATCAAAAGGCATAGAAAAAATTATGCACGCACGACTTTTTTGCTTTCTGAACAAACACTCTCTTATTTCATTGGCCCAGTACGGTTTCTTGAAAGGGAAATCCACAGAACAAGCACTATTAGCTCAAAAGGAATTCATAATAGATGCATTTGAAGACAAAAATACAGTGCTTGGTGTTTATATTGATTTCTCAAAAGCTTTCGATTGTGTGCAACATAATATTCTACTGTATAAGCTAGAGCACTATGGCGTGCGGGGCAGGTCCAATGATCTTCTTCGTTCATACCTCCAGCATAGAAGTCAGTTTGTCACTAATGAAACTTTTAATTCAAACACAAAACGCCTTAAGACAGGGGTTCCCCAGGGGAGTATACTTGGACCGCTTCTATTCATCGTCTACATTAACATTTTCTCATCTGCTACAAATTGTAAGTGGGTTGGTTACGCCGATGATACAGCCCTTTTTTTCAGAGGAGTACAGCCGGATAGGTTGGTATCGTTAGCCAATGATGTGCTTGCTGAAGTACTAGCGTGGTCAAAAAGAAATGCTTTGAGAATTAACACAAAAAAGACACAAGCCATATTTTTCCGCACTCGACATACAGTTATTGAACCTACAAAAAACTTATACCTTGACAATGACATAATTAGTACTGTCAACGAGATTAAAGCTTTAGGTGTCATTTTTACAGAAACATTGTCATGGAATAAGCATGTACAGCATGTGTGCAACAAGTTAAATTCCTTCACTGCATTGATTAACAAAAACCGTCAAATACTACCTGAAAAAGCTAAATATTGATATACAATGGATTATTTTTATCAACGTTAAACTATAGTCACCTTGTATGGGGTAATACATCCTCTGACAATTTGAAAAAACTCAGTGTATGCCAAAAGCGAGCAATTCGTGCTATAGCCAACGTTCCGTATGCTACTCACACTGCTCCTTATTTTGAAGCATTTAACATACTTAAAGTTAAATTCACCTACGCATTTCGACTTTCCTGTGCATATCGTCTTGCCATAAGGACTAACAACGTAGACTTCATCTCTTCGTTTCGCCTAACAAGACGTCACTATGCATACGACACAAGAAGTCAGGACACTTGGCTCCTGCCACTATGTCGAACCAACTATGGAAATCAGTCGGTATCATTCCAACTAGCTACACTCTTAAATAAATACTCTAAATATGGCATATCTGCTGAGACGGCTTCAACACGCACCTTTCGCTCATTTTTATCGGGTGATGACAAAACTTTGTTGAGATGATCAGTTGCATATGCTTATCTGTTCGGCGCATGGAGTTTTCTTTGCTTTCATTATTTTTCTTTTCTTTCTTTTGTTCTTGTTGTGCTTTCATTGCCTCCACAGTACTCTATTGGCTAAAATTATACACTTATGTTGTATAGATTACAGTATTTTCAATTGCGATGTACCGCTCTTTCCTTTTACCCCCCTTTATTCTTCTGAGTCGCATCAATTGAGTCTCACTACGTATAATGTGTCATAAAGTATCAAATATTTCGATGTTTAACCTGGTTTTCACTAAATGTTGCCACTACCCGTCTTAATGCATTGAATTCAAATGTTTTTATTTCCAGCACATTTTTTTTCTTTTGCTTGACTAATCTTGCTGCTGGACTTTGTAGGGGGCCGGAGCCTTGTCAAGCCGCAGTACTGCGGCTTTTTTTCCGCTACCCCCATATTTCTCAAGGAGAAATAAAAGATGATTGATTGATTGAAATAAGCGAACATTGTTTTACCACTGGAATGTTTTACCATGTGTCTGGCCAAGCATGTGTCTAGCCAATCTATCAATTTTTAAGAGTTTTGTGGATAGCGCATCCGCTAAATTTATCTCACACACACACACACACACACACACACACACACACACACACACACACACACACACACACACACACACACACACACACAAAGGAAAAAAGAAAATGTGGCGTTCAAGCACACCACCGACGTGTGTTAGATGCTGTTCGCCCCAATTAAGATCCTGATTATTTCATTTTATCAATGACAGTGTTTTAGTTTATCAACGTAGGAGCCCTCCTCCTCCTCCTCCTCCCCCCTTAATTTCTCCTGCGGATTCCATCCTTGGATATCCCTCTTTCAGAAAGATTGCTTGATTGACTGATTGATTTAAAAGTGATGCGTTGGCAAAGCCGGCGCCTGAGATTATTCATTTTCTCATGCGCGCACACACCATAGCAAGGGCGACCGAACCGCAACTGTAAAAAAGAAACTAAAAAACAACAACAAAAACTGAGAAAGAAAGGGAGCTGAGAAGCAAAGCTTTCGTATATGTCGTACGTCTTACCTTTTAGCTGTCCGACATTCCAAGTGGAGACGGATATATGTCAAGCCATTCGGGATAATCCAATCGTGAACCGCGAGCACACACACACACAAACACGCGCGCACAAAACGTTGCTTGCGGTGGGCCTTTAGTCCCGTACACTTCCGTATCCGAAAGTGGAACAGGAACACCGCGGACGATGAACGGTGAGTTTCCGACAAGTACAGTAACCAAAAAGACGTCTATATCCTTTGCGCAAAGTCAGCACACGCTCGCACAGAGAAAACACGACTGGAAAGACCGCGAACTTCGCACTCGCGCACTTGCCAGCGACTCACTCGAGCAAACTGTGCAGCGGATAATTTTTTTTTTTCTCGCTCTAACGACAGGCAGCAAGGAAGCAGAAAAACTATGATAGAGTCGTGAAACTGTAGGCATGAAACTCCCGGCAAATTCCACCACGCCTCAAGCACAACAGTAGAGTGTTACAGATTGTAGCGTCATCTAGTGTTCAAACTGTTATTAAGTTTGTGAAACATTTGTTGAAATATGAAGCTTTCAGTTGTCCTTTTTTGTTAAAAAAGCGTACCTAATTTGTTAGTTGACAAATATCAATAGTCTTTTAAAAATGTTCTAGGGTGGGAAGGTTGGCTTGAGTGTCCCTACTGAGGTATGTTTAAAGTACGGCACAAATACGCGTAATGCGTCTGGGGCGCCACCACAAATTATACTTGAACAAATACAAGCTTTGCCGTATGCAAAAAAAAAAAAATGCTAATTTTTATTTTATAAACACCGGCCGCTTCTGCGTGAACGGTCGCTGATGGCATTACGACATCATTTCATTTTATTACACAAATCTTGGAGGCCATGTTTTTTTCTACTCAGAAGAACGCGAAAGTGATTGCAGTACAAAGAATGGTACATACATTCCTGTCTCTTTTGTTTTTTTAGTACTGCACACAAGATAAATGTTTCGAAGCGAGTATAACAGGAAATAAACCTTAGTGTTCGTACTTTGAGATTTGAAGACCCGCCAGGATAATAAAATGCCAATCTTGAAGGCCATTAATCGCCTCAGAGATTTGTAGATAAAATTTGAGGAAAAAATTTTATTTATAGAGTAAGTTTAGACACCATTCATATGTCAAAAATTGTCTACAATTTTTAAACATTAACAAGCTTAGTAACCACAATATAAAAACTATCAAGAATGTAAGTAAAACGTTAAAAATCTCTGAGGCCATAAGTTCAAATATATCCCTGCAGAGGTCGCTAGTTTATAGACTAAAGAGAGTGTAGTACATCAACTCCAGGAAACAGGCTGATTCACTGGGCTTTTGCCGACGATAACCGCACGAGAGCAGCACGGTTGTAAAACATCCGCTTGACTTCCGGTTCCTCACGACGAGCGATTTCCTCCCGGTGTTCTCCAAGATCCCGCTAGATTTGCGGCATGGAGCGGTGATTGTGCGGCTGCGTCTCGTAAAATAAGAGCACGTGGATACTTTTAAACATGACGACCATCCGCCAATTTACGTGCGACGATCTCTTCTTGTTCAACAACGTGTAAGTAGCGGCACTGTAGCGTTTGTGCGTCGTTTGATTCGCGAGAGGCCTGCTGTAACTGATGCGTTCATCTTTTTGCTTCCAGCAACTTGGATCCTCTCACCGAAACCGTATCCTTTACGCTGTTCACACCGCGCGATTTCAGTGCACAGTCGTACAAAAGCCAAGCATGCGATGGACACCGTGACCAAATTTATTGGCGGAATTTGCCACTCGAATTGGCTGCGAGGAGAATTGCGCAAGAGAGGTGCACACCACGCTTGCCAAGTTCGAGTCACGCGTTTGGTTTCGATTTGCATCTAAATAACTACAGCTCTTTCTCGCCGGTACTTTCCAGAGAGCAAGTAAAGCTTCATGCAAGCGCGGCGATGTGTGGTTGTCGAGTGCGCGTGACTGTTTACTTTCTTTTTCTGGTTTATGTTAATTTTTCGATGCGGATTGAAACGCATTGATCTGTATCTCCGAGCCCGATCGCAGCACTGACGGCCACGTTTATTCGTGTGTTAGGAATATCTCACTCACAGTCAATGTTCCGCGTGCGCTCTCGAGAAACGAAAAATATGAGGCGAAGGACGATTTCAGTGATGATTGACTTCAGTACTGCCATGAGAACTTGTTGGTATGGCATATCAGACTATCACCCTAGTTAACAGACAAGGATTCAAGGAAGGCACATGAACACATGGACATGGAACCAACTTGCAACGCATTTTCATTTCTGGTTACCGCACCTTACACTTTCTAACATCCTCGGCTGCATGTGCCACACAGTAATGCTCAACATGTGTGCAGGGTATGGCAGTATTGGAGGCTAGCATCCTGTAAAAGGATGCCATTTTGTGGTCATCCTGCATCAACTCAAACACACTTCAAAGGAAAGCATGACCCTTCCAGGGAAAGCTGCACTTTACCTTAACTGCTTTGCAGTACGGATTGTCATTCTACCTCCAGTACTTGGCACACTGGCCCGAGTACTTCCAGGTTGCCGAGTCTCCAAGTGGCGACATCATGGGCTACAGTACGTCCCCGTTCGAACATGCCTGCTTTTCGTTTGACTAGAGAGATCTTGTCAAGAGGGATTATGTTGCTGTATCGCTTGCTGCCTTGCCTTGTAGGTGTGTCATTTTGTTCCTTGCAGTCATGGGCAAAGCAGAGGGCGTCCAGGAGAACTGGCACGGTCATGTGACGGCCCTCACGGTTGCCCCCGAGTACCGGAAGCTGGGGGTTGCAGCCATGCTGATGTCGGGCCTGGAGTACATCTCTGAGAAGTGAGCCATTCAGTCACAGTACTACTGTTCCCGACAGTGCTCAGCTGTTCGAGGAAGTCGTCAGATTAGTCTGCTAACAAATGTGATAAATATTAGGCATGCTCGTGCAAGAGGTAAAACTTGCAATCTCTGTTTGCTTATGTGATTACAGCACGCTACAAGTGTGAGCTAACGGCAAAACAAAGTGCCATGATTTCATGTTCTTCTTTGCACCTTGCATGCAGTTAGTTCCTGGGCTAAGTGGCACAGCTGACTGTTCCTGCTGGGCTACGCCTTGCTGCCCATAGCAGTGAGCGGATTGAAGATTATCAATTTGTTTTATTTGCTAGCATTCACATCACACTAATTTCATGGATTTTGCACCAAAGTATGAACCAACTCGCCCAGCAACCGGCACAGTTAAGTACTGCTATAACTTCATGGAGCTGCTCAGCATAAATTACAGCATGCAGCTCTTAACGGCATCTGATGTAAATGTTGAGAAAGACTGTTCAAACAATAGCCCACTGACTAAATGTGCCTGCATTTCTTTGCAGGAAGCAGGCGTACTTTGTAGATTTATTTGTTCGAGTGTCCAATAAAGTTGCTGTCGACATGTACAAGCGACTGGGGTACAGCGTCTACAGGAGGGTCCTCGAATACTACTTTGGCGACCCTGACGAAGACGCTTTCGGTAAGTGCAGTCGTGATAGCTGCACAAGTTTCTGACACTTGTGCACTCTGCTTATAGTACTACTGGAATTGTGAAATATTCTTTGTTTTGAGCGCATCATTCTTATGACTCAAGTGTTGGAGTTGATAGACGCAAGAATGGAGAACGCCATCTATTGTTAATCCTCATTTCTGCAGAATTTATAAAATGTAGTTCCTTTTGAGCTTCCTAAGGAATCGAGTTTACTCTCTAATGTTGGTGATCACCTACATAAGTTGACACATTTATAAAGAGTACTTAGTAGCGTTCTTATGCAAGATAATGACTACGCAGGAGTGCCACATGTAACAAACTGTATTTGGGTCAGCTGCTGTTTCTCTTACCTTCTGCGTGTGTGCTTTGATGCTTCAGTTCTTTTTCACTCATTCTTTTCCGTAAAAGCCTGTACACGGTTGACAGTATTTGTAAATAAAACCTTAAAAAAAAAGATCTCTCATAGGCCAGATTCCTTGTGCTGCAGATAGCTGAAATACAGTTTGCAGAACGGTTAACTTGAACGTTTTGTAGCGTGGGCTTGGACTGAGGCCAGCGTCGCGTTATGGTGGGCACTGCTGCAGAATATTACGTCTGCAGCAGTGCCCGCTATTACAAGGTGCTAGCCTCACACAAAGTGGTCCAGGCCACACTACAAAGCACTCTAGTTAACCGTGTTGATGGCTGTGCTTCCATAGCCACTATATCTTTAATGTCCTTCAAGCGTCCTGAAGTGCCTTGGAACTTTTGTTTGTCAAACTGCTAATCAGATTTCATTTGGCTATCGGGAGTACGTCACTGGCTTCATATTATGGCATGAAACAGTTAAGTCTTCTTTTTTGAAATTTCCTATTCAATTTATGCACAATATAGGAAAACCATGCTCATGATCAATAGCAGGATCTTGTTTCCAAGCTTTCAAGCAGGATGTTGCTTCAGCTCTTAAAAAGTGCTTTCAGGTCCTTGTAAGTCATTGAAGATAACTTCATGTGGGGGGGGGGGGGAACCCTCAAAATTGACATGAGTTTAGTAATGCTTTGATTTTGCGTGCTTCTATCCTTTTTTTTTTTTTTTTTTTTTGCAGATATGCGCAAGGCACTCTCAAGGGACGTCCTCAAGAAATCGGTGATCCCCTTAGCACACCCTGTACGTCCTGAAGATGTGGACTGAGTTAGTATTTACGGAACAAAGTAAACGACAGGATTGTCTGTTCAACGAAAAGCGCAACAAAAATGCAAATATCTACGAAGTCGTGAAGAAAGTGAGGGCTTAACATGGCACAGGAGCGAATTTCAAGACTGATGCAAGCACAAAAGTCAGGTGTATTTCAATGTAGATCCTAATTGTATATGCCTCCTACATTTTAGATTTCGGTAAGTAAATTTGCTCGTAAAGTAATTGCTAAGCTACCATTGGCATATATGTGAAGCCAATCTGCTGGATAGAGAGTACTTATGAGATTTAACATGTGGTCTTTTGCACGACATTTGCTTAGCTCTTTTCTTGTTGCTGGCCGAGATACTCGCAGTTTCAGCACTTTCTTTATTTATGTCTTAGTTTCGCTTTTTAAAATGTACTTTTGGAGTGTGTGTAACGGGAGTGTTGTTACATGGCTTTGTTCACATACGTACAAAAATCGGCGTTTGTTACCCTTATGAACATTCTTTGTAAAACTTTTAATATAAGTATTGTTCTAAATGGATGACATTTTACTCAATCCAATGAAGTGAAATAAACTTATCAAGATCTATAGTTGGTAGGGATGGTTTGCGTTGATGATGCCATTGCTGACTTGCACAAGATACATAGAAAGCAGTTGCAGCGAATGTAGCTAAAATCCAATTAGAATGACGTTTCGGACAAGAAGCTTAGTCATGTCCCCTAGCTACGGTCAAACATCAGCGCAACGAGGGTGGAGAGAACAAATCACTGGTTATAACGAGTTAGACATTACTGCCATTAAAACAGTGTTACATGCATTTGTTATGATGAAGTTTGTCTGTATTGGCTGCCTGTGCCACTTGCCTAGGTGCTGTTTAAGTGCTGTCAATAATAACGAAGTGAGAAAGTGCACTGTCTGAAGTGCATGCATATGTATTTGAAAAAGCTTGTAAAATGTGTATGTTTGATTCTAAAACATCAGAAAATGGCATCGCTGTTCTCTGAACGCAATAAGTATCGACAACCAGTGGGGCTTTCCTTGTATGGCCTCCAAGACTTTGTTGGTGTTGCTGGAGTGTTGCACCAAGACTTTGGTGGTGTTGCTGGAGTGTTGCGCATCTTTGAGGCAGTGTGCCAAGATATACATCTTGTCCCTTAACTGTTGGCCACCGGTACAGGTAGCTTGGGTGCAAATGAAATGCTGTTAATGATGACAAAGTTAGGCAACTGCCAGGTTTGCCGCTATCTCTCTGAGGTTATGTAGTTCTCGTTTACAACTAATGTGAAATTTCATTGCATGTGGTCTTTTAAGTAAATGTTTCATACAGATTGTGTCCCTTTTTCATTGTACAGACACCTCTTTTCACCTATTCATATGTCATACCAGTGAAATAACCTATGGCTCTGTTATAATTTATAAGGTAGTAATGGCAGTTTACACTGCCATTCTCATTTTGGCTTCATAATGTGCATGGTGTGCTTGTTTCATGTATGACCAGTGTGCTGCCAATCTTCTGACATTTGTACTTCATCAAATGCATTGCAGTGAAATACTATCCAGACATCCTCAACACTTGAGCTTGTGCAAATTGAATATATCCACCATGAATTTTTAACTCTCTCATTTAAATTGCAAATTTCACCGCATCCCGGTTTCCTTGTTTGGTTGTTTAAGTGCAAAGTGTTTTCTTGCTGTTATTTTGCCCGACATGTGCTATGAGGGCATTTGTGAAATAAAATTGCAATAAAAAGAATTCAAGAATGCTTGCAGCACTGAAATTCCACAAGCCATGTATGGCATTGCTTTAAGAGTAGCTGTGGTGGCATGCACTGCCTGTGCCACGTTCTGCTGGCTATCTCAGAGTGCTCCAATGAAAAAGTATCACAGAACATAAACTAAGCTTTAGCGGAATCATGAGCAGGCACTTGCGTCGACAGTTAGTGTTGACTAAAACCAGTTAGGGTTTCTTACCAAGGCTTTCTAACAACATGGCTTAACCTGAAGTGACCAACTACAATCTCCAGATTTACGAGTTTGGGTGTAGTTTGCAAGCACCATTCTTTTGTCTTCTTAATCACGATTGTAGACTTAAATGCTTGAGTTTTTTTGAAGCCCTGCAATTTTTGAAAACTTTCTTAAAGGGGCCCTGAAACCAAATTTTACTCGCCCAAGTTTTGTATTGGAACAAACTCCCATGTATTGTCCCGAGATAAATGTAAAAATAATTTTCAAGACTGATGCAGGCAAACAGAAGTTATTCGGCTTACATATTCAGAATAAAAGCAGAGGACAGATGGTGGCACCCCTCTTCCATTTCACTCACCCAAAGATGTTGCCACCAATCAAAATGCGGCTTGCACCTTGCGGTACCGGAACCGTGCTGCCCATTGTGGCCTTCCTATCACAAGCAGCACCAAAGTTTAATGCAGGAAGTTAACAGGGTAGCAGCCGCCCTTAAATCATACCTATAGTCTGTTTCACTAGTTCCGTGCAGAGGCCATCGAACGCAGAATTCTTCCGAGGCGAGACGAAATGCCATTGTTCGCACACGCACACCCCGCTTCGTCTTCCTCCTTCCAGGGCTGCAGCTTCCACTGCTGCGCCCGCCATTGGCAGATGACAAGCTGCGGAAGGACACGTTTAACATGCATTCGTCCTCCTGATTGGTCAAAGATGCCCGTAGCTTCCACAGCGCTGCACGGAACTTCTGAAACAGACTATAGTATGTGCTGGCTGACAAATAATTGCTGCCCCTCTGCCATAAGTGTCCTGCAGATTGAGCTTGGCTCTACATACATGCACAGTCACTAACATTAACATCTCTGTTAGATGTATTTACACCAACATAAAATGCCTCGTGGAAGTGATCACAGGTTACACTAATCGTAATGCACTAAGTTAACAGTGCACTATATATAGTCAGTGAACATAACTTCTTAAACAAAACTTCTGTTTAAATGGAACAGCTGCTTCCGACTTGGTTTTGTATTTGGCTGCTGCACGCGCTACACATCTCTCTAAATAGATGAAGCTCCCGTTGAATAGAGCACACTTTACCATTTTTTTCTGGTTCTGTGTAGTGAGATTTTACTGCAAGTGCGCTTATTTAACTTTTCAACTTCCAGAGATATCAGCTGCTGCTTTATCCATGTCCACGCACGTAAATTGCTTAGCAAATTAAGAAAGTGTCACATACACCTAAAGCATACTTATATGCATGTTAAATTGCTTAGTTTTATACGCATGAACTAGGGACCTCTTCTTGAATTCATCATGGTGAAAGGCATCAAGAGACCACTTAACTTCTCAAAGAGTGAAGAGTAAATGTCAGGCACTCCACACAACCAAAGGAAGATTTTTCCATGACAGAAGGGCAACATACAAATTTTTATGTATGGAATTGCCGCACAACACTTTTATAGGTTAGTGTGGTTAAATCTAGTGATTAATGCACCACAATATGGTATCAAACTGAATGTGCCATCAAACTACACGTCAGATTCTCTGGGAGAAATGTGTGCGAATGAGCTGGCAGTTTTGGCTGGGAGAGCTAACGAGCATTCTTGTGTGGAAACATTCAATATGCAATATACGTAGTGACTATCAGGCATATCTTTACTCTTACTGCTTATGGCATTGGGTGGCTCACGCAGCCAGAATTTAACCACAATGATAGCAAATTTTTTTTAACCCTCCATAGGCTCAAGTGCTGTACTTGGCTTTGAAGCTGGCTGAGTGGAGCGCCTGTTAGATGGTAAAATTCATTTCACTAGAGTGCTAAATGGTGTCCCATTTTTTGTAGTGCTACATGGCTAAAGTTGATGTCACTTGATTACTGCAGATACGTCAAAAAATAAGGGTCCATTATGAGTGTAGCACTTACACTTTGAGGTTGTCCCAATAATCTGACAATTTTAGATTGTGCCCATGTGGTTAACTTAAATAATAATGGCTCATAATAGCTACCCATTTAAAGGAACCCTGAAACGGTTATGGTGAGTTTGTACAAATGCATTGCACCAATAGTTCTTCTGATCATTAGCATACCAATATAAACACTCTGCATTAAGCATGTAATTTGCTACAAGGTTTCAAATAAGCACATCATGGAAGATCGATGTGACTTAAACCATTTTCGAGGAACCCTGTCCACGGGATATGCAATGGGTGCCACAAAGCGCCAGCCAGGAGATTTCAAGAGCACCTAAGGGCCATCCAACGCTATCGTCACCGGCGCGCTATTACAGAGACTAGCACTGCCGAGACTGGTGACTCCTGTAGAGACATTGCGGCGCTATGTCACTACAGAGGCCTCCACACAGTGGTTAACGTGGGAGGTGCAGTCGTCAATAGCATACAACCCACAAGTAACCGAGTTGAGGAGGAACAGCAACTGGTAAGTAGGAAGGTGATAGAAGGTAATAGAAAACCCATAGCTGCCGTGATGCAAGGTGCTTCACTTAATTTGTGGCATGAATGACTTCACAATGATGTTGCCTAATCAGAGAAACAATGTCAAAAAACCGTTTCAGGGACCCTTTAATGCTGATCAGTTCTCAGTCAGGTACAGTGAAACTTCATAACATATTCAATATGACATGGGGGTTAACTTTGTTATATCCAACAATTCATTATAAATGTGCATAACTGTGACACTGCTTAACAGCAGTAATAGGTTTCATTCAATTCGTTATAACCAAAAATTCGTTGTATCCATATTTAGCCATACTTAGTACAATGAGGCTCAACTGCACAAAGCCATGACCGGCAAGCAAGGACATAGGTAATGCGATGTTGGCCGTTCCGCAGGTTTCACTGCAACGCCGCAGTGTCATGCCGTGAACCATAGCAGTTCTGTAAGTACAGTTTAACAAACTAAATGGCACTCGCCCACATGCTCACAAATTGTACTTGCTGCTCGGACTTACCAGAATTCTAAACGGCATAGCTGACTTAAACTTGTAAAAAATTCAACAGATTTCTATACATCCTGTCTCACTTGGACTCAAGACACTGCAAAATTATACACCAAACCAAGCTCACTTGGATTTGAACTCATCAAAGGTATACAGAGCTGTGCTTGCAGACACACTCGTGGTGGTTCATCAGCAGGCATGGCAAAAAAAAAGTCAGTTTTGCCAGAAAGGTGAAGAAATGAATGCAATAGCAATGCATGACATAAAATGTTATAAGTGAGGCTGACAGCTAACTCTCACGTAACTCTACAAAACACTGGTTTAAGAGAACACGGCTGCTCCAGGGACACTTTTCGCAGTCTCTTCACATTGAGAGCGCGCAGCACGCAGAAGGGTTTATGAGCTGCCTGCTGATGGCTGCCGAGATGGCAGGTGCGCCAGTGATGGCGACTGCGCGAAATCCACAGTTGAACCCCCCCCCCCCCCTTTTCCCCTGTGTCATGCTCGTTAAAGATGGGCGGGGCGTTTCCTCTCCGCTTCAACGGCAGACGTCCCGATCTGGCGATGTTATCACATGCGCCCTCTGAGCAATGGAAATGGGCTGGACTCGTTTGATCTCTGCTTCAGTCGTGTTCGTCGCCCCAACTAGCGTGCTTTTACCCACAGGTATAACGTACAATGCGCGGGGGGTTGTTGCCAATTTGTACTTTACATGGGACATCACAGGCGACTGCAACGGCGACGGCAAAAACCCATAGAGACTGCCCATATAATTGCTATCGCAATAAAAACAAAGTGCTTTGCTGGGCAAGTTGGTTCACAGTCTCAAGTAAATTTGAGTGCAAAAATGACGAGACACAAGAAGACAAGACGAAAGTATGAGCGCTCACCTTACAAAAGCGCACCTAACGAGTACATCTAACAAGAGCGCTCGTTCTGTTGTCTTCTTGTGTCTTGTTGTTTTGCGCTCAGATTTATTTCAGGTATGCCAACCTATGCAGGAAATAGCCACTATGCTTAGAAGTGCAATATTGGAAGCCTACATCACTCGTAACAAATCATGTGTATTTGAAACTATCCTATGAGCCTCTTCAGCTTCAGTGTATTTGTGTTCGAGTGCACCAATAAATGAGTTAAACTCATGTTATCACTGCTTTGTTGATTATGTTTAATGTCACCAAGCAGCAGCAAATTGAACGTTTTAAGTGCTGTCAACACTCCATACTAATGGCATTAAGTCGTCTTGCCCGACATGTGAGACAGCACTTGAAGTTCAAGAAGACTGTAGCCTCTATCTAACACAAGAATGGAGTACTGAAATAATGTTAATTGCAAATGAAATTCGATGGAGTAATCCAGGTCATCTTGACGTGACTGTACATCTCTCTGTCAATGCACAATATTGTGAAGAGTCCGGCAGCAAACTAAGGACTGTAACTGTAAACACAGTCACACATCAATATAACTAATTCGGATATAATGAATTATCGGTTATAATGAATTACACAGCAAAAGGATACACGTAGTTAAGCTACTCCATGTCATACTGAATTTGTTATAGTGAGGTTTGACTATATCATCAATATCGTCCTCCATCTTCGCATCATACAAGGGACAGGCAGCGCATGACAACACCAGAAGACACGAAATAAAATAACTCATAAACGAGTTGCAGTCGTATATTTACATGATTGTAACGCAAGCGCCACGATGAAATGTATAGTATGTACAAGATGATGTTGCTGACTGGCAGCAGAGCTCTCATGCCACAGTGCGCAATGGTGGGAATGCAGTGCAGACTGTGGATCAGGCGGAAGCGGAAGCCAGACGAGTCCGCCCTGTCACGCCTCCTGTCGGCTGATGTCGCCGAGACCGTCCTCGATGGAGTCCTCCTGCTGGTCGCTGTCCTCATGCTGCTGCTGTTGCTTCTTCCACTTCTTCGCAATTTCCAGTAGCTTGAGGTGTGGCTTGGCCGTCTCGTCCGTCGGGAAGATGTAGTCGAAGTACTCCTCCCAGCCGGCCTCTGACTGCGAGGTACAAGAGGCAGGGTGTGCAAGGAAACATCAGACGCATGTGTGGAAGAATAAAAATAGATTCTATTTATTTATTATGCAGTACTGCAGAAATGTGCGCAATTAGGCCGCTTGGTATGCGTTCATAGTTAAAACAGTGCGACAAAACAAACACAAGAGAAGGAGAAGAGAAACAAGCACTTCTTTCAACAGACAGTTCATCATGAGACAGAGGCCTCATAATTAACAGAAAAACATACAGAGTATACGCACAAGAAGGAGCATGTCACCGTTAAATCCCCAGATAAGTTACTTCGTAACCACGTAATGTCACATAGGGTCTGCTGATGCACATTCGTGACAGCTTGTGCGCAGCCTCGTCCAGTTCATGTGCCCTTTGATTCTGATGTTTGAAATGAATTGTTGTGTCATCAAACACGCGAGTGCACCTGCACTGATGGCAATGTTCCAGTAGGTGTAGCTCACCCTGACCCTTCAGTGTGGGCTACACCTACTACTTGTCTTCCCTCCTCCTCCTGTGTTTCAATTTTTTTTTGTGTGTGTGCTGTTTTAACTATGTATGCAATGCTAACCTTATGCATAAGGCTCTAGCAGGATTGGGATACAAACGCAACTGTGACACGTAGGGCCAAACAAATTATGGGTGAATATTTAGTGTACGTAAGATGCATTGCATTAGCTCGGCTTTAACAATACATTTTGTAAGAGGAAACCAGCTGATAATGACACATCTGAGAACAGGACAAGACCACGAAGCATTGATGGCTCAGGTTTTACATGCCAAAATGATGGTATGATTATAAAGCACACCACTGTAGATGGCTTCAGAAATTTTAACTGCCTGGAGCTAAGCACACAGGCCAGGATCGGACCCTTGTCCTTTGGTTCATAAACCATGCGCTGTAACCACGTCAACACGTCAACAGTTTCCTATGTGTTTAAGATACATGAATGCAATATTTCAGCTTGAATAGCTACTAAGCCTCTACAACGGATCTCGTGAAAATGCCGAGGACAAGACACCTATAGCAGGTGCATGGAAGTATTGCTTGCATCCTGTTCTCTTAGAGTCTGTTTTCTTACAGCAAGACTGCTTTGAGGAGTGCATGTAAACACTTCTTTAACAATAACATACCTCTACATGCAGCATACAATCGGAAACAATCTTGAAATAGCAAGGGCTCGCAAGTGGCATGGTATTAGGTCACAGCAGCTTTATTAGCAACAGTGCTGTTGCGCACTTCACAACCATGGAGAATTCGTCAGGAACTCACCATTTCTTCCAAGAACCCTCGTCAAATTCACCATAATTGTTGCCTAGCAAAGCAGTTTCTGTTCCCATATGTTTGAATTGGAGCTCTCAAGTACTAAACTTTGTCCAAGATGGCTCACTGTGAATATGGAATTCAGTTCTCATCATTTGGTACACGCAAACACTTACCCCATCTTCGTTGACGATTCTCCTTCGCTTCTTGACTTTCTTTGGCATCTGCTTGGCGACTGATTCCTGGCTCTGCTCATCACCATGGCTCGCCTGTGAATTGAGAACATGCATTCAACTCGAACTTCGCTATAACATGATGGGATATTATGAAATAATGGATATAAATGAGTACTAAATCACATTCCCCTTTAGATACCCATAAACATACTTTAGATACCCATAAACATACATGAATTTGAAACCTCGTTTCAATGAAGTTAAATTTACCTTTCAAGGGTACACTGTGCGCTAGGCGCAACCATACTGTTTTCAACTTCCTGACGCAGTGAGAAATAAAAAGTGAGCAATTAAGGCAGCCATTTTGGAAAAGGACCGTAAGCGTGGAAGAACACACTTTTTGATTTCTCTTGTGCCAGCAGCGCGAAGGCTATCGGCTGCTACGCAACGTTGACACAGCAGCACCATTGGCTGGAAGGGGGTCCTTTGAGGCAAAAAGCCACACTTTGCTTGACTTTTTTTTACAGGTATACAGTACTGTGCTTTGGGTACATGTGAAAGACCTCCAAGTAATGAAAACTAATCCAGAGCCCGAAACTATACCACCTTTCATGGTCCATATATTGCCATAGAACACGAAAACTGCTCACTGAATGAAAGAATGAATCAATCTGTCAATCAGGGGCTGCTTTGCACAATGCTGAAATGCAGGTTCTTAAAATTAAACAGATGATACGATCAACTTTCAGGCACTGATCAGCGGAAAGGAAGTAGAGAGAAATGTTTGAAAATTTTCATAAGAGATCATTAAAATGAAGAAGCCGCTTCTGCAGCTCAGAAACCCCACCACCTTCCTGATCAGTACCATCAAAGTGAAAACAGGAATAACTGCATCATTTGAATAAATAACTAAGCAAAAAGGTAGTAAGCGAAAAGTGCTCGCCTCAAACTCTGCCCAAGCCTCGAGAAGCATGAGGCGTTCCTCCTTCTCAGCAGAATTCCGGAGCTCCTTATTGGCCCGTTCAAAGATTGTCCTGGCCAATGGGACGGGGTCCTTGCCCCCATAGTTGAGCTGAAAGTGTGCGTAGCTAATCCAGACCTGGAAGACACACGGGAGAAACAATGTTTCGCTTTAAGCAAAGTGACAACTGCAGGTCATCAAAGCTCGAAAAGAAAGTTCCATTCAGGAATCTTTCCCAGATTTATGGTACCCTGAGCAATTGACACATGAATGACTATGAAGCTGTGTAAACAAGTTCTTGCTCCAGTATAAAAATACTGCTGGTTGTTCATAGCAATGACTTATCAACCTATCAAAGCGTGATGATTTAATAGTTCCAAAGCCAGTCCGCCGGCAGTGCATGCATGCCTCCCTGACAGACATGACGCCACTACCATGTGATTCAAAAGTCACCATAGTATACGTGGCCTGCCAACTCGCGATAGCTCAGTACACAAAAAACATACATACCACTGGTCTTAGGACAGTGGACTGGGCTTCCGGGAAGTCCCCGTGAAAAACGAATGCACCATAGGCATCCGGGGCTGTCCGGGACTTGTAAAACGAATGCATTCTACGTCTCTACCAGTCACCTTACAATGCTGACCCAACAAGTCCCGCCTGACCTTTGTATAACTATGGTGCGTGAGACGACATCAACAAGAAGCTACCAGCGTTGGTTGTTGACCAGCAAAATCCTTTATAATGTCAGGACGTTGTTTACAGGTTCGAGAAATGCTCATACACAATAGCGCAGGAATATTAGCGGGTAAAATAAGAACAGCTTCAGTGACACTGCTGCAGCAGTAAAACAAATGCTCTCTTTGTTACGTGTTTGTTTGTAATGGTGTCAAGGTACAAACGCTACAAACACAGACATAGATGCAATCACTGCATCCAACGTGGTTACCACACACCAAGCTCGTACCTTGACATGCTGAGTGCGCTCGAGTAGGCGTTCATAGAGACGTGCCGCCAGATGGTACTGCTCCTGCTCGATCTCAAAGTCGACGTAGCTCTTCCAGATCACTTCGGGCATGTCCAAGCGTGGCTGGCTGATGGCAATCTCAAAGATGGCCCGCGCCCGCTCCACATCGCCCAGGATCGTCTCCAGCTCTGCATACTAATGTGTAGGACCAGCTAACACACCAGTGTTTGTCGTAGTCTACCCTTGTCTAAGCAATTGTTAAAAAGCCAGTAACAACCCCAAGTCAAAAATTTGTGTTGAGATACCGTATTTACACAATCGTAAGTTGACTTGAATGTAGGTCAATTCTCCCCTGCCTCATTTCCTCTAAAATCGCAAGTCAGAAGGAAGAAATGACTAGTGGCATGTTTCTGTTCCAATAGCAAGCCGACCTGCCAGCTTTGGATTTCAAATTCCTAACAAAATAGGCTGACTTGCACGATCATGTAACTACGGTAAAGCTGAGCACTTGTGCAACGTGAACATGATGGTACCAGAATTCCATGAATTTCAGGATTTCAGGGGAGAGAACAACTTTTTCATGGCTGCTTCAGCTGATTTCCGTTTCTCGCTCGACCTCCTTGCCCTTCAACACTGCAGAGAGGGGTAGGCGTTACTCGTAGCTACACTCACTTCGGCAACGTAACATGACATCAGAGAATTGGCGCTGCTTACTGGTATGCACATTAAGTGCACGGCCAAAACTGCGTCATCTCAGGCCAAAGCGCAGTTTGATAGTGATGGTTTCAGCTCATCAACGAGCCAAGTGCCATGACAAGTCCTTCATTGTGAAAAGTGATGTTATTTTGCGGGCAAAGAGGACTGTTCCAGTGCCAGGGAAATAGTTTTTGTGTATTGAACATCTGTGCAGTGCTGGGACACCCATGAAATGCGATTTCCACAGTGTTCTCTGTAAATGACTGCACATCACACACGGTGCACACCCACCTTTATTAATTATTTTCGTCAATTACCCTGATGGTTAAATGACCCTTTCCTGTACTAAACCTATGCTCTGATAGAACATATACGTCGTACAATTCTTAACTTGATTCTTTCTTATAAGACATGTACTTTTTCCAGATTATCTATCTTTTATTTCCGTAACCGTCATCCAGAGGTGAATCGAAGCAGCTGAGAAAGAAATATAATGTCACCAGGTGCTAGCGCCATGATGAGTGCAGCCTTTGCACGAGTTTGTACGATATGTAAACCAACCTTCATCCAAGTGGTGCAGTTCTCTGGTGCGAACTCGAGAAACTTCTGGTAGAGGATACGGCACCGGTCGAACTCCCTAAGCTGAATCTCCAGGTCGATGTAGCCAGCGGAATAGCTTGTCCTTGGGGCAGAGGCCTATGGCTGTGCCCTGCAACAATCAAGACATCCGCGCGGAAGCGAGCTGTGAGCTTGGGCAAGGTTGTCACTGCTCTCAACGGCACGGTCGAGTGATTTCAAGCATTATGCAAGCACATGTTGTCCTAAATAAACAACAGAAACCCAGTAGAATCATGGGAAACAGAATTCACTTTAACAAAACAAGTCCTAATTTAGTGGTATATAACTCGAAGACCAAAAAAAAAAAAAAGGGCAGGGGGAGGGATGGGGGGCTGTTGTTAAACAGAACCACAGTTCATAAAACTCTTAATAAAACTAACCACAGAATCTGTTGGGCAAGTTGGCTCATTGGTGTAAATTTGGAAAATATGACTTTTTCGATTATTTAAATATTTAAAAATTTATATATTAAATGTATATGTATTGTCTCTTATGTGTGTGATTTCCCCATGTATTCAATCAACTACATTTGACACAAACGCAGGCACATATTACATTCCTCTTGTGATGCTCAATGTGTAACAATTGTATGCTATTCAGAATTTCATGTTCTGAATGACCAGCATGCACAACGTTTAAAAATTTGGTTTTTTTATTTCTTTGTCACTGTTGCTTGTGCACTTTTAGCCACTGCTTGTTACTTGCGTCTTTGCATAGGTAATGGTGGGAACTTGTCAGGCTGCTTAAATGCGGCTTTTGTTCCCACTATTCCTTATGTGCAAATCGAAAATTAACAGTGAACATTAACATTCAATTCAATACTGAAGAGAGACATAACAGCCCAAACGTCACACAAACATTTTACAAACATAACCGAGAAAAAGGCCAAGGGTGACTACTTGGCCTTTTTCTGGAGCATGTTTGAAGAATGTTTGCAAGGCGTTCTGGGTGCTTATGTGTTTCTTGTAACAACAGAGGGTAGCTCTAAAGTATTCTTCATAAAGAAAGAAAATGTGAGATAATATCTTCTTACAGCATCTGTGTTTTATCCTGAAAGCCGTCCCCAATTAGCACTAGTGTACAATCCCCGTGAACGTATGCATGTTATTTGGCCACCAACTAGAGCAGGAAAAACCTTTTTTTTTTTTGTTTTTTTGTACATCTGTGCTGGCTTCTTGAAACAGAAACCAGCAGAGTAGTTCATCTAAAAGCTGTAAAAGCTCACCAGTAACTTGCGGGCGGCCGGCAGGTTCTTCTGGCGCACCTCGAAATGCGCCGCCAGAAGCCACACCTTGGCGAAGGTAAATGTCTTGTGGGGCAGCAGACGAAGGCAGGCCCGGTAGACCTCCCGCGTGCGCTCAACGTCGCCCACCTCGAGCTCCTCGTAGAGGGCGTAGTTGATCCAGAGGTAGATGTAGCGCCGCCAGAAGCGCTTCAGCCGCGACGGAGGCACGTTGGCGATGGCCCGCTCATACGTCTCTCGCGTCGAGTCCACGTTGCCCTCACTTTCCATGAGCCGGAGGTAGTCAAACCAGGCATCATAGTTGAGTGGATTCTCCTTCACTTGCTGCAGCGAGCATCGCAAGACGTAAGACACTGCTTTGGGGGTCACGAGAAAACATTTTCCTTTGTTGAAACAGAATCGATGTAAGCTAGCACTATGTATAGGGCTATTTCTGATAATAAGCACCAAGCTCCTGTCATGAAGCATTTGCTGATCGGATGTGGCGCTACTGCACAACAACTGTGCAGGAGGAGAAAACACAAGGATGTACAGAGCACAGCCAACGCGTACACTTAAGCCTCAATATAATGATGCCACTAATATTATCAATTTACTTTGTTATATCAAAACTTCATTAAATAGAAATTCAGCCTTTTATCAATCAATCAAACAATCAAAGAAGAACTTTATTTCCACCAAAAACAAAAAATCATTTGGGGTGAAGAAAGGTGGCCGGGAAAAAAGCTGTGCAATGACAGCTTTACAAAGTCCCAGCCACCCATCGGCGGTGAAACGACAGCGTACATCACTTGATGTAAAAACTTTATGCAACGTATTGTCGCCGAAGAAGTCTTGTTTGCACAGAAATGCACTGCGAGGGCATTCAAATAACAGCAATAAGGGCAACATACTAATTTAAGTAACATCTGCAAGAAAATTTTGTTGCACGGGCGACCTGTCGAAGCCTGCATCACAGTGTCCACACGTCACGTGTAAAGTGTAAAATCACACACTGCTGTAAAAAGTGATAAGCAAAGCTATTGCATTCGTTCTGCCACCACGGCTTGGCTAGATATCAAGAAGAAAGCCAACAGCCAGCGGTTCCAGGAAGAAGCAGTGTCTTTCTCGCCAATCGGGATCACTAGCTAAATACAAGTCTTGTCAGAAACAACCATTTCCTAAACAACCGCTATCTCTTGCACGATAAATGACAGCCCATTGAGTTTAGTACCACTGCTTCTAAGGCTGCATGTGATTATCAACTGAGACTTAGCAATAACAAACAGGCACGGCACGGGCGACATGAAATGTGGAACTACCTTGGTTGTGGAGAGTGCACGGTGTGCAATACGATACGCAAGGCTATTCTAGCTGTTCCCATGCATGCTCCCCAAGCCCTGCCACACCCCCGTTCCGCTCTGGTGGCAAGCACACAGGTTTCCTCTTACTCCACTCAACCGCGGGTGGGACAGGTACTATTCTGCGTAGGTGGCCATTTTGTCGCACAGCGCACAATTTGAAAGATGGGTTTGGAAAAATGACATGCAACTCGCACATGTGGTCACTTTCACCAGCAGAAGTTTCAATTTATTGGCTTGGCCTTCCTCTGCAGCAGCAGTGAATCATCATTATATTGAAATCACGTATAAAGACGCTTTACTACAAGCAGGTAATAAATAAAACTCCAAAGAGTGTACGACTGGGCGTGTTGGTATAACAGGATAACCAAGTCATAACAGTGCAAGCATCAGGAAGGGACAGAAGACAGTACAGAGAGCGCTATAAAGAGTTAATACATAAATGTTGTTCTATGGCTATCATACTGTAAAAAGCCAAGTACCTTGTTACAATGAGAATTTAGTTTTACTTAAGGGAGGACGTGGGTCTTAAAGGTGTCTTTACGTATTTATGAACCAAATTTGATTAATGTTTGCATGCTTGTTTGCTCTCTTTTTCTGATTCTGAAAATGCTATTATTTTCCCCCTGAGTTCATTATTTAAAGACATAATTAACAAGACAACCTCTTTTGTTCTTACTACAATAGACAGACTACCACCATACTGAAATATACAAATGGCATATTAATTGTCAGCAGAAGGCATAAGGATCACAACAATGGAAGCACTTTTGTGATTAGGTCATTATTTTTTGCTTTATAGTACAATGAACTGTATCATTTCAAAAATGGCTATGCAAGTGTCTCACAAAAAACAAATTTGATAAACTTAAGCAAGTAACATTAAAAATTTCTTTCCTATGTTGTGTGCTCCAAACATCCAGCTTCATGTTGCAAAAAGAATTATTATTCTATCTGTGATGGCCACTTAAATGTTGGAGTAAATGTCTTGCTGGGTGTGCAAAGCTAGCATTTTGAGAAAACCAAGAAAACAAATAAATGCCATGTTTAGGTGTGAGCAGTTACAAATGATTGTACACATACACACTTACAAAAATTTGGTAGGCTACCATTAGTATATGCTCAAGGTACTAGAATGTGAGCGTGGCGTCATTGGATATGACTCATTTCAGCATTGACACAGCAAAAGATCAGGTGCTTTATATGCCTTTGAATTGATGATTTGGCTGAAATATGGCCTCAACAGATAGGAAACTTGGCATATATGGAGAGTGATCGATGTAGACTGCAAAAATGCTTTTTTCCAAAAATTGATTTTTTTGACAATATTTTTGGTCTTAAGATCCATATCCCCCCTTAAGTTCATTATATTGTCACCAAGCAAGCACAAGTAAGAGCCGTCCACAAGAAGGAGCGCAGCAGTGTCCACAAGCTAGCACAAGGAAGAGCCGTTCACAAGCGAGAGCTTGGCAGCAAGCGTCTGTCTTCAGCAATGGCTGATCCTACAAGAGCATGTGCGCATCCACAAACTTCATCGTTCTCGCTTGCTGCATGCACACAGCAATTTATTTACAAGATTGTTTGGCTTTTTCCTACTTCTGGAATAAAGACACAAATTTTCTGCCAATTTAATTATTTCAAATTTCCAATCACTGGAGCATTTTAAACTGGTCGGTTCCCCAAGACCACGGATTGTGTCCATTGGCTGTAAAAGCCACTACTGACTATAACTGTCCTACTGCTGCTGTGAAAGCCATCCTATATTTCGGGGGGAAAGGGACACAGCAGATAGCCGAGGCTCCAGAGGTTCGCAACACTTGTCTTTTAAAGAGCCTCCATGAAGCTACGATAAAGTGAAAAGTAAGTGATCCCACATTCTTCCAGTCTAGCATAGTTCTAGAGCAATGCAAAACAGCAGAACTGTGCACTCTGAGAGGTACCACACATACCTCTTCATATTGGTACTTGCGCTTGCTGACAATGACGTCCTCGATACCAGCCCGGTCACCATACTTCTTTTCGTGGATGGTGTAGTTCTTGAAGAGATCCTGTGCTTTGTCCTTGGGGATGTGCTCCAGCGCATACTTGTAGATCACTCGCACACGGTCGTGCTGGTCAGGAGGTGCCAGGAGGGACATACAACAGATGGGAAGGCAACTCTACTTAGACGATGGTGAACGAGGCTGCAGCAAATGCAGTGGCCACACTTCCAGAAAACGCACACAGAGCGATGGTTTCGGTTTAGTACTCGTAAGAAATAAAACAGCACTAAAAAAAGAGAGAGAGAGAAAGGAGAGAGAAAGAAATCTGTATAGATAATCATTGGATTGAGAGTGGTTGAGGATAATGTTAGGGTCACATAACTTTTAAAGTGGTAGCTAACACAAGCAAGTATGTAGGCAACATTAGCCATTATTTAACCGATATTAGCCAGTGATAATGAATGCAAGTACTAAATAGTCAATGTCATGTGACTCAGTGAGATGGTCTGTGAGACTGCACAGTCTTCAAGGTTCCCCTTCATATTTTCTATCTGAAATCACGCCACATCAGTGAATGTTGATGGAAGAACCCAGGAAAGACATTGTCTTTAAAAAAAATAGGCGTAGATTGCACTAATTCCGCAAGGCTAGACACAGCGGGGCTGATCGGCTGTGTTAAGGTCTTTTCATTTGTATCCCTGTATACAAAATTAGTACAAAGGGAACGTCGATGCAGTTGAAGGTCGACGTTGAAAGCTACACACAGCCCTAGCACTCGCGACAGACAAAAGCAAATGAAACTCCATTTTCCATGCCTCACCTCTCGTTGGTTCTCCTCAAACTTGGCAAAGGCAACAAACAGCTTCTCGTCCATGTAGTCCTCGCCAAAAAACTCAACGGCACGTTCGTAGATACGCCGTGCATTGGAGATGTATCCGTTGTGCTCTTCAAACTTGGCATACTTGATCCAATGACGAACATCTGGGTGAACTATCACAAGTGCACAGAAGGTTAAGGATAACAGGTCCCAAGCGCTATTGCATGCCACCTAAGACAATGAATGATTCAATGTCGGGCGACTCGAAATGTGCCAAATTAGGCAGCCTAACAATCACAATTGCGGTAATGACAATAAGTGGTTAATGGCACAGAGACCACATTTGGCCAAAGAATCCCAAAACCTCAGGCCTTGAGTTTTCATTGGTGGCACTACTGTGGAAACCATGGCATCATAGAAACATTTCATTATATGCTGTTGGAATCCAGCCTATCAAGACGAAAAAGCTTTTCATGGAGATCTAATAAAGCAAAGAACCAGCAATGATGAGTCACTCATTAAGTTCACCGGTTTTTCTTTACAGAATCAAGCTCTAGATCAGTTCACTACTTATTTTGAGACATTGGCATATTTGGGAAGTCCTAGAAATATTACTCTAAACTGTGCCAATTTCATATTTTACACAGCATTAATTTTAAATGCAAAGTATCAAGCGTCATTTCATGTGCAAGTACTGCAGTTGCGCTGTCTTTCTACATCTTCATTTTCTTAATATCCTCTTACACAGATGCTGCACTTCGGTTAGCAAAAGTTATCAACCAGCCTTAAAGTGATGAAAAATTTGTGTAATAGAGAATGTTGCCACTGGTGGCTGTAATTCAACCGACTATAATTCAATTTCAACTAGCCCAAACATGCACACCATCGTTCAAAAACAGGCATGAAAGGATATATCGTTCGTAAATCTGCCGGGCTCTGTCGAGTTCCTTGTAGCGCAGCTCGAAGTTGATGTACGTCTGCCAGGCCTGCTCATGAGGCTCCCATTCCATCCAGCGCTCAAAGACCTGTCGTGTGCCGGCGATGTTGCCCAGCATCTCCTCCATGTAGGTGTACTTGTACCAAAGCTGCTTAACCCGGGGCAGGATCGACACGGCACGGTCCCAGATGTTGCGAGCATGGTTCACTTGGCGGTTCCTGCACAGCAGGGCATTTTGCTGAATGAAGCATAATTGCAATAATCCGTTCGGTTGAATGCGATGTCCTATCACAACCCATTAGAGTTAGCGCACCTGCTCCCACACAAAGCAGAGGCAGATGTTCGCTTTTCGTTTTGTCGAGCATAGCCATGTGGTTTAACAGGAAACTATGCAGCATGGAGAAACTGTTGCTTAAGTACGGACAAAGCTGGTGACGGCAGCACCATGACATTATCAAAATGTGGCACGTTGAATGACAGCTAGTTCTAAGATAGCTGCTTGTCTTTCAGCAATAAAACGGAAAGACAAGGTAAGGTGTCTCAGAGTGAGTAAAGCAGCTGCACCTTTTGCAACAACCACAGTGCTGTTCTGCGCAGCTCCCACAATATATTTGTACAGGTAATGACAGAGTGGTAAAACTGAACCTGAATACATTGTTTAGCAGGATTCAAAACAGATGCAGTTTCTGAAAGGCCTAGCATGGTAAACAGAAAAGAGCACATTTCACTCACTTCATTTCCATCTCGGCATACTTCAGCCAGAGGGTAATATTTCGATGGTCCACGTCCAAAGCACGCTCGTACACAGAGCGAGCCCTGAGGAAAAGAGAAAATTGATGAAAAATTGGATTAGGTAAGGAAGTTCAACCTGTTAACTGTTATAACTGTATCAATTATGGTGAAATAAACCAAATCTCAAAATCTCAAATCTCAAAAGTTCAGTAATGCACTCAGTAGTCACCAGGTAGACATAACAATGTTTACAAACAGACATTGTACGAAGGAAAGAAAAATTACTTTCCAGAAACTGAAGGCAGCCGTCAGTGGTAAGCAAGATTAGCTAACAGGTGAGAACTTGACTAAAGAGCTGAAAGATGCTGTGTACAGTTATGAGTTGTCAACAAAGAGCATGAATGGTTGGTGTTAACATTACAGCCAAGTGAAACTGATTTAAAATATCAGCAGTTCAATGACAACAGCTAGTCGTGCTATGCAGTCACATCAAACAGCTCTCAAGCAATGATATGTTTTGCAAACGTCATTAATATTAAGCTATTTTGTTGAATTTGCTTCATCATTTTCAGCATCCCACTTTCATCCTAAAGCCTTGTGCGACTGACGGTAAGATGAATAAAATGAACTCTGGTCATTCAAGTGACGAAGTACACGCTGACAAAGAACGAAGGCTATGGATAACTAACTGCATATCGAGCTTATGTTCAACTTCAGTCAGTGACCTTGACCGAATGATCAACACGCTCGAGGTCCGCAAAAAGGAGGGGCAAAAAATTGTGCTATCAAACTTACCTCTGTATTTCCTTTTGGCTCTCTTCCCACTGGGCATACTTGATCCAGTTGCTGATGACAGTTCGGTTCTTGCGGATGTCATCTTCAAAGCTCTTCGAGAGATCACAGACAGTGAGCAACACAAACCACTGCACGAGAGAAACCTTATCCCAAAACCTTATCCCGATCGAATCCTCACCTTTCGTTTTCTCAGCTGGTACTCTGCCAACTCCTCGGGATCGGAGATCTTTTGCTTCGGCGGCTAGAAGGTCCCAAGAAATGAGTTTGACGCACGATCACCTACGCGCACACAACTGCAAGAAACGCTCTATTTGAGGGGTTACGTACCGGTGGCAAGATCTCCAAGTCTCTCTCTTTCGCCTCTCGAAGAAGTTGCTCGGCTGTGATTTGAATCTCTGCCGGCGTTTTGTTTTTGACCTGTGGAACGATTGCGCGGCATACGTTAGCGAACAAACCATGGTAAAAACAAGAAATCCCGCACCAAGGCTCAGAAATGAATTTCTGTGACTGAACTGCCTTTTATAAACAGAGTAGATAGCGGTAAAACAAGCAGCTGTCCAACGAGGGACACGGCAGTGATCGCGGAAAGAGAAAACATGAGAACTAGCGCGTCAAATGCTCTCACCTTCGCAACTTTCGGGAGCTTCTGCGGCTTCGTGCCGCTCGAGCTAGCCATGGTGGACTTGTAAACTGATGAGCTAGTGAACGAAGAACGTCAGCGCAGTTCGGAACGCAACAGGTGTAGAAGGCAGAGTAACGAAACTCTCCTTTGAATTCGCGTCAAAACCACTACGAAAACGGTCATCAACGCATGCGAGGCGCCATGCTTGTCGCGATGGTGGGAACTCTGCCGGTCGTTGCGGGAACCAAATGCAACCGAAAATTAGAGGCAATGTAAGGGGGCGTCGATACGTGGAGGTCATTACGCACCGACAGATGGGTTTCGGGGGCGGGGGGTTAATTTGTAACCATGGCTGTAACTCCATTCCCCTCAAGGCCGACCCCCCTCCTGTCGAGTTTATTATAAAAAGAAACTCGTTATGCAGAGTGAGATGGAACTGCGCGTAGTGACACAACCGAAACAAGATTCCTAAGCTCATGGTGTAACGTTGCCGAGTGTTTGGTAGTAATTATGCAAGAAACGCGTTCATATAAACTTCCTCTTGCAGCCCACAATGGTTTCGTTTGGGACATGGAGCAGGGAAAACTCCACGGTTTGCTCCCACTTCATCCTCGCAACACTCAACAGCTCTGTATAGTTTAGGTTTCTGGCTTGTCGCGCACGGGGTGAGATGCGCGGACAATGTGCGCGCGTGCGTACCATGTACCTGCATGATTTCTTATTCATAAATTTGCTTCATAAATCTGGGAGCGACAGATAGCTGGTCTGGTTGGTCATCACAATGTTTTGCTCAAAAAACAGTAGCAGAAGAAGTGTATGCTATACAGACCGCTGCGTGACCTGCGCGATCTGTACGCTAATCTCGAGAGTTGGATAAGTCACGGGAAATAAACGGCTGACCAACGTGATAAAATATATTTTAAAGATGGCGTTTCGGCGCCCCCATAGAGGTCGAGCCTTGTTCACAATGAAGGCTGGTGCAAATAAAGGGTGTTCACAATGAAAGGTCATGCATGCATCATCCATATCGTTGTGAATAACGTTTATGCAGTTGGCGGGCCTATGCGTCATCTTTAAAATGTGTGCTTTATCACATTCGTCCGGCATCTACTTTCCGTATTTTCGCCACTGACTATATATCCCCCACCAGACGAGATTTTGTCAGACACTATATGAATTAATCTCGCATTTTTCTTTTTTTTCGGCGCAGCTGTTTTTAGACGCAGCTGGTTGATTTTATGGCGCCCATAGGAGAGCACAGACAGGATTGAGGGCATTTTAATTGAACCCCCGGCGCCATAGAGTCGCAGGAAACCGCACGCACGCACAGAAGAGACGTTTCCGCTATCAAAACGCTCTCACTAGTGGGAGAT
Source organism: Hyalomma asiaticum (assembly GCA_013339685.2). Taxonomy (NCBI): domain Eukaryota; kingdom Metazoa; phylum Arthropoda; class Arachnida; order Ixodida; family Ixodidae; genus Hyalomma; species Hyalomma asiaticum. Next base: position 10,926,279 of record CM023487.1, read on the forward strand.
GTGTGCGCTGAGAAAATAGGAGGGGGGAGGAATTGCAAGTGCAGCCCACAAGCGAAGTGGCACGACCGCATCGGGAGGCCGGCAGCGCTGCCAAGATCGAGTCATAAGCGTGCGGAGAAGAGGCAAGAACATAGGAAAGGTTTTGGCGGGATCCCGGACGAGGCCCAGCGACATTCAAGCTAGCCACTGCAAGGAATCTCTTTTGCGGGCGTCACTTCTTCGTTCGTGCCCGACTAAATGGTCTCGAGGAATTTTTTTTTCTCCAATGCAGCGAATTCCCTATGCTGTGTTGCAGGTGCAGATTTTGTGACGGGCGCATGACATGCCAAGCTGCGAAACCGGTATTGCGATGATGTTATCTATGTCAAACCTAGATAACAAATTAGACAAAAAGTGCTGCAGCCGTTAAAACTGAACTACGGATATACATTTATAACGAATGTATTTACACGCCATATTGAATTTCTTATACGAGGTTCGACTGTACCTGTGGAACAGGCCAGTGACGCTGCGGAGTCTCACTGTCCAATAATTGTATTTGCTACTGTAAATCCCCCCCAAATGCTAAGGAGTAAGCTGATACAGCAAAGCCCATAGCTGCGTGGATACAATGTGCGCCACTTAAATTTGTAATGCAAATGGTTATCCCAGGTGAAAATATTGCTACTGGTTCCAAGTGGTCCCAGTAGAAACCTACTGGTATTGAACTGGTCCTGTACTGGTCCCAGTAGGAGGCTACTGGTGCTGGACTGGTGTAATGCTGTAGCCTAAACACAATTATCAGAAGGTTCAAGGAACCCTCCAAGTATCATCTTGAGTTGTTACGAATTTTTCATAATAGCACTACCACTGCAAATGTGCATAAATATTTTTAGAAAATAAATAAAAATATGATTTTACTCACAGTGCTTGGTATTCCAGAGCTTGTCTGATCATGTCAAAAAACGTTGACATGCTGCTTAGTGTGCTACCCTAAAGGTAACAAATAACTCACCCTTCACAACATGTAAAGAAATGGGATAATGTTTATTGTTACACGATGCAGCGATACACAAAAAATGGGCAACTGTTGTCACGCTTCCGAGGACACACGTTGCTATGCTACACAAATGGGATATAGAAAAAAAATAAACAATCTCGAGGGTATACAAATCTGACTTTTTTTGGCCATGCATTGTGAGCATGTGACATCTGAAACCAAAAAGGACATGTTCCACATGGTCGCACACTACAGTTAAAACTAAGCAAGAACAAGAATAGCGGTGTTTTCACCTTCTTATTTACATAAATAATGTATGTACAGTAAAACCTCGTTACAACGAAGTTGAAGGGGGAGCAGTAATTACTTTGTTATAACCATTAGTTCGTTATAACCAATATCGATTTCATCTATAGGGATTTCAAGGGGAATTGCGACTGCTTCGTTATATCCGATAGTTCGTTATATCCGGGTTTGTTATAACGAGGTTCTACTGCAGTATGAACGTACGTGAGCAAATTGCCAGTCAAAGGAAAGTACCTGGCCAGAAGCACAGGAAAGGTTTTAGAACAGATTTGAGTAAAATTGTACAGAAACGAAATGCAGTTAGATCATATCCAAATAACTGATGGATCGATCATGTCTCTGGTGTTGCGAGACATATCACTTGCTGGAACATTTTGTGGTCGATGCCTAGCAAGTGCTCAGTGCATTGTATTAATGCATGTGCTGCAATCGAATTTCATTTCTGTATTACTATACACAGCTTCAAGAGGTGAGAATCAGTTTTGAGGACCTTTGTGAATGCATCAGCTCGTAATGTGCAACGTTTTAATGAACACTCTTGTTTTGAGCACAAACAGAAATGAAACACGCCATGGCAACGGAAGTGCTTAAATAAAAACAAAGAAGTCATATTGCAACATGAATGCCAATACACAGCACCTATCTGACGTTTAAAAATGACTACAGCAAGTTGTTAAACCAGGCTTGTTTCAGTTTTCATTACTATTAGACAAACATATGCATTATGCAAAAACGATATGTTAATGAAACGAGTCAACAGTGTAAATAGCGGCAGGTACCAAACAATCCTTTGTAGTTATTTTTTTCCCAGCAAACATAGTCATAAGGTAGATGTAAATATTTATTTACCATGGCAATTAAATAGTTTGGTGCATCAAAAGAAAGGTATTGTACAATGTGCAAAGTGCTGCATAATGACTGTAGACTTCGGCAAACATTTATACACCAAATTGCTGTGTGTCATTAGCGGTAACTGCAACAATTCACGGCAGGCATAAATGAGCATTACGCAAACCACAAGAGCAAAAATTCATTTTAGGAATTCAGACTGGAAGCAAACGCAGCGAGGTACCATGCCAACTCAACCTGCCCTCTAGATCATCAACCACAATGGTAGTTCTAGTAGCCTAGCCTGCTCCACTGGCAGTAACCTAAAATTGAATTGTTTTTGAAGCAACTGCTTTCTACAAACTCAAGCAAGTTGGAATCATGCCCCTTCAAAGTTATATCTTTCACAGTTTCCGATGTCTTTGTAAAGACAGGGCTAACATAAAACAACAGTGCAGTCACAGGCACCATACTGGCACTGAAATGCAGGTGCATTTAAGCTACAGCAAGCTTAGTTTGTACATGCTAGACCTGGCAGCGAGAAAGAAGTCATGTAGACACACATCACTAAAATGCCTCAGTTGTTCTACGAAACAATGTCAGGGTCTTCAGTAACCAGATTTCTGCTCCCATCTTCCCAGCAACACTTGGAGGTCAGCAGGCAAAGCTGCTAAGCTAGCTGCACATTATAAAATAAAATCCTGCAATTCTTGTTCTACAATGACACAACTGCGAAGTGTTCCAAGCCAGAAGTGGTAGTTTTGGATGCTTAGTCGATGATACTTTTGCAGTGAGCAAGTAGCTCTTGAAAGTCTGCAAGGTACAATATCTACAAAACCACTTCACCGGTTAGCATGTCTCCCTGCCGCACAACGAACTGAGCTATATGTGCGACTCTAGTAGGATGGGCACTACTTTCTGTTGTTTGAGAGAGAAAACGAGCTCTGCAAACTCTGTTGGCTTCCGAGCATGGCTGGGGTCGGTCAAGCAAAATTGGAAGGAGGCGATGAGCTATCACTCCACTGCAACCTCACCATTCTGCACACAGACATGCTTTGTACAAAGCAATGATTTTAATAGATGGACTTTGATATCATTAAAAGCCAAAATGAATTGGCGATGAGAAAACATTTGCTCTCACAGTCGGCATAATACTACGATGGGTATTTTCTAATACCTCAAGCATTCTCACGTTCTTCCACAGAAAGTGTGGCAATTTCAACACCCGTTAAAACAAATATAAAATTATGAAAGAAGAATACATCACACAACATGTACTCTTACTGATGATGTTCTGCAATGTGCTTACAAAAAAGTTTGCTTGTTTTCAACTTCACGTGCCTCCTTCAAGAGGTCTGAGCAATCCTGCGAGACGTCTTGTCGCAGCAACGTTGCTGTCATGTTGGCACAGCGATGGCTTGGCGATGTAAACGCTTAGCGGGAGAGGGGTGTAACGGGTGACAGGATGACAACACACTAGGTGCTTATGACTCTAACATGATAAAACCGGTATAAAGATAAAATCTGGAAGTAGCGTTCTTACGACACAACGAAAGAGTACCAATCCAAAAGGCTTCGAACAAGTGTGTCATCCTGCAAGGCAAACCACGACGCTGCTTCCCTTCTTGGCCTTTGTATCGTCTGCAGCATGGTCGTGGCTCGATTGTGGGCCTCCTGTCGCGCAAGTTCCAGTGTTTGTCAAGCTCGTTTGTGTACAACCAATGTAAGCCCTCCAATTTATTTTTGAGGGGGGGGGGGGGGAGGAGGAGGGCGATATTGCAGAGGCGTGCGACAAGAAAAGGTAAAAGTGGCACAGGGGTGGGAATACACAAGACAAGCGGTGACAATGTCGGGAGAGAGATGGATGGAGAGATGAGAAGCCAGAGGGGACGAGACGATGGCCGTCTCAGAAGACGTAGGGCAGGAGCCGGTACTTGACTCGCTGCGTGTAGCTTGCCCAGAGATCACCGTAACGTTGCCGGCACTTCTGCTCCACCTCAACCGTCCTCGCGACAAGAAACACGGTTGACAGCAGCACGCTGTAGAAAGGCAGCACGTGGTGGAAGCCTGCAGAGGAGATTTGTAGTTGTCACGAGTGACCACTCTGACTTGTAATCAGCAACGTATCACAAGATTTTTTGCTCGATTGTAGCAGTGCTGTCTTTAGTCCAGCTAACGATGTTTATATAGAGAGTGGAGCATCACAAAAGCAATAAAAGTACAATGTTTAGCATCTGCACCATCTCTCATTATGTCTGGTCCTTGGTAGCTGAAGCCTGTACCTGGTCGAACTACAGTCATACAGTAGGACCTCGTTATAACGAACCCGAATATAACGAACTATCGGATATAACGAAGCAATCGCAATTCCCCTTGAAATTCCTATAGATCAAATTGATATTGGTTATAATAAACTAACGGTTATAACGAAGTAATTACTGCACCCCCTTCAACTTCATTATAACGAGGTTTTACTGTATTTCGTTATGATAAAATCAATATGACACTGAAACAGCTTCGTTATATCCAATAACTGATTATAAACACATATTTATAACACTATTTTAATGGTACCGTTAATAATATCCCTTAATTTGCTATACCCGCATTCATTATGTCGCAGTTTGAGTGCACTATGAGGAAGAAGTGCATTGATGCGTGTTTGAGAAACTGCATGTCGTTCCGATACTGACCACAGGGCAGGGCAAAGGCCAGGTGGCAGACAAGGTCGGCCAGGTAGTTCGGGTGCCGCACGAAGCCCCAGAGGCCCGAGACAACAAGGCGGTTGCCCGCGTTGTCCAACAGGTAATCCAGACCTGCAACGCGAGACAGCATCCACAAGCACAGTCAACACACTGTTATTTGATTTGTGCTAGTCGCTGTGCAAAAAAATTTGGCACTAGGTACTAAACACTGCTCTAGCAATCTCAACGTTTGCTGTTTATGAAGCATTCATGAGACAGGCTTTGGAGGGACACTATCTGTATGCCACACATGTGACAAACATTCACTCCTACATAACGATCTGTGATACCAAATGTTTGAGCCATGTTGTCCGAAACACTGCTTGTTGTTAATTCTGCAAGCCGGTGTCACCACTTTGAGCCCATGCTTTCATAATGGACAGGGATGGAGGAAAAAAAAAAAAAAGAAAGAAGAAAACTTACAGGCACTGACAACTCAGCAACCTCGTTATAACAAAGTTGAAGTGGGAGCCGTAATTACTCTGTTTTAACCATTAGTTTGTTATAGCCAATACCCATGTCATCTATGGAAATTTCAAGGGGAATTGAGATTTGTTCATTATATCCAATAATTTGTTATATCCGGGTTCGTTATAACAAGGTTCTACTGTAGAATAACTGTTCCACTAAGCTGGATGCCAACGAAATAAACCTTAATATTAATGGCACACTCTGAAGCAGGTGTTCCTTTCCTATACAACTGCGATACCTTGCGAGCACACACCTTACCCATCTGCAAGCCACAGAGCTGCTGCGTTTCACAGACATTCTTCGACTGTCACACAAACCACTGCAGTGAAACACTACAAGAGCTGTGCCAACAGGCAAACTCACCTGGTCCTCGAGAACTTGGGTCAGGCCAGTTGCGACGCAGGTGGTACTTGCGCTTGTGAGCGATGTGCATCGCAGTCAGGCCGGCCACTGTGTTCGGGGAACATCAGATCAGACAAGAGAGCCACAGGGTTAGCATGTGAGGCAGAACAAGCGTGGTGGACAGCAGAGGATGACGACAGTGACAAACGACACAAGTGTGATATCAGATGGTATTCGCGAACACTCAGCATGAGAAATAATTTCTCTCATATGAGTGGATTACTTAGGGGGTGTGCATTTGAACAGTGTTTGCTATTTGATTCAACTGGAACCCAACTGTTACTATTCGAATGTTCCAGAAAATAAATATAACACTTTCGTTTGCTAAAGAATGAACTGCAGGACTTCTTGTGTGCATCTTTGCTTACCATTTCTCAAGGCAACAGCAACACCATAGCGCTAAATGACTGCCACTATTGTTTCAATATGTTCGCTATCATGCTGGTACTGGTACCAGCATGAAAAAAATGATGTGAGAAAAAGATAGCTTGTTTATTTGGGCTTTGTCATTAGGGTTGTTAGTCTTTGGGTAAGCCAGATTTCTCCTGGAATTCTAGCAACACACATAAACCGATCTTTTATTCTGTGTGGAGTTTGCCGAGCACATGCACCATCTGACTTGCTTTGGTATAACAAAATTAGACCCTGTGATGTGTAATTTAATTTACAAGCTGCGTGCAAGCAATGCATGCGCTGCACCAATGTCACATGTAAATTTATATTTGTATTCTTAACCCAAGAAAGAAACCTCCCAATTTAGGAATTGTTCTACAAAAAAAAAAAAAAAAAAAAAAATTCTCCCCAATTATCACCATGAAAAATCACACCTGATTTTTACCCCTTGAATGTAATAAGGTATATAAAACCTGCAAACGCACAATCCTAATTAAAAGTTCCTCATCGAGATTAAGGATAATGCACCAAACTGTAAGTAACACAGGCCACATGCGAAAGTGGCCGAAGTGCTACACTGACAAAAGGCAGAACCGGAGTTTCCGACATGTCAGGACCAGTCATGCCGCCTTTATTTAATTTGTAGATTTCAATGAAGAGGTTAAAGCTAGTATGCCTATTGCAGGAAAACCCCGCACCACAAACCTGTCCAGCACTGCGGCGAAGAAGATCAAGTGCCACTCACAGAAAAGGACGAAGATGCTGGCATAGCAGACAAACGGGAGGGTCGTAGGCCGCTGCTCCAGCAGGAACTTGGCCGGCAGGACATTCACAAAGGGCATCAGAACGAGGAAGCTCGCCACGGCTACGTAGCCAAGGCCGTCCTCGTTGACAAAGGCTGAGCCCAGGTAGTACTCCTGCACGTGTGTCACACATGTGTCACACGTGTCACAGGCCTCTTATAGCAAATGTGTCAGGTTGCAAGCGTCATGACAGCTGCTACGGCTCAACCACCCAAACACACCAAGTGTGAAAGCAAGACCAATGCTGGCATTTTATACATTATGTACCATACTTGCGTGACTGCAGGTAAACCTGAATGCAAGTTGACCCTTTCAGTGTCACGTGACAAAAAGGAAAAGAAACAAGGAAAAGTGCACGAACTCTGTAACGAAAACTTAAGGCCAAGATACAGCCCAAATTTTTTGGAACTTGTCTCAGTTTTGGTTGCACGTCGACCCTCCTAACTTTGGATTTAAAATTTCAAGGAAACAGGCTGACTTACGATCATGTAAACATGGTACAATGCATCCTACATGTCTTCAACTGCAGTTAGAGCAAACCGTGATCCATGATGTGCTTCTGCAATGAAGCATCTGAACACGTGCAGCATGTGCCTGCTGCAAGAGCTCCCATGGTGCAATTGCTTTGGGCTGACTGCGCATGTGCAAGATTCTTCTGGTCACACTAGTCTGGTTTTCTGCCGTTGCTGCATTACGCACTGCCACCCATCAGATAAGGCTCCCGCAGTGCAGTTAGCCCAGAGTGTAGGCCTCCTGGAAGCTCCAACGGCGGATCGCAAAAGCACATCATGTATCCCAGTTTCTAATACTAATAGAGCAATTGATTGCTTTCTAGGTTTTATGGTCCAAAACCATGATACGATTATGAGAGACGCCATAGTGGAGGCCTTTGAAAATTGTAACAACCTGAGGTTCTTTAAGGGGGGACGCAGCCTTTGAAAGTCGAAAAATCGCGGCAAATGCGATTTTTGGAAAACCGCATATTTGGGCTCAGTGTATAATAAACTACCTATTCTGTAAATATCAGCGCCTAATTCAACGTAAAATCACCCCAAATCCCGTATATCGCGAGCCGCGGCACACTCTGCGCCGGCCAAACGCGCGCCGAAACATCCAACTTCGAGCGAGCGCCGTTTTCGCGCCATTCAACCTACGGCCGCCATTTTGGTTTTGTTTTGTTCGTAAATTCCTGCGCTTTTTTCTTCCACCATCGGCGGGAGCGGTGGTGGCGTGGTCAAAGCCCGATTCGCTTATGATTGGGAGCTCGCAGGGGCTTTCGAGTTTCCCGCGGCTCACACGCGAAGCCGCGATTGGGCTAAGCGCACGCTCCTCGAGGAAGTGGGGGGACGCGCGACTGCCATTGGCTGCTGCGCGCGATGACGCGTCGTTCTCCTCCGGCGGTCGCTCTCGGCGTCGTCTGCTACGGCTAGGCCTAGCGTCTGCTCCGTTGCTGTCGCCGTGTGGCTGGTCACTGTTTTCCGCTTCACTTTTCGTTATCGCGCGCGGTGCTTTCTGAAGTCGCCTTCCCGCTGCGATCTCTCGTCGCGCTTTCGCGTGATAAGCGCTCTGCATCTGCAAGATCGTATCGCGGTCGTGCGCGCCGGCAATAGGGACGCTGCACGCGTTCGGCTGTTCCGTGCGCTGACGCATTACGTCAAGGCTGATTCCACGGGGAAGCGTGCTACCCACGACCACGACTAGCCTTATCATGCCGAAGTTGCTTTTATTTATCAGTGCAAGGCGACTGCAGCGATGTTTCCAACTCCTAGGTATTCTGCGCCATTGATAGATGAGGCGTAGTTGCCGATGTTGAAGCGCGTCTAGCATATCGAATCGGCATCGGTGATCGCAACCCCTTTATGGATAATGCTGGAAAGCAAAACCAGGAGAATCGGAAAAGAATAGCAGTGCAGAAAAATGACGCTTTGTTACCCTTCAGCATTATTTTAGACACAGAAATGTGCTCGTAACTTTAAAAGCACGTTTTCTCAAAATGACCTTTTTGGCCAGTGAGGCTGTTTAGTCGGGTGATATCTCTGGAACCATTCATCAGATTTCTATCAGTTTTATTTTATTGTGTACCTTAATAAATTGCCCATACAAAGACAAAGCCGCTTTTTAAATTTATTGTGTCTGTAATTTGTAATAATTAATTCAAATTTCATTGATAAAAGCCATATGGCAAACACTAAATCCAGTGGTCTGCTAAAAATTTTCAGCAAGGAAATTTAAAAAAAGAGCTCTGTCTTAGTGTAGAGCACCCATCCAGGAATCATCATAGTAAATTTCACAGTGCTAGCACATTTACCAAATTCACCAGTGCCTGACTAAGCAACCCATGTGGACTATCCTGATAAATGGCTGTAATTTGGGAACCAGTGGACATAAATGCATGAAATTTTGTGGTTATTCAAATGGCTTTGCTATCAGCCTACCCTGAAAATTTCATTAGGATATCTCAACAAACAAAAAAGTTGCCCTTCCAAGGTAGCCTTCCCCCTTAACGTGCACCGACATCGCACATACTAATAGAGTATAAGTACTGCCAAGCATAACTGGTATCTCTGTGAACTACAAACTGCAACGTCTTTGAATACTGATTTCCGTGCAGTGTATGTTGTGGAGCCACACAGGTTCTGATGCCCCGTCAAATGGTTAGGCTACAGAAGATGGGTGTGGTTGTGAGTAAGTGAAGACAGGAATGTCAATGCACCGGGCATCATGCCAGTTCATTGCATTAATGATTGCCTCTGCCCCGACAGATGCGCAGCTGTACTTGTGTTTTAAAGAAAAAGATATGTATGTCACAAACAAGACAGCCTCGCTTACATTAAAGACAGTCATGTCCGAATAAAAAGAGATGAGCTGTCACTGACCTCATCCATGAAGATTGTGCAGATGTACAGCAGCTGGCAGGCTGCGCTGAGGGCAAACCCATAGTCCAGGCAGCCCTTGGCCTTGAAGTCATGCCAAGCCATTGCACCCAGCAGAATCGCCTAGGAATAAAACAAAGAAATTTTGATCTGAGCATTCAAAAACCAAAACTGTCACTGGCAGCGAGAGTGCGCCAGGCCAATTCGTTCACGATTAACGAAATGTTCATGACATTTCATTAATTAAGGAGCTCATTGTCAAGTTTCAGCACTGCAGACAAGTGAGGCACAGAGTAATACAGTAGAACCTCGTTATAACAAACCCAGATATAACGAAGTAATCGTAATTCCCCTTGAAATTCCTATAGATTAAATTGATATTGGTTATAAAACGAAGTAATTACCACTCCCCCTTCAACTTCATTATAACGAGGTTTTACTGTATACACACAAGTAGGGCACATGACATACACAAGAGCTGCGCTAAGATACAGTGTACCGGCACATACCCATGTAAGCAGCCCACAGCGAAAGCACAAGGCAGCCAGGTCAAAAGTGCGGCCAATGCGAGGTGACAGCTCCTGACCCTTCACATAGTCGTTCAGCACATTTCCTGTAAGTAAAAGCAGAAAGAACAACAATCAATGTTTACAATGCATGTACATACAGGTCAATCCAGAGCAACCGCTCAAATCCTTTAGCAAATTTTTGCTTGGACCTCCCCAAAGCTGGAGTCTGCTCTGCGGAGTACCAAAATGCGCAGAATGAAACTTGCCACGAGCACTATATGGCCTCACAAGACGTACATCTCACAAGAAGCACACGGCAACAAACTTACTGGGCGCTTGTCATGCCGCAGCCATGGGCAAAACATGCCGAAACGGACCTGTCAAGTGGTTGCACTCAACCTGCCGGTCAGGCAGAAGCGAAACACAAACTCATCGGTGAAACTGAGCTGCGACCCATCTATCATCAGCTGCCACAATCATACCGTGTCCAACGCTTGGTGGCGCTGGCATCAGTGCAAGGCGACTGCGGCCATGGTGCAGAGCGTTCAAGTTAACCGTGCTGACGGCTGTGCTTCCATGAAAGATACATCCACATGTTGTGTTTCAAACAAAAAAGGGATCAACAATCTGTCCCTCTCCTCCAAACAGTTAAGGATGTGCCCACCGAAACGGCAAGCTTACCTGTTCTTCCTGGCGGGAACTCGTGTTCCCATGACGAGTACCGTCCCTTGATGTACAGCAACAGGGCAAGGACTGGGGTGAAAGCTGTGGCAGTAACCAGCAGCTGGAGGATGTAACGGTATGGTATGGCCACGGGAAAGCCGTACCACGCCAGGCCGCCAAATGCTGCCGCCGTAACCAGCAGGTTCACATAGCCTGTGCAGAACGAGGGACAATGTATAAACTCGGTAGGGTGGCAGCTGGTTATGGTTGTGCCTTTCAAAACAAACTGATTCCAGGGATTAAACTCGAAACCCAATCAACCAGTTCCGCTAATTTACAGTCAAGAAAACTGAAAAAATTGTTGCTCTTAGGACACACTCACTGATTTGACGCAAAATGTTTTAGAATATGGCACATGGGTTCTGCGGAATTCCACAAGGTGGAATTGTGAATATGAAAGAGCAAATTAGCATACACTGGTTTGTAGCACAAAGCTACAAGAAAATCCATATCGATTTCTCATAAACAAAAGCTTCTTAGTAGACGAAAAATTCATCTTGGGCCGGAGTCTCCACGCGAGATTAAGACGAATTTTTCGTCAACTAAGAAGCTTTCATTTCTAAGGAATCCACATGGATTTCCTTGTAGCTTTATACTGCAAATCAGTGGACACTAATTTTCTCTTTCAAAAAGCTTTAGAGCATCACTAATGCTCCGGATATAATAATAATAATAATAATAATAATAATAATAATAATAATAATAATAATAAATATGCAGTTCTGCTGCAAGGATGAGTTTTCTGCTGAGAAAGTTTTTTTTTTTTTTTTTGCTTCTGGTGAAAATGAGAAGATTGTTGCTTGCATTGACGGAAACAAGCTTGTTTCCGTCACTTGCATAGACGGAAACACTGGCTCGTTTATCTTGCTTAAAAACAAGGATTTATTACTTACAATTGTATTTTACACACATCTGGTAGTGTTCCTTTGCAATGGGGAGCAATTTTTATTTTTGAATTAATACTGCAAAACACCCAGTAACCAGTATTGGTGGCACTCCTACACATGCAGAAGGGGTGGCCACATAGGTAGAAAAATTCTGTTTAAGATTCACTTGTTGCACACATCACAATTAACAATGGCACGATCACCTGTGGCTCACACACGCAGTGCCCTTCCCAGGGTATGGTATGCACCACAGGTGACTGTTGAGAATTTCTACCAACTTTACAGTGAAACCACTGTGTACCACGAATGGTACACTTTCTATTGCAATAAAAACCATAAATGAAGGCTAATAGGCAGTCCCTTTAACACAATAGCAACACACTGAAATACTGTACGAAGTAAGACTAGCAGCTTCATGAGTAATGTACCTCCGCTTTGTGAGGAGTCCTGTCGACAAGCCTCTGACGTTGAGCTTCAGCGTGCTTCTAGTGCACATCAGAACTTCATTCCTGCCCTGGACATGCATGTGGGCGTGCTTTTTCTACATATGATAAGCACACTGCTGTCAAGCTCTTTGGCAGGTGTACTGACAATACACGAGCGCACTGTGTGGTTAAACACGTGAACGAACCGCCACCTCATGAGCAATGTGTAAACGAACTTCCGTGGCACAAGGCAGCTCAGAGATGCTGATATGCTGTCAACGTTTTTAAACTTCTAATGTCTAAGTAGATATCATATATACCCTAATCTAATGCACTCTCCAACCTTATGCACATTTAATCTTTACATCTTCAAAATAAGAATGCACATGGGTGTATTGTTGCTAGAGTTCTAAAAATGACGCTGATAAGCTGCTACATTGGCAATTAAAAAAATGTGGCTGATCCCTCTGTCGAAGGAATCCATATAAAACGAACGCGAAACGTCTCTTCGCTTAAGCAGTTGAACGGTTATTGTTACATCGAGGTGAACTTGCCCGTTGCTATTGGTGTTTCGCTGGTATAGCACGGTTTGATATAGATGAACTTGCGTTCGCACATCGCCTCTATAACATCGAGGGCCAATCCTTTGTGGTAACTGAAGTAGTTTAAGGGGGGACGCGGGTCTTTAAAAAAAAATTTTTATTTTTGGGTCAATGTGAACCAAACTTTACTGTCTTGGCTAGTTTTTCATGCTGATTTCAAATCTGTAATCAGTTTTTTAATATCTGCTCTGGTTCAAAAGATATGGAGGTTTGTAAAAATAATTAATAGCCAGTTCTTACGGGGTATTTTAGCAATTAAATTGTGTTAAACCGAAAAAGAAAGTGCATGACCCCATTGCCCAAGACTTGCTCTAGGGGGTGATGCTATTTTTATTCATTTCAAAGCATTCTGTAAGTAAGAAAACAGATGGAACATTTACTGCAATTATTTTTAGCATTCTTGCCTCATTATTATGCTTAATTGTAATTTATAAAATGACCTTTGGATAATAAAAATAGCATCACCCCCCAGATCGTTTCAGTACGAATAAAATGATACCAACTTTGTTATTCTCACTCAAGAGCAACTTGGTGAAAACCCCGTAAGGCTGGGCGTGGGCAGCAAAAACATCAAACTGAGAAAAACGCATTTGAAGTTTAAGACAAATGTAACTTTGGCTAAAGTGCTGCTACAGGACTAGCAATTATATGTTCTCATAGCTTTATTCTTCACGAGAACGACCATGCTAAATACAAGACCGTACTTTCATAACAAACTAGAAAAATCATGTAATAAAGTCAGGTACCATGGCCAGAATTAGCATCAGAAGCTATACATCCGGCTGGTCAGAGGTCTGTTTCAGTGTCATGCAAGCTGAATGAATATAAAAATAGTATAATAGTGTGGCCTTGTCATAAAAAAAAATAAAAGTGCACAAAGTTGATGTCTAAAAAGCACACGCCATATTTATTAATTAAATCCAAAACTGTTGTGTTATAATTTGACTCGTAAATGTCAACAGCAGGCAAAGCAAGGGCTGCACTCAGGGTCCACTGCTGTCTTCTGCAGTTTTGAAAGCCTGCTCATAGTAGGACTAATGCCCTAGAGCTCATTTTTCAGCTCTTAATGCCAGGTTTAAAACTCTCCATAGCTGCAGGGCTCGAACCAATTCACCCGCAGCGCAGCTCAGTCTCCTGGCAGTTTGCGCGTTGCCTTGTCAGGTCATGTATAAACGGCTGCCGTTGCTCCTTTGTAGATACTATCGATAGCCTTCGCTGCGCGCACTTTGACGTCAACATCGTATAATCCTATCTTAAAGCTATCTTAGCACCTTATCACAAGCGATCTTCTGAGATTAGCAACCCTTTTCGCGCAAGTCGCACGCGTACGACAAAGCTCGCAGGCTTTGAACAGATCCCGTGCCCGCCGCTTTCAAGATCACTTATTCCGCCGAACTCCAGGCAAAGCACAAACCAAAGAACGTTTTTATCACAACTACGTCCGCAACGATAAGTTCAGCACCACTTTCTTGCCGGAGCCCACTACCACCGCTCAACAACTTCCGCTTCGTTGCGCACTGCCATGCCAGACCCACCGAACTTCGCCGCATCTCTCGCGCACTCTGCGGTCCCGTCCATTGAATAATATGCCGTATAAATGCTGTTTTGGGTCCCGGTGAAAGCACTGGCAGATGATCTGACGATAAGATGCACCGCAGCGAGGGGGTTAGCAAAGAATGGGCCGCTCCGCACTGTTTCGGCAGCACGCCCTCCTCCGCGTTCAGCCGTGTGCACCATCAACGCGTTCGTTTTTTTCGTACGCTTGACGGCGCCAACGTGGCCTGTCTAGCCGTGCGTCTTCGGACATGCCAGCAGAAAGCCAGAAAACTGCACGTTGGCGGCATAAACATGAGCGCAGACGACACTGACGAAGCGGCAGCAACTGCGGCGATCGCGAAACAAAAATAGAAAAAAAAAATGGCCGGCCCGGTCACACCAGCCAATCAGAGGCGCGAGATGAGGGGCTCGCCCGCGCGCGCGTGCTGTGGCCAATGAGCGATCCGAAACCACCCTTCAAAAAGCGCGGATAGCGGCCATTCTATCGGAGCGACGCCATTTTGAAACGGCGGAAAATGTGCACAAAGGAAACAGCTTCAAAACAAGCCCAAGATGGCGACGGCCGGCCGGCTGCCGCGCCTGTGGCGCGCGCGCTAAATTTGAACAAACTTTTGCTTTTTTGGTGCAACTTTCGGCTCCCGTGGCGTCTTGAAAGTACATTTTAGACTATTTCCCGATCGAAATCAGCCTTAATAATTTGAGGGCAGCTGCTCAAAGGTACATACATGCCTAAAATGCGTTTTTCTCAAAATCGATTTTTTGGCCATTTTTTACTTTTCTAAGACCCACGTCCCCCCTTAACCAATAACCGAGCACAGTATATATTAAATGCCGTGCAACAAAGGCATGAATCATGTTTACCTGCACCACATTGACCTGTCAGCATCGCTGCTGTGCTCTGGCGCCTAACTCGGCAGTTTTCTTGTTCCCATCACACTCGAAGAGCAACCGGCGAGGAAACGCCATGCACGAAGAAAGGTGACCGGTGCCCTACCACTGCGCTATCAGTGCATATACACTCGACGCTGTGCGAACATGGCTATGCGCGTGGCTCTGCACACATGCATCAAGGTGGACTTTGGACTGCGCCTGGAATGGTGCCGCCATCCAACAGAGACGAAGTAAAGCCAGTAAAGTTGCAGTGATTCACTTCGCCTCTCCTGGATGGCGGCACTGTTGCAGGCAGCGTGCGCCTGGATGCACGCGTGCCGAGCCGGACTAGACAAGAAGGCGTGTTCGTACAGCATCGAGCGTGTGTAGCGTTGGTGCTGTGGTAGAACACCTGGCAGCTTTCATTGCGGTGCGGGGGGCTGTGAGTTCGATTCCGAGCGCACAAACAGAAGTTTTTCTGAGTATTTTTCTTTATTGTTCTTACATGTTTACTTTACTGCATCATATCCGTTACGGTAGTGACGTATGGGGTCGTGGTGGACCCTGGCATAAAACACTTTCGTGGTAAAAAGAGAAAAAGAGGGCCAAGTACAAGTCACCTTCTTAGAAAGAGAAACTTAATCTGCTTTTCTCCTTGTGCTTCTTTTTCTTTTGTTATCGAGGTATTGCTGGCTTTGAGATCCCTTGTGCAAATGCCCTGATCGGATGCTTATACAAGGGCTCTGTGAATAAGCACGCAATTCCTGTACATGTGTGTGCATGTGTGTGTGGAACATGAGGGTAATGGCGAAAATGTGCTTCTAATGTCCACACAATTGCTGTCGCAATAAAAATATACACAATACTTTAAGAAACAGCATATTGACCTGTGCAGTAAGGAATTAATAAAGGGAACACCGATCATTCTCCTCTTGTCATCGCATTCTGCAATCATATTCGAGCTGGAAAAAAATGGCGAGACTTCTTCAGCATGCTTTTAAACTGCCAACGGCACAGTTGCGCTCACCGTTTATGCAGTAGTCATAGGATATGCGATGCTTGAGCGCTTTGGAAGGGAAACCCTGGACCGTACGGCCCACTGGCAGAGCCTGGATCATGGCCTGGATGATGAGGAAGGCAAAGTAGCCAACGTAGAGCTTCCAGTGGAAGTATGCGTCCAGCGTCTTGGGCACCCTGGGAGCCTTCATGATGGTGCAGCTGTCCTGAAATGGCAGACCAGAAAGCGAAGGCTTGGTACTCAATTCACACTCCCTCAGCCAGCACTTTCCTTCTTCTGCTGTAGTTTTACCGGCAGTTATTTATCAGCTTCCCACGAAAACCTAGAAATTCAGCACAACTCAGCCAGAAATATTCTAAAAGAGAGTTTTTGGTCATTTGAACCACTCTGTTGATGCCAGAAACCGGTAATGAAGTACAATGTTAGTTGTTAACTGCGGGAAAACGGTGAAGTAGTTGAACCCCCCCTCCCCCATCGCTCCCCTCGGTTATCCACGATTGGCACCGAGCCTCTCCCATATTTTGGCCGTGCAATGTGTCCAGAGTGCTTGGGAGGGGGTTGCTGCATGCCGTGAAACTTTGCTCACTCTAATGGAGAACCCCCTTCATGCCTATCTATGTTCACAACCCATAAGATATGCTCAGGTGTCACTGAAATCCAAACTAGAAGAGAAGCTCAGGGGAAGATAGATGCTTGAATCGATGAACAAATCGCAAAATACGATTTAGAACAGGGAATGTCGCAGGAGCCAACATTTCGACAAGCGGACTTGTCTCCCTGACGAAGACAAGTCCGCTTGTCGAAACGTTGGCTCCTGCGACATTCCCTGTTCTCAATCGTATTTTGCGATTTGTTCATCGATTCAGGTGTCGTTGGTATTTTCTGTACAATGGAGTGGACTCAGTAAGAAGTGGCAGCGACTCACTTTCTGGCACAGCAGGTAGAGCACGATGGCCAGCGAGGGCACCAAGAAGAACCAGAAGAGGGCGCCCAGGGTGGTGCCAATGCTGAAGGGCAGGTGCACCTGCGGCATGCGGACCTGGAAGCGGCCCTTCGGCTCGACAACCTGCACCAGGCTCTTCCTCGAGGTTGACGGCATCGGCTCCTCCTCATCTTCCAGCTGCAGCCAGGGCCACACAGAATTGACAAGTTTCATTCAGGCACCGTGCACTAAAGACCAATTCTGGCTTTTTTTTTTTTTTTTTTTGAAGTCAATGAACCTCAATGAAACTCGGTGGGTACGTCACTTGGCCCATTTCCGTCATTTGTGCAAGGTCACAGGGTCGAGAGATGCACAAACTGCTTACAAATCAATTTTACCAGATCACCTCAAACCGCCCACCTGGCTTCCTACAATTATTGGCCACACTGTGCGTTGACGTCATCGTTAGGCAGAGCAGCGGAAGTGATGGATGCATACAAGTGCCATACTATGGCCTCCGAGGTCTCTGCAGGCTGCGTGGACTCTCGGAGACCATGGCCACAGCAAAGTGTTCAAGCACTCTTGGATGATGCAAAAAGCTGATTGACTTATTCAATGTGTTCGTTTTCTGGTGAAGTCGTTTCCAAGGTAACAGAAGAAAAGAATCAAACAGCAGCACAGACTGCTGAACAAACTTACGTCACTCTCGCTGTCCTGCAACAAATTAAAAAATAAACAAGCAATGTCCAAACACTTCATTCAGCTTTATGAAAGGGGACATAGTAAGTTTTCACAGCTTTGTCCCACTAAAAGTCAGTTACACAAATCCAGCACACATTTTCAAAACAGGCCTATTCAGAGCACGAGCTCTTCACGTGTACTTACACTGTAGCTAACAATTTCATGTCTTGTGAACGTAACCTGTGCACAAGTTTATGACATGTCAGCTTATTTAACGGTTTCACACGGGCCCACAAAACGTACACAACCAGCTACTCACCGAGGTCGTGTGCATGGTGGCAATGCGAGGGGAAGACCGGACCCCAGGTGTGCTGTAGACGTTGGGTGCCGCGCCGGTGGTCGGTGAACTCACTATGCGGCGGGTGATCGAGTTGGTGCTAAGTTTCACCACGGGCTCGCCAATGACACCCAGGGGTGTGGAGAGGCTCGCCCGACTGCGGGCTGGCAGTTGCGTGCTGGCCTCCGATGATGAGGACGAGGACACTGGAATGCGAGAAGGGCCAGGCCGTGGCGTGTCGCCAGCTGCGAGGGTTCATGGTCTAGGATGTGAATGGCTGCGTCTTGGGTGCGGCACTACCACCACCACCAGCCTGCCTGTGCCCTATACAAGAGAAAGGCTTCTCCCATAGTTCTCCAGTTAACCAGGCCCTGTGCTAGGTGTAACCAAGTTATACGCACAAACTTCTCTATCTCGTCCGCCCACCTAACTTTCTGCACGATTGTCTTCTTTGGGGATCCACTGCCACTCTTAATGACAAATGGTTATCTCGCCTCCTCATCACATGCCCTGCCCATGCCCATTTCTTCTTGCCTTCTATTAACATGTCATTAACACATGCTTGCCTGACCCACTCTGCAGTCTTCTTGTCCCTTAACGTTACAACCATGATTTTCTGTTCCATCGCCTCAGTTTAAGTTCAATCATGGAGTACAATTCTAGGGAAATGGCGATGTTTCACTGTTTTGCTGCAGTCGCATGTGGCAGCTGAACTGGTGCCAGAAGTGGATGCGTTGCATTGAGATGGAAAACATCCACTGAGATCAGAGGGTGTGAATCTCTGCTCACCAAAAAATTTTAAAAGAAAGAAGTGGAAGTAGTCCTGCTTGTAACTGCTATTTTAGCTCTAAATGCAACGCTGTTAGCTGCTAACTGCAGTTAATTATCTGTGGAAACAAACAAAAATAAATGATAACCAAGTAACATGAGAAAATTCTGGAGGAGGAAACATCAATTGTGTTCCGAGTGACACACAGTTCACCAAGCACATCATGTTAATGTTAAAGCAAGGGGTACTACAGTCAACGTTACTTACAATGGACCCTGATAATCTAACAAAAAGTCTCGTTTTTATCCGAATTCCGTAATAGTCAGGAGCAGGGGGGGGGGGCGTTTCATCAGTGTCGCCCTCTAACCACCGTTTTGAACTTTTCTTGGCAATGTGGGGCAGGCCAGTTTTGTAAGTACTCGCCGAATGATGTGTAGGCAAGGCATGGTTACTAACGTCAACCACCAAGAGCGGCAATTTAAATGTGCAGTGCGTATTCTACTTTAATGAACAGGTGCCGTTATAGTATGTGCCTCGAGGCCACTGCTAATCTGAGTTGGCTCTAACCTCACAACAATAACTTAATTCTAACTTGTTAACGGAACTCACCGGCACAGATGCTTGGAGCACTGGAATAAGTCCGTTCTGAAACTTTGGTCAGATGCCTAACAATGTTTTTGCAAAATTGCAAACAGTGCTACAAACACCAAAAGTAAAAATAAACAAACAGATGTATTTTATTCACATTTAACTCAAGCATGTAGGATTAATTTCCCCTTACCATTGCTTTGTTCACAGCTGAACTCACAGTCCCCTTACATAGTCCCTCGTTCTTCCAATGTCTGCCTGCTTTTTAGCATGCAACTGCACCCACGATCCTAATCCTGTTGTTCAAAGAAATGTGCTTCTTCTTCTTTTATTATTATTTTTTTTGGAAGCCATTATTTCAGAACTTGCAGTTTCGTACAACTTGTGCGTGGAAACATACTGACAAAAGCGCCGTCATGTTGCGTGCGATCAGACTGCCTTGGCTAGAGGCTCGGCTTGGTCAAAGCCCACCAATGTTTCCAGCCTAAATTTAAAACTTGTTGCGGCTTGAGCGCACAAACACCGAAATGTCAAGTCTGTTGTCAGATCCCGTCGACACAGCGGAGATACGTTTTACACACCCAATTTGGAAAAAAAATTGCAGCTATTTCAGTCCACAGTAGCTGACAGTTCGTTGTGGTGAGGTCCTTAAAAGCGAATTTTGTTGCGTTGGTAAAATACATGGACCACACTTCGGTTCAAATAGGATCCGTTATATCCAAAATTCTGTTGTATGCGAATCAGATGTAACAAGCGCAGACTATTTATAACAAACTCTTCGCAGGAGGCTGGCCTTCTTTTGTGGTCAGTTGAAGTGTGCCCATGGCAAAATAAGGGTTGATCAGAATTCGAAAACATGGCAGACTGCTTATGAGAGAGCACTTATATGAGGGACAAAATCTCTTATATGAGGAACAAATGTCTCATACAACTGTGCACAGACAAGGTGACAAACAAGACACGGGAAAACAGTCTCCACACACCTCTCTCTCTCGCAGGGCTGACACTCTTCTTTCGCTGCGCAGCAGTGCGTGCCGGCGACTTTGACGGAGCTCTCGTCTTGGCTGGAGTCTTCCTCGCCGGACTCTTGGCCGCCGGAGACTTGCGGGCTGGGCTCTTGGGGGCGGGCGACTTTGGCCGCCCTGGACTCTTGGGTCGCGTCGTCTTAGGGCGGCCGGGGCTTTTCGGCGCCGGGCTTTTCCTGCCCGGACTCTTGGCCTTCTTGGCCGGGCTGCGGCTTGGCGACTTTGGTGTGGTGGCTTTCTTCTGCGGCGACCGGGGCGTTCTCGAGGATGTTGCGCCGGCTCGGGATGCACTACGGCTCCGGCTGCGGCTCGTCACGCGCTTCGTCTTGGGCGACTTCGATGACGAGCGGCTGCGCGAGGACATGGTCCGGGTGCTGCGGCTCGTGGTAGTCGGCGATGATTCGGTCTGTGCAGGACAGGGGTCAAAAAGGAAAACAAGGAGAGAGGGAAAAGATGGAAGCAAAGTTACAGAATTCTTTGAATGATACACAGCTTAGGTGGGTAAAAAAAGGGTAAAGGGACATTAAAGTGAAGGACTACACCAGTTTAGATGATAAATCACCATTTCAGGTATGCACTGTCACCTATTTCATGACCACAGGTTCACTATATGAACAAAAACAAAAGCAGGTCGGAGCTTCAGTTTAGAGTTTTGCATTGCACCGTAGCACCTGGATGTTGGTGTCATGCAAGGGAGTTCCAACTTTCCTTGCCACAATTTCGCCACAATGGCTCAAAAAAATATGTTTTGAAACTTGCCATGTCATGTCTCTGGCTCTCTCAGAACATTATGCAATATATTTTTACGGACAAAGAATTATGTAGGCCCTATCGGACACCATGAAACTCAAATCTACAACATCACTGCAAGTTGAAGCAGAAACGAAGTCGGCCTTACCACCGCCTTTTTTTCCCCTCCCATGTTTTATAGGTAAATCAATGTCGTCTCACAGTGACTGTCACTTCTGGTGTTGTGCCAGAAGGGTTAATTTACTAATACAAGTTAAATCCACTTTCCACTGTACATCTCTTTAGAAAGACTGCCAAGTCAGCAGTGGATATCGGGCTCGACAGCACAATAAAATGATGCATGCTTTGTAAGCATTGCTTCAGTTACTTACCAAGAAGTCCTGCCTGTTTCCATCTGCTCTACTTCACACTTACAAATGCAAATAAAGGTACACCACATCAACAGGGTTTCACATAGCTGGTGATATCTGTGCTACACCACACAACATTTGACAGCTGGTACTTCTGACATCCACATTCTTCTGTCTACAAGTATCCCACACTACAAAGATCTCTATTCTCATCTTCTCGGCGTCTCGTAACCAAAACTTGAGTGAAGCTCCGTTTCAAGTGGAACGCGGGAGCACCTCTTCTGAACAAGTATCCTTGCACGACTGAATTTCCAAAGGCCACTGAACCTCAAAACAGGGAAGCAACAACTCTTTTACAGTCGCAAGGAATCGTTGTTACACTTCACCAATACAATGAAATCCGACACCTGCCGATGCAGGGACGTTGAAAATCCAGAGATTTGCACAGTGACAAAGCAGAGGCAAAGGGATGCAACTGAATGAAAAACTTTGTGCATGCATTTGTTTCCTCAGGGCCACAGTAATGCCGTACGCAGCTCGGAATGACTGACAGTAAGATTTTTAGGCATTGGCAATTGTACCAGGACAACTAACACGCATGACAAAACATGCTATGGACCTCAAAAACCAGTTGCCTTTTCCCACACTTGGCACGCTTCGCAGTTGTGCGGCGGCTGTGTGCACTGCGTTGTAGTATGCTATTGTGAGTTCCTCACTGAGATAAAGATAAGATGACAAACAACAGATAACGAAGGCCACACACAAATTCAGCAGTGTCCCCTTCTTTTACGCCCATGGGTAGAGGGAAAGGTCCTGTGACAAGCTCTTGGGGGTTCCTCTAGGCCAGCAAAAATTTTAAAACTACCATCCTTTATTTTCTTTTTGTGGTAGTGTTTAGGCTGTTTGTAGGGAATGTTTACGGTCATTACCGTGCAGTCAGGAAAGTTGGTGGAAGGTATGAAATCCACTTTTTTTTGTAAGATTCCAACGTAGCGAGCGAACGCGATTGTCGGCTGTCACACTTGTGCGTAAACAGCGAGGTAACGAAAAAACCTGTACGATAACAGTCACGAGCCAGTTAAAACTGGCTAGGTTTATTTCCATCATGTAAAAAATGCGTTAGGCAGCTCTGGCACGCGAAAGATGTTTACCGTCACACTCACTGTGTAGCTGGAACGGGTGCTGTACGGTGACGACGAGTAGGACTGTACACGAAAAAAAAAAAGTTAGATGAGCAGCCGCGCTCCAGGTCAGAATAAAAGTGCCACGTGACATCGCAACTGCTCGCACCTTGTAAAGAGTTAGTCCTCTAAGATGTGCTGCATTATGCAGACTTCACGCTTCCTTGTACACAGGCGTTTGTACGATAACGTGGGGTCCATTTGTAAAAAATTTTTTCTTCTAGAATGTGCAAGCAAGAAGTACCGATAATAAGTTTGTCAATGACACCATTAACTCCTTTCAAATGATGTGCTGACATTGTGCTAGGTGGCTAAATGCGTAAGGCTGAGTTAATGAGGAGAAATGCATAACACACCTGTCAAAGGGACCGACAACTGGCCAGAACGTGTGAGTGGACATTTGTGGATTTCGAAAGAGCTTGAATTATAGTGATGGAATCGAGCACCCTGTCGCGATTTGAACAGGAATTGTATTTTTGAATTGAGCTTAAAAACTGCGGCAACTGAAATGTGGCGCAGCCTGGTGGAGACGCCTTGGTAATGCTATCTGGAGTCTTTGAATTGTTGTACGTCGCCTGTTGGTGTTCATACGACCGTAACTCGTCCTTAAAGTTGCAATCGACACATAAAAACACCTCTTCGCCCTATTATTTCCTTTCTATGCAGTAAAAGGAGTCGACGCTGAGAAGCGGCACTTCCTTCGCGGCAACTGAAAACCTGTTTTTAACCTCGGCGCATGCGCTCAGTGGCTCCCAGGCGTAGCACACATGCACTCTGTGGAGGCACTGCCTGGCGCGAGCACGTCCAACGGTTGTCGGCCACTGTTTGCAACATGTGTTGCATGTAAGACTCCATAGGCCAAAAATTCTCATAAAAAATGTTTTATGGCGTTTTCCCTGTTGTCATTGCGTGACAGGACACTCTGACCGGCAAGCTTTCCGTTGAGATAAAGAAAACAGGTACCTAAAAATTGGTTGTCGGTCCCTTTAAGGAAGCGGCAGCATGCACAGCAATTCAAAAGCCGGAATGCACAAGGAATTCAGTTGGTGATGCCGGCAATATCCGCTGAGTGCATGCATGTCTGCACCACATGGCAACGGTCCCTGTGGCTGAGAGTGCATCTACCACTACGCAATTCCCTCATCTCGCAGATCAGTCAGAGATGCTTCATGCTGACATAGTTAAACCATGGGGCCGAAAATTCATAGAACGTGAACAGAGCTGGTACAGACACTAGGGTGAGTGAAGCAGTGCGTGTAATAAGGGCAACCTCGAAGAAGCAGCTGAATGGGTTAAGAGTCTAGTTTATGACGGTATAGACAACCTTCAAGCTAAACTGGAAACTTGAAGTAGGTATTTATTAATGAGCCACTGAATCTCGATAAGGCATATGCAAGGGATTCTTAAGAAAACAGAACAAATAAATAAAGCTGAACAGTCATTACCATTAAAGACAATAAGCAAGAGTGCATAAACATGGCACAATACACGAGTGTGAAGTGTGTCTGTGATGCGCTGGGAATCTATCGGCTAACCACTAAATGTCCATGACATCTGGTAACGTGGAATTTAAAGACACAGCATTACGTTTAGGAAACTAAGTAACTGCAAGCCCTAGAGTGACTTTGCGCACGTCGCATTGATGGTACACATGTATCCATTTGTCCCCGTGCCTATGCCATCTAAACATTCAATTAAAAAACAATTACATTTGAGGAACCAGCCACCTGCTAGCCCTACTGTAGCTTTGCCAAAATTTCTTCGATGGTACACGTGCTACTACCCATTTACACACCTGCCAACCCAAGAAACTTGCAAACAGTAATGGGTGTCCTGTAATACGCCGCGACAAAAGAAACTAATGCTTTCACTTACGCTCGAGCTGCTTGATGTCCACAATGAGCGCGACTGTGAAAGAAGGTTGAAAAGAAACGGGCAGCGGCATAACAATGTGATCTGGGGAGGTTACCCTAACATGTTTGAAAACTTTGCGGGTTAATGGCGAAGAAAATGTACCCTGGTTACTGCTCCACTGGTAGACGGCGATGTCAAGCTCGGCTGCGCAGGAAGGTTTTAAGAAAAATGGAAAGACGGACGTTGCTCAACAGACATTTAAAAGCTGCGGAAGATGGAAGGTGCTTGCCGCTTACCAACTGGCATAAGCAGCTTGATCATGCATGCGTAGTTGGACGCGCAAGTAAAGAAAATGTTTGTGCTAGATGGTTGGACTTCGTTAGGTGCCCTTCATATAGTTGCCTAAATGAATGAACTAAAGTATTATTTACTAGCTAAAAAGTCACTAGATTCTTTGTTTGCTTTGATTTCTATCTTGCAAGGATAATGGTGTGCTCAGGGTAGATGCATTTGCTTCAGAAATGGCAGCTAATGATGTGGATCTCCAACGAGGACTCGCTTATTAACCACCAATTTATGGCTGCCACATTCAATGCTGGAACGCAGTGTAAGACAAGGCACCAAAAAATGAATATCCATTCAACTGCACTTCACATAAGTGAATCAAATGTAATGTGAATGAGCGGTGCGCCTTGTTCGAAAATGATAAATATGGCACCGAAACAAACTCCCATTACCATCACTAAAAGGTAACGCGCAAATGAAGCTACTATTTGTATGGTTTGGTGTAATTAGAGACTGCCACAAGCACTCGAGCAAACAAAGCCAAGTTTTCTAACAACTCTCGCGCCACTCATGACAAGCTTACAAGTAATGAAACGCTACTTAGCAAGCCGCAGCATGATATTGCACAACCTTCCTATTGCATTCCTTGATAGCACATTATACCATTTGTAACATCAATAAAGCTAGGTTCCCATTGCACAACGTTTGATGTGTTTTTCCTAGCTAGTTAGGTGTTCCGCTGATGTGGTTCCATCAAAAAAGATGTGGCAGAAGGGGGTTGCACTGCTTTACAGGTATAGAAAATGCAATTTCCAATGCATGTGAGTAAACAACACGTAATTTGTCGTAGAATAATGTAGTGCGTGCAAAAGTAATGAGAAGCGAAAACTACACATATGTTGACAAACAACCTAAAGCTTTCACTGCAGCAGAAATGAAGGTAGATTTGAAATTTATCTGCGTTGGACCAACACAGATAAGTTTGACAGATAACTTAAGTGGGCATGACATGCGGGTCTATGCTAGAGATGCCCGCACCAACACTTAATTCTTCTCTCCGCAAATTATAGTCAAAGGCTAGGTAACGCACGTAGTCCTGCTGTTATTGATACACCAAGCTTCGAGCATGAGACCATTTTTTTTTCCCATCCTCATGCCTCCATCATACTATACCTCCATCCTATTTCGGTGGCACTTACAACTTATGTCGATGCAATGGAAGGTTAGACTGCGATCCTCCCATTAATTACCTTTATTAACATTCAATTAATCCTCTTCCGTGTTCACAGGCCTTACTTTCTTCAAAGACGAATGCTACCCTTTTGTCCACTTCAAACACAGAGTCCTCATACAATGCCACTCAAACACTCACGCCAAGTGCTGCTTGCCTGGCCACCCTCTTGTGCCATGCACTCGGAGGTGCTCGCCATGCGATACCGCGCATCATTCAGGGCGGCGCAGAGCACATGGGACGCACCATGAGCATGCTGCCAAACACAGTATGCATGGAGTTCTCGTGCAAACGACAGGAGGGGGAGAAAGGTCAGAGGATTGACAAAGAAAAGTCGGTTAAAATCCAGTGTGAAACGTGCAGATGAGCAGGTTATGTTGTGCATTTGTACAGGCACGGAAGAGTTTCTCTTCACAACTTAACGGTTTCCTATGAAACCTACTAGCGCCAAATTTGTTGCTAGCATCACACGAACGATGGGTGCTCCGGGCGTTTGCCTAAACCTCCGCTCCGAATCGCTCAGTGCCATCGCAGACCGGGTGCTATCAACTAACTAGATGGTTATGGAAGGTATTGTTACGTTTGGATTTATGGCACAATAGCGACAAGGGCTACAATGCGGCAGCCAAATGGTAACGTTCAGTGAAAACATAAAACAAAAGAAATAGAAATGCTTTAATTCTTTTTGTAATTCCGCCTAAAAGACTCGTGGTCTTTAAAAGCACTAAAACGTCTTCCTGGGAGACTAGTGCATGCACTAACAACATTAAACTAGGGTAGGGAGGAGCTTGTGTACTGTATAGTTTGTGAAAACCGATTTGTATCAAATACCGGACATATTATCAGAACATGATCAAGGTGACAGCTCGCAGCCACTGCATATAAGCATGGAGACTTACTGCCTTGGCACTGCATAGCATAATGATGTCACCAGAATGTTGTACAGACATAACAAAGACAAGCGAATTAAACACTCTTCAAATACAGAACACCAGTGTATTACGACTATAATAAAGTCATGTACACATTGTTATTTCAAACTTCAGTATCACAAAAGCGCAAATGGAGTATCAGGAACGAGTAATCCTATTCTTCAAATCCACAGAACTCCCCGGAGAGTGCAAATGATTGGTGCGAAGCCAGCAAAGTCCGGCACCCAAAGCGATGTAGCCTGCTGTACCAGCACACAAGCTCACACAAATGCTGTGGGAGTAAAACTTGCATTATTTTCTAATTTCGTATGCCTGAGTCGCAATCTTGAAACATTTGCAATGAATTCAAAAGGTATTCATGTTTATGAATAGCAGCAGTCTGGTTTGACGACCACATCAAATAGGACGCCATTCAATTTGATTCTCGAATATTTGAATGACCCTAAAGATCACACAAATCCACGTGCCACACATTACAGCTTCAGCAGCTGCATGATCACAATGGCCAATCTTCCTGGAGTGACCTTTGCCCGTAGGTCTATGCAGTCAAGGATGAAGAAATTTGGCCAACCCGACACGCACATGCAGCTTTTGGTCCAACCAAGTGTACGTGCGAGAGACGCCCCTGACAAGCAGCACTATTTTTTCCTCTTCCACTCCACAACCAGCGCACAGCCACCACCTTTGGAGCATGCCGCGCAGCTTTACCTTCGAGAGAGAGGAGATGTGCACGACGGCGATCGAGTCGTCGACAAATTGGATTTGGCATTGGTTGCCCTGGATGTGAACCACTCGCGCAGGCAGAGGATGGTCCCTAACAACTACCCGGGAACCTACCTCAACGTTGCTCTTCCTCGGGGGACCCATCCTCGCGTGCTACTCCTGCAATGACAGAAAACGAGGAGACTATCAGGTTTGCGCAAGCAGTGCTCAACTACACACGCATATATGAACATGTCACAAGTCAAACTACTCGCATACAAATCGTTTGTCAGACCACAATTAGAATATGCTGCTGCCATCTGGAACCCTCACCAAGCATATATCATCAATGCACTTGAATCACTTCAGAATCGTGCCACAAGATTCATCCATTCTTCATATTCATATAACATCAGCATTTCCCTTTTAAAGGGCTGAGTCAAACTTGTCATCCCTCACTTTTCGTCATCGTGTTGCCACGCTCTCTCTTTTTCATAAATTCTTTCACAGCTTGCTAAACCGCCCACCTTACATCATGCAAGCATCGTCACGCACGTCACAGCGCACCAACCATCAACTGCAAGTAACCCGTCCATGAACATTTCAAGCCTCATTTTTTTTCCTCGAGCTGTGAAAAACTGGAATGACCTGCCTCACCATGCTGCTGCCGTGCCAAGACATGCCGAATTTTTGGACACGGTGCAAACATGTATCACACCATAACACCTTATTTTATTGTACAGTTATGTTAACCACCCCTTATGTAATACCCCAAATCGGGTCTTTTAAAGTAATAAAATGAAATGAAATGAAATGCACAAAGGGTACTTTGTAGACAGGCCCTGATATTTTCTTTTTTTACACCTTCCAAATAAGCTTGCTCATGAACATGCACATAGGGTACTTTCTGGCCAAGCCCTGAGATTATTATTATTATTTTTTTTTGCACCTTCCAAATAAGCTTGCTCATTCAAAGAGAAGGTTGTGGCAATCACTTTACACATATCCCAGCAGTGCGCAATGTGGGGACGCTCCATTTAAAAAAACAACTCCCGCTGCACACTCCACGGCGCTTTACAAGTCCTCTTCGCCTGCCAAGTGGCGTCGCACAAGCAGGCAAGGTAGTGCTTTATTTGTTATTTTTAAGTTCAAATAAATATGCATGCAAAAACCGAGAAATGTAATGAGAGGTAGTGGATGCTGCTTGTGAGTCGATTTGTTGAAAGAAGAGCAGGCCTTTTCCAACTGTGTATGAAACCAAACCCCAAATTCCCTTGGTGTATGTGCTGCAGTAATGTTTGGCTCACATCTTCACAGGAGCGTTCACCACTGATCGGCATGCTTATCTAAGTTTAAGAAGCATTGCAAGGCCCCTTTGAAAAACATTTTGACTCTCCGCACGGAAACACCACGAGCGGAAGGGATAAATGGGTCTACGTATATGCAAGCATAACAAATGCCATCATCTATCTAGTCTGACCTTCCTTTCAATAACGCTCTGCACCTGGCACTTCCAGGTCAGGAACACAAGGCGTGCTGCCAGCGGGACACAGAAAAATCACGACAGGCGAGCAGCGACCGCAGAGATTTTAAGAAAGGAGCTCAGGTGCAAGCAAGATTGATGAGCGCCATTGTTTACAAATGAGATGAGCTCCAATGTAAGCTTTCTTTAGAACAATGAAACACTTTGTATAATAATCGCTCTTTTTTGAATAAAATGAACAAAACTGCCCCCATTGTAGGATTGTAAACACGCTGAGACTGGTGTTGCACCGTGTTTAATTAATTAATTAGTACCTCAAATGCCCCGTGTGGGGTATTACATGTGGGGTAAGCATAACTAGTCCGTGATGGATTTGATGGATGCCTTGAAGGTCTTTGACCACGAGTAGACCACTTTCATGAGAATCCACAGGCTTATTGTGTTGGCTGCTGCACTGCCTTTGTTTTGTAATGGAGCTCGCATGACACTACACAAGTTCTTCAGCTGCCAGAGAGAGAGAGAGAGAGACAGAGAGAGAGAGAGGACACGATTGCATCTGGCTGTTGAACTTGCACTAAGTCTGCAAAGCAGACGTCATGAAGTGCGACGTAAAAATACGGTAATAAAACTGGTGTACCACTAGTCCACGCTCGTCTTTTCCGTTTCCCAAATACGATCGCAGCCGCTTATTGAAGACCGAGACCGCGCAAATGTTAATCACTATTTAGGCAATCAAGTGAAGTGAATGATGGACGCCGAAGAGCGACATATTTTTGTAGTTGTCTTTTGCGGTTACAACGGTACCGCTTTTCGAGGTACCTTCACTGCATGAGCGCTGCTCTTTCAAAAACACCGCTGCGACGCGATGGTGTGGATAGCGCGAGCCGGCGATCTTCGGAAACCGCGCTCCCTTCACAGCGACAAGCAACACAACAGGACTGTTAGCGCGGCTCGTGGACTATCACACAAGCATTAGCGATAGCTTTGTTTACAAGTTAATTGAACAGCACACAACGGAGAGGCTACGCCCACCGCGCAACGGCGGCCGAATCCGCCGCCGCCGCTACCGCCATCTACACAGAAAGCGGCGAAGCTCCAATTAGGCCTAGCGACGCAACGACGACGCCGATACACAAGGCAATAATCGTGCGTGGAACGGAACAAATTGGCGCTAACGCGGTTCACCCCACTCTCTAGACGATCGCCTTGCGAATACACACGCACGACTTTCGGGTCACTCCCATAGCTACAAAAGAAAGCGGGACAGAATGGCGCCAGGGAAAAGAGCAACCGCGGGGTAGCCCCGGGAACTTAACCGACGCCGCTACTAATAAAAAGAGAGGCGCGCGGTCACTGAACTTGACCTCAAGTGTTGCATGTGCGCCGCAAACCGCAACGGGCCATCTGAACATAGTCTGTACGCGTTGGAAATGCACCGTCTATTGGCGTCTTAAGAGAGACGAACACCTGCTAATGCTGAGTTGCAGAGAAGCGACCGAGCGGCAAGGGATTTGAGATGGTCGCCTCCAGCGCGCCGGTTCGGGACACCGCAAGATATCGGACCCTCGCGTACCAATACAACATCGAGTCGCGTCGATGCCGCGCGGATCCTCCAGTTTATCGTGCCCAGCCTGAAAAGTTTGCTAAGCTCAGCTTACCTACTGCCGGTGCCGATCGCTTCAAAAAGGCCCCCGACGCGCGTGAACGCGCGCACACGGCTTTACCTTCGCGAAGCTGATTGCCGATTGCGCGCGAAATGCAACGTTAAAAGCACGTGTTTCGGCGATCGGGAATCTCGGCTTGCCTTAACGACGATCGAGGTAAACAATGTGGTTAGAAAAAGTGCGCTAAATAACGGTATAAACATTGAAGCGTGGACTTACCGAGTTCAAAAGGACCAACTCAACCGACGCCTTGTCAACGACAAAGGTGCCGCCAGACGCCATTGGCCGAGGGGACGTAACGTGCCCCACTATTGGTGTTTTCTTGCAACGAGTTTTGAAACGTTGCGTTTCATTGGGCGCGTTTACCAGTGACGTCACGCACGCATGACTGCATTTCGGGAGCCTCACGAGAGCCCGCGAGGGCAAGCGGAGGAGGCGGTCCGCTTTCTTTATTTTTAGCGGAACACATTTGGATCAACAATGCCGTGCGTTGTAACAAACACATGCGGCTGGAAAAGCACGCGCGCACCAAGCACGCAACGCTCAGTGAGGGTCAAAATGGCGCGCTTCGCGTTGCCAACCGGCTCAACTAGATGGCGCGTCGAGACATCTAGTCTTTTGTACGCGCATTGAAGCAACCGAGCTGGGAGGGTAAACTCATCGCTCTATTTGTAGTGGTCTGCTGCGCTGCTGATGGAAGGCGGATGCCGTCACCTCACATGGCTTTGAATGACGCGACGTGTCGGTAGTCTACGTGGTTGCGCACCTTCCTAGGCGCACGCAGCGTACCGAACTTGTTGGCCTCTCTAGAAGAGGAGATAAGTTATTCATACCGCCTGTCACGCGCAAGGGCCATCACACTGCCGGTAGAAAGACGAGAAAAAGAAAAGGTTGTTCAGAGGCTTCGGTAAAGGCTTCACCCCGTGTGGGCCTCGCGATTCTGGTCTGGGCACAATCCACCTAAGACATCCGTCTCCTCCATATCCCGCTGCCTAACAGGTAAGCTTACTTCCTTCAGCACGAGACTAATTGATCACTCGCATAACCATATCCTTGAACAACTGTTGTCTATGTTGCATCGGTGGCCGCGTATGCTGAGGCGCCATGGTTTTTTACCTGGTATCTCTTTGCGTGTGCGGCACGTCCCGGGTTCGATTCACGCCGTGTTGGACGCTTCAGTGTGGGCTTTTTTTTTTCTTTTTTTTTTGTAACTATGCACGCGGCGCTCGCGACCTTCTCAAACAACTCGTGCAAATTGATAATTTACATCTCATCACTGCTCTGTATTTTGGCCGAATCTAGGGCATGGTCGTATCACTCGCAAGACTACGGGGCACATCTTATGTTACAGTGCGTGTAACAGAATACTTTCCTCATACTGCGGCATTTTACAGGTGCTGGAAGTCACTCCCTTTAGCTTCTCTCGCTACAACTTTTCGATGAGTTTGCGGTTTGAAAAGTTCCACGTGGTTACAGCTTGCGGCTGTCGCCCTAGGCAAGACCGATTATTATCATTATTTTTTCTTCGCTTCTGGGGCACCAGGTTTCGAGGGAGGATTGGATGCTTTCCTTCTTTTGCAGTATCTTCTGCCGTGCTGCAATTGCGACTTTTGAGGACTTGAAACGACGAATAAAAAAAATCGAAACGCCTACTTTTCTCTCCACGTCGTCCGCTTCCGTCAAACCGGATTCACTCCGATGCGACGATGTTTCTTCTCCGACGATGCAACATATTGTTCGTGTTTCCGCGCCTTCGCCCCGCGAATCGCCAATTTTGGGTTGGCAGGTGGACGTGGGCTACTTCACTAAAAGACGGGCACGCCGCACCGAAGTTTTTACGGCGCTGATCGTTTCCACGGCACAACTTTCCATTCATCGCACTTGATCACGTGCGCCGGGGGACGTTTCGTGTTTCACCTTGTCAGTGTTGCCCGTCCTCTCCTTCAGCTCCTCCTTTTCCAACGAACTCTACCATGCATGCTACCGTGGGAACTTAGCTGTACGAGCTACAGAACTTTGTGCACGTATTTTGATGCGCTGTTAAAGCAGGAGACGACTTCAATGTGATATATGTAGGGGCGTTTTTTATTCTGGGTAGGCAAACCCTACCCACTAAACTAAAATATCCTGGGTGGGGCTATATGCTTGTCTTTTTTTTTTTTCTTTGGTTCATTTCATGGCACTACTAGCCCCATGCTGGGCATTATTTTGCAGTGGTCTTGAATACAGGGCGTATGCATGTGTGTGTTTAAGGACTTAACATGCAATAGTTCATAGCTCAGAAACAAGATGCACTAGACCACACGTATAATATACACACACAACTGTTGTTTAGGTTTGGCTAATGTTTTTTTTTTTTTTTCATCTACTTCCAAAAGCTTTTCCGAGGATGGCAGACTTATTTCTTACATTTCGAGTTGCCTTGAATGACCTTGCATTATGAATGCAGTGCAGTACTGGTTGGGCTATGACTGCAACTGTTTTTTCAGTGTCTTTCTTATGACCTTGATTGGTCAGCAACACCACTCATGGCCATGGTAGTGACTGTAAATATTGTCACGTGGTCGTGATGCACGCAGAACTCAAGACGATGTCAGGCGAACTGTTTATTGGGTGAACTTGTGCCCAGCAAAACAAAGCCAATATGACACATTCACTGCCATTGCCATATTAACATGATGGCATATGAAGGAACCCACATCACAGAAAATTTGGTGTTGGCATGGGTAACACCACTTTCGCACAGTGAAATTCATCAGACAGCAAAGTGTTCTCCTTTCTAAGAGTGAACTAAGTCGATGCCTGAACCAAAGAACCACTTGCATTAGCAGAAACACCAAATAAATGTCAATACAGAATTTTCTCGCAAAGCGCAGTTGTTAAGACACTTGACTTCAAAGCATGGGGACAATTGTTCAAACCCCAGCACCAGCAACAAATTTTGTTTCTTGCCATCTTTCTTTCTAATTTGGTTCAGTCATTGTTTCCTTCTGTCTTTCATAGAAAATCTATGCTATTCGTATGATTTGCATATGTTAGCACCTTGCAAGCATTGGTATGTAGTGTAGTCTATAAAGAAAAAAAAAGTGTGTAGTTTAGTGGTTAACATTGCTGGCTTCAGACCGTGGGGGTCTTGGTTAAACCCAGCACCAGCAACAAATTTTGTTTCTTTCTTTCTATCATTTCTTGCTTTCCATCCTTCTTTCTTTCTTCCTTTCATTGTTTCTTCAGTAGGAAGCCTTAGGTGTTAATGTGGTATGCGAGGTGAATCCGCTGCTGGGTTTGAAACATGTTCTCTTACACATGAATTAATGGTCAAAGCAAGGTCACATGGCCTACTGGCTCATCCAATGAAGTTATGAATATCCTGCGTAGCACTACTACTGCAGTGACGCAGGGTCCGCTAGTACAGCTGTAATAAAAATAAATGAAAGGATTCTTGGATGGATTGGTGTCAAATTTCTTGGGCAGCCTGTGCCAACAAAGCAAAGCAGTCGAGCTGAAGATAAAAGTAGGTAAATCTGGGTCAGGGTGTCAAAGAACTCGGGTTCCCCCAGGTGCAAGATGAGCATGCGTGCCCAACACGATGCTTTGCTTGCTGCATGACAGTTGCTGAATAAATGGGGATCTAGTAGAAGCTCTAATGCTTTCTGCCCTATCACTTCTCCTAGCAGCCTCCATAAGCACCGAAAACTTTGTGTTACATGTGCTATGGTGTGATGACACTGCCCTATCATGATTAGGGAGTTTTAGCAGCGCCGGTTTACTGTAAGGCAATGACGGTAATATCGTACCGTCATGGTCGGCACGTGGCTATTTTAGTCGGAAATTCCTGCACTAGTTGCTCGGCGAGTACGGAAACGTCGTCAGATGATAAAACTTGCTGGTAAAGCCCTCAGAAGCTCAATTTCCTACGTGCCAACCTTGAAGGTACGGCATTACCGTACTTACTGTACGGTAAGGCGCCGCTGCTAAAACTCCCTATTTTCCATTGCAAATGAGGTGCAGTAAGTGTATAGTGTTCCACTCCGTTTTTTCAAAAATGATGATTAGGAAAAAAATGGAGTGTTGAATACGTTTTTCCATAATCGGGACACTACGTGAACGGCAGAACCTACTCATTGGCACTGTACAGTAGGTGTGCCCGTATCAGTGTGTGTTAGTACCTTATGCATCTGGCTGAGCTCTGCCTTTCTTCATGCACGTTTTGTGTAGTGCATGCGCACATACGTTCCTGTGCCCTAGTTCCTAGTCTTATTCACGATCTTGTAAATGGACCTTAAATGTTAAAAGGTTATTTGCGAACTTGAAAGTATAAAGTTAGGGCTTGCATGCTATCTAAAACATAGTTTGTCAACCTCTCACTTCACTTTTATTCCCCGAGAGCCTCCTCGCTCGGTTTATCACATAGGAGCGGTGTTCACAAATTTGAACTTTATTGTAATTATTGGCCGGGTGTATTCAGTGCACAGTAAATGCCGACAGGCAGGTGATTTCAGCACTGCAACAGGGCAGGACATTGTGGTCGATCGATCACTGGCCGAAGAAACATGTACACAAGGTCAGTGCAGCTGCTTGGATAGGTTAGGTGCAGGTGGTGGCTTCATAGGAGGAAAAAGCCGTGGACATGAGGCCAAGGCATGTGGGGAAAGATTAAGCAAGCTGTGGTAGAACCTGCGAGAAAGGAGTAGTGAATCGACACATCTGCAAGACCATGCCCTTATTAGTTGTACAATGGGACGATAAGAATATGCATCAAATTAATAAATTAATTTTGCTGTGCATTTCCTCAAGTGCATGTATAGCTGCGAGAAGCTATTACAAAGTGCCTGTCTGCACACAAGATTTCAACAATTGTTGCCCACTGACTGATGCCACATTGGGTTCTTTTCGTCTCATTTCATTTCGTTTCATTGCAGCTGAGTGGCGCAGCGTCGGGCAGCCATGTCGTCAGCCAAGTCATGTACCAACTGCGGCTCCAGCGAGATCGACACCGATCCAAGCCGTGGCGATGCCGTCTGCATGGGTTGTGGCTCGGTGCTGGAAAACAGCATCATTGTCTCGGACATCCAGTTCGAGGAAAATGCCCATGGCGGCTCGCGAGCTATCGGCCAACTCATCTCTATGGATGGTACGCTGCTTATGCGTTTAAGTAGTTAACATGAACAGAGTACTGCTAAAACAAAAATATTGTATGCAACTTTTATTTTTACTTTATTAGAATCATTGTACCACGCCATGTTGTCGGAGTTCAACTGTGGAAAAAAGTAGCTCATTAAAATTTTTTTAACACAAACAGTTCCAGATGTATGCCAAAAGCAGCAGGGGCCACCTCTCGGCGTTGACAGACAGAAAGGGCACTTATTTGTTTTAAGGGAACTAAGGCCCCAGTCGGGGCCTCTCTTGATGTCAGACACTGCAAAGCTTTTCCACGTTTATTAACAAAATGGTGGAGTAGTCATTAGGTTAGGTTAGGTATCATGAGCCATTCAATCATATTCGTGATGTAGTGGTGAAAAGGCACTTAGTGACGGCTGTCAGCAGAAAATGGATGTAAATCTCCTCAGCTGTTCTCTCCTTGGTCACTTTTGCCCTTATCTCTATTCAATATGGAATATATTCGTAGTCCTTTGACACTGTCGGTTCTTTCAGACCACGCAATGCTTTCCTTATCTCTTCTTCATTACCACAAACTCATTTACTGGTAGGACAGGTACATTTGTGGTTTGGTGTGTTAGCTGTAATCGCGATACTGCCTCTGTTTTCTTGTCTTCCTCCATCCTCGTTTTACTTTAGCCGTGAATATGTACACGTTTTCCTGAGGTGCTTCTCGATGAGAAGCTTGCGAAAATATCTGTAGACAACTGATTTCTTTTCAAAAGGACAGAAAGTTGAGCGAGTTGGTAACAGTCCATAATCAAAAGAAGAGGCGTGCAGGACACGGACACAAGGAGAGCAGTGAACGTTCGTGTTGTGTTCGTGTTGTTCACTGCTCTCCTTGTGTCCGTGTCCTGCACGCCTTTTCTTTTGATTATGATTTCTTTTCGGTATCCTTTAGCAGCTCAAAATTTTAATTTGGCTGCTGTAGTAATAACAGATGGCACAAGCATTTAAAACATGAGGTTTGATTCTTTTTATGAAAGTAAAAAAGAACACAGATGACTTCAGAAAGAATAGATGCTTACTTTACTCTAATTACCAAAATATGCACTAATCAGCCTGTTAATTTCTTCTCCTTTCTGTATTAAATTATTATTTTCCTTATTTGAATATACTGCAGGCCCTCCAAGGGCCATGCAGGGGTTCAGTCCATGAAAAAAGTCGATGCAAATTCATAGTGAAAATTCAGTAGACTGAGTGAGGCTCGTCAAAGAGGCAATCATATTGCAGCGCACAATATTGTTAGATAACTTGTTTCTGTGGGAGATAGCTAACAGAAAAAGGGGGTGTTTGTGAATGTTAACATGACTTAATGGTTTGCAGATTGCTTTAGAACGTTTTAGTCTCGATGAGTGCTTAGGTAGGTCTGGCAGGTAATGAGAAAGTGATAGATGAAAGTGACCGTGATATGATTGATAAAAGAATTTTAGTAGTTAAATTATTCTGTGCTTTGAACGGGGTTTTAGGTTTGCCTTTGCGAGCAAACCTGTAGTACTATACTACCTCGCGTAATCCGAGTATTCTAACCTCACCGAGTGCCATTTGTGCAAAGTTTGACACATTGATTGACAGTATGCTATAATTCGTGCCTGCATGGTTTAAACTACTTCTTGTTGACCGTTTCGTTTTGTTGCATGTTCTCAGGGGGCAGCAGCGTCCATGTGGCCGGATTCCACCATGGGACTGGAAAGGAGTCCAGGGAGTTGACGCTCATGAAAGGTTCGTGGGGCTTCCATGCTGCCGTGCTGCGGCACAGCTGTGCATGGTGAACTGGGCCTGTGTTCCGAGATGGTCACATTTGGTGACATAGTTGAGCCCCTTTATAAGATACAGTAGAACCTCGTTATAACGAACCCGGATATAACGAAGTAATCGCAATTCCCCTTGGAATTCCCCTAGATGAAATGGATATTGGCTATAACGAACTAATGGTTATAACAAAGTAATTACGGCTCCCCCTTCAACTTCGTTATAACGACGTCTACTGTACATGCACCATGCATCAGTGTCTGCCTCTTCTGTGAGGGCTCTCTTGTAAGCAAGGTGCCACATTTTCATTCTCTGATCAATCATTATTTTGATATGGGCACACTGCGATGAAAATTGACCATAAAAAAAAAGGCTGCAGCCTGTTGCAAAGGCTTTATTACAAACCATTTGCTCTAATGTTAGGTGATTGATTTGGTGGACTGCATCACTCAGAACACAAGATTTCCTCCATCAAAACTCTCTCTTATTACTTGGTTATAATTATTCTTGTTTCTGTGTTGAATTAAGTGCACTTAGCAGCCAGCAGCACCACATTTAGAGTTAAAATATCTGTTACAAGCAAGCCTGTGGACAAAAATATAAGGGCACTTCGTCCTTTGTGACCAGTTGCACCACAGGAGTGTATTAAAACAGAGGTCCAATTAATAAGAGAGCTAGGACAGCCAACCATTTGGTGGGTGATCTCTTATACCCAATTATCTGTTATATCTGCATCTTTTGTATAAATGGGCTCAGCTGTGTCGCCAAAGTGCCACCTTCAGTGTGCTCAGATTGGATGCTTTAGAGAAGGCGAGCAAGCCGTCACTAAATCACTGGACTCGCGGGAATATTACATCACACAAAGTGACACTGCTGTCGTAAGCTATCATTTCAGAACATGGACCCTGATCTAACAGTTGTCTGTATACAGT
Organism: Hyalomma asiaticum; assembly: GCA_013339685.2. Taxonomy (NCBI): domain Eukaryota; kingdom Metazoa; phylum Arthropoda; class Arachnida; order Ixodida; family Ixodidae; genus Hyalomma; species Hyalomma asiaticum. The sequence continues at coordinate 10,965,264 of CM023487.1, forward strand.
CTAGAAAAAAGGGCACATTTGCGGAGTCATTCTCTTGCACAGTGATAATTGCCATTTAGCTTGCTTGCGCTTTCCTTTTTAAAAGCTTGGTGCATGTATTACTATCCCTTAAAGAATGTCAAGTCACAGCGGTGCCATGCATATGCTGTTTATGGCCTGGAGGTACGGGGCATGTCGTGTCAAAACAAGGAACGGATTTAACATATAGCTAAACCTTAATACTATAAGAGAGTTGATGAAATGGACACTTAACGTCATTGTTATTAAAATATATCCCTTTATGCAAAGTATAGCAGCCACCAGATCCTTCTTTATTTTTTACAATGGAAGGTGCCACGAGAAATGGCTGTGTGATAACACAGCTTTGTTTCAAGATTGCATGAAAGTCTGTGTCACAGTTGTTCTTTTGTGACACTCTACATGTTCTAAGTGTCATTTGTAGCCAGCTAACATCCTCACAACTGAGTTCAGTGCCAATAAATAATAGTAGATACGCTTGCTGGGATCAGAGGAGGTCGAATGTAGAAAGATGTTATCTTACAGTACACTGCTCTGTCACATGCGCAATGTGCACCTTTGACAGTGCCAACGTGTGACGCACTGTCTTTTGCTGTCTAGGTATTGTTTCTGGATGACTGATTCACATCTGCTGTGTCAGCCAAATGTCGAGGCTTGTTCTTTTGCAGCATTTAACATGCTCTCCTCGTTTCTCTTATCTGCAGCACGAAGGAAGATTGTGCAGGTTTCGGAGCGCCTGCGTCTCAACCAGCACTGCATTGACATGGCCTTCAACTTCTACAAGATGGCCCTGGCAAAGCACTTGACGCGAGGCCGCCGAAGCTCCCATGTGATTGCGGCATGCGTCTACATGGTCTGTCGCATCGAAAATACACCCCGTATCCTTCAAAAAAATTTTTCTGAGCTTTTACGTGCCAAAACCGCAATATGATTATGAGGCATATCATAATAGGGGACTGCGGAGAATACTGAGTATGGATCACCTGGTGTCCTTTACTGTGCGCTTAAAAGATAAGTACCACGAGGTTGTTTCTGGATTTCACCCTCCATTGAAATATGACGCTGTGTTGGAAAATTGCACCAGAAGCCTTCTCCTTAGCGAGGCAGTGCCGTGGTCTCTGAGCAACTGTGATGGGTCTCTGTCTCTTTTCTCCACTACCAAATCGAAGGCTCCTGAGTAGTCTGTGGTTGCTGGCTTGCGCTAGCAAGAGCTTAGTGATTTAGTGGCTGTAATTATAACAACACGGGATGGGAACAAATCTTGCCTGTGCCTGTAATAGCCATCTTACCTACAGCTGTGTGTTCACGAGGCCGCTGAAAGGATTCATTCTGTCTTGGTGCCGTCAGGTGTCGCATAATGTACACGGTAGCACTAATTACTTAAATCCAGACTGATGAAGTTTCCCGAGACTGCACTCGTAGAACTGTGGTGTTAGGCTTGTCAAGAAATTCAGCCTCGCCGCATTATTCGCTTGTTCTGCACTGTATGGCAACCACATGGAGACCCTTATGATGAGGCAGACCTGCATCTTTTCAATGGGAGGGACCCACTTGCTGCAAGCCTTGGTTATTTCAGGAAAGCACCTATTTTTCAACAATTTTCGATAAAAATAAAATTTTCGAGAGCGGGGGGACTACAGGCTTGCTATGAGGGGAGATCTCGTATGAGAAAAACTGTCGTGTTGTACAATGATCAAAATTGCTTTGGAATAGCACCATGGGAGCACCATGGAGAACACCTTGTTTTGTCTCACCGTTAATGTCTTTTTCTTCTTGATTTATGTGTGCTGAACAAATCATCTTTTATTTAAGCTTTATGAACCACTGACGTTCAAATGATGACTTGTTATCAAGAGATGCTTTTAATGCAAGTGAACACTAAATGTGATATGGGCATTTATATGCAGAACAAATGAGTGCCACGTTACAGCCTGGAAGTTAGTTGTGTGCATTGTAACCCTAGCTTTTTGTTGAACTCAGAGATATTATTTGAGGCAGGTTGTACCACTGCTATAGGGTGTTCCAATTATTCCCTGCAGTACAGCAGGGATGTCACCACAGTTTTAGGGGTGGGGAGGGGTGGGGCTGCTGTATGTGTCAGTTTATGTGTGCATGGGAGATATGCACGGAGGGTGCAAACTATAAATATCAGTGGAGAATGGGTGGGGGTAGAGGTCTATGCTTGTGCTACACACGTATGGAAACCATAAGCTATAGAACAGCCGACATATTTATCATACAATCTATGCAAAAGCCTACGTGGAAATTACAGTAAGGACTATATAATCATTCAAAAGATCACGTACTGCAGCTTTGGTGAGTCAGCCCATTTACATGTTCCTTGACAAAGCTGGTACCTCAGACATGCTTCTCGACCTGAGCGACGTCGTCCAAGTCAACGTGTACGAACTCGGCAAGACGTTTCTCAAGCTGACGTCGGCCCTCTGCATCAACATTCCCGCAATAGGTGAGTTTTACTACCTTTACTGAAGCCGGTACACCTCTGTATTAATGGAGGCATTCGAAAACAAATACTGTGTGTTGTTGAAATCAGAATTCGCAAGCTTATTTATACAGCTTCATTACTCTGGTAGTATAGTAGAACACAGAACAAAATGCAGCTGGTGTAAATGAGGCTGCCGAGGCGTGTTGTCCAGAAAGGGGCTGTAGGCGGGACGGGTGCGCCCCCTTCCCTTTACCCCCACGAAACTGGCACCTCTGCCAGGGAAGTACAGCTCACTACTGTGGCAGTTAATGCTCTCTGCTGTTAGTGTACTTCGCTGCTGTGTTAGCAACTGCGTTGCTGTGAAGCTTACTAAAGCAAATCTGTTATTCTGTGCAAATGAGACGCTTACTGCACAAGCAGTCCAAGCTTTTGTAGAGCTGTGTGAATGCGAAAATTTTGAGTGCGAAGCGAATTCAAATATTTATGTTCAAGTGCAAATCGAATAGAATATTTTTTTAATAATACCATGCCAAATTATTGCAATATGTGCGGGTAAAAATGGACAAAAGATATTTATTGCATGACTAGTGTACTGTGATGGTGCCGTTCCAAAGTCAGGAAGAACACTCCAACAGAGAACTGTGCACCAAAAAGCTGAGCTAACTTCTCTGCAGTACGTGTGTGTTAGCTTTGCCGAAGTACACGAGTATTGCATTCGTTGCATTACACGAGCGTTAGCTTCGCCGCTGTACATGGGTGTTAGCTCCGCCATCGTACACGAGTGTTTGACCGCAATACACTGGTGTTATGCGGCCAAGTGTACCACATGCAGGAATGGGCCACTTTCCACGAGACATAGCACAATTTTTTCCCGTAATTATCAGCTTCGAATAGTTTGAATAGTAAAAGATAAGTGCGAATCGAATTGAATAGCTAATGCTTCTGAATATTATTCAAAATTTCGAATATTCGCACACGCCTACTTTTCAGACTTGTGTTCTTGCTTCACACAGCAGCCTTCAGATTTGATGCCGCGTACAGCACATGCCAAAACTGTGCAGTTTTGTCGATGTGAATGTTGGGCTAGTTGGTCCAACATAAACCAATGTTTCGCAGCACGAGGAGCACAGACGAAACTGCTGTGTGTATGTTTAAGGTGTCCGTGTTTCTTGTGGTGTGACACATTGGATTAAGAGAAACATAGTTCCAAGGGCACGGCACTGTGTCCTGTATATTAAAAGTGGTAGTGAACATTGTTCATATTCAGATAACTTCAATGTAACGATGTCGGTAAAATTGGCAATTTACTTTATTATACTAAAACTGCATTAAATGAAAATTGGGCCTTTTATACTACGTATTGTCACCCAGGAGTTCTTATTTACAGGGAAATGTCGCAGGAATGTTCAAATAACAGCAGTAAGGAAAAAAAATAATTTCTATAACATTTACAAAAAAAAGTTTTATTGCACCACAGGTATCCAGCAGCCATAACCTGATAGTGCACCATTGAAGCCCTTATCACAGCGGCTGTATGTCACGCCTAAAGAAATGCAGATACACATTGTGCTAAAAAGTGATCAGCAACGCTATCGCATCCATTCTGTCACCAAGGCTTATCAGAACCTCGGATGATTCCCAGATTTATGTTCACAGAATTGCTAGTTACAAGAACAAAAGTTGTGTGCACACGGGTTCAGAGAGGAGTGGTGCTTTTTCTCTGGCCGATCAGGAGTACTGGATACATACATGCTAGCCTTGTCAGTGACATCAGTTTCCTGACCGATCATGATCTCTTGCAAGATGAACGAGAGCTTGTTGCGTTTAGTACTACCACCTCTGTGGCTACACATGCTTGTAACTTCACGCTCAGTGATAACATAAACACAGAGTCTGATGCCAAACCATGGCATGGGCGATGTAAAATACTGTTCTCATACATGCCATCTGCTCCTGCCTGATTCGGTGGTGAGAACAGATGTGTTATATGGCTTTGCATATGTTGATCTGCGTCTCTCAGTATCTTGTTGGCTTTGTTTGTTTTTTCATTTGCGTCAAGTAGCATCGCTAGGTGTGCATGGCTTTGCTCTTCTCGCACACGCACTTACAACGAAAGACGGCTACAAGATGTGCGAACTCATATATTTTGCTAACTGAACTTCTTGCATAGCCTCCATAGCATTGCGCCTGATGTATGAAATGGGGTATAGTGCATCAAGCTTGCACGTTAACGTGCTTCGGAAGAACTTGTGGCAGCTGATCTTGACAGCACGATTGGCGGCACCAATCAGCCGAGATGTCAGGCTTTGTTTGTGCGGACGACAACCTCATTTTATGAAATGCAGTGTAGTATGAGGAGAACAGGAGACTTGTTTAAGTCACTCTGGGCCTAATAATTTGGATATTTTTGGCTCAACAAATTTTTCGGACTACTTTTCGGTGCCCGCCAGGTCCGAAATATTGGCCGGTGACTGTACATCGCTCCTCACAGAAGTCAGCCCAGAGTAATTATAAAATGTGTTACAAAGCCAAACTATATAACTGATTACTTTTAATTTCATTGTGTTAGCCCTGCCATGTAAATAAACATGTTTTGGAGCATAAACAGCGTCACACATTTCGACATTACGGCTCGCTGCTTACATGAATGCGCGTTTGTGCTTGTTTGTCGCATATGAGGTACGACAAAAAGCAAACTAGACTGGTCCAATAAATCATTGTACTTAAAGAATCGGTTCTCGACTTTATCACCTTCAAAGTAGTCCCCTTCAGTATTCACACTTCTGCATTCAGCCATTGCTGGCAACAGTTCTGGAATGAGGTTTTTGGAAGGTCCTCCAGATTCTTCGTTTCTGCCTGAACCTCTTCAACTGAGGTGAATTGGGTTTCCGTTTAGCAAGATTTAACTTTAGGAAATAAAGAAAAGTTGCATGGAGCCAAATCAAGTGTATAAGGAGGATGCCCCATCACAGTAATGTTTCTGCTGCTCAGAAGCAGCTCTGCAGATAGGGCCGTGTGAACGGGTGCATTGTTCTGGTCCAACAGCCATCCATCACTCCACAACTGTGGCCTTTTTTATTTTTTCCAGATATTTCCACAAAGTCCTTTTAGTACTTCATTGTAATAGTGTTGATTAACACTCTGACCGCTAGGAACCCACTCATTAGAATTCCATTGATGTCGAAGAAGACAATTAACAATGCCTTGAATTTTGATCTTCACACGCGTGCCTTTTTGGGTCTTTGGATCCTGGAGACTTCCAGTGCACCGACTGACGCTTACTTTCTGTGTAATAGTTTTTTAATATTTCTCTGTAATATTTTTTCGGCAGAATGCAGTTGCACATGTTCACTCAGTGACGCAGAACTCCCAACTAGCACGTTGAAGTTGAAACTGTGTGCATAGATAGAGGTGTACGGCATGACGTCAGCGAAACAGTTGCTGCCAACTCCACTCTTTTTTTTTTTCAAGCTACACACTTAGCCTTTTTTTTTTCCCCTTCCTTTTTTTGTGTCACACCTTGTATGACTGACTGGTCGGTTAATTTCGTTCACGCTCACAAATGTAACGTACGAAATAGCCAGCCAGAAACAGGCAATAGTGCCAGATTTGCTATAACAAATCCGGAGGTGGCTTCAACGGGTTCTGTTCATGCAGTGTGGTGCAATGTCCATTCACTCTAGTACCCACCCGCTAATTCAACTGCGTAATTCGAACTATTTTATGGTTCCTGTCGAGTTCGAATTCATGAGCTTTTTTTTACTGTATGTACATAATGTAGTAGCACCGCTGCCTGTGTGCTGAACAGTTGTTCTGGCAACAGTCTTCTGTCACAAAAAAAGGAAGAAGAGGCGGGCTTGTAGGCTGTGACAGTCTGTCAATCACACGTAACAGAGAAGGAGAAGAGACACAACAGCTTTTCAGGCTGTACAGAGCGTTTATTATTGCATTCTGTTGGAACGGCTCGGTTCTGTCTTGGCCTTTTTATTACATTGGGCATCCTACACAGGAAAACAGTCAACGATGCATAGTTGAAACACGTGGACAGCCAGAGAGGCGTGGCACGGGTGTCCACCAAAAACCTGCGGTTGTTTCTCTGCGTCATTTCATGCACTGAACATCAGGTTTTGGGGCTCAATGAAAAAAAGACAGAAGACAAACAAAACAAATGAAAAAAAAAATTCTGTCAAAAAACGCTAAAACAGCCCTTATCGCCCCTGCAAGGTTTTGCATTTCTACAAGTTTTTCGGCCTCCGCTAACCTTATTGCAAGGATGACATTGTTCTAGATGCCGCACTGTTTTTAACTTTCTGCTATGGACGAGGCACCTCCTATTCTCATGAACTGCAACCGGGTATTCTTAAGGACTCTAAATAAACTATAACTGCATTTTTCTGGGAACAGAGGAGACATTGAAGGAAAAGAAAAATCTTAGGACTTCTAGCATTGATATTTAATATACTTGCACCGGACGCAACAATTACTGAAATTGCTTACAAATATTGGGGGTCTCTTATAAATAAATATAATTGGGTCTGCAGTATTCCTGATTAGCAGGAAATGCTGATTACCAGCAGCAATGCAACATTCCAAATCGTTCGTCGAACCTCTCACTGCGATCTTGGGATAACACGGGCGACCAAACTTGCATAAGCGCTGCCAATCCCAAGTACACTTGCTCTGCCCATTTAAATCACTCCATGCCACTTGTTTACCCTTTTTCATGACATGAAAAAGAAGAAACCCAGCATGGCTTGTGGAGCAGCACCAAATAAAAAAACCCGGCAGTGAAAGTGTTAAAATCACTTTTTTTTTTCCCCGTCAGTAGAGTGGTTAGATTTTGATTTCCTGTTGCCGTTAGTTGGATCATCAAAAAGTAAACATAACTCCCATATGAAAAGAGCACGACCAGAAAACATTTTCGTTTTCTCAATCACCGGTACATCTCCCACCACTCGGGTCACCTATCTCTGGAAAAAGAGCCTTGATTCAGGATGTCAGCATCCTGGAGAACCGTTTTAGGAATGGCTTTAAAATGACAATTTCGCCACGTGAATTGCAATGGGCAAACCAGATTTCAAATTTTGAGCACATGAGCGTGGCGACGCCACGCTGTGTCCCAAAGGAAGGAATGGTCACAACCTTCGCGCGCACATTGAAGTGCAACACATATAAAAGGGGCCCTACAACACCTTTCAATATTGTCATAGCACAACCTTACTACTGAACTTCGTTGCCTCGTGAATCCTGTGCAGCAAAACCTTTTCGAATCTGTCAAGCAGACTTGCTCCACGAAATAAATTCCTTTACAGCGAAGCCATTTGTGGCCAGACACTGACCAAAAGAGTGCACATCGACAGGTTGTGCTGCTTCGATAAATGGAACAGCGAAAATGTTTGATGGCACAGTAAAAATGTTGCATCGGCGAAACTGAATACCGAGGGAAGACCATTGAGGAGCGAGGTAAGAAAGAATGTCGGGTTATTTTGCATCGAAGCACGCAGCTGGCCAGTCGTGTTTGACGTAGCTCCACTCTCACAGCAAATCATGCACGTGTCTGCAGAAATCGTTCACGCTAAGACATTGTCATGTTCACGCAGTGGCTGTAGTACACCCGAAGAACGATAATCTTACGAGGAGAATTGGCTATAGTAGTGAGAATAAACGCACCTGAGAAACCAAGCACAAACGACAAGATGACACTGCCACTCGTTTTGCTGAAGCGACATTTCAGAGTTTGTTTCGTTCTCAAGCCAAACTTGCCCAGTGAAATGTTTCGCTGAGCATTTTCTCTCTCTTCCTGTCACAAGTATGCTGGAAGCATACTTGTGACATGCTTCGGTGGCATACTTATGGCAGGAAGAAAGCAAGGGAACACCATGCTGACCAATGCCACCACACATCATGGCCTCAAGCATTTTTCCTTCCTTTTTTTTTTCCTTTGATCGTACAAACCATGGGAACCCATGGTGGCCCACAAAACCTGACAAGGAGCATCCAGTAGCACGCAGTCTCATGAAATTGTCCCAATACCGGTCCTGTGTAGTCTGAGACATCTTTTGCTGAGTAGACAGCAAGCGATTCTTTGGCAGTCTCCAACGCAAAATTGTAACATTCTTTGCTGCACACAGCGCACTAATATTATGGGTCGCACGTTCACATAAGCCTTGACTACAGGTGCATCATTTCCTGGGTGTGCTCAAAAAGGGTTGTAGGGCCCCTTTGGAGATTAAAAAGAACAATTATAAAAGGTAAATATCCATTATAAATTGCTTCTGCACTTGAAAAGGAAAGAGCAATATAAAACTGGTTATCTTGAGATGGTATGCTTGCCTCTGGTCCAAAAAAAAAGCGCTCAACACTTCACACACAGCTGCCCGTGTTCAGAAGCCAAATGTAAAGTGACAATCTGTAGTCCGGGGGTCATATTCCGAGACGACCACTTTTGGCGATACGGTCAGAGCATCACCTTCAGTGCATGTTGATTTGCCGGCTGAAAGAAGGCGAGTAAGCTTCATCATTGGACACTTGAGATCCTGTGTTGCGCAAGGCAATGCTGTCACCGAGGGTGATAGTGTCAGAATACAGCCCCAGAGTAATTAGTCACTTTGACAACAACGCAAGACTTCTTTTGAACACATACCACTCAAAATGCGTTGCGAGTACTGCAAGCTCTTTCAGAGAACAAGAAGGTCTCCTGTGGTGCGCTCGCCCACAAATGTGTTCTGTTGCACGGCTGCAGGGTTTACGGAATTCTTCGAGCATGAAACACGGTCTTGCAGCGATAGCCACAATGTCCGTTATTTGAAGATTTGACGATATTCGTGCATCATCTTATTGCGTTCATGTGGATGGTAATGGTAGAAGTGCGAATGTCATGAATAAATATTGGTTTCCATCTTCGGCCACGCAGAATGCAGACCTACAGTGTGATAAAAAAAACAAGCTTTAACAAGGGCCATTACAACATGCTAGGAGAACATCCCAATCACTCTAGCGACATTTGTATATCGAGGGACTAGAAGAGATGAAACACTTCTAAAAGATGATGTGCAAAAAGCCAGGACAGGTATTTTAATGTACCCCTATAGTAGGAGAAAAAGAGCTCAAAAAGTTGTTAAAAGGATCTTCTTAAATGTTGTGAAACGTTGATAGACTTGTACAGATCTGTATTGTTTTCTGGCGTTGGGATGTTGCAAACGAGTCACTTGGCACTGCACGCTGGTACACAGTGGAAATTGTTACTTTTCGCAGTACTAGAACAGGCCGTTAACTTCCCTGCAGTTTCCTTGTATGCGACTGTTACTGGCCATCTTATCGCAGTATGTATTACACTTCGCAACTTCAAAATCATCGTGGAGCTGGTTAAGCTGACATAGCGAAAGAATGCAAGCAATAGCGTAGAATGCCTGCGTCCTAGCTGCACTACATTCTACTTGGTACGTATGCTTACACGAGGTTATTAAAAATAGCTACAAATTTTGTTACGGATCACTCGAGACTACGGGTTACATGCGGCAGTGAGCAAAAAGGCGGTGTGCGAGTCGCAAGCACAGCTAGCTGCAACGTCTGCGGCCCTCGTGAGACTAACGTTTTGCGACCGGGTTCGAAGACGTCCGGCGCTCATTTGAGCACTGTTCTCAGCAACACAAAATATGTGCAAGGTAGTGCACGCTTGCAAACGGTCTGGACATGGCAACAAATGTGGCATTTCTACAGAGTACTTTGACTGTGTGGGTGCTACAAGCTCTCTTATTGAATCTACTTTGTTGGTAGGGAATTTCCTTGACTTCAGAGAAGTATTACTGTAAATAATACAATGGAGTATACATAGAGTAGTCGACATTAAAAGGGCTAAGAAGGGCACCATTTCATCAGGGCACAGCGAGACTTCCTTGCCAACATGCACACGACATAGCAGTTACAAGGGTTTTCACTCGTCCTGCTCTACTTGCGTGTTGGATAAAAACAGGCTTCGTTGAAAAACTCTGCAACAATGCTACAATGCTACTGTTGCCTTATCGCTTCCTTATGAAATGGTATAGCACACGAAGTCCTTTGTACCCGGGTAAATGCGACAAAATATCACTCGACATTCACAAGGAGAAAGAGAGTTCTCATCTTTGCCAGGCGAAGTTGCAACACTGCAGTGATGTCGGGCTGCACAAGATATCTTTTGCAACAATTGTCACATTATGTATAGCTGCTCACAGTTCATCACATGTGGCAAATCTCTGCACTTTCTTTCTTTCTTTCTTCTTCTTTTTTTTTTAAATTGCATCCGTGAAGTTAACGTTGCACAAAGATGTCTTAAAATGGGTAGGGGGGGGATACAGCTGCAACTGTGTTTGCTTTCAGACAAAAATTGCAACGTTCAACTGTAACAGTTCCCTGGAACACCTTACGTCATTGTGAAAGAGATAAGAAGCGCTACGTACAGTGGATGACAAATCTTAACACTTTAGGACATTTTTACAACTCTGGACAAGTACATTTAGAACCAGTACGGCTAGAATGGGGTGCACTACCTTCGTGTGCCCTAGAAACAAACTGTAAGTGGGGCACACACTCTTGCAGTGGGAGTGTTGGCTGCACTGCATTGATTTAATGGATTATTGTGTAAAGTAGGGTGAATAAAAAGATAGTGTAATCAATCTTGTGCATCATTATTGCATCATCGCATCAACCACCTTGCAAGTAGGTGTTCACTGTCTAAAAATTTAAATGCTTAGTAAACCCACACCTCCAAAACCTTTTTCTCTCCTCACTTTTTACTCAGTCTATCGTTAGCTGCCCCGATACCATGAAAAACAACACTTAACACATACAAACACACTCGGGTTAAAAAAAAAAGAAGTAAAGGGAACAAGTATAGAGCTAGGCCTGGATGCAAACTCATTTTGCAACGTGCTGCACCTCTAGCCAAAGAACCATCTGGGGAGTGAAAAAGGCGCTACAACTGTCAGGCAGTGGTCCAGTGGAGTTAAAAGCACCTTGGGAGTTCTGCGAGCACACCAATTCTGCCAGCTCTGAAGGAGAGAGAAGTGGGCACTTGAGTTCCTCCTCAGCGGTGCACCTGCCGTGAACAGTGTCCACTTTGCCAGGGACGCAACAACAAAGCGGGGCAGTCTGGTTTAGCAGGAGAATGTTGGTCACTTGGTCACACACAGAGAACATGGGCAGGCATGATATAGTCACTCGTTGACCTCGCACACCACGAGCACCACCGCGACCACCACCGTAGCTACGAGGCGGATTCTGGCGGATTAGCCGCCCCGTAAAAGATGAGCTCGGGGATCTGCCCACCCTGAACTCCCGTGCCGTTGGTCGAGTCCGAAGAGCTTTGGAACTGAAACGTGACATTGCCCACCGACACCTCGCTCATGCCCTCCTGGCCGAAGTAGCTGAGCTCCGAGCCCTCCAGGACGGCCGAGGCGGTGTAGTAGGTGTCGGCCTCGATCTGGACGGGGTGGTCAAAGTAGACCCGAAAGGTGCTGCTCGACCCGTCCGAGTGGAAGCGGGTGTCGCACTGCGCCAGCGCCTTGCCGCCCCGCTTGAGCTCGATGCGAGAGCGGTACTCGCACGCACCGCTGCTCGAGCCGTACAGGCCAAATCCGGCCAGGAAGATGCGCTGGTCTGCACAGAACTGGACGCTGTCGCACCGGCCTCTATAGCGCCACTGGTTGCTGCGATAGGCGCACGACTGGAACCGCCGGCAGACGCGTGTCGGCAAGCCAAGGCGCGCCTGGATCGGGAACGGTACTACTGGCTTTCGGCTCGCTGCAAAGTGCAGGAACATGTCGGCAGTCTCGCGAAGAGTCAGGACACCAGACTGAGCTGCGCCGTCAGCAAACTCTTGAAGGGACATGGAAGGGAACCGGACGAGGTACAACGCTTCACCGAGGCATTCGCGCCTGTTCTCTGGGGTTGGTTCTATGCCACGCCGAGCGCACTCTGCACTGGCCCAAGCAAGGGCTGCGTCAAAGATGACTGCCTCGCGGGTGTTCAGTGACTCACGCGACAGCACGGCTTCTAGCGTGGGTCGGTCGACATCTGGAAAGCCATCGGAGGAAAGGGCAAGTGCCGCCTGAGCATCGATGATCTCCCAACAGCGCTGGGCCAGCACGGGTTCCTCGAAGAGGCGGCTTTGGCTCAGAAGGACACAGGCGTTTCGAGCGGTGAGGCTGGTCTCTAAGTAGGCAACACAGGCCCGAGCCAGATGGGGGACCAGGTATTTCTTGGCCGCATACAACGTGGCAAGCACGGTGTCTGCCTCAAGTGTGATGTCATCACAGTAGAGGTACCTGCACAATACCATCACGAGGTATATAAATCGAGTGACAAACTTGCAAATTTCTCAGAGTAGATGCTGAGTTCTAAGCCTGCCCTCGCTTCAAGTGCGAGCATTGATTGATTTCTGGTGTTTTACATCGCAAAACCAGGACATGATTATGAGAGACACTGTATTGGAGGGCTCTGGAAACTTCGACCACCTGGGGTTCTTTAACCCTTTCACTGCAAGTTTTGCTTTGGCATCCCTGCAGGGTTTCTTCTTTTTAGTGTTTTGCAGACATTCCGTACTTGCAACACCATAAGAAGCTGTTTAGGGCATATAAGCATGTCCTCTGAGGATTACCTCCTGAAAAAAATGCTTAGCTCATTAAAAATAATTACTCAACAAGATAATTAGCCACTAATATGGATTCCATATACTTTAGAAAGCATTTATGTGTCGTTTTCTAACCTCTGAATTTTCTTCATCCGTGAAAGAGCGCATGCACGTAGCCATGGCTGCGCTGCTGAGACGCTGGCGAAGTGAGACGAATGAATGCAGATGTAAAATAATGCACTTTGTCCATTGTCTGAGACATTACTGCAAGTTATCTTTGTTTATATGTCTGCCCCATAGATGGCGGGACACACCTGCATTATTTTTCTTTACAAGTGTTGTCGCGAGAGTAGCAGGGCTTGTGCAACTCTGCTTGCCAAAGTTATCTCAGGATGGGCAGTGACGGGGTTAGTGCACAGACATTGCAGAGTACATGGGCCTCAACATTTATTCGCCTCCATCAATGCAGCCGCGGAGGCTGGGGTTCGATCCCAAGGCTTTTGGATCAGCAGCCGAGTGCCATTTCCATTTGACCACTATGGTTGGGCAAGACTGAGCATGTTTACAGCTTTTCTTCAGAGAGCACAAAGTTCATATTCTGATAAGCACTCGTGCAGGAAGCAGGAATGCCGGTTTGGCTGACTGGTTTTCTCGTTGACATTTGGATGACAGACTTCTTACATAAGTGGCCACCATTAACGAGAGGTCCTAAGGATACAATCACAGATAAATCTTTGGCGAGCACAGAAATCTCGATGCATTAGTGCACAGTGCTCATGACATCTCTCCTTTGAAACATGGCTACCATGGTCGCTCAGCTGCTGCAGTGGCTTTTGTCACTTTAGCGCGACCTGAAGGTCCAGAGCAGCAAGCCATCCTTTGAATAAGACTGACCTGAGAAGAACAAGGAAGGCAGCCGGCTCCACGTCCGGTATTTCAATGTCCTGCCCAGGTGGTGCAGCCAGTCCGCCATAGAACATGGCGTGAAACACCGAGCTTCCCGTGGCGAGGACATACCGGTGTGCCGGCACCACCTGCTGCTGAGGCCCCTTGGGCCCAACCACAAACCGCACGTCGCTCATGAGTTCGTTGCGGAACATGGCCGCATTGCGCTCCCGCACACTCGCTCGCGACGCCTGCCAGTTGGGGTCCCGGGTCTGGCCGGGTCCGAGCCGGAGTGGCACACTCAGTGAGTCTCCGATACCTCCTCCGCATGCAGACGACGATGATGCCGACCCGTTGCTGGAGCCTCCTGGAGACCGCAGTGGTCCCGGTGGCGGGCTGGGGCACTGCAGGTAGGCGGGCGGTGGGGAGACCGAGTACGGAGGTGGAGAGACCGACTGCTGAGGAGGCTGCTGCGGCGGCAGCGTGGGGCTGGTGGGCGACTGTGCGCCGCCCCCACTACCCAGCTGCTGGCCTGCTGATAAATGAAAGAGAGGCGAGGGACGCCCAAACCAGTCGGTTAGTTCACGGGGTTTTATTCACCAAAACCAACTATAATTACGAGGCATGCCCTGTAGCGGAAGGCTCCAGAGCATTTTTGACTACCTGAGGTTCTTTAATCTGGACCTAAACTTAAGTAAACGTTTGTTTTCTGCATTTCGCTCTGATCAAGATGCGGTCGCTGTGGCTGGGATTTAAGAAAGTAAGCCTAACAGCTAGCTACGACAGCGGGTGATGGTCATGAGCCAAGAATAGAGTGCAGAACGTCGTGAGTACCCGTAGTTCAGCGAAACGGCCCCCTGCCAAACAGACATATACAGTGGAACCTCAAGATAAATGTAGATATTACAAATTAAATGCCCATCAAAACACTTCCATAAATATAGCTAATTATCATGTATAATGATGCTGTTTACATAATATACTGAATTTGTTACAATGTTTTATTGTCATCTTATAATTTCACAGGCCTTAGCCACAGATGTACAGTGCTGACGGAATGAAATAGGACATGTAAACATTGAATTAAGCCAACTAAAATGTGCAATTCCTCGTTTCAATCGCATCATGTAGCTGTGAATATGGCCACTACAGGTGGTGTATTTTCTCGTGCAAGTATATGAACTGATATTACACCGATAGTACACGAATTGAAGATTGTAGAAACAAAAGTATGCACGTTACTTAGCCCTCACTTTTCCTATTTCTATCGGTGAGTACTGTACAAGACAGGTGACACACATGGAAGCACTAGGTGTGTACCTCAAGTTTGAGTCTGTCCGAGAAAGTTAAGCAATCAAGAAATGGGAGGGGGGGGGGGGGGAGGTATTACTTGAAACAGAAATATTAAAATTTTAAAGCAATGCCTTTTCTTCACCATTCTTAATAATGTAGATGTATTGCAAATAAGATCAGCACCATGGTTCAAGCACTGCAAAATCATACACACTAAATACATTCGAAACAGGTTTTGCATACTTTCGCACAGCTAAAATGTGTTCTAAGAATGTGTTCACCTATCACTTTTGTATACTGAACACCCTATAAAAATCATCAGTGCTACATGGTTTACATGTTTTACCTCTCCAGTTAGTCGCCATTGCGTCCATGCATACGTCATGCCCATCAAACAACTACAACAAGCGGCAGCTAGCTTCTACCCACTGCTTTTTTGCCTGATATGGGGGTCACCTGTTTGGGTAGGACACTGCTGGTTCTGGGGCATCTACTCGATTGTCAGTTTGTAAGCCCTCTAAATAGTTCCACTGACCTCAGTGGTAATGATGATTACAATGTTCACCCGCAGCTGTCAGCGCGAGTTGCACTAAATGTCGGTAGTACATACAATAATGACGTACGACCATAAAGTGCGATGGCATCACCAGCGATAATCTCGTGTATCACAAACCCACCTCGACCCCCTTGCAAGTGGCACATGTACGTGCGCATCGTGCGAACCATAGTTCTCCAAGTTGGTCTCTATCCACAATCTTCCTACAAGTTCCCAGGGCACACGTGTTGAACAATGCGAAGGTTCATCATTCCTTCTCAATGGCTCACGTCCAGTAAGAGGATGGGAGATGCGGTTTTACAAATGTTGGAACAGGCAGGGATGCAACTTGGAATATCGTAGAGTGATTGTGAAAGAGGAAACACCTCGCTGTATTGTCGCTTTTCACATCGAGAACGCGCGTCGGGTTCCTTTTTTTTTTTTCTTTTCAACGTGAGGAAGACGAAGAATAAGAAACAGGGCCGTCACGCAGACGAAAGCAACAACTGGTGCGTGAAGAAAACTTTCTTGCAGGGTCGTCCCGTGCACCTAGGAGGGTCACACACACACGCTTCTTCGTGCCGCCTCTGTTCTGCCGTGTCGACGTTTGGGTGTCGTCACGAGCGGCACACTCCCGATAAACGCGAGCACGGAGATTTTTCGCAGCACATTTGCACGCTTTCCGCAGACTTATCGACACCGATCGCACGTACGCAGCACGTCGCAACAGCACTCTACGCACGTGTGTCACCTCTGCGATGCTATCGCGACCTCTCGCCGGCCCGTAGGTGTGTGGGTACCCACAGATAGCTGCGTAGACCACCGACGCCTCTTCTCACGCACTTCGACGAATGTATGTTGTACGTACACGCGTCTACTGTGCGTCGTAGGTTGCCGCCTTTAGACATCTACAGTAGTAAGGGCCAGCGTTCGATGATGAGTCGACACACGTATACAACAGCAGGCACACAACACGCACCGTTGCGTAGTGTTTACTCAAGCAAACCCGGCCGAGACGTCCGGTGGCCGGTGTGATCAAGGTCGCGAACCGAATAGATGAGTCGGCAGGGTCGCGTCGCGTGTGCGCGGGCGGGTGGGCGCGTCGCGTGAGCTCATTGTGAAAGGGAACCTTGAGCGAACGATGGTATTGCGGTGTCCGCACGACATAGCAGACGGACAGTTGTGCGTGTCACCGCGGTTGGTAACCGCGTATGAAGGCCCAATTAGTACAGCGGAAGTGAGTGCGTAGCACATAGCTAGGTAACCCGTTTGACGATCTACGCGATGCCCGATGTCCAGTAGAACTGTACGAAACGAGCGACTACTGTGTACTGTAACCTATAGTACGTTTAGCTGTACTACATTGCGCTCTCAAATGGCCCCGGAAAGCGCGACGTATTCGTGTTAACTTTAGCCACACGGCTTCAAACATCTTCCTTGTGTGTATGCGTTAAGTTTCTTTGCTTTACGATATTTATGCGATGCGTCGCAGTGCGGCCGATGCAAAGAGTTCCGTAATACGACGCCCGCAACTAGACCACGCAATACAGCTGGCTCCCGAAAAAAAAAAAAAATTCTTCGAGTGTGTACTGCGGGTGAAACGCGCTGATGCGTTTGCTTCGAACTCTCTCGCGAAAGTGCTAGGAACGCGTCTCACGCGCAACTGACACCTTTCGGTAACAGCTTCTTTCCTGAACGCGCAGCCGCCGCCATTTGGACGCGGGTTTCGGAATAGTGCAGAGCAACATAGCCGTCTCAAAAAGGACTGGATCGCGACACGTACTACTACGTCCAAGATCACGAGAGCGTAAAACTGACCTAACGTATTTCAAAAGGCGTTGTCGTCTACGAGCGTATACATAGCGGTCCATCTCTCGATGTTCTTAGAGTCGCGGAGTCTCCGACAGTTATGGGACAGAAAATATGACGTAGAGAGCAACGTCGCGGAGGTGTAAATGCAGTTACGCGATACGAGTGTTAACACTCACCGTGGAAGGTCCACTGTTTTGCCGTCGTGACGCTGTTGTTGGACTCCTCGCGTCGTCGCGTCGCCCTAGCCGACATTTCTCGGCGAGAGGACGCGGTTCCTTGCTTCGCGTCGTACGGGCCACCAGCGTTTTCGCTTCAGCGCTAACGTAGTAGATCCATGGGAACGTCCCGATGCCCGGAGACTTCTTCGGACTACGAGAGAAGGGGAGCGGCGGTGTTGTCGAGCTGGTTTTGCTTTCCCGTTTTTGTTCTTTCCTCTGCACACAGCATCACACAGCAGTAGTGGCGGCTGCTGGCCCTACTTCTCTCCCAGCCTGCGTTGTTGCGGCTCTTGTCGATGTGTTTTTGTTTTGGTTTTATTGTTTTTATGGCTTGCTCGGCCCGAAAACCAGAACCAAACCCCCACAATGCAGCGCGGCCATATCCTCCTCTCCTTGCGCCCGTACCTTCCTCGCCCGCTAACCTCCCTTTGAGAGTTGTGTGTTTTGTGGTTTTGGTTGTAAAGGTTCGGCATACCGAACTAAATTTTATTTTGGCAGCACTAATTGCATTGCACGTGAGTGATGGAACAGCGGCTTCGGTATTTCTGCCGTGGAAACTAACCGAGCTGGATGAATAAGGACACCCGCATAGAGATAATATACTATGGACACCCGGTCTTGGAGTCGTGACGTATTTCCCATAGTTTCCCACAATTACTCTGTGGTATTTTCAGAAGCTCTGAGGAAACCGTCGTTCCCATCGCATCAAATGCGGTGAAGTTCAAATGTGGTTGTTTTCAAATAAAACTTGGATGTTTAGTTCACGGTGCTCTATTTTCTCTGGCTGAACGTGACTTCAGCGCGATCGTTCATATTATGCGCTGATCGCGGAGGCCGCGACTCCACTTCGAGGTGACGCTGCTTACCACGCGCTTCGTCACACGACTTGCGGGCATCAGAGCCAGACATCTATTTAGTCGCATAAACAGTCTTGACGACGCCATTTTGTTGGAGCGTGTGTTGTTTGGTGCGCTTAACATAGCGAATCGTGAAATAACGGTGTGAAAGGCGAGGAAAACTCGCGGAATCATGCCTCCCACCGTGGAGGACGCCGTCGTGCTTCCTCCGATGGAGGAGCAGGCGCCCAAAGAGGACGCGGCGCCATCGACGACGTCGGAGACCGCAGCCGCCGATTCCGCGGCGCCACCGAAAGAACCAGCCGCGCCGGCCGCTCCTGAACCACCAACAACACCGGCGCCGCCTCCACCGCCGGTGCCTGCCCCTGCTAAACCACCGACGATCGGTATCATCTACCCGCCGCCCGAGCTTCGTAACATCGTCGACAAAACCGCCGCTTTCGTCGCGCGCAACGGGCCCGAGTTCGAGGCCCGCATCCGTCAGAACGAGATCAACAACTCCAAGTTCAACTTCTTGAACCCCGGCGACCCGTACAATGCCTACTACCAGCACAAGGTTAAGGAAGCCAAGGAGGGCAAGATCCAGCCCGAGTTGGCGCTCGCTCCGACCCCGGCGAAACCCGGTCAGCAGCAGCAGCAACAGCAATCTGGAGGGCTGGCGCCCACCTCGAAGCAGGACCACATCTCGAAGATCGTCGAACAGCCCATCGTGCCCAAGGAGCCGCCTCCAGAGTTCGAGTTCGTCGCCGACCCGCCGTCGATCTCGGCGCTCGACCTGGACATCGTCAAGCTGACGGCCCAGTTCGTGGCGCGAAACGGGCGCCAGTTCCTGACCAACCTGATGAACCGCGAGCAGCGGAACTACCAGTTCGACTTCCTGCGTCCGCAGCACAGCCTCTTCAACTACTTCATGAAGCTGCTGGAGCAGTACACCAAGATCCTGGTGCCGGGCAAGGACCTGATGCCGCGGCTCAAGCGCGAGTCCGAGGACCCCAAGGTTATCCTGGACCAGGTGCGCTACCGCGTCGAGTGGACCAAGCTGCAGGAGGCGCAGAAGCGTCGTGAAGAGGAGGAGGCCGAGCGGGAGCGTGTCCAGTATGCGCAGATCGACTGGCACGACTTCGTCGTGGTCGAGACGGTCGACTACCAGCCCAACGAGCAGGGTCTGTTCCCGCCGCCCACCACGCCGGATGAAGTGGGCTCCCGGGTGCTGGCGCAACAGAGGATGGAGGAAGAGGGCGAAGAGGTCGAGATGGAGGTGGAGTCTGACGAAGAGGGTGGTGGAGCGAGCGACAAGGACGAGGACACCCCGGCGCCATCGACGACGACGTCAACAACGACTTCAACAACGACCACGACGTCGACCTCGAACTTGCCACCCCGGGCCCCGAGCCCACCGCCGCAGCCTCCCAAGGAGGCACCTCCCCAGCTGCCACCATTGCCCCCGAACCCAGAGCAAGTGGTTGTGCGCAAGGACTACAATCCGAAGGGTGGCAAGCCGGCCAAGCCCTCGTCGGAGCAGTACCTCATATCTCCCATCACGGGTGAAAAGATCCCAGCAGACAAGATGCAGGAGCACATGCGCATCGGACTCCTGGATCCGCGCTGGGTGGAGCAGCGCGACCGTGCCATCCAGGAGAAGATGCAGCAGGACGAAGTGTTTGCTCCCGGCTCGGCCATCGAGAGCAGCCTGAAGCAGTTCGCCGAGCGCCGTACAGATATCTTCGGTTTTGGTGACGAGGAAACAGCCATCGGCAAAAAGATTGGCGAGGAGGACAGGCGTCCCCAAGAGAAGGTGAGGAAACTCTTTCAGTTTCATGAGTGGGAGTTGTTTAGTGAGTTGATAAGACATTTGAGCTATAAAGCTAACAAAGAAAAAAGGACGTACACTTGCATCCTTGCTGCCAGTGTATGTTTTCTCACAATTATGAGCTTATTCTTAGCATATGCACACTAAAGAGGTCTCCTTTTACATAATTTTGACTCGTATTAATGGCTTATGCTTGTAAAGGTCTTGCACATTGTCAGTACTGTGGTTCATACCATAGGCCTCACGCCCCCAAGCCATCTGTCTCTTGGTATCTTCTTTATCAGCTGTTGCTGTTATGTCAAAAGTGCAACTTTTTGCTTAAAAGTGCTTGTCCTATGTAGATGTGTTCAAGTTGTATTTTGTTTTATTTTGATGCTTTGTACAGGTGGTCTCTTTTCTTAGCTTACTGCTTTCCACTATGCTTGCATGACCAAGTTTCAATTCACTCTTCCACAGGTAACTTGGGATGGCCACACAGCCAGTATGGAGGCGGCCACGCGTGCCGCCCGTGCCAACATCACAATCGAAGAGCAGATTCAGCAGATCCACAAGATAAAGGGCCTCCTTCCCGATGAGGAGAAGGAACGAATCGGCCCAGCCAAGCCGCAGCATGGCTCCCAGCAGCAGCAGCAGCAACAACTGCTTCCACCGCTTCCACCATCCAACCTCCCACCCTTGCCTCCGCCGCCCGTTTCGGCTGCCCCGCCAGTGAGCGCGCCAAAGCCCCCACCACCGAAGCCACCTCCACCGCCACAGGCACCACCACCGCCGAAGTCGACGGCACCACCAACACTGCTCCCGCCAGCAGCGCTGCGGACCCAAATGGCACCCGTCATAGCGCACCCACCCGTGCCGACACCGCCACGTCCGATGATGACTGCTCCGCAGGGCCTGCTGATGTCTGCGCACCTGCGACCGCCTCCGGGCATGCTAGGCATGCCACAGGGGGCTCATCCACCAATGGCATTTGCACCGATGCCCCCGGCTATGGCGCCACTGCCACCAGAGATGCCTCCGAGCCTGCCGGCAGACGACGAGCCTCCAAGCAAGAAGAGCAAGACGGAGGAGAACTTGATTCCTGAGGCAGAGTTCCTGGCAAAGAACAAGGGCCCGTCACGGTGCGTGTTCAAGTTCCAGGCGCGCAGGAGAAGGTGGAATGGAAGCTGAATGGCCAGGTCCTGACCATGACTCTGCCACTGACGGACACTGTGTCGGTGCTGAAAGCAAAGCTTCACGAGGAGCTTGGCATGCCGCCTGGAAAGCAGAAGCTCCAGTACGAGGGCATGTTCGTCAAGGACTCGAACACGTTGGCCTACTACAATCTTGGCCCAAATTCGACGATTGTGCTTCAAGTCAAGGAGCGTGGTGGCAGGAAGAAGTAGAGGGGGTACAGCAGGAAGAAACATTTCTTGTTTTGCCTTTGCTGTTCCAAGGCATGATGGAACACTTGTCACGAATTCCGACAGCTGGCCTACTTTCATCTTGGCCATGGGCTTGGGGGGATGAGGGAGATCCCATTTTATACCCTGCATTTGGCTTTTTATGTTACTCCATTTGTGAGGTCACCATTCAGTGGTTTTGTCAACAGAAGGCAGATGTTGGAATGCAGATGACTGCACTTGTACCTAGATATATGGTATGATGAAATAAAGGAAAATTATCTCTCTGAAAATAAGCATGCTTTTCTGCTTTTTTGGACATGCTACGTGTGTACTGCATCCTTTTTGCAGGGTTAATGTAATTCATCTGTATGTAGTGTTGATTCAGTGTTCCTGTATGATGCACTAGACAAATAAAATGCTATTTCTTACAAAAGCGTATTGTGAACAACTGCGTTATCATTTTCCTTTCATTATCTTTATTTCTTGCCAATAAATTTCCTGGCAGTTGTGAACAGCAAGGACTGGTGCCAGCAGTCTCGCGCCTTTACCTTGACACATCAGAGCCTCAAGCTTGACAGCTCAAGTGACTATGTACTGCTGAAATTTCACGTGTTACCAAAGCAAAGTTACTGATTACTGTCATTTCCTTTGACTTAATTTGTTTCAGTTGCCAATTACTCTCCGAAGAAAATTATTTAAAATTGCTGAGTGGTAATCCCATGGTAAAGCAGCAGGTGAAGATGGCGTAACAGCCTACTTGATCAAACTGAAGAGACGTATTTGAAAAACTTGCATCGCTCTTCACAAAATGTATCAAGACATCTGGTGTACCGCTCAGCTGGAAAAACGCTAATATTATCTTAATACACAAGAAAGGTGACATAAAGGAGTTAAAGAATTGCAGACCAAATAGCCTACCAATTAGTAATATACAAACTATTTACGAAAGTAATTCCTGCTAGTGTAAGAGAAACGCTAGACTTCAACCAACCAGGAGAACAAGTTGGTTTGAGCAAAGGTTACTCAACAATGGACCACAGCCATGCTATCAACCTAATAATTGAAAAGTTCACTGAATGTAACAAACCTCTCTGTATAACCTTTATAAACTACAGGAAAGCATCCAATTCCATAGAAATACAAGCGGTTCTAGAAGCTTTGCATCGACAAGATGTACCTTACTTACACGTGCAAACCATAAGTAACAAAGATTACAAAGTAACAGTCTACAAAGATTGCACAGCCACACTACTCGTACATTAAAAGAGGAGAAATATTTCGATCAAGAGAGGAGTCTGACAACGAGATAGTCTCCGCGATGCTATTGACTGCATGCCTAGAAGTGTTCAAACGTCTAGACTGGGAACAAAAGGGCATTAGAGTAGACCAAGAATATCTCGGCACTTTAATGTTTGCAGATGACATTGTGCCCTATAGCAATGACGCTGACCAACTACAAAACATGATTGAGGACCTAAATCGGGAAAGTCTTGAGGTAGGACTAAAAATGAATAGGCAAAAGACTATGCTCAACAGTCTAGCTAACGAACAGGAATTTGAAATGAACAATGAACCCTTAGAATGTGTGAACGAATATGTATATCTGGGGCAGTTACTAACAGGGACGCCTACCCATTAAAAAGGAGTTCTCCGTAGGGCGCATTCGGGAGTGTGACTTGAAACTTGATACTTTCACTAAGCGAAAAGCATTTAATCACTGCGTTCTCCTGGTACTAACATGGAGGTTAACTAACAATCTAGAGATGAAATTAAGGAGCACGCAGCGTGCAATGGAAAGAAAAATTATATGTGTAATGCCAGAGAGAAAAAATGAGCGGAGTGGATCAGAGAACAGACTGGTAGTAGCTGGGTAGGACCTGGGCAGGGCATATCATGTGGAGCACAGATAACAGATGGACAGTAAGAGCGACAGAATGGAAAACCAAGAGAAGAAAAACACAACAGAGGCAGGCAAAAGGTTAAATGGAGCGCTGAAATTAAAAAGTTCACGGTCATAAAGTGGAACCAATTCGCTCAGGATAGGGCAAACTGGAAACCGTTGTGAGAGGCCTCGTCCTGCAGTGAACTTAAGCTGATGATGATGAGGAATAAATTTTAAGTAATTACATTGCTTAAGCTTTATTAATGTTGCTATAAAAACAAAACTAGTTGGCCTGGCTGTTCCACTGCATACTCGGTGACGCTTCACATCTTATCTTCAGTGACAATTACTTTGAAAATTTCGATCAGTTTATGTTTCTCAAAAATTGGCAGTGGCATTTAATGAGACAAGGTCATGCTGTAGGGAAGGGTCTTGTACTGCAGCATGAGCTGCAATGTCAATTTCTGAATCCCTGTATGCATCAATTATGTAGTGCAATCCACATTGTGATCATATCAACAAACCAGGAAAAGTCTATCCACTTGTAACCGGTTGTCATTATATATGGCAAAGGTAAAGGTGAGGTATCCTAACAGTCTGATCATTAAAACAATATAGTGTTATGAGCAGAGAAGAAAATGAGATCATTCCTTACGTTGATGGAAACGAGCATGCTTGTACTCTGCAAAAAAAGGAATAATATTTTTAACTTGGCTCTGAAAGTTGTGAAAAAGTGATGTGGCACCATCCTTGGTGAAGAATGTCAATCCCCAGGTGTAATGAAAAACCAAGAAATACCAATGCTGGTTCAATTATCCTGCTTAAAAGGGAAAAAAATTATTACTAGTGTATTTGACACACACTTGGTAGAGTTCTTTCATAACGGAGAGTAACCTTCATTTTTAAATTAGTATTACAAAAACCCAGTGAAGACCCAGTAACCAGTGTTGCCGGCATCCCTACACATACAGAAAGTGCATATGTTTACAGGGCGCTAAATCAACGTACATAAGGGACGGACACACAGACACACATAAGCGCTTTGTGTGTGTCTGTGTGTCCCTCCCTTATGTACGTTGCTTTAGTGCCCTGTAAACATATGCACTATTATGAACCAACTAGCCCAAGAAGAAGTTTTATTAAGCTATATAACATACAGAAAGGGTGACCATGATGATAGACAGGGGCCCAGGCCCCGGCCAGAATTTTTGTTGGGAGGTTAGTGTTAATGACATCGTGTAGTGCTAATAACATAAAATTTAAGCCAATTAATAATCTTGCATTTAAAAAGTCACTTACTGCGCATAACACGGTTTCTACCAAAAATAAATAATCAAAGTATGTGTGTTTCTCAAAATGTCAAGGCCTTCAGCAAGTGCCCCCCCCCTTCTCTGAAAAAGATTCCTGGCTACAGGCCTGGCCAGAAGGTTAATGCAACACCACTTTCTGTCAAAACAAGTGGAATAAGTCATGTTAGTTAAAGAAAAGGGTGTAATGCAATGCAAATATAGTTTAGAAGAACTTGTTTGGCGAGTTGGTACATCTTAGCAACAGGAAAATGCTGCGCAAACTAAGAACCACATAGACATGTGTGTGTATATGTCTATATGGTTATCCGTTTGCAGTTTTTTTTTTGCTTGTTGTTATGTTGCAATGCAAATGCTTTGTTCTTAGTCAAGTGAGCGGCACAACTTTCACGCAGATCCCTGCTTGTACATAACGCGGTTTGCCTACCACTTGGAGTTTGGAGACAAGACTCACGAAGTGTCGATGACGGCGCTGCGCATGGTGCAGCGCATGAAGCGGGACTGGATGCACACGGGTCGTAGGCCATCAGGACTGTGTGGTGCTGCGCTCCTCGTCGCCTCCAGATTGCATGACTTCAACCGCTCCATCCGTGACCTGGTTCGCATCGTCAAGGTGTGCGAAACCACCATTCGTAAGAGGTGAGTGACCTACTCTCTGCCCTCCTAACACAAATTTTTGGATGGAAACGTGAACATCACGACAATTTGCATGCTAGGTCATGGCATTAGTACTCAGTCAGTGGTAATATTTTAGTCCAAAACAACATGCTTTCACATCGCAGTTAGTCTACAATTTATATTAGCGATCAAGAACGCTTGAACTGGGACTGGTTTCCAGCCAATTTGGCAAGCTTTTAGGACTCAACCACACGCAAATGCCAGCTTCACCCATCACAGGAAGGTCCAAGAAGTGTTTCCACTCCAGCAACATTTTTTTATAATACCTTCTTGGTGCACAAGCTCTGCAAACACATTGGATACGACATATTGGAAAGTGCTCACAGTTGTAGTAGCAGTAACGCACGTTGTTTCGAGAAACATGCTCTGCCAAATTGGGACATGATGCAGTTGGGCCTAATATATGGCAGCTCTTCGTCACCATTGTGCAGCATAGTGCCGTAGGTGACCGATCAAAGGCAATAACCTTGTTGCGCAGGTTGACCGAGTTCAGCGAGACACCTTCAAGCAAACTGACACTCGAAGAGTTCATGTCAATTGACCTGGAAGAAGAGCAAGACCCTCCTTGTTTTAAGGCAAGCCCTATGACATGTCTTTGTATTTATTGCATTTGGTTTTGTTAAGTGTGGAAACTGCCATATTGCTTTGCAATGGTGTGCAGGCGGCACGTAAGAAGCAAAAGCAGGTCGTGGAAGAACAGGCCCGCCTTGAGAAGGTGTCCGAGGAGATCTCCAAGCTGCAGAAGAAAATTGAGGCCGAGCTGGAGGCACGGCGGCAAAAAGTTCGAGGTCGCTTTGCCTCAGTTGCCAGAGGTGAGAACGCCATCCTTAATTTCTTTAAAGGTACACTGAAGAGCAAAACAGTTTTTCTCGCATCAGTAAGCCACTTTTTCACAATAACATGAGTGTCACTCTTGCGGCGATAAGGCACTTGGTAAGAAAAAAAAAAGAGCAAAAAGATAGTGTGGTTGGCGGTGACGCCTTCAAGTTCCTGCACCTACTTGCTGTGATGTCATAGATTTTCTGAAGGTGCCTGCTAGTGCCTATGTAACTATTCATCAGTAAAACTGAATTGCATCATGTTCTTTTGTGGCGGAGACGTAACATAGAGAGCTCTATAACATTCCATTGAGCCAACATGGTAAATATACGCAAAATAAATGAAATAAAAAATATAAGGAAGCTTTCACTGAGGTGCGGTGGTTTCAGCATGAAATTGAAAAAAATTAACTTTCACCTTCATTTTCTTGTCTAATATAGAATGCGCGATGACGAGATCGATGACAATAAATTCTTAGAGAACAATTGATCAGTATGAACTGATTTACTGCTTCACTGCAGTGTTCCTAAGCTGTGAAAGGGAGTCCACAGGAAAAGGCTAAATCAATAAGGATGGCCACATGGGCTTGTTGATCCGTCATTTTCAAGTTGTAGTGCATAAAAGGAAAGAACTAAAGAAAAAAAAAGAATGAAGGAAACATGAGGACACACAAAAATTAGATAATTGACATCACACATCATTAAGTTTTTGCCATTCAGTGGTGGAAGGACACACATGCAGCTGAAGAGCCATCCACAAAAGTTAAAAGTTGGGATGGGACAAAGGCCAACTTTAAACAAACACAAGTAATGTTTACAGGTCTACATGAGACTCCACCAATGGCATGCATTGAACAGTTCCTGAACAGTCCATTCTTTTAGCACCCAGGGAAGTGTAAATATGGTAAAATTTGTCATTACAGCAAAAGGTAGCTGCACTGAACCAGCTCTTTCTGTGCAGGCACTTTCTACGGAAAGTTGAGCACTTCGCAGCTTGAGGACTTCTTTGCTTTGACACTGCACGCCTTCCTCTGACAACAGGTGAATTCATTTGCTAATTTGTTCTTTTTTTTTTTTTGTTTTGTTTTTCTTTGTCAGTTGAGGGGCTGACCGAAGAGGAGGAAAATCGGATATCAAACGAATTCATCATGGGTGACACCATGGAGACCATCAATGCTTGCCTAGACGATTCTCGTCAGAGCAACGAGGGTTCCAACGAGTCAAGATCATTTGCGGAGAATTCGCTGGGCGATCGGTTAGCGCTGTCAAGGGAGGAGAACGGGTCGGACCAGGACGATGTGTGCAGTGACGCTGGCAAGTCTAAGCAGTCAAGCGGTGTTGTCAGCTCTTTACGGCCGACTGCTGCCACCCTGGGGCTGAAGGAAAGCATCGAGGAGTGCATGCGGGTCAGAGACGCTGTCGGTGAGTTCAGTTTGTTTGCTTATGAGACATATAAAGCGGAAGCGTTGTGTTTGCGAGGAGCAAATATGTGCGAGACACATGAGGTGGAACATAAGGTCTTATGTGTGAGACGCAAGGTGAAAGCCTTGTGTGTCTCATGTGGAAAGAATTGGCATCACCTTGTCAAAAACCTGGCCCAAACGAAGACCTGAGTGTTGATGCGGACTGAAGTTTGCTAGCAAAACCTGCGTCTTATAATTACGCACTAAAGGAAGCCAGAAAATGAAAGAGTTGCGTATTGGCACATGATAGCCTCTGTACAATACCAGAGTTGAAGAATTTGTGTGACTGGTGCCAATTTCATCATTTAGAATGATTTTTACACCTTAAAGACCCAGATTTGAGTCTTCACTGTCATATATTTTTCTTTTCTTTCTTTCCTTTCTTTTTTTTTTTTTTTCGATTAGAAATCACAGAGGAGTCTGGTGTCTTGGACTTAGAAGGACTGGACGATGAAGAACTTGACGGGGTGAGCAAGTTGTCTTGCAGTTTATATTTTAAGATGCTCCAGAGAGTCATACTGTGGAACTAAATGGAGCATAGAGGCTTCTTTTGTATCTTATCTGACCTTGTATCTTTTTTTATTAAGTCCACTGTGCTAATGGTGCTTTGCCGCTGACCCGAAATCTGTGGGTTCGATCCTGGCCGCAGTGGTTGCATTTTCAATGGAGGCAAAGATGCGAAGGTTTTGCCAAGTGGAAGCAGCAGTGGCAGCAGTAGCGAAGATGGGCCATTATGTGGCATGCATGACTGAACGAAAAAACTCAGTGGCTAAGGTGTTGGCTGCAAGCAAAAAGTGAATACTCCATGTTGACAAAGTCAATGTCGACCTGTTTGCATTGGAATTGATGCTGCGCATACTTTGGCCAATGACCACAATGACTTTGCTGGACGGGCTAACATTACCACTTGTGTAGCATGTGTTCTTATGTTGTGCTGTCCTTGTTGTCTTTCATGTGCCTGCATTTGTAGCTTTCACATGTGGTGTTTGTGCGTCTGCAGTACATTATGACGGACGCTGAGGTTCGACTGAAGACCAAGTTCTGGCTGGACACCCATGCAGAGTACCTCAAAGAGATGGAGGGTATGCACGTTGCAAGTTTCATAAGATGTTCTTGCAGATGAGTTCAGAGTGATTGTCCTTTATTTATTTATATCTGTATGTTTATTATACTCTCAGGGCCGTCAGAATTACAGGGGGAATTGAAAATGGGAGCAAGGAAACAAAACCGCAACCACGGCGTGGCCAACACATGACGAATAAGGAGAAGGGTCTCCACATGGCTGAGATGCGAAAAGGGGGAAGTGTGGAGGAAGGGGGAATGCGTGTGTTCTGGCAAGACTCAGAAACGGCGACCTTGGCATTTGAGAGAGAACAAGCATTCCGCTGCGGCGTTTTCCTTTCTTCCCCCCCCCCCCTTTTTTTTTCTTTCTCTTCTCGCATGGCTTTGAGGGATCTCTCCTAATCTTTTCCTCTATGATGGGGTGGGAGCAATGCTGGTCGGAGGCACCGCCACGTGATATTACGCGGTGCTGAGAGCATTTTCGGAGGGCCGTATGTTTGAATCAACCATTGCAAGTGCTTGCGTGTTCAAATTACCGGGCGTTTTCGCCCATTGAAATACACATAGCTTTGACGGGACCACAGCGTCAGTTCTAATTAATCGGAAGTTTGAATTAAGCATTTCCAAATTAATGAAATTTGACCATAATTAAAATGCTTATGCTTACCTTATTTGCATGATTGTAGGTCAACTCCAATGTAGGTTGACCCCTCCATCTGAACTCAGATCAAAGGAAAAAAGATACTTGTTGACAATACACAGTTCAGTTTCGATTGTAAGTTGACTTGCGTAAATACGGTAGCAATAAAGATAATGTAGAGAAGGAAAGGCCTTTCCAGCCTGAGTGTGCTGAATGAAAGAATGAGAAAAAGTGATAGCTTTGTGTAAATGAAGGCTAACATTGTGGTGATCTACCAGAGGTCATGCACAGTAGTTAATGAGAGAGACA
Source organism: Hyalomma asiaticum (assembly GCA_013339685.2). Classification (NCBI taxonomy): domain Eukaryota; kingdom Metazoa; phylum Arthropoda; class Arachnida; order Ixodida; family Ixodidae; genus Hyalomma; species Hyalomma asiaticum. The sequence goes on from CM023487.1 coordinate 10,995,288, forward strand.
ACAAAGGTGCATGAATTTACTGTCTTCAAGGTTGACAAGAACAGATTAGATTTCATTGTGCCATTGCTTGCTGTTTTATCTTAGTCAGAGGGCATGGAACAGGTGCAGTTGTACTGCTGTATTTCTATCATGCATATTGCATGTATGATAAAGTTTCAAATATGAAAGTGCATTGATGAGCACTGAAAGGCGCTCTTTGATGCATATACGGTACGTGTACACAGTATATGTGTATGTGTTACATGAGCGTCAGTCTGAAATGCAGTGCCTTATTTTTGTGCCTTTTCAGAAAAAGAAGCAAGAAAAGCGTTAGAAGCTGAGGAGAATGCCAACAAGCCGGAGACCAAGAAGGTTTGTTTTATATTAAGCTGTAAATGGCATCTCTGGGCCACTTGTGGTATTCACTTTCATATTAATTAACTACTGCCAATATCCAGTTATGCAGTCACACTTGATCCATATTTCAGACTGGTGCAAATATCTGGGAGCAGGAGCAGCGCCTCCTTTGTAAAAAACTATGCCAGCCACAAGCGTCCGATCAGTGCGTTCCCCACCCTCTCCGACTGTCCTTTCCTGCTCTTCTCCATCCTTTAGCGCTCACGTCTGCTTTACATTCTTGGGGGACAGTATCTTTTGTCTTCACGTTAATCGTAATTTAGCGCAAAGGTAACACACACAATAAAGAAGGACCACAAACAACAAAGGCGCTACTAACAACTGTTTTATTGAAGGCTAAATTACGATGAACGTGAAGTCTGAACACTAACTAGCCCAACTTTTAACTGTTTTAAAGTATCTTTGTGTCACACTGCATGACACAGGTCAGAGAAAGTCATTTTTTTGTGAGGTTGTACCGTTGCCTATGTGGTGACACTCCATGTCCCTCATGACTGTCATGTTGGTTGTCACACTTAAGCTGTTAGCTGAAGAGAACACAACACCTGCTGCCATGTCCCTGTTCTCAGTGGTGTGGCGCTAACTGCCTACCAACAGGAATGTATCAGCACAATGTAGCAGCAGATGCTGCATTTACAATGTGCCACGCGGGCACTGTACAGTGGAGGTGGCATTGCTTTGATACACCATGACAGCATCCTCAATTTGTGTTGTGTGGCTCCATGTTTTCTTGGATGTAACAACCACAACCCCACTGAGGGAGCAAACGCTACAATGGAAGGGGTTCAAAGGATGTGATCTGACAGACGTGCGATATACATAGGATAGGGATGCAGTGTCTGCTGCATCTCCACGGGAACGGCGCGGCACGTGCTCATACGCACCGCCGATGCAAGCAGTCTATCTCCTGGGTAGCGCCACACCGTGGCAGTCCACTGAATAACTCACTCACTCAGCCAATCAATGTGCCGATCGGTCAATCAATCAGTAATCCAAGCATCCACTTGGCTAACCCATTTCCGCATAGTAAACCCAACTGCACACCGCTTGTGTTTGTGGCAAATGCTTGTCAGTGGCTCAGTATCGTAGTTTTCTGCAGTGCCTGAGCACAAGAAGTGAATACAACGGAAATAGACTGTGAGCTAAAGCAGTAATGTGGCCTCTGGGTGCCTTTGTTCTTTCCCACGCTCTTGCTCTTTTGCAGAACCTCTTGAGAAGTGAGGAACATTGAGCAACATGCAGCAGCATGTATATGTGAGCTGTCGACGCATCCTGTATTAGTAATTATACTAGAATGAAGCTGTTATAGCATTGCTGGGTTGGTTCAAAATGAGTAGAGGAGGTTTAGATCGAGAAAAAAAGAGAACCAGAGAAATAAAGAAATAAATTAAACAAAGTAATATTACTTAGCGAGGCAGGATTTGAAGCAAGTTACCCATGCTCTGAAATCTTTCTCTCATTTTCCAGTTCAGCGCAAGCGCAGGAAGAGGGCGCCGATACAGGCCAACACCGCTGGCGAAGCGATTGAGAAGATGCTCCAGGAGAAGCGCATCTCCAACAAGATCAACTACTGACGTCCTCAAGAGCCTCAACAGTGAAATGGGCTTCCCTTCTGCCGAGCCACAGCAGCAGAACTCCCAGGTGAGACAGCTGAAAACAGCATGTACTAGTTTTTTGGCATTTCTAAGTCGACAGGACACGTTGGGGCCTCACTGTCCCATTTCTCTGGTGTCACTCTCAGGTTGGTTTATCCATGCACCAGAAGTGTGAGTTTTGTGCACCAATCTGAAAAATTACAAGAGGACCTCATACCAAATTAGATGTGACATGGAAATAGTAGCTCTATTATATCCGAAAGAAGGGAATGGGTCAAGGGCTTGCTGATTTGTTAGACATCCAATAATTCATTGTAAATGTATATTTATAACACTGTTTTAATGGTAGTGCTATTTTTCGTTTGATTAATTATAATGAATAAATCGTTGTGGCCACATTCATTATGTAGAGGCTGGGCTGTATTTACTAACAAAGCTGGACCGCTTACCATCTGTACTTGTAGCTAACATGCGTACGCCTGAAAAGTGTAGAGTGAGAAGAATGGATGATTTGAGAAGGGGCTTTAGCTTGTGCTTCATTAGTTACTGTGTTCTTGAGATTGCTGGGCTAGGAGGCCAGGATTGCTTGGATGATCCAACTGCACAGGAATAGGAAACAGGTCAGAGGGTAAGAGGGCACATGACACAGGCTCCAACTCTATGTACGCCTGTGTCGTGTGTTCCCTAAATTCCCATTGAGTTCCTGTGCCATTTGCAATAGTGTGTCTTCATACCAGCGAGCCATGCTAACCAACATTTTGGAGCTTCTTCATGTTCTCGTGAAAAGACAGTAGTAAGCTTTAGTACTAGGTGCAGAAGTGGCTTGGTGCATGCATGCAGGCTCTTGCATACTTTGGTTCTTTTATACTCTGCTTTTGGCGCCTCTCAAGCATAAGGAGGCAAGGAGATGACATAAAGAATGCAAGAATACAAGTGCTGCTGGCGTTTGAGGGCACCAAAACGATAACTCTATAGTGTACCATATTCTGTGTTACAAAATACAGTGAAAACATGTTGATACGAACCCACTTAATACATTTTTCGGAATTATTCGTCTTTTTCTTTTCTGTACATTTCATCTATGGGGTATAGGTGCAATGTATTTTCATACGGTTGATACGATCTTCGGATTATGTATCTTATTTTCTGGCTCCCATGAAGGTCGTATCAATGAGATTTCGCTGTGCATAATAATGACATGCAGTGATAATAAATATTATAATCTGCAATTTTATAATTTGGCTAGACATTTTTTCTTTTCTTTTTTCTTTTTTTTGATGCAGAAATACACTTTACTGACTTATTCCTTTGTTTCTGCATTTGCAGCAGCAGCAGCAGCAGTCAGCCAGTGAAGCAGACAAGAGTGACACACAGTCTGTAGTTTCCGAACCACCAAAGAAGAAGAGTCGCAAAGAGCCTCCAATCCCAGACAGCGCGTTCACTTCGCTGATGTCAACGGTCAAGTCTATTGCCTTGTATGTTTGTGCACTGTTTCTGGCTACAAATCGAGGTCGTAGATTTCTTCTTGTAAAGCAGATAGGCCTGACGATTTTTCTTTTTTTTGTCTCTTTTACAGGAGTCAGCAGAAGGCAAGATCCGATGTGATCTCTGACGATGAGGTGAATACGGTTCCCAGTGTACTTGGGCATGCCTTGCAACAAAATTGAGCCTGCCAACTGGCTGGCTGGTTTTTTGAACACAGATTATGTTCCAAATCAGTGGTACAGCCACCAACATTGACGTGTCAAGTGTCATGCCACAAGTTTTTCTTTCATGAAATCTGTTGAACATGAAAAATTGATTGTGGTAGAGGAAATCATGGAATATTCGAGGAAACTTTCGGTGCTGTGTTGGAACAGTATGCTTAAAGGAGTCGTGAAACACTTTCTGAAAATATTGTACTATCTATGTATTCAAAATCCTGGCCCTCTGATCTATGATATGCATTGTTTTGTTGCATCCTCTGGATTGATTTACCGTGATGAAAACACGATTTTGGTTTTCCAACACATGTTCCCTTTCAATGCACAATGGCCTGTGCGATTGTTGCACCCTCGAAGGCGACGGGACTACAAACCGTGTCCAAGCCTTGCTTTTGTACGGTGCCAAACACTGGGTCCAACTGTTTTCTTTCTAGCTTTCATATAAATCTGCTATGTTAGAGAAAACGAAAGTTAATGTGTTCGTGTTTTTAAATGTCTTGACATAATGTCATTGAATAGTGCCTATGCCGGTCTGTGGTGTCGCATGGTCGTTTCAGGAGTGTAAGAATGCAAGGATTTCAAACAGGCGTTATGAAATGTACGCTGAATATTGTGCCAAAATATTTTGGAGTCAGCTTGTCAAATGCTTATTGAAGACGTGAGAATTACAGTCAAGCTGCTCCATATTCTTTTCATGACCCTTTTAAGCATGAGCTCTCCGTGAACCTTTGCTGTGCCATAATAAAAAGAGAACGAAAACATCATGAAAACGAGATACACACTTCAGCTGCTATCGTCATCACCACTGTTATTGTCAGCCACTTCACATGCATTGTAAGGCAAGTTGCCCTCCTCAGAAGATTGCCAAGCTGACAACTCTCCTTTGCAAGCTTGCCTTGATCCTTACCTGTGATGGCTGCTGGTGCCCCAGTCTTCTTGCCCAATCTAAGCTGTTACCACAGCCAACAGCATTGGCAACTGCTATCAACTACACAAGCTGCTGATGTCAGCACTTGCATTATGTTGCCTACTTTTGCCTTGCTTTCAGCATTGCTACCTCATGTTGTTATATGCAGACAGGCTTGGCATGCACGTGTCCAGGCTATCTTACAGTTGTCTGCACAGCCGATTGGTCACTTCCATAGTGGCGTTCCTTTAGGAAAAAAGGGTTTCGAATTTAGGATTTAAAAATGTGGTCTTGTCTTTTTTTTTTTTTTTCTTCCCGTCTTTGGTGAAACAGGACGACATAGACAATCCGGTTGCACAGCCTGCTGCCGCCTCCGACATGGCTGCCTTGAAAGAACTGGAAGAGGAGCTCGAATACCAGGGTATGCACTGCCATTATAACTGTGTCTCGCTCATGAGAATTTCAGTGTGCATTCTGGCTTGTTGGACCTGTCTGCTCAGACAGGGCCGAAATATCTGAGAGATTGAAGTACACTGATGGGTTCTTCTCTGCTTTCTCTGCATATTCAGTAATCTAAACTTTCAGTTCAAGTTGACATGTGTAACAGCGTCAAGATTATCTGTCACCAACTCGCCCACCTATCGACATTACTAAACTCGAATGAAGGTTTACGTAATAGGCAGAAATTTGCAGCAGCAATTGCCACAGTTTTTTTTACTTTGGCTATTAATGAGTCTGCATGCCCATGCAAATTTCTGACGTAAGCAAAGAAGCTAGCAATATATTATCGAAACCAAGGCAGATACTACATTGATCTTGCAATCATCATATTTGCCTTCAAAAAAGGTACTGAATGCACTTATGCAAGACTTCTGGAACAAATAAAATGAATCGTGCACATATAAGGTAACGCTTGGACAGGCAGTATAAAATCACAAGTGAATTGAATGCTGTGGCGACATCTGCTTATATATGAAGCATCAGACACTTTCTGTCTGCAGCACAGTAACATACAGTAAAACCTCGTTATAACAAAGTTGAAGGGGGAGCCGTAATTAATTCATTTTAACCATTAGTTCGTTATAGCCAATATCCCTGTCATCTATGGGAATTTCAAGGGGAATTGAGATTTCTTTGTTATACCCAATAATTCGTTATATCCGGGTTCGTTATGACAAGGTTCTACTAGTTGCGAAGGTGTATACTATATGGACTGTTCGTAAAGGAAATTTTGTCACTCAGTAACGGTAATAAGTTCACTCAAGAGCAGTGGTACCTGGTAATATAGTAAAACCATGTTATAACGAAGTTGAAGGGGGAGTGGTAATTACTTCGTTATAACCAATATCAATTTCATCTATAGGAATTTCAAGGGGAATTGTGATTGCTTCGTTATATCCGAGTTCGTTATAACGAGGTTCTACTGTAGTGGTCTGGTACATGTGATTTGTCCATTGCACAAATAATTGCATCTGCAATTTTCCATTTATTTGGTCTCCATCGGCATGCATGCAAGGCCTGCCCGGTCACTTGAATGCAAAACTTGTTTTTCTTTTCTTCCTCAACATTAATCACAGATGAAGAAGAGGAGGAAGAAGAGGATGAGCCGGATGAAGACAACGAGTTCCACATGGGTGCAGGCCAGCTCTTGAACAAGCTCAGAGGTGGGATAACGGAAGCTTCTTCCAACTTTGCTGCCACATTACGCTGCATTGCACGGCTACTTTTTGGGGGCCTTGCAGGAACACTGCAGTCAGATTCTTTCCAGCTAACTATAATTCGCAACTCCGAGGCTTCCACTGGGTGAAAAAATCTAAGCCAGTTTCACTGCAGTGAAAGCTATACGAAGTGCGGGAAAGTGGTTCACTTGTTTCCCTTGTTTTTATCGTCGGCATTTTCTATTTTGTTTGTTCTTAACTATTCTTAACCGGCTTGGTCAGTTATTAGTGTGTTTTGGCCCTGTTTTCAACTGCTGCTTTCTGAGCGTGAGCATGACATGAAAACACGCCGACAGCCTGGGCCTTTAAGTGCTTCACACTTAAAAGTGCTTCCTCTAAAAGCCAGTGTCCTGGCCATGTGTGGCAGAAGTGCTGCATGTGACCTGAACAGTGTTTGTGGCGTCCTGTTTACTTTTCATTGTTTGTTTTGTGATGCGCGAAGGCCGGGGCAAGTGAGCCCGACACCTGCGATGAGGGGCCATGGTTCTCGGAGGCCAAGCGCATGATCAACAGTAGTTGACCGAGCGGAGAAGAGATGGTGCGAATGTGGGGAAAACGGCGGTGGGTGTGAGTGAGTGTGTGCAAGGCAGAGGTGAACGAGGGGACGCAGTATGGTGTGCATGGTGTGCATGATTGGCATGCGGGATAAAGAATAAGTTCAGAATGAATTCGTGAAAAGTGGTCCCGGATGGGCCCCCATTTGTCATGATCAGTGGCACGTCACGCGTTTGTCCCGAACTTATTCTCTATTCCCGCACGCCAACCATGCCGACCATGCACAGCTGCCACTTTTTTCCCCGCACTTGGCCCCCAAGAACCATGACTCCTCATTGCGGGTCTTTGGCTTGCTTGCCCCGACCTTTGCACGTCACAGTGTAGTTTGACAGGCTTTATTAACTCTGTACAGTACATGTATGCTGCTGTGTTTTTTATTTTTTATTCTCTCTCTTTTTTTCTCTTCACAGTTTGCCAGCTACAGCTTGGAGGTGTTGCTAAAATGTCTGACGGTTGTTTTATTTTTTTTCTTGTTGCAGGAGAGGAACAAGATGAATTTGCGTATCACGAAGAATTTGACGATTACGGAGACTGACGGCACTTGCAACTGCATTTTAGGGTCTTTAAATTGTTGTTTCTTCACGGACCACTTTTCAAATTCTTGCTGCTTGGACGTCCACTACCTCTGAAGTGCAGACGTGGATAGCAGCTGTTGTAGTCAGGGCACTGTGTACCACAAACAGCATTGTTTTCCCAACCATGGGCTCGGGACGCATCCCATTCAAGACCTTGCCTCACATGATATCGGATGTGTTGCCCATGTGGGAAGGCAGGACATATGCTTGCGGTCGGCATGGCGGCGGTGTAAAACATCACCAAATTGTTGAGACCTGCCCCTGCCCACAAGTGTGAAGTGTGTGTGTGTGTGTGTGTGTGTGTGTGTATGTGTATGTGTGTGTGACTGTTTGCTAATGGATATTCTAAAGCAATTTCTGATGTGAGAGCAGTGAACTCGCTTGTTACAACACTGTATGCGCATGGTGCAAGCACATGACATAATTTTGTTCAGTGTGCTGGAAACTGATTTTTTATAATACCATTTTTTACAAGTGGGATATTAAGAGATGGAATAACATTTTTGGAACACTGACAGCGCTGTGTGCATGTGCCTTTAAGGTATGGACTCTAATTGACTTATATCTTTGCACAAATGTCATTTTAAATATAGTGCTAATGAGATGGAAAGAAGAACTGATACTCTTCATGTCACGTTTCCGGTGGTCTTTTTTTTTTTTTTTCATTCTTTTAAACTTTTCCATAACATTCTGCACATAGCTAAGTAGTTCTGACAGCTGTCACTATGCATTTGATGCACTCTGTACTTTCATTTATTTAGATGCAGCTGAAATATATTGATGGAGTGATTTATATTTTTATTAAGCAGAACCGGTACTATAATGGATTGCTGGTGTGTTACTGATGTGCTGCTGATGTGTTCCTGTATGGCATTGGCGTCGACCATCATGAACACTCCTGTTTAATGTTGGGCGATAACATTCCCTTAATTCGAGTCTGCGTGTGCCAAGCTCTATGCCATTACAAAGCACTAAAAATGGCATGCTTTTGGTCCACGATGATGTGGTTATAGCAGATTGTATAGTACATGCCGGTACTATGAAAGCTTGTGCCAGAAATACATTGTTGATATATTTTGGTCAAGAAGATTCTAGATGGATTTCTCTCTAGCAAGATGTCAACTTTGACAGGTTTATTATTATTTTTTTTAATTTCTTCTCTTTTGTGGCAAGCGGGAATGCAATTATAGCAACCCTTAACTTTCTTTTTTTTTTTGCAACATGCTCGTTAGGACTAACAGTACAAAATTGGAAATGTCAAAAAAAAAAAAAAGAAGAGAGAAAGCTTACATCTGTTTCAGAGGCAGTACCGTACACCTCTGTGAGAGCAAATGTTTAATTTGAATCACCTTAAAATTAAAACTGAATTGAGTACGTCATGCATTTGTTTCTTTTTGAACTGTTAAGCTTGACAGGTATTAAACAAATTGAACTTGAATGGGTGCAATGCCACTGGCTATGACAGTAGTACATCAGACAATAGTGTTGCCGACAACTGACAGTAGTGTCAGTTTTACCTCTCCCAAGGTAGTTTAACATTTCTTTTTTCAATGGCTTACATTCTCACAATTTATCTTTGGTCATCTGTAGTGTGATGTTCTCAAGTGAATCAAGTGTCATTTGTAACGTAGTGAGGATTCAGTATGCATTGCAATGAGACCCTCACAAAGCATAAAAAAGCATGAAATTTAGCATGATTAATCGTTCTATGCTGAATTGTGCACACACTCTTTAATGGGAATCGCACAAGAATGCCGTAATTATATCACATGGGAGCGTTCGTACAGCTACAGTGGTATCACTCAGGGCTTCAGTATCGTGAAGAAGCATTTTCCATTTCTTTGTTAATTTATAAATGAGTTGCTGTCATCATGTATTGTTATCTATTTATTACTTTGTTATACACTTGTACATATATAAGCTATAAACAATTTCTTTTTACAGCTTTATTTGCCCATGCATAACCTGATATATTGGGGAACATACTGTCATGCGTGTGTGCTTGGTGTGTTCTGATGCATACGAAAAAAAGTGCTTAGGGCACTGATATGTTTGTGCTATGCTTGTCTATTCTGAAAACGGTCAATGAGTGCTTTGATCTGTGGTGTGACAAATTTGCACAAACGCACTATAATTAAAATGCACCAGCTAAGGGAGATTGCATCAAATGCATTACATTCTAAATTTATATTGTCTCGGCTTTCTTCCCTTGAAAAAAAAAAAAAGGGCATTTATACATTCACTAACGCATACAGTTGACCGAATATACGGTACCCTGAGATAGAGGTGTTGGTTTTGGTAGCAATTATGCTGTTGATTGCCAAGTGCTTGGCACCATATATTTCAAAGTTGAAACAGTTTGTAAGGATTTAGGCCAATGGGATTGTGACTTTCTTTATCAAACTGTTCTTGCAGCCTTTACGTTAATGTTGGGAGGAAATTGAATACAGCCATTAGTTATTTTATTATTAATCTTGCATAAGTTTAATGAACTAACAGCTGCGTTGTGTGCAGGCAAATTAATTCTACATGAGAAAAAAAATACAATCTCAATATTACTATGATACTACATGTGCATCCCTGGTATATACGCAGAATGTTAATATACTGTAAAATCCCTTGCTAGCGGGCCCCTCCATTTTAGGAGAGACTTGAAATTGGCGCCAATGTCCAAGCAAGGGCCCCTTCCCCTTTTTATAACTGTTAATTGCAGTTTGTATCAATGCCAGTTTGCTCGGCATGATATTCTTCATTTTTCAAGAAGTTGCACAATAAATGATAAAAATGATGCAATTAGGTAAGGAAAAAAAATTTTTTGTCTCGCTGCACCTTTGTCGAGTCCTGATAATGGCCGCATTGGAGCTGTTAATTTCATCTGCCTAGCCAGCCATGACTATAGCTGGGATGTGATAGGGTTTGTGAGGCCATTTACTTTGGACTAGAGAGAGCTGGAATAGCGCAAGGTTGCTCGATCAGATGAATGGACGTGAGTCACATCAATTGCTAAAGTGATTGTAATGTTAGGCACTGGTGGGGCTCGCGGGCCTGCTAATTGTGCAGTCTACTCCAAGGAGTCGTTTGACAGCTTCGAGAGCAATGGTGTCGAATAAAAGCAATAAATGCGCTTATTTTATGTATATTAATAAAAATAACTGTTTTGCATTCTTTTTTCTCTCCGGCAGTTCCACCTCCATTTTTAATTTGGTTTACCAGCGAGCAAGCCCCCCACCCTCTATAAATTTGTTGAATCCTCTCACCCAAGGGAGCCTGCTTGCTCGGGATTTTACGGTATGCATAGCTGGAGCACGCTTTCTGCTTACTAACTGGTATTTATAGGAAAACCTTAATGCTGACTTGAGGGATCATGTGTGATTACAAGTTCCTCAAGGTATTTTTGATTGCCATGTGAGGAGAGTGTACAGATCTTGTACTTGAAGCAAGCAGCAGTATGACTGTTGTACAGCATTCAACTGTTGAGAAATGAAGCTTGTTGCACATGTGTCTGTTTATACCTGTGTGTGTGCTTGTGTGCATGTGATTGGGAAAATGTACCTCTGGGCAAATTCCGCGGAAAAGTGAAAAAAAAAAAAAGATTGTGTGTTTCTTACAAGCACAATAAACAGCTTCTCAAAACATGTTGCGGGGCTAGTTGGTTCATGCTTGTGTTGCGATGCTCTTGCTGAGGCGTTCTTTTCACTCTGGTGCATGCATCTGGGCTTCACCGGAAGGTTGCGGGATCGAATCCCGGCCGCGGTGGCTGCATTTCGATGGAGGCGAATGTTGAGGCCCGTGTGCTGTGCGATGTCAGTGCACGTTAAGGGGGGACGCGGCTTTCGAATCGCGAAAAATGCCAAAAAAATCGATTTTTTGAAAATAGTATGTTCAGTTTCTGGAACTCTTTCTCTCACCGATTCCAAAATATCTTTGCTGAAAACCACGTAGAAATGCCCTAAATAATTCATTCACTAGCGAAGGAGGCGAAAATCATCGCGCAAATAACGAAAAAACTGCGTTTTTCAAGCCGCAATAGCTCCGCGACTACGCTATCGGCCGCCGCCATCTTGGGCGCGTTGAAAAGAGCAGTTCTCCGTCTTCAAATTTCCCGCTTCAGCTAGCTCCTCCCCGCCAAAACAAGCGCACAAAAAACAAATGTTCAAAGGTCATTTCGAGGGCTCCGACTGGCCGCGTCCGCCATATTGCCCGAGCGCGCTTCGCTATTGGTCTGACGCTCCCACGTGGGGCGAACATCGTCTGCTGCTTGCGCCTTCCGAGGTTACAGCTGTCGAGTGGCGCTACGTAGTTGCGTGTTCGCACTCGCTCTGTGGTTACTGATCGACGCTCATTGAGAACGAAACACGTTTTAGTTTGGCAGGCGCACGGGACACGCCCGCCGCACGTACTATCGCGATCAGATAACGGCGGCGTGCCGCGAACATTGCAAAGCGTGTCTCAGACCGACAGACATCGCACCCCCGGACGTTCCGCTTATCAGCAGCGCGCTCACGTCGGACCTACGAAGGCCATCATGTGGCGGCACCGCGGACTCGCAACTGAGCATTACGTGCGGTAGGCGGTACTTTGACGCCCCGCGCTGCGTCATAGACGCCTACGGCTCGGAGTCGCGCTAGGCCTAACTGCGCATCGGCTGCTGGCGGAGCAACCGAGCACGTCGCACGGCGGCTTTTCGGATCAGTGGCAAGGCATTTCAGGCATCGGCTACTCAAACCGCGGGGCCAAGCACGTTGCGCGCCGACTATTCGGAAACGCGGCTCGGCATTTCGCGCAAACGCCGCTACCAAACACAGCGCGCGTGGACTTGGACCCCGCGATCGCTCAGATCGCTCACTTCGCGGACAAGTGAACTGTGGTCAGCGAGCACCGGTAGTGTAGTTTAGGTGCACTTTATGCCCTGCTTAGTATCACTGAAAGTGCTTGTGAACGTTCTGACACATTGTATATTGTATGCCTCGCAGAGTAGCCAGGGGCGCGCGCGGGGGGGGGGGGGGGCAGCGTGAAACTGTAGCTCCTCAACCTCATGTCTCAACTTCTTGCCTCCATGAAATAAAATAAACTACTCAGAAATCAATCACAGTAACAACTATGTCTTTACCTTGACTGTCTCTTAATTCGGGAAGGAAGTATAGCTGTCATGTTGAGAGCCATGTGTTGCGATCATAATTCTGTGATTATTCATTATTGTACAATCATATGCAAGACCACTAATTACATTTAGCATGAATCCAAGAAATCTGGTAAATTACTACAGTTAGTGGACCCAGTTGTATAACAAACATTATATTCTGCAGTGTCTGTTACACCACCCCTTCATGCAGGTAACTTGCATTGAAATTTATGCATACCACATGGTCATTGTAAATCATAAAAGGAGGCCATAAAAAAAATAAAGATGGGCAACAAAGGCACACCAGATGGGAGGCCACGTGTCCAACAAGTCTAACATCACAAAACAAACCAAAAATTACAGTAATGGTGTGCTTGAGAGAAGTTAAGAGGTGCTTAAACTTTAAGAGCACTTTTCTCGAAACAGTTTTTTTGGCATGTTGCTTAGCTCGTGGAGCAGATATCTTGGCAACTACTTCACAGATTTTGATTCCGTTTGTTTTGTAAGGCTCCTTGAACTCTGCTTCAGGGGGAGACACTCTTCTTTTTTCATTTTAATGCTTTAAAATTTTTTGGTAGGGTTTCTAGTTTCCAGTGCAAGTGTGCTTATTGCAGTGTCGCTGGAAAAAACCTAAACTACATATCTTTGTGTTGCAAAAAAAATATTCTGGGAGTGTCACCCCCTTCTGCATACATTTGGCTGTGCATCCAGTGTTTATCAACGTTTTGCTTAGTTTTGTCAGTACTCCAGACCCTCCACGAGGTTCGCTAAAGGAATAATTTGTCATGCAAAAAGTTTTTGTTGTATCGCTTTGAAATTTTTATGAAAGCATCACAGAGCAGTTCTTAGTGTCTGTGCCAATTTTCATCAACATACACCAAAAAAAAAGAAAGTTTGTACCGAAAGCCACGTCCCCCCTTAAGGAACCCCAGGTGGTCGAAATTTCTGGAGCCCTCCACTACGGCGTTTCTCATAATCAGAGCTGGTTTTGGGATGTTAACCCCACAAATCAATCAATCAAATCAAATCAATCCGGATATTTGAACAGACTGGTGCAATGCCCTAGCATTGTTCTCCCAAGCTTACATTGAAGGCACAGTTTCTCAATGTGGTGCATTGAGGAGAAAATTTTGTCTTTGTAAATCTCGTTCATCATCAGCTTTGTGAAATGAACCTGAAAATTTATAATTTTCTTCCATCACGATGTCACTAGTTATTCCTCCTTCCACATAATGTTTCTCATAATAATCGCGGTACAATCTAGTCTTGCTTCTTTTGACATCGAACCTTTTGTCCTTTGGAGCGTGTCGCTTAGGTGCAAGTTGTGCCTCCGTTCTAACTGCTTTACATAAGTTCACTGACGTGTTCAGAAAATTATGGTCATATTTTTATCCTCCACACAACAGTATTCTCTTTCTAAGTATCACCCAGAGTTCTCTGTGGTTCATTATAGCAATCAGATTTAGTTTTGTTCTCACTATAAAGGCCTTCCTTTTTATTCAATCTTTACTAAATACAATATGGCCGACTCTCCTTATCCTTATATAAGCCAGATCTAAGGGACAAAACTGGCCACAATCATGCTCTCCATGTTCAGGCTGGCTCGGTGTAGATGCTGTGGCTGGTCAGCATGCACATGAAATAGGTATGCCCAGCGTGTCTATAGTCAGGATGGCTAGGCCTCTGCCACTGTTCTTGTCCTTTTGACTGACCGTATTAACAACCCATTGGATACGACGCGAGACACAGTGGGTTTGATTCTCAATTGCTGCAGCAACTGTATTTGAGTTGTTGCAGTATGCAAAATTGCTGAAATGCTTGTATATAATGGAAAAATAAATATATAGTCCCAGCTCCACTATTGGTTCTTCTATATAGTGCCCCAATACCAATATGAAATGCAACAAACGAACGGAATGAGAATCTTCAGAAGTAGCAGCACAACTCTTGTCAGTGTGACCAACAGCTAAGGATGTCATATACGACTGTGACAACATTGTGTAAAAGCTAGCTCTTTATGGTGGTCTTCAAAGTGTGTAAATATGAAGTGTGTTCTTGGTTACTACCCCAGAGCGTACAGGGGCAGTTGCAACGTATAAACTACTTCTGCTGTTCGTCATTTTGCTCATGAGTTCTGTAGAAGTCACACGAAATGCGACTCCACTAGCCTGCTTAGCTTTCAAACTCGAGGTGCCCTAATTGTATTGAAGGGATATCAACAGATATTGAATGCAAATGTAGACTTGAGTGGACAGGGGGTGCGATTTACCGCGAATATGTCGCAATGATATCCAAAGGAAAACCAATTTCACCATAATGCATGTATATATGTAGCTATAGATTTCTCCTGTCTATTCCTGTCCCCATACAAAGCTCCGCCACGGTGGTCTATTGGTTATGGAACTCTGCTGCGGATCCGAAGGTCGCGGGATCGAATCCCGGCCGCGGCGGCTGCGTTTCGATGGAGGTGAAACGTTGAGGCCCGTGTATGTGACAGACGTCAAAAACTTCGCGAGGGGTTTGGGCCCTCCGTCTCTGACTACGCCTGCCGTGCATACCCAGGCGGTCGAAATTTCTGGAGGCCTCCACTACGGCGTCTATCATAATCGTATCGTTGTCTTGGAACGTAAAACCCGGCCCAGATATCAATCAACAGTGTTCATATTCGCAACTCTGCTTGATATGAACCTCAAGCAAAGCTGCGTGGAACGCTTTCAAGACTCGGCTATCTGCAAAACAGAGGTTGTCAGTGCGTAAGTTGCAGCTCCCTTCAAAGCTTGTTTCTCTGTAGTAAGAGTTCATGTGTGGTGAAGCCAACTTCAGTTGTATGCGAGCACATTAATTGCTCTACTGACTGCGTTTCTTTTTATTTCTAGAATGTATGGGACCCACATCAAAACCTTGAGAACATGCTTTGGTTTGCGTTGTTGTCGAAATAACACATGGACCCGGGATTCATGCGTATTTTATTGACCACTGATAAATACGCGATAAAAATTGCTTTCTAAGTATTCATGATTCTCCTAGAGTTGTAATCATTGAGTCTAAGTGTTTAAGTTTTTTTTTTTCTCTCTAGTAGCTTCCTGCGTCTTTTGTTGCTACGTTGCTACAGCCACCGTATCCTTGCCTTGACAACCCTGACAAAGCTTCATAAGTGCCACTAGCATCGGCATTAGCGTTGCGTCGACGTCGATACTGGTCGATATACTCGTGGTTGCTATTTTCACGTCTTGTTTTCCAGCGGTGCGCGTACACGTGTGTTTGACGAAAGTGCACTCATGTGGTTTACGATGCCGTAGCACGCGTTGAAGACGGGCCAGGATGAGGATAAACCGTTACAGGCGTGTTCAGAGAAACCTGAGCTTCTACAAAAATGCATTCGGGTTCCGACCACCGTACCAGATTCTTGTGGACGGCACCTTCTGTGCGGCTGCGCTCAAGTACAAGGTGAACATCAGAGACCAAATGCCGAAGTGAGTTTCCTCTGTTTTCCTGTGCTTCTCTGTTGCCGGGTAAAGTGGCTTTGTGACTGTGGGATTCACGCCGCGAAGTCGGCATTCGCACCTTATTGTAACACAATGAGAAAGTCGCAGGCGTCACAAGGCCATTTTCAATCGCAATAGAGCCCGATACAGGTGCGATTTCTTGATCACGATGGGCTCTTTTCCACAGGTAGTGCAAATGAGCCTGTCGCGACCGCTGAATTCAATCTCTGACGGGCTCGATCACAGCTGAAAAGTGCGCAGTGTGACTATCATATGGAGTATGTCTACGTGTAACGATTTACAGCAAGGCACGACGAACGAGCTATGTATCGGTTAACTGGTAAAGTGGCACATTCCCTTCATGCGTAAGAATGAAGCATGCTCTCATAATCTGGAGAGGGTTTTTGTGCACATTTCCTAAGATGCAGTACATGTACTTTGAACTGTTTTTTTTTTTTTATGTGACCGCCTTGTTATCAAAACTTAATAGGCACCTTGTTAGAAATAAATATGACATACGCCAACCGGCATGCTCGACTGACAATCCATCCAGCTTATCATAACACGAGGCTTATTCAAGAGTTTGACGAAAGTTTGTCTGGTCTGGTAACATGATGTTGTTGCGGTCGCCGGCCATGTCAAGGCGAAAACAAGCAGTGTGCTTGGATACAAGAAGTTTTGACACCCCTAGTGGTGGTACCACTACGTCAGTACTTTTCGCTAGGGACCACTGCTCTTTCGTCACCGCTTACGAGCCTAAAGGGTTGGCCAATGTGTAACAGTACTTGTGATCCAAGAGTTTCTTATATTCCATTCTGGGTGAACACTGTGGGCGAGACAGTTATGGTTATTCTGCCAGTGCATACGCAGCTCTGAGCAATATGAAACGACTTTACATTTTACCCATAAGGGTACTTGTGATGTGAGGATATGAATGCGATACATTGAACTGCAAGATGCATCTTTATGCTGGAACATTGTGTCATAGATGCTTTCATGCCTTGTTTATTTAGTTATTACATATTGCTGACCTGCTTGCCGGTCCTTAAGAATGAGTGGGTATACAAAGCTTTCTGCCAGAAAGAGTAACACAAAACAAACAGCATAACAGACATGTGACCTAATTATTCATTCCAAGATGGGATATGGAACTGCATTTATGACTGCATTTACCTACTATGACCTCTTAAAGGTAATACCTCCTTTTCGCATTGCTTGCATTGTAAAAATTTATCCATATGTGGCACAACTGGGCGTGCAAGTTTGCATCCAACTTTTCCTTTTTTTCCAGGTACCTGGGGGATGAGGTCAAACTCTGCACGACGGTCTGTGCCGTGACTGAGACAGAGAGTCTCGGCCCCCAGTTGTATGGGGCCATGCTGGTCATCAAGCAGTTTCCTGTGCGCCGCTGTGGCCACGAGAAGCAGCCCATCACTGCCGCCAACTGTTTCCACAGCATGGTGCGGAAGCGAAACGAGGACCACTACATGGTCGCCACGCAGGACCACGACCTCAGCGACCGACTGCGTGCCCTCGCTGGTGTGCCACTGCTCTACCTCTGCAACGCCATAACCCTCGAGAAACCATCGGAGAAGAGCGAAAAGAAGGGCATGGAGGCACTGCAGGCGCAGTCTCAAGCTCCGGAGCGCCAGATGGAGGTCGTCAAACAGCTGAAGAAGAAGGAGAACCTCGTGGAAGAAGCGCCGGTCAAGAGGAAGCGGAAGAAACCCGGTGGTCCCAACCCGCTGTCGTGCAAGAAGCCGAAGAAAGCCTTGAAGAGGCCGTCGGCAGACGCCAAACGGGCAGCCTCGGAAGCCGGTAGTAAACGGAAGAGGCATAAACGCATCAAGCTCCCTAAGCATGTTGTGTCAGAACTTTCGAAGTCCTCTGCCGAGTAAAATGTTGTGTATTACCATGTTTAAATAGTGGTGCTTTGCTTACGTACGGCATTCCAGTGATGTGATGCATAACTGGTAATTTTCAAGGTGATGGGGTGAAATGAAGTTTTTGTGATGTGATTTAGGGTATATGTGTAGTTTTGTTCATTTTTGGGTGAAACCCAGTTTTACCGCATTCTTTTACCCCACCTTGGACAGGTTTCAGCAAAATTGGATTGAAGCCGATTTCTCCCCGACTTTCTGTACCACATAAAAATGCATTTTGTATGCTACACGAATTTTGCGTTGTAAATCCCCCTAGCTACCCTGCTTTGGGACAATGGAGTTGCATCCTGTTGGCTGAAGTGAACGTCAGTGACGTACATAGTTAATTTCACAGGCCACGTGCAGCACTACAGATGCTACGCAGCTCTCATTCGTAAATGTAAGTTTGTAAATACGACCCAACAAAACTGAAATTGTGCTACGGTTCCAAAGAAAACTTTATTTCTCCCCAATTATCACCTTGCAAAATTGCAGGGTAGGTTCATTTTATGGCCTGTGGGTGACTGGCATGGGATTTACATGTAACACAAGAATTCTAAGAGATGCTTCATTGGACAGCTACGGCTGAACGTTTACGCATTCCGGCTGCTTATTTACCCGTGTAGAATATTTGTTAATGGAAGCTACTTGAAGGGAATTGCCCCTCAAAAGGAAGAACTGCCTCCAGTCATGTTGGTTTTGTATTCTCTTTCATGTAAAACACTTGGTGGCTGGAACATTTTATAGACCCCCTCAGGTTCCATTTTATTTATGTAATGTAATTTATCAAGGTTCACAAAACTGATCAGTGTGAGGGCATTCCTGGCATTCCACCCACATTGCATTTGCTTCTGCAAGAATGAAAACTGGCACCATGCCAGGTGGCTTGGCTAATCTTGCAGGTCGCAGCTCATCAAGGACACTGTAGTAAGAGGGGTTGCAGAGTAATTTGCATCGCGTTGGCTAGGTCTCCCCTGCAATGTCCATGCACGAGTGTTTTTACATTCTTCCACACTGAAATTCAGTGTGGTAGAACAGGCACCACAGCTGGCAGTTAAACTCCCAACCTGTTATACAACTTATTAGATTTCTACCATGTAGAGGATACCATGAAACTTGGTGGTGGTATATGTTGATTACCAGGGCTAAGTCATGAATGGTGTGAAAGTAACCTTCAGCGCAGGATGCGCTGTTCTACCACCACTTTCACAGCTTGAAATGAATCAGCGGTAAGCATGGTTATTGCCAACAGGGGAGCAGGGTATGAGCAGGTTTGAAGCAGTGAGAATTCAAGAAATGTTGCCAGAGCCCATGTTTAGACAAGGGAACCTGTCTTTGTCAGGACAGCCAGCCAAGACAAGCCCTCTTGTCAAAATGTGTGCTTCAGTGACATTTTTAGTTTGAAGTCTTACTAAAGGGCCAATACACAGGCCTCGGACTTGTTCTCTACACCTTTCGAATAAGCTTGCCCGTTCGTAGAGAAGGCCATGGAGATCACTTTTTGTGGATATCTCAATGTCGTGCGAACGCTCCAATTCAAGAAAACAATTGCTGCTCTGCTCTCTGGTGCTTCAGCAGTCCTTTTGCCCGTTAAGTGATGTCATTTTTCTCACTGGAAAACACTGAGCTCATTTATAGGTCAAAACCAGTGCTACTAGACTGTACCTCGGAGCTGCAGTGATGCAGTACACAGGAAAGGAGTGATGATTTGCTGATGTGTCACATTGCCTAAGTAGGTTTAGCCATGACGACGCTACGCTTACCCCAATCTGTGGTGGAGTAATGTAGTGAGGATGAGCAAAAAACTGAAACCAGTTCAAATGGCCATAAAAAGGTTGGTCTATGCCTGGTGACTTCCCTATTACAGCAACTATTCTCGGTATTCTTGCAGCTCCATGTACACATTGTAAAATGCGTGAATATCGGGACAAATTTTGTACCTTGGTGATTTACCAGCCTTTTAAAGGGCCAGTAAGCAACGTTAACATCAAAACTTTTGATTTGAGGAGGTAACAAGACAAGCTGGCAGTGCCTGCATGACTTCTGTGCACAAGTATCTTGTGTACACAGGGCGACCTACATGAACAGTTCATGCGATGCCCGGCTTAATTCTATCATACAAAAACAAGGCAAAGTCATTATTTAGCACAAATTTTAGTAAGAGTACTGCATATTGCACCACCCCATTTAGAAACACCATCCAAAAATGTCACCAACAGCATTGCGGACTGTGACGGCTTGTATCTCGGAAATGCAAGGAAAGCACACAAACGACAAGGCTCGGTAATGACAGACATATTTATGTACATGTGTTTGTTACACAGGTTATGACTTTACATAATACTACACACCACTGGTACAGCCTCCCACAACCCTCTTTCCCCCGTGTCCCTCCACAAAAACCATCACAGTGCCACACACGAGCCATACAGGTTGCCCTACGGTGCGCACTCCACAACCAAGTGGTCAGCATTCACTATACCTTGGATCGATGTATATGAACGGCGACACAGAAAGATACGTGTTTACTCTTGTGCAGCTTAAGCTATTGCAAGCAACAAGGAGAAAGCTAATGAACTGTCGATGACAGCACACTCAGTGCAGCGGGTTAGTGTGTTAATTGTGGTTATGCTCTCTGTACAACTGCCTCATTTCGCTCAACTGAAGATACAAGCTAGACGTCTTAAGAGAAAAATATGTTTGCAGCTAACATCCTGCCTTTTGTAGCAATCACTGTGCGATAGACTTCGAGTTCTTATCCTGCCCGGGAAAGTGGTCTTCCGAGAAACGACCGTCAGGCTTGCGATGTGTTGCCATGCAACGAGTGTCAGTGTCCCGAGCTGTCATCGCCTTTGCTAACCCCAAAAAGAAAGCCAAGCTCGCAAAGAAAACAGTCATAAAGGCAAACGTAAGCCAGTCAATCTGGTTTGAACGCCTGTGCCGAACGAATAGGAAACGTATAGTCAATAAGCCAACAAGCATCAGCGTAGCTGCGCTTGCAACAAAGATCCGTACACGGCTCACTCTGTTGTTTCTGCAGCCTTCACAGTTAGTTCAAAGAGTCTGGAAATTCACAACGAGAAACTGAACTTCCGTAAGCCAGAACGAGAACGAGAAGAAAGCATGCATCGCACTTCAGAGCATTGGAGCTGTGAGGAGGAGTGGCGCCTAGATAGACCCAGGGGGGGGGTGAGTATTGCTGGTGCTGTTGGCAAGCGAGTGCTAGCATGTTAGCGCTACTGAGTGCTAGCACAAGAGTGCTGGCGCTCACTGCTCTGCAGTGAGTGCTACTGAGTAAAATGGACCGGACAGGCGCATGCAGCGGCCAGGCAACTGCGAAACAACGAAAAGAAAAAGAAAAGGGTGTACTCAAGAAGCGGAAGACCTCTCGGCGTGCCAGAGAGTCTCTTTCGCAAACGAACGTGCGCCGTGGAAGCAGATTAAAGGGAATGTGGTCGCTCGCCGCGTGCACGTCGCCGCTCCTGCTCTTGCTTGAACCTGTCTGTTTTCCCTTCTGCATGCATGTCAGTGCGTGGTGAGGTGGGAGGAGAAGCGAGTTTTTTTTTTTTTCTACTGCCCGAGACGACTTCTGCCGCTTCACTCCAGTGAGTTGTAGACCAGGAGCTGTTTTAAGACTTTCGTCTGGCTCGTCTCTCGGATCTCGCCGGCCAGGAACATCTCGTCCACGACACTGTACACCTGCGTGAGGCAAAGGAAAAAGAGTGGCATTGACGATAGGCCGTATTTTGTAACCTGCTCACAATTTCACTTGCATATGCGATTGCATCAGCTGTCCACACCAGATAGTTTGTAGCAAAGCTTGTTTGGATTGGAAGCCCTGATCATTTTGACAAGGAAATATTGTCACGACTGACATAGTGAGGCAGAAAGTATTTATACAGACAGCAACATACAGCATATTTACTAGATCAAGCTTGCATTACTCCTGGAAATGCTTCCTAGGCTTATGTTAAGAAAAGACAGGACTATGAGACAGCGAATACCATTTTTTTTTTCCCAGCGAGCAGCGTAAATATAGCGCGGTGCCCCACCTTGTAGAAGTTGAAGACGAGGTCCAGCTCACAAACGTTGTGGAAGTACTCGTTAAGCACTTCCACAAAATTGTGGATGGCCTCGAGGTAGGCCAGGTTGTTGTCGTGCACGTCCACACAGATGCAGAAGTAGAGGCCAGCGTAGCGCCGGTACACTATCTTGAAGTTGCGGAACTGCACAACAAGACGACAGAACGATCACAACAAAGCGAGGTAGTAAACAAGTCATGCGTCAGGAATGGCCTGCGGTGGACCTCACTACAACCACGGCATTGCATGAAATGAAAAAACAAAGGTCAACACTCTAAATAAGCTTTCATAACCTAATCCAATTCAAGCATAATGAAATTGACAGCCAGAAAAATGTTATTAATTTCAGAGTGCAGTCCGGCATGATCCAATAAACTGGTCAGGCATGCGAATGAAATTAATATGTTGACCAAAGATATAATCTATCACAGTTTGCTTTGCTGCACTGGATGGTTGGTTTGTGGGGTTTAACGTCCCAAAACCAGTTCTGATTATGAGAGACGCCGTAGTGGAGGGCTCCGGAAATTTCGACCACCTGGGGTTCTTTAACGTGCACTGACATCGCACAGCACACGGGCCTCAACATTTCGCCTCCATCGAAATGCAGCCGCCGCGGCCGGGATTCGATCCCGCGACCCTCGGATCAGCAGCCGAGTACCATAGCCACTAGACCACCGTGGCGGGGCACTGCACTGGATCAACACTTCAGTTCTCGTCATAAACATGTGTCCTGGCTGTAGTACCCCAAAAAACATATCCTTATTTTAACTTGTGTAATATTACCGACAAATCTTCGAATGCTTTCAGTTCAAAGAGGTGTTGAAGAACCTTTCCAGCAGATGCGATTACATTCTTCTTCACTGGCTTACAACTTGAAGCAGATTTATTTAAGTCGTGGACGTTCATGTAACTAGAAAACTGGTGCATATCACAACACAGAACTGCAGAAAACGAAGACATTTAAGAAAAAAAGAAAACCACGAACCCATCCTGATGGAAAAACTTGGCTCTTTGAATACCAGATAAACGTCTATACCACTTCAACGTAACCTAAACTATTACATCAACCAAATCCTGGTTTTTAATTAAACTGCACGATACAGATTACGAGACACGACAAAGTGGCGGGGCTCATGCTTGTTTTTGACCGCCAGGAGTTCCCCAACGGGCACCTAAATCCAAGTAAGCAAGTGCTCTCGCATTCCGCCCCCCACGATTTCGAAATGCAGCCGCCTCTGCAGGGAATCGAACTCGCGGTTTAATTGCACCGTAACGCCCTAAAGCCGCTAAGCAATCGCGACAAGCTGTAAAGCGTCAGCGAGAAAACTAAACCACAGGCTGAGCCTGTGAAGTGAAGCGCGTACGCCAGCAAATTGCCGGAGGGCAGTGCGATCAATGCTGGAAAAGCAACCACGCTGGACTACAGAGACTGGCGTTATCTCAAGCCCGGTAAGCAACAAAACGAAGAGCCGTGCAAAGACAAGGTATAGCGATAAGGTAGGACTTTCTCACCTCGACGAAATTCGTGTGCTTGGCATCCCGGACCGTGACGACGGCGTGGACCTCTTCGATCAGCTTCTGTTTCTCGTCGTCGTCAAAGTTCATGTACCACTTGGCTAACCTCGTCTTGCCGGCCCGGTTTTGAATAAGGATGAAGCGTATCTGAAAGAGGTGTACACATAACGTTGAAGAGCAACGCTACGATAAACGAGGCGTCCGGGGATGAACGAAAGAGAGCACTTGTTCATTTTTATTTTTTTCTTCGTAGAAGGCGGATCAGTGTGGTATCCGATGGGTGACATAACAGCCGTCGGCGAAAGCAAGAAATGCCTGTTCGCAGACATTGCCGATGGGCCGGGTAACCACACTAGGCGCCGCGTTGGAAAGGTTTCGTCCGCCCGTGAGCGGGAACAAGGCAAAGTGCTGACCACTCACCATATTTCCTGAGTTATAGAAGATTTGCCCAGCGGCTACCGCACCAAACCAACTACTCCGCCTCCCTACTCGCTGGCCGCCCCAAAACCGGAAACGCAAACCGCCGACTCCAGTTGCGGAAGTTAAAAAGATGGCGCCTATGAACTACCCACTACTGGACGTTTCGTGTGCTTATCACTCATCCAGGCGGTTTGCTATGTTTACAGAAGTTATCTGTCCATCTGTCCGCTCGCTTTTCTCGCGGCATTTTCTTGGCGGCACCGGTCGCTTCCGTAGCGTGCACGCGCTTGTGCTTGTACAAATGCTCAGTGCTCGTCAACTTCGTGTTGTACTGGTAATATTGCTTGTACACTTAGATAAGGCACTTGCTCGCTCATAAATCTGCTAAGATAACCGACGTGAATCATGTCGCACGTGGAGCGAATGCGAACGCACGTTCACCTTCGTGAACATGACTTGCTTCATGTAAGTGGTCGTACGGTGCTTACTTTTATTAAGGCTGCGCGTGTTGCGTGATATCGTTTACCTTGAATTGCTACGTATGCAGTAAACTTTTACTTTCCTCGAAAATGCTGAATCGTGGCAAACGTTTGAGAGAATGGCAGCGCAGTTTCGTGAACACAACACGACTTGCTGCGTGGTAGCGTTTGTTCATTTATTTTATTTTATTAATTTGTTTCGAACACTTCAAAGGCCACAAAGCTTACGTTCCAGTGTTCGCTTGTCATACTGCTGGCTTGTTCGTGACGTCTTTTTCTCAGTTCCGAACTTCATGGTGATAAGTGTCTTCACGCGATCTTTGCAGACAGAAACTGTTGATCACTGCGGGGCCAGACCAGGCGTAGACGACAGCTGGGATATCAAAAAGTTTGCTAAGGTAAGCTTGTCAACACTACCGTCCTCAGCTCCAGAACTTTTGATTCACGAACAAACGCGAATCAAAAGCTTGCAGGACCGAAAAAAAAAATAAATAAACAAAGATCAGCAGCACTTCCGCAGATGAGAAAATGGGGAAAGCAAAGCTAGGCATCTATGTGCCTTACCTGCTGCTTTCCATTCTTTCTTGGCAATGTGGAGCGTTACGTGTAGCAGTAACTGCAATAATCACTATAGTTACGTTCAGACCACGTGATGCAGAGCACGACCTACTGTACTCCTGACCTGCCCGGCGAGCAGAATGCCAGCGCGCCGCATGTGCTAGCTCCTCTTTCTACCGCTAGGGGCCTTTTGGCGGCGGATTTTGGCGCCACCAGTTACCCCACCCACACCACTTCACAGCGACAATGGATCCACAAGGTCGAACCGTCGTAAAGCACCACCACAATGTTCCTTCCGTGACAACAGCAGAAATACTAGCCATAGCGCAAGCAATCACGCAACATGAACACCTATCCCAAGAAATTACTATCAGAACAGACTCTCAGGCAGCCCTACGGGCATTCCTCCACAATCAACTCCCGCCTAACATATTAGCTGAACTGGCCTTGTACGGACATCAAAACCCTACCCTAAATGTCAATCTGGAATGGACGCCAGGCCATTCTTCCTCCCCTGGCAACGCCCGAATCCACAACGAGACATCAACACCCTGGTGTACGACTACATCCCAGGGATGGCCAGAAGTTTACCTTCCGGCAGTGGACCGAGCAGAGCGCCATCGAGAGCGAAGGGCTTGCCTGAAGGACCTCCGTATAGCCAGAAGAGAACTTCCCAGACCACCTGATAATATTCCGAGGAAACAAACGGCGCTCTTGAGGCAAGCACAAACTCACTCTTTACCGAACGACTTGACGTTACACAATATACAACACACCCCTAACACGCCTCATTGCCAAGTGTGCGGCTCTGTACCGACTTTACCCCACACCTACTGGCACTGCCCTAGAGCCAATACACCTCAACGACGTTCACTTCCCCCTGAAATACTTACATGGGAGGCCTGGGTTGCCAACCTGGGCGAAACAACCTCCTCATGGACAACCCTCCTTCACCACATACTCGCCATAACGGGGGAGGCCCCTGACGCCCCACTTTAATGCACGGACCCGGACAAGGGTTTGGGAAATAAATGTTTTCTCTCTCTCTCTCTCTCTCTAGGCGGTCGTCTGCTCGCGTTGAGCCGAGACGCCTGTGCGGGCAGGCACTCTGCGGAGCGAAGAAAACATTTGCAAAACTGCTTCGATTGAGGTAATTCAGCTATGACAGTACAGTGTAGTTCCCAGAAACGCGCCCGCGTGAGCCATGTACCACGGTAGTCTGTAGAAAAGGTGAGAAATGTCTAATATTGGCATGCGCAAAAATGTTCCTATACACTTAGTAAACAAATACGTACGTTTTGTATGACTAATGAGCTGAATTCGCGACTATGCTTTTGCTCGGTAAGGTTTTACAAGTTATTGACTCACAAATTAAACCAACTGTCGCTTGAGCGACCGAAATAACAGGAAAAGAAAAGCTAGTACCGATTATCTCAGTGGCGCAACAGTGCTGTTGGTTCCTTGGTAAATAGACTCTGAAACGTTGGCCGAAGTACCATATGAACATTCCTGCTATTAGATACAGTGCAACAGTTCGCATATATGCTCAAATTTCCGAGAACTGCGCACAAGCAAAGTACTCGCACAGTGCTTGTTGTTCTGCACCCATGCACCCGTCGACGCTCAGGTGGGGTAACTCGAGCGCCATTTTAGCGGCGAAGTCTGGAACGAGAGGCGGCGCAGGCGTCTCCGTAGAACGCCGCGAGCTGGTCAGGTCAGGAGTACAGTAGGTCGTGATGCAGATGTAACGGGCCCATTAACTTCGACATTTTTTTCCTGAAAGAGCAGCAACGATGAATAAAGAAAAAAGAAAAGTTTGGTGGTGTAGTGGTATAATGCGACGTGCTGCACTGGCTGCACTCGGGGTTTGGATGACACTGGTTCGAATCGCGGCTATCGTGAATTTTCTTTTCGGAGTTCTAATTTTTTTTAAAGAACCATTTTATTAACGCTAACGCTACTGTTCCAAAGGGGCTGTAATGGTCTTTTAAAACAGAATCGCATTGGTGTCAGCGGCAGGCGCGCTGTCGCCTGTCGCTGATGCCCCTGGGTCTGGCAGTACTGACACGAGCAAAATAGTGAGAGTGCGGAAGACGCACTGCGAAGCGGCGACCAATGTTAACGGGAAGCCCCACCACGGTGGCTTAGTTGTTATGGCACTCGGCTGCAGATCTGAAGATCACGGGATCTAATCCCGGCCGCGGCGGCTGCATTTCGATGGAGGCGAAATCTTGAGGCCCGTGTGCTGTGCGATGTCCGTGCACGTTAAAGAACCCCAGGTGGTTGAAATTTCCAGAGACCTCCAATACGGCATCTCTCATAATTGGAGCTGGTTTTTGGGACATTAAACCCCACAAAATCAAATATGTTAATGGGCCCTCCAGTGACATGGGCAAACCACGGACACGGTCAAAATAGCTAACAGGAAATGTGCTGGCAGGGATAAACTGCCGGCAACGTGGTCTAGACATAACTGCAGGGATTGTTGCAGCTACGTCTTGGCGTAACGCTAAACACTGCCTTCTTTCTTTCCCGGTGGTGTTTCATTGTAGCTCTTCAAAGGTCCTGAGCACGGCAGTATTAAATCCAAGGCATTCATATATGTATTTCAAATATGGGGTCGTATTGTAAGAACGATCGCCTTTAGCGATATCGCCAAAGTATTGCCTTTGGCCACGTTGCAAGCACGGTGTGTACACAAGCATGCGTTTGTTGTAAGGACTTGTGGACTGGCACTTGTGCACAGGGCCTTTATGGAGACGAGAATATTGTAGAAAGGGATTAATGTTTGATGATAGGCAAGGAAGCAAAAGTTTTAATGGCTTCAAGTCTAAGAATGCTGTGAAAATATCCCTCTCACACTGCCATATTATGTTGTTTTCTGAAACCACTTTGGAACACTTACGCTGCAACTGCTTGTTGGCATGACTGTTTGTTTAATGTCACATACGGTACAATGTTGCATGCAATGTCTTATACAATGTCAATACAAGATTCGCTTGAAAAACCATGTGCCTGTTTGCTGCATATGGAGCTGTCTTCAAGAAATGAAGTACACAGTCAGGGCAATGTTTTTTATTATTATTTGAAATAACTTGACAAAAGCATGTTCTTTAGTGTTTTGCACCATGCCATTGATTTTGTTGCTTTTTTGTTAACAGCAAAAATGTGTTGTGTTCCTCATTCCTTTAGAAGTTTCGTGTTGGAATCATCTCTATGGATGACATGACCATGGAGTTTGACATGGTGGGCCTCAACCCAGCAATCGCAAACGCTATCCGCAGGATACTGCTTGCAGAGGTGCGTGTAACTGCATTTCCATGTGTACTTTTTGCCATTCAGCGCGCCAAAAGAACTTGGGCAATCAGGCATGTGCTCAGAGTCTAGCACAGCGAAGCTGCAGCCGCAGTAATGTTCTTGTTAGGTAGGTGGAGTTGAACTTCTGTTTTCCATTTGCTGGTCGCA
Source organism: Hyalomma asiaticum (assembly GCA_013339685.2). NCBI lineage: Eukaryota > Metazoa > Arthropoda > Arachnida > Ixodida > Ixodidae > Hyalomma > Hyalomma asiaticum. The sequence goes on from CM023487.1 coordinate 11,023,785, forward strand.
TCCTCATTCATTTGACGGTGTCAGGTGGTTGAGGTAGTGACCACGCAAAACAGAGAAGCCATTGCTAAGGCACAGGTAAACACAATTGACGATTGGTACGGTTATCACGTCACCACTGTTTAGTATTTTTCCATGTTAACCAACATCCAGATAGCACGCTTCCAAGATTAGTGTGAATTCTTTCTTTTTGTTCTTTTTTTTTGCAGCAAAATTTTCATAGATATCCTTATTATTTTTCTTTCCTATTGTGAACTCATTCATGACTGCTGCTTGGCACACTTTCTGACAGATTGCACCACCAGGCGATGTGCAACAAAAAAGTCACTACTAGGCTACATGTTAACACACTGCAGGAGATTACTCTTTATTCAGAAGGAACTGAACATTTTTTGGAGGTTATCTGTGCGAGTGTAATAATCGATTAGTCTTTGACTGTATTTGTGATAAAGTGGGTAGAACACCGGGATAGTGCAGGTTGATCGCTATTGTTCATGTCACAGTGAGCCGCCTTCCTCTTGCACTTGTGACATATGGCTTTCCATGAAAACCTTGGTTTATGTTGCATGCTGAAATATGGCATGTGTTTCTGCAACTCTATTCCAGTATGGAACATGTGCAGTTACTCTAGCATAAATAAACTGAAGTACTCTAGCTAACTGGGCAAGTCAGTACAACAGCATCTTCTTAGCACCCAGCGTGAGTTAAAGTACAAGAACACTGTAAGAGGAAGAATGACACTGGTACAGTGCTCATGTTGTGTTGTTCTTTTTATAGCGTGTTTGTACTTTCATGCTAGCTGGAATGCTTATGGAGTGCCATTTATAATAAATTAGCCATACACTGATTGGCTTGCCTAGTTCGAACACTAGGGACATTTAGCGTGTCCGGTAAACCGCTACACGCAAGCGCTTTGCGTAGAGCGGAATACGGCGCGTAAACAGCGCATTGGCAAACATGGCCGACTGACCGCCCTCCGCTTCGAATCTTTCAAGTGGTCGTCGCGCGCTCTGTAACCCTTAAGTAACTAACTGACGGTTGTATTTGCCTTAGCTTTCTATCATGCAGCTTCGACAGTAAAGTGTCCGTGATGATTCAACGCCGTTTCTGAGAGCCAGACTGAAATTATCGAAGCTGTAGGCTTAGCGAGTGGCTTCCAGAATCTCGGAGGACATATAACGCGGGTTAGCTTGTTCTGTTTATCCCCCATAGCTGGCGCCACTTCACTGCGAAAAACAACGCTACATGCTATCCGGTATCCGCTACACCTTTGCGTATACCGGTTTACCGGACACGCTAAATGTCCCTACTGACGGGGCATTTTTGGGCTTTGAAGAACATCTGCCTGATTGTCTCATTGTGTTCCTGCAGGTGCCGACAATGGCACCCGACAAAGTGTACCTGTACAACAACACAGGCATCATTCAGGACGAGGTGCTGGCTCATCGGATTGGCTTGGTGCCTTTCAACATCGACCCACGGATGTTCGAGTACAGAGAAAGTGGTAAGATGCTGGAAATGTCGTTTAACCTCAGGCAGACGTTGCATGCATAGAGTTTGTTGTCTTCTGTATGCACTGCCAAGTGCTGCGATTATTGGATTTCCTTCTTTAAAGGACGCCAACCATCTGTGACGTTTGACACATTGTGTGAAGGTCACCCTTATGCTATGGGTTTGTGGGGTGTAGATTCTAACGATCTTAACTTTATGACAATACGACTACCTTGAGTGCTGCTATATACGAAGCATGCAAGTGCATACCTGTTACTGCAATAGTCTTCTTGAATGGATCCGATCATGCTGAACCAAATGGTCAACTTAATTGGATTCACGCATCCGCCTTTCAGGAAGTGAGGGTTCTCCAGAGGACACGGTCGAGTTTGAGCTTAAGGTCAAGTGCACCAAAAATCCACATGCTCCAAAAGATGCAACCACTCCCGACGAACTGTATAGGGATCACATTGGTAAGCGACAGTGATATGTTTTCGTATGCATGTCTTGCAGTAGTGAGCATTAGAATTACTAACGTTATCTTTTATGGTTTTTTTTTTCTTTGCAGTGTACACGAAGCACCTCACCTGGGTCCCCCTTGGATCACAAGCAGAAATTGTGAGTCATACTTTTAGCACCAGAACACCTCTTTAACTACTGGAGTAATATGAATATTTGAATACCATATGTAAAACTTTATGCTTGTATTTGCTCTTCATAGCGGCATTGCTTTGCTCTTCTCTTATTGTTTCTTGTCAACATAACGCAGTTTGGAAACAAGCCACCGAGGCCTGTTCATGAAGACATTATCCTAGCGAAGCTGAGACCTGGCCAGGTGAGGTTCATATTTGGTGTTGTTACAACATCGACTACGACAAAGAAAAGACAAAGAAAACAAAAACAAAACCCTGCTTTGGACTGAGCTAATAGACTCAACCTTTATATACATATTTATCTTATGCGGTTATAAATTTACACCTGATTTGCATTGCACAAAGCTAATTCTGTGGTTGACTAGGCCCTTCAGAATTGTTTTACTACTGTTCCTTCTTTGCCCCTGCAGCCGTGACTGCTTTAGTTAGCATCATTCAAGGAGCCCTGTCTACGCATGCAACATTGTCTTTTGTTAACAGAGAACATATGCATAGTATAATCAGTCAGTGAAGCCTGTAGAACTGGGACACTGCCAAGCCCTTATTGGAAAGAAGTAGCTATTATATAATGGGACTGCACGTACATCAATGCATAAAAGTAGTCCTTGGGCTTTTATTCAGTCTCTCAGCCATAATCAGTGGCAGATTGCAAGATATGTTATAATAAGGCTAATATGTGTTATATAACTGTGTGATTACCAACAGTTGGCATCATTCCTCTGCCCATGGGACATGCAGTGAACTTAAGATGTCCTGCCCTTCTGTATAGGTAGAAGAGTGGCAAAGGGAATTATATACTTAAAGGAGATTTGTCTGGATCGTGTTTCAGGTTTGGCTGTCTTGGCCGTCTTTTTCAGCTAAGCCAATTTATTTTTTCAGTATGTTAATTTTCGCTATACCATAAAGCTGTCTTTCTGAGAAATCTCTATGGTTTTATTATTTTTTTTTTTTCAGTTTAATGCTGCAAACTGCTGGATTACAATTTTCTTCCCTTTCACGGAATTTGCCCCACTTCCTGGGTTTTGCCATAGAAAGCCAAACAAGGCTAAGGATCAAGGAGGGCGTGAAATGACGGTTCAATAAAAAAAGGGCGCTCTCTGTCATTGCTGCTTTGGCGCATGTTTTTCGATGATGAAGGCTAGTCCTGTTGTCAGAATGTTGCAACATTCTCACCGACATTCTCTACTCAACACATTTTCTTATCGCTTGCCGTAAAAAGGTGTCATTGCAACATCCTCAACACTGTGTGGTAGTAGGACTTTGCCTCAAGGTGGAGGTTTGTACTTCGTTTTGTGTGTGTGTTTACGTTTTTTTGTTGCTTCTGGTGAGGAGTAGAAGTACCAAGTTGATCAGATCTGTCCGGCGGAACTTGAGCACTGCTATGTCAGCCAAGCTGTCTTGTGTAAGGTGCATTACTTACTTATTTTTCTCGCTGACATTGTTTGTGCAGGAGATTGACCTGAAGCTGCACTGTATGAAAGGCACAGGTCAGGTCCATGCGAAGTTCTCGCCTGTGGGTGAGTGACATTGTTTGTGTGCCAGTGCATATTTTTCTTTTTTTTTTACTCCTCAGTTCTTGCACAAGCTGAAAGTACTACCACACTTCTTCTTAATGGGAAAGAAATGCTCACATGCTTCTGAACACTAAATACAGCCTGTTTTGAGTTTTGCTTCTCAGGATGGGACAATCTTGTGATGGTGTCACAACACCTTTGGGAGCACGACATCGTGACATTTCCAGCATGCTTAGTCATCTTGTAGGCTGCTACTTGTGAAGACTTCCATAGGCAGCAGCATAGAAGAAAACCGAGTGTGCTGCCTCCTTAGTGACTCTATTGTAGTAAGCTTACTGGCGTGAACATAATTTAATCTTGCTATTCGCTGTCATTTCAATGCAAGTAGGCATGTGGTGTGTGCAGTGACATTTGGATCATCACGTCGGGGACCATCAGTTGACAAAGAATAAACTAAGTAACATAGAAAAATTCACAGCATATCCACGGGGTGAATGATGATGAGTGGGCGAAGCTCCGGAGTGAATCACCGGTAAACCGTTAATCTTCCGTGTAATTCGCCCAGTCGATCATCATGTAAAGACGTGAGAAACACTCTATTCGAACGCTGGGATCTCGCGTTTAAGGGGACGCTAGCAAAAATGCGTTAGAAACATGCAGTACACTCTAGTAAGGGGGGAGAGGCCACAGCGTCTTACGCAGCCCCTTACACAGGCCGGAACGCGCACCGCGTTTGCCGACGCCATCACATGACTGCTGAAAGAGTATAAGGCGGAGAGGCCACAGCGTCTTACACCAGCTTCTTACACGCGCCGTAACGCGCTAGCACAAACCCATCATCATCGTTAGAAATGGACAGTCTTTCGCTCTCTCTCTCTCTCTTTCTGTCTCTCTCACACAAGACAGCAGATGGAAGAGTGAGAGAGCTCGCGCGCCGGGAGGAACGCGCCGAGGGCGAGCGCGAGCCTCCCGGCGCGCGAGCTATCAAGTGCAATCCTAGAACGAGGTGGTTACGACTACAAGGGACGAACGACCCACGCCATAAGGAGCTTCGCCCCTAAAAGTGCTCTCCGAGGGCGTCTGCAATCTTGGAGGTTGTGCCGCCAGTGCCACCATGTTCTAACCTTGCCTGGATGTCACGAGACGGCACTATAAACAGTGCGGTTTTGTTTCAACTTCGAAAGGCAGCCCTCTGACACAGAATGCGCGATTTTTAAATTGTAACTTGTGGCGTTCGCACTCGCATTGCAGGCGACTTGTTTAAGATGGGTGTTAAACTGTTCCTAAACTTCCTTTTTTTTTAATAGTTGTGAGTGTACAACGGCATGATTTTATGTTATTGCAGCTGTTGACGGTGCCAGTAGTATCACCGAAATAAAAGAAACAGATATTACATGCTTGAAAAGTATTTTAATTCCAAAGACTAAAGGAGGGTGTTTTTATTACGCAAGTACGTACGGTAAATGACATTTTGACAACACCAACAGCACCACTCTTTCTGCGAGAAGGCACATGGTAAGTGAGAGAATGTGCAAAAAGAAAAGTGCAGGTGGGTGACACTGCCATATGGTTTCCGCAGCAACTTATCATGACGTGATCGATCTTGGAGGCTCCTGCTAGGGCCCACACAATCCAGTTGAACATACTTTGTAAGAGACACACACACAACAGGGAACAGTTTCTGTCCCTTGGCATACTTACACAATTCTACGTCGACTCTGTTGTAGGTCAACCCTCCCAAGAAATCGCGAGTTAAATGATAAAAGACCCGACTGGTGGTATAGTTTTGGTTTTGATCGCCAAGTCGACCTCCCGACTTTAAGATTTCGTATGTTGACAAAATGGGCCAACTTACAATTGTGTATATACGCTATATGAGGGGCATCTTATAAGCAGAGATACGGCAGCCAACCATCTGAGAAAGTCTCTTATACCCACTGTCTTTTATGTCAGTGTGTCTTATAAAAGGGTTCAACTGTAATCCACTAGTAAACATGGATTGCATTGTTTTGTAGGGGGCCTAGAGTTCTTATCTAGCAAGTTTAACCGAATGTAATTGAGCCATTGTACAGAAATACTATGCCTTGAAATTCGTGATGTTGCGCCTATTTTAGTGGCCAAAGTTTTGGCACGAATTCAAAAATGAGTTGGACCTTCATTTTCTCATTCTAATAGTGAACCTATGGCATCAAAATCTGTTAGAGTTTTTAAAGAATGTTCAGTCGGCCTGAACTTGATTCACTGTTCCACTTTAGCGTCCCTTCAAGTTCTAGTTTTGCTATAACTGGTGTAGATTTTTTTGTAGATCCTAAATGCTTATAATATTACGAGTATATTTATAGAGAATTTAAGATAACGATATGGCACAGAGTTCAGCAGCATTCTTGTCTTTATGTAAATGTGTACTACATACCATATGTCAGGATTGTAACACCACTCCACACTGATATGTACTAAACGGCAATGCTCGCCATGCCTTGTTTTTTATGCAGCCACGGCATCTTACCGCCTCCTGCCAGAGATACGACTTGTCCGCCCTGTGCTGGATGAACAGGCAGAGCGGCTTCAGGACTGCTTCTCCAAAGGAGTCATCGAGCTCGACGAAGACGCAGACGGTGAGTTGCTTGAACGCTTCTGTCATTTCCTACATTACACTATGATGATGATGATGGCTGGAGGTTGGATAGAATTCTGGCTTTAAAGTTGTCACTTTTTGAACAGAAGAAGGGAATGGGAATGCAAGTAAATTGTGCAAGTTGGGGACAGGCCAAGCAAGTTTCCCAGGGCATATTTTTATGTTTATATCTTCCATACTTTGGGAAAGTTTTCTTTTAAAACAGTACACTATCTAGTGGTAGTAGTGTAGCAAATTGCTACCAGCAGTGAATTTTTATTGAAACAGGAGAGACGGCTGCACTGTCATTCACCTCATTCAAGATTGTTGCTGTTCTGTTAACCAGCTGTTCGTTGTCTTTTTAATTGTATAATAAAAGCATGAGACACTGAGTAAGCCATGGTGGCTAGCTGTTATGGTTGCTTTGCAGCTATTGCCACTGATGTTGAAGGTCATCAGTTCAATTTCCAGCTCTTGCAGCCGCATTCTGATGGGGTCAAAATGAATCTGGACCCGTCGCTGCTATGTGTTTCATAGCCGCCCCTGTGCCATTTTTTGATGTTAGGTCTATAATTCATTTTGACCTTTGTATGGTATATTGTACAGCTTTATTTTCAGTGTCACATGGTAGCATTGTACAGCTGAACCTTGTTATTAAGAAGGAGTATTCGGGCCATAAGGTAGTTTGTTACGTCGGCATATTTATTGTAACAGTAGAGATAAATACAGTAGAACCTCGTTATGACGAACCTGGATATAACGAACTATCAGATATAACGAAGCAATCACAATTCCCCTTGAAATTCCTATTCATGAAATTGATATTGGTTATAACGAACTAATGGTTATAACAAAGTAATTACCACTCCCCCTTTAACTTCGTTATAACGAGGTTTTACTGTACCAGTTTACAAATCGGCAGTCTAGCACACACAAACATCCTCTATACAAAAACATCTTATTCTAGACATCAAACCCGACTAGGAAGTCCTTACCTATCCTCTTGTGCCATTATTAACTGCTATAGACCGCAACCAGTCAAATGCACCTTTTTGTTGCATTGAATGACCTAAATTTCAACAGGTTTTTCAAAGAAATGTAGTTGTGAATTGTTTTTCAATATTTATTTCACATCATTATGCTCTCTTTTGAGTTTAGAATCTCGCACGAGCCAAATTACAGCAGATTTCACAGTGGCTCTTGCGTTTTCTGTTTAGTTATAAAGAGAATAAATGTCACTGAAATGAAACTTGACCAACCAGAGTGCCTAATTAGCTTGCTATAACCAATAATTTCCTAGGTCAGTGTTTGTTACGAGCTTCTGTTGTAACACTCACTGATGGCTGGCTAATGTTACCTTCATCTTTTGTTCATTCTTACTTGCTATGTGTTTGATTGCCATCTCAGGTCACAAAGTGGCCAGGGTTGCCAATGCAAGGGCTGACACATGCAGTCGTAACGTGTTTCGGTTCGATGACCTCAAGGACGCAGTTGAGCTGACAAGGGTGAAGGACCACTACATCTGTGAGTGCATTTTGTTTATTTACTCCAGGGATGGTTGTCAAGCCTAAAAATACTCACATTTTCTTTTTTTTTTTTTCGTATTTAAAAATGTGATGGGGCATTTTCAGTGCTGCTCTAGGCAGACATAATGCTGTTCATGCTGGCAACACCAGCCATCAGACCTTGGTGGCTGCGGTATCTAACAAAATAAAAGCCTCGTGTGTAGCCAGGAGTAGCCTTTGCACAGCATTTCACACTCCACATTGTAATCGCTGACAATGGTGCCTGCGACTGTCATCATGAAGGGACACTTGGACACGTCTTGTGCTAGTGTTTACCAATGACAGATGATGGTGTGAAAAGGCTAGCTTGCCATGCTGATCTTATGAGCCATCATGGCAGAGGTTTGTGATTACAACATTGCAAGTCTGATGAACAACAAACTTGCGTGAACAACCGTAGCATTGACGAGTGATGTTCTGTGCTGTGTACAGCAGTGATGCAGTTGAACCTCCCTAGTATAAGAGCCCTCAAGAAGGAAATTTAGTGGCAGTGAAGAAATCTGGATGTCCACAGAGAATGTCCGTGCTCTTTAATGCATTCGCTTCCTCATGACAGTGAAGAGTATTTGAAGGGCAGTCCCGTGTTAACGAAAGTTTCAGGTAGAGATCCGCTGAATTTTTTGGCCGCACGTGTGGATTGGGGGAACCTACAAGCACCAAAATTGCAGCAGCACACTCATCAAAGTTGGGCACATATGTTTGGTGCCCGTGTGCACTGAGGTTGTCGTTTGCAATTAGTGACATGACGATGATATTTTTTCTTTGGTTTTTGTTCATTGGGGGCAACATTTTGCTGGCTCACCTGTTGACAACTATGTAAGCACGCGATATTACGCTTGGAAGACACCGCTGGCTGCTTCTGCGCAATCAGTGTGCACTACGAACTCCTTAACCCAGTCTCACTGTCCTCTGCATGCAGCAGAGAACACGTGGATCAGCCGCGGTGCTTTTGCGGCTGATTGGCACATCTCGGCAGCCTTGCCAGTGTAGGAAGTGAGTGTTTCTGCAAGTGGTGGTGACCCACGTACAGCCTCCAACAGAAGCGTGGGAAATGCTTCATAGTGTGGATACAGCACTGCCAGATGCTGTTTAACTGGATGACTTGTATGTGGACGCTGCCCTGATTGCTTGCAAGAGTTCAAGACACTGAGAGTTCGTCGACAGTGTGCGCAAAAGACACGAGGAGGGTGGTGACGATGGTGGCGAAAACTTAGCACAAGGCAAGCAAGCCCTCCTGGTGTGCTATACTTCCGACGTCATCTGGACTTTTCTTGGTGTGCACAACAACGATGAAACTATGAAGCTTATTACACAACAACGATGAACCTTATTAATCTGCAAGGCCTAAGTCGTGAAGCTCATGCACAGCTATAGGCGAAGCAGAGCAAGTCTTTCATTGATTTTGGTCCTTGAAAGTAATGGGTGTGCTTCTATATTTGCGAAAACGAAATTCAAAATGAGACATTCCTTCCCTGGCTATTTCATTATTGCAAGATTTGACTGTAGCTTGCATCTTTGATGAAGAAACAGTGCTAATAAAAATAATGATGGACGAAGAAAAGTGTAACACAGGTGCTGACCTGCGTCTTTGCCTTATTAGCACTGTTTATTCGTCAAAGTTGAATTTCCACTACCTCGCTCATGTTTCTCTTGTGGTGCATGTGCATGCACTTCTTTTTCAATCCGGTCACTTCCCGTACGTTTACGGGTAGTGGTAGCAAGCCACCTATTTGTTCTGGTTAGCCTGGCTACCTTTTGTTTTGTTTTCTCTCTTTGGCTTTCCGCAACTAGCAACTATAGAAGCACGTGTGACATGAATGCATTCTTTTAGCCAGTTTTTCTATTGTACTGTTCTTGTGATGTTTGCTAATCTTCTTCATTTTTATATTTCTGTACCCCAAGTTAACTGTGTTACCTGTGTTCCACTGTGTTTGAAAACCCCCTTCTCAACATCAGTACAATATGTACTATATATTTTCTTAAAACTATTACTAACGTGCATGTTAGAATGAAGTATAAAACCGAAACTGGGATGAGCAGTTAAAGCACCTTAAATCTGATCTTCTATTCTTAAAATCTATGCTTCTTTACTGTGCCTGTTGGAAGCTTACACGAGTGTCGGGATTTTGTTGTCATTGGACACTACACAATATGTGGTGTTCAAATTTCACCTCTAGTAGTCTCAAATTTTTCTATTTTATTTTCCTGAGAAAGAACAGACTGCTGTTTCTTTCCGATGTCATACAATTTTGATGAGGAAACATCCAGAAGATTTTACCTTTTCTCAAGTATGATCATTAAGGTGGGGGTTATAGTCCAGTAAATGTGGTGAATTGCATCAGGTTGCACTTCGGCCTAATGGCGTTTCCGAAAGAGGAAAAAAAAGAAAAGAAGGAAGATTAAGCGATCCATCTTGTTGCTTTCAGTTTCTGTGGAATCCACAGGTGCCTACACACCCGACCTCCTCGTCACCGAAGCCATCAAAGTGCTTATGGCCAAGTGTCAGATGTTCCTGGATGAGTTGGAACATGTGCAGCTTCACGGCTGAATTTCTGAAGATCATATTAAAGAACTGTGGATCATCAAAATATGTTTGTCATTGGCACTCCTGCTGACTCTCCCACTTCTGCTGGAAAACAGAAACTTCCTACTTCTGGCCAGTCCTCTGGAAACACTCCTAACGTCACCGTGAAAAGAAAAAATAACACGGGACAGCAGTTCCGGAGATTTCCTGCCCTTGAGGAACTGCAACAGCCTGCTGGCATGCCCTGTGCTCTATCCACTGATGTAAAGGGAGGGGAGGCCACTGTGTTTATGTGTGGGCTTTGTTACCTAGGGCATGTTATCCTCATCTTGACGGGGAACTTGCAATAACATCACACTGCCACTCACGTGAGGTTAGCTTAGCTGCCTTACAACAGGCTTATGCAGTGAAGTGTGGAAAGGGTCCACTAGCCTTTGTGGGTCATAGGGAGGGGAAGTTATTGGGAAAGCGAATGGGTTGTGTGAGTACATATGGCATTGAGAGCCCCTTTTGCTTGATGGGTCACAATATAGGAACATTCGTACTGGTTTGAGGCGCAGAAATTTCTGCACCTTAAAAGTGTACGAGTGGAGAAGAAAACGTCAAGAACATTGACATTCGAGTACAGGGTTATTGAAAATGTTGACAGGCACATAATAATAATCTTAAAGGGGCCGTGAAACGTTCTTTGACAATTTTGTAATACATGTGTATTCAGAATCCTGGCCCTGCAAGCTATATTACTATACTACATTGTTCCGTTGTATTTTGTAGGTAGACTTAGAGTGGTAAAACACGGTGTCGGTTTCCCCCAGCGTACCTTCTCTTCAACTGTGCAGCTGATGTCATGTTAGTCGCCATTACGGTTTGAGAGATTGGCGCGCCCTCGGAGATAGGAAAACAAACTGCGCTCTAGCATTGTATTCTAATGGTGGCACCACATCGGGTCGCATTATTTTCTTGCTTTCTAGCTTGCATATAAATCCATTATATTAGAGCCTTCAAAAGCTTAGAAAGTGTTTACATTTTTAAATGTCTTAGGTTGAATTCACTGAAACGTCACCGAATAGTGCCAATGCTGCCCAGCGGTGTCACATAATCGTTTCGGGAGATCAGAAAGGCTAGGTTTCAAACAAGCGTTTTTAAATGTACACTGAATATAGCGACAGAATATTTCAGGATCAGCATGTCGAGTGTTTTTTGAAACAATGAAAATTACTAGTGGGCAGCTCCATATTCTTTTCACAACCCCTTCAAAAAACGGTGTTAGATAGTAGGCAGAGAACATAAATTAGATGCGAAGGTTGGAAATGAGAAAGACTGTGTAAATTCATAAATTCTGCAAAAAAAAAAAAAAGAAGATCTGAGGGGAAAATATATATGATAAGACAAGGGGCAGTGCGTTGATATGCAAAACCGGATCTGGCTGCCTTGGGACTAAACAATGCTGAAGAAAGTACAGTTCACATCAGGCAGAGGCATGTGTATGCTGCAAAAGAAGTCTAGAAACTATACAGCACATTGTAGTTTGTCCAACGACACCCGTGCAAGGCATCCGCTTTTTAGGCTGTGGGGTTTGAATCAGATAGGCCACATGGGAAAACTGGCTGAGGTGGTCATGAAAAGGTTGACCTATCCACTGTAGCTTCCTTGTCAGAGCACTTATTTGGGAAATGCTTCCGGCGTCACATTCACAACGTACGACTGCACTTTCAACACTAATTTGGGACCTCACGGTTTACTGGCTCTTTATACCAACCTGAAGCATGCACTTTTTCACTGCTTCACTTCCAAAATACCGACTCATTGCTGGTAGGGTAAGCTGGTAAGTTCCACATGCACGGAACTAACAAAGGCAGGCAAGGTTCTTTTCTCAGATTTATATATTTTAATAAGTACAGTGTGCATTGTTTCAAACATTGAACAGACACAAACAATGCAAACAAGTAACAAAGAAAACAAGTCAAACTTAACAACATATGCTACATCAGAAACAGGGACACTGAAATGCCCTGAATGGAGCCCTGACAACACCACTCTTGTGTTTTTGGCCAATTAGACCCTGCGTACTGTCGCGAAGTTTGCCAAATATCCTTTTCACCGAATGCAAGCTACGCAGGGCTTGTTGTTGCTGTCGTGTGATTCTGTTGTGCCAGTCGCAACCACGATTTTTTGGAATTCTAAGAACTGTCCAATAAATAAGTGTTTTTTAAAGTGAAAAGCTCAGTCAGTGTGCACTCAGTATGTTACTGCTTGATGCCCTCTTGTAGCAACATTTCACTGATGCCTGTGCAGCTACAGGTTAGGCACAAAAAAGACACATTGGCACAGACTTTGTTGGACTTGTGGTTTCCCGTGCACCTTTTGTTCTGGCTAGTTGATAAACTACACTTTGGTAAAGTTCTTAAGGCAAAACTAGTAACGATTCAGTGCATACAGGCAAGCACAAGCACTGTCTCTGCTCGCATCACTTGCCTGGTGTCTCGTCTGTGATTATTAATTTTCATGATAGTATTAGTATGTACTCCTAAGCTTGCCGACTGGCTGAGCCAGTAAATGTCAACTTGATAAAGAAAACTGCTAATAACCTGGTACAATACCCGCTTCTGTTTGACGTATCACATACAAGTTACCGAGTGCACCAGCAGGATGTGGGATACGTAATGTCTCTGTAGTAATGCTCTCGCCATCTAAGCGTTGAGAGGAACTGGATCATTCAAAGTGTACTTATGATTTATAGCCTTAAAAATGTGACCTTACTTTGACTCATAAATTTGCTAATATGTAAGATGTGGCTTCCTGAAACCAGTCTCTCCTTTTTCTGAGGGCTTCAAGCAGGATACATGTTGTGCCTGATCACAGTTGAGGGCTTCATGTGCTTGTTATTGATAGGTATAGTGTGTCAGAACTCCTTCAGGATCAATATGTGACCTCTCAAGTCATGATACATGTGCACACTGCAACGTTGAAATTAGCATGTGTTCTTTCATGGTTGTACCGTTCAGGCCCGCTCGAACTGTGCTGCCCACCCCATGCCTCTTACACAACTACTCAATGAGAACCATGTATTATGCACAGATTTTTCCTGTGGCACATGGTCCGCTGGCTCTAGGCCATTGAAGCCTTTACAGGTTTTGGATTCTCACTTGTCATTTCAGCCTGAAGTCAGTGGAACGTACTTAAGTATCGATACGACACACATTAAAAGTGCTCGCGTGCGGTGCCTTATAAACGTAAGAAAAAAAACATGTGCATCTTTGTCCTACAGTCTTTAGAGCGGTACCGGCATCTAGGATTGTTCTCCTAAGAAGCATGAGTATAGTAGCTATGCTTGGCACTGGCTATGACTACAAATAGCCCACTCAAGTGGTTTGACCAGCACCGTCTATCCTGCTACGCTACTTTTATGTCGCTCAGCCCAAGCCCTTCCTTTTCCACAGTAAATGAGTGAAAACAGCACGACACGCTGTGTATCACGTGAGTTGGCCGTCACGTATGAGGTATATGTTATCTGTTTGTCAACGTGACAGGTCAAAGTCTTTTCAACAGTAAGAAATTCAAAGGGTGCCTTGAGGTCGAGCTGCCTACGTCTGTACTCTTTGGGGCAAGCCCCATTGCTCCACAAGAGGTTTATCGGCCACTTTAAAGAACTTGGCAAATGTACAGCACTTGAAAGGCCTTGAAAGGCGATGGCACCGTCTAGGAGTGTAAAGCGAAGGCGTCTTGTCAAAGACAGCTAACTGGTCCTTTACTCTTGGACACATTTTCCTTGTTACAACATTGCTGAACGCCTGTGTCTAATTTACAGACCATATTGTGTCAGTCTTTGCTCTTAGAGGCATGCGGACTGTAAAGTACCCAGTATACCTCATGGACAACACACCTTAGTGAAACTATTCCTTCATTGGAGAGTTGAAAGTAGCATTTCGGTAGATCATAGCAAAACTACTCCTTGATTGGGGAGTTGGAAACTGCCTTCTGGCACATTGTACCAAAACTACTCCTTCACTGGGGAGTTGAGAAAGGCCTTCCGGCAAATTGTAGCAAAACTACTTCTTCACCAGGAAGTTGTAAACAGCCTTCTGGCACACCATAGCAAAACTAATTTTTCACCAAGAAGTTGAAAACAGCCTTCTGGCACACAATAGCAAAACTGCTTCTTCATAAAGGTGTTGGAAATTGCCTTCCGTCACTCTATAGCAAAGCTACTCCTTCAGCGAGTTGGATACAGTCTAGCTCAAAATGCTGTGGCCTCACAGGCCTTAATTTGCAACCAATATGTGGACCACAATTCACTTCTCGACCTTGACTAGGTCATACAACAGTCTTTTCCACAAGTCGAGTTCCAGTGCACCTCGTAACCTCATTGTCCGTGTTCTGTGCCATCGACGAGGATGTAACCATTTGCCACTACTATGCAGCGTAGTCCCGCATGGTGTCGAGGCACCGGCAATGTTGTCAAACTGTTCTTGGACAATGTGGATACGGAATTACACATTCACTGAGTGATGTCACAGCCGCAGTCACATCAACTTCATCCGGACGCGCACCAGCAAACGTCTATGTGGGCGACAGTCAGTTCCGGTAGGTGATGCTCCACAGTAGCTGCGTAGAAGCTCGATGCTAACACCTCCCCATTCACTCACGCTCAAAAGTGGCTAAACACTATCTCGGGCACAGACTTCCTGGACGAGCCATTGCTGGGGTTGCTGTCCTTGCTGTTTCCACTGTCCTTGCTGCCATTACTGTCCTTACTGGCACTGCTCTCTTTGCTCTTGGTGCTTGCCCTGCTCTGTCTCTCAGGTGTCTTGGGAGCCGATTCGTTCTGCATAATGAACCACCGTTATCATGGAGCATTTTTTACAAACGCCAAAATGAAACCTCTATATAACAAATTGCATTATATAAGGACTTAATTATTGGAATAAACAAAGCAAGCTAAACTACTTAACATGGTAATTTAACTGTACGTAACATGGTAAAGGTATGTTACTTGCCTGCAGGTCATTCACATTGCCATAGCTGTCGATCCTCTCCATGCGGCAGAACATGGACATGCGCCGGTTGTTACGGTCATGTGCGTTGCCCATATTGAGGTTGCCCGACGCCGGCTCGGTCGGGCCAAAGCGAACCCGAAATTTGTCAGACCAGGATCTCTGCACAGAAACATGGCCGCATTTCAGTAGCATTGACAGCGTTGCCCACAGTTTTTTGGCAACCTAGAGCTACTAGTTACATAGGCCGCGCAGTCTAGCAGCGTAGCCATGACAGCAGACCATAAACATGGCACTTCTTTTGCTTCGTCATCCTGATGCATATAGAAAAGCCAAACTCCTACAAGCCACATCCAAGAATACAAGACTGTGCATGCATATTTGTAAGTTCCATGATTTGAAGGATAAGTACACCTGAATGTCCTACCCATTGTTGTAACCCACTTTCCTATCGCCCCCTTTCTCATTGTCTAGTAGCCAGAAAAAGTGCCTTTCTTGCTTGAAGCCTCTAGCAGTGTACTACACCGTAGACGGTGAACAGCACATTCCCAGTGCATCTACCCAGGTAGCACAGGAGGGACATCAGACACCTTTAACATAGATATCCGAGACGTTACCGATGTCATGAGGATGTTGCCAAGGTATTTTGCAGTTTAGTAGATGTTGTATACCTCGGCTGACTAGGTTGTTTGCATTTATAAGACCACCCAGATGATGTCTTCAAAACATCCTCGAAAAATCTGGCCTTGGAAATGGCTTAGAAGAGACCTGTAACTGCCGCTGTCATGCCGTGAGAGCTTTGTGCTTAAAGAATGTTTGTGAGGACATTTCGGAGATGTGTTCGATGCCCATTTATTAGTGTTCTTGGTCACGACATCTTAGGAACATCAACCATGCTAAAAAAATCCATTCCAAGACACTTAGACAGTAAGACGTGTTTGAGACCTGAATACAGTAAAACCATGTTATAATGAAGTTGAAGGCGGAGCCGTAATTCCTTCATTATAACCATTAGTTTGTTATAGCCAATATCAGTGTCATCTATGGGAATTTCGAGGGGAATTGCAATTGCTTTGTTATATCCGGGTTCATTATTACGAGGTTCTACTGTACTGGGTGTATACTGCTGAAGGGCAACATGAGCTTGGCAGCATTTAAGTGCAAAACAATAGTGTTAATGCGTAGCTGCAGGTAGGGTTAACAAGCTGCTGGAATGCTGGCAAGCCAAGAGCCGCACATTTCATGTTCCCTCAGCATACTGCCTTGCACGTGGTGCACGGTTGCGCATGTGTTGCGGGAAGCGCAGTAAAGACTCACTGGCTTGTCCTCGTTCTGGTGTTCGTTCTTGTCGGTGACAAAGGACGGGTTGTCAAGGCCCAGCTTGTCGCCGGTGCTGAACATGGAGAGGCGTCGCTTGCCAATGGCCAGCTGGGAAGGGTCCGCGTTCGACATGAACCGCCGCCGGAAGTTGTCCGACCATGACCGCTGAATTGGGGAGAGTAGAGAGGAAAAAGCGGTAAAATGACAGTTGCAACACGCTATCATTGCACCACGTGTCACGAAATTCTCGCTGAAAACATGACCTGGCCATTGTATTGTGAGAGAGTTGTTATTGTATGAACACGAAGGAATCGATCAAGCAGCTTATTTTTGTTCAGCGCAAATGTATGAAGTAAACACGTATTGAAGCCAATAAGAGCATTAGGGGATGTTATTCATAGTATTGTAGGTGAAGTCTAGTACTGGCGAGATACTAAAAGAAAATGTGAAAGTTGATGGAAAGAACAACTTGCTGTCTGCTGGCAACCAAACTCACAACCTCTGCATAGCAACCATTATAGTAGATCTTGCTGCATTGCCTGACATTTTGCAACAAGGTTGAATTGCTTTAGGACACATTACTTTGGCTACTGTAGGTATGAGGACCGGTTTCATTGTCCATAGGCACCAAAGCAGGTAGAAGGCTTGACGAATAACTGACTTTGATAACTATGTGTCAAGGTTCTCACCAGAAATTTTCGAGCCGTGGACATGTTGAGAGTTAAGAGGAGAGAAATGGGGGGTGCACTTGAGATGTTTAGTTTAGGAATTTCAAATTTCCTGCACAGAAGTTCTCTAGTTAAACATGCATATTTTGGCACCATGACTTCATAATATGTGGGAAGCTCCCGCACAAAATAAAAATGCAATGAGCACCACTATTGGCATTTCTATAACCTGTGACATGCATCCTTTGCATGCAATGCCTGGAAGCAAGGGCATTTGAGTGCTCGCACAGGGTTTAGCAATCTTTGAGGCAACAATGCCTTATGTCTTGGCCTGCTGGTGTCATGTGTTCACAGGTCACTGTTTCGGTTCCTCAGGCACATATTTAAAATTCAAATGAGGCCAGACAGAATGAGTGGTGGGCAGTCGATTGAAAGCGGTGGGTAGAAAACCAGAGTGGCAGGCAGCATTTCCCCACTGGCCCCCGTGCTACGCATAAAACATGAAATAAGAAGAGCACTGTCCTACTCACCACCCGAGTTTCATCGTCGTCACCCCTGTCCATCATGACAGACTGCCTCCTGCGCACGTCGTGGAGCAGGCACAGCCCGAAGTTGTTCATTACACTGGCTCGCCGTTGCTGGCCAGTGCCGGACCAGTCCAGGCTGGCATCCGGCATGAAGTTCTCATCTCCCACGATCACGAGGATGGTGCGGTCGTTGTAAACATTTTTCTGCGTGAATTGAAAGGGAAACACTATAGTATGCACCAGTGAATAACCAATGGCAATAAAAGCATTCACAACTATCGTGTTACTGTAGTGTTTTGCCACATGTGGAATTACAGTCAAACCTCTAACAAATTCAGTATGACACGAAAGTAGATTCATTATATCCAATAATTCATTTTGAATGCATAGTCATAGCACTGTTTTAATGGCAGTGCTAATCTTCATTAAATTCGTTATAACCAATAATTTGTTACATCAGGATATGTTACATTAATGTTTACTGTGCTGGGAACGCCAAGACTGAAACATGAAAGATGCCACAAGTAATCACAGGAAAGAAAACAGGAGAAATATGTATGCAACATCTGTGCAATAATTGCCAGCAAATACAGGATTTAGTATGTAACATGCCGAACATTCTAAGCAGGACGAATGCTGCACAATACTAAAAGTATACTACTAACATGCTTACTGAGCAATAGTGTAGCGTGAGAGAAGTCAAATACTGCCAGATCTTAGCAGTATGTATAGCAGTTGATTTGTTATTGAGTGACTACAAAACATACGTTAGCATGTGCTTATACTCGGAGATTGTGGATGTGCCACAATTTTGAAAAAAAAAGGGGGGGGGGGGGGGGGAACGAAGGGTTGTTTGAACTGTTGACCATACAGTGTTGCTAACATATTCATGCTCTTGCTGGTATCACTTCTCCAGGTGCATGCAATGACCGATTAGTACTACTAGTGTGCAAGTTGTTCAATTCCTGTGTTTGCTTCTGTCTCACGTAACACGCACTAAACAAATTATGGATCCTGCCTCCTGCTTCCAAGGTTTCTTGTGCGCATCCTTCCTCTGTTTCAAAATTTTTGTTTTACTGCTTTTGGAGTTAATAACATTAGATGCGCAACAGCGACCATCAGAAAAACTAACCACGAAATGGATTAGTACAAGCACTAGGTTCTGCAGCACGTTAGGACACTAACGTTGGTGTAGAGACATTATGTTCACGAATACACATGACATGGAGGGTACGCTTAAAGGTGCATTTGTGGACTCTGCTTAGGCACCTGCCATTTTGGTTACATCCAGCTCCTATGCCTGAGTCTTAGCGAATGTGCCTGCTCACAATATGATCAGCATCTGGCATATGCACAAAATAATTTATGGCACGGTATTGTGAATGTAAGTCACGGCATGATGTCAGACATGAGGTGCTGCCATTCTCATACTATTTATTGGGAAGAAGCAGTGACCTAAGTGGCAGCTGTGGCAACCAGCCTGGCCTAGAGTGCAGTGTGGTCTATTCTCGCCACATTAGTCGTGCAATATACATGCGTGAGGCTGTGATGTAAACAAGTTCAATGCATTATCAGGATGAGCACAGTAGTGAGCTGCAGTAAAAGCTCGTTATAAAGAAGTTGAAGGGGGAGTGGTAATTACTTCATTATAACCATTAGTTCGTTATAACCAATATAACTTTCATCAATAGGAATTTCAAGGTGAATTGCGATTGCTTCGTTATATCCGATGGTTCGTTATATCCAGGTTAGTTACAACGAGGTTCTACTGTATATGGAAGCTACTGAAGGTATAGGGCTTGTGCATCATCATTATCAGCCTACATAGTAAGTTGTGTCCACTGCGGGACAGAGACCTCTCAGTGATCTCCAATTTACCATGTCTTGTATGAGCCAATTCTGTCTTGTACCTGCAAATTTCTTAATTTAAGCAACCTACCTAACTTTCTGCCATTCCTGGTGGGGTTTCCCATTGCTTAGTATTCATTCCATAGCTCTCACTGGCCATTGGTTGTCGTCTTTCCAGTGAATTATGTAACCTGTCCAGGTCCACATTTTTCTGTTAATGTAAACTAGGATAAGGGCTTGACTACATCCATCTGTTCTCTGGTCCCCTCTACTGTCTTGCTCTCTTTTAATGTTATGCCTGTCACGTTTGACTGGCTTACCCTCAAGGTGATGGAATAGACGGTGCTTGGGATGCAGACGGGGCCGAGGAATTCGTCTGAGTTGTTGACGTCGGTGGCCACACCTTGGACCAGGATGACATCCGTCATGGATGGTCGTACCAAATAGCTGTTCACTGTGCTCAGGTCGGGCAGGAAAGCATGGTCCAGGTGCATCATCAGCTTGTTCTGAGACCAGTTCTGCATGAAAACAAGGCACAATAAGTTCGCGGACATTCATGGAAAAGTACGCTACATTTAAGAATTGGGCAAGTTACATTTTTACTGAATTGTAAGTCGACTCAAATGTAGGTCAACCCCCCCCCCCCCCCCAGGTTGCAAGTCAGAAAAAGAAAACGAGTGACAGCACACATCACCTAAGTCGATACCCCAACTTTGAATTGTAAATTTCAAGAAAATGTATCAGCTCACAAGTGTGTAAATATGGTTACTAAGGATACACTTAACTTGTGTTTACAGAGCACATACGCAGAGTCAGAAGAGTGCTGACTTCCAGCTGGTTTTGTTTCCCTAAAGAGAATAACGATAACAAGTGGCGAGGGAGAGGAAAGACAAGGCAAAGAAACTGTTGCCCGAGGCTTATATGCATCTCTTGTCATAGACTGTGGACTGCATTTCCTGGTTTTAGGCTGAATGTGAACACATGTTTGATCCACAACAGTCGGCGTGTACCAGTGTTGTATGTTCTCTACGCTTTCTCATAATGCAGGACCACCTAGCCAGTTTGGCATTTAATTGTGCATTACGACTCGCTTTGCCTACATCTTTTTAATGTACTTGTGCGCTTTTGAACTCTCACCTAAATCAGGCCAAAACACTACATACTTTAGTGCAACTTAAGTCCAACTTAAAAAAGTTGTGCTGTAAGACGAAAGACTACTGGACAAGGCGCCGCCAGCAGACCTGTTTATTCAGCAGGTGCCGACCAGCCTCAAGTGTGGTGTGAAGAGGAAGAATAGGATGATGATGGCTACGTACAAATTATAAAAATGAAGTATGTAAAAGGTGCTTACAGTGTATACAAGTTTACATATATGCACTCATGGTTCTGCCAGTCGACAGTTGCTCAATCGTACGCATCAAGCATGATGGCAACAACGTACGTTTCTTGTGACTTTGTTCTCATTTTGTAAACACCCACTGCAGTAGAACCTCTTTATAACGAACTATCGGATATAACGAAGTAATTGCAATTCCCCTTAAAATTCCTATAGATGAAATTGATATTGGTTATAACAAACTAATGGTTATAACAAAGTAATTACTGCTCCCCCTTCAACTTCGTTGTAACGAGGTTTTACTGTACTTTCATCTCACCTCATACTTGGGCTCCAAGCTGAGAATGCTGCGAGCCACCTTGAGCGCGCAACTGCGCCACAGGCGGTACTCCAGCGATGGCAGCCTGTTGAAGCGCGTGAGGGCCTCGAGCATCACCGCCTGGCTCAAGTGGAAAGCTCGCACGTCCGTGTCGCAGGTGGCACGCGTTTGTCGGGGCTTGCGCGTCAGCACTCCCAGCTCGCCTAGAATGGCTCCCACGGTCAACAAGTCCTGGAGCTGACCCTCGCTCACGAACCAGTGGTACGAGTCCGTGTTGGGCAGGCTGCCACCATCACTCTCAGTCACCGTGCCTTCCACCTGTAAGGGGAACCGGATGTGCGCGTAGAGTTAAACTGACTGATATATATAAGTTGTGTGGAAGGCAGGAAGGTTAACTAGAAAGTACGATCCTGCTGCTGGTGATAGGGTGAGGGGAGAAAGAAAGAAGACCAAGCGAGGAATGAGGCAGAGAGAGGGAGAGGGTGAGAGAGGTATAGCTAGGTACACACACAGTGCGTGTCTGTGTGTGTGCTTAGACAGTGTCGCAGTCGTTCAACGAGGCTCATCGCTCCTAGCAATTTGAGCAGTGCCTTTATTGCTTTCTGTTGCAAAGCTCTAATGCTCCGGCATTCCAATATTGTTTGCTCAGGCAGTGGCCTAAAGAACCTCAGGTGGTCAAAATTCGCCACAGTGTCTATCATAGTCACAGTTGGTTTTGGGATGTAAAACCCCAGAAATAAATCAACATCAGACAGTGCCCGATCATCGAGGTGTGTTGATTCCCCAGCGCGGGACTGCCTGTGGGACGCCCAAATCATGGAGTACACGTTTCATCCGTGGAACATACCATGTCCTGATGCAGTCGGACTTTGGCATATTGAATACGGATATAACGAATTATCGGTTGTACTGAATTGAATATTGTTACTACTAATATGAATGCGGATTTATAACGAATTTCCATATGCATACAGCAAACCTATCTTCGGGTGGGTGGCGATCTTGTTATAGAAATAGGCTAAGCTGTTTCATTTGTAAGACAAATCATGTTCCAATACAAGCAGGCTTTGGTATATTCTATATGGACATAACAAATTATTGGTTATAAGGAAGTAATTGAGAAATAGTCTCACATTTGTTACAAGTGTACACTTCCAATCAATTTTAATATGCATATAATGAAGCTGTTTTTGTGTGTGATGTGACTGTTATAAAGGGGTTTGCTGTATGTGCAGACCATTTCATAGACGGATAGGACATCGTCGTGATGTTCAAATTGTATATCCTGCCAAGATCAACATCCCAGGTATATTGAATACAGACCTATTTTGGTCCATGCATAAATAATTGTCCTCCCAGAGGCATATTTTGTTTCACTTTCCTCGTCATGAAAGCATGTTTTTTTACTAAGTTCAGATTTCAAGACTCTCATATCAGCAGCTTGTATGGATATCGTACCTCACATATTTTGTGATGCAGTTTACTTTGTAAACATCGTTTTAGGTCAATATGCCTCTTGTGTCTAGTAGATCACAGTCAAACCTCGTTATAACAAATTCAACAGGACAAAGAAATAGTGTCGTTATATTCGGTAATTTGTGGTATATGTCTATTTGTAGCACTGTTTTAATGGAAGTATACAATATATTTTTCTTAATAAATGTATTTGTTAGAGCCGATAATTCGTAATATCCTCATTATTTATACTGACTGTTTGACTGTAAAGGTTTCGACTAATAGGTATTCTACGCTTTGCGTGCTTGCAACCGCGTGCACATGATGCGCTTGATTGTGCTGTGCCCTGCCCGTTGACACAGCATTCTTTGAAACTGCGGTGCATACTGCAAACACGGTATATTATAGCAGACACTGTGCTCGTGTGATATACTTAGCATCTTCCTACCATTTCTGTCACGAATACGCAACACACGCTTCCTGGGCAATAGAATGTGAACACTTAAGCAATTGAGGGCCGTATGCTGGACAATTTTGTTGCATCACAAGGACATCCACGTATTCAGCAGTGGATGTCTAAAGGCATTACTCTGTATGTCATCGTGGTCACTGGAAAGTTGGCTGTTGTGTTGAAGGATCAAGTCTTGGGAGTTTATGATTTTGAGTAGCAGTATACAAGCATGACAGCAGAGAGAGGGAAATGCAATTGCACACCACTGTAATTACGTCCACTTGCTATGTTTAACGTATGCACTAACTTTATTAGATTTGAGTGATGGAAGCAGCTGCTTACCACCCAGCATGGGCTTGTCCCGCTTTACGATAAAAACTATCCCTTGTTTTCTTAATTGTAAAAAGAAAAAACTTTAATATGCATGCTTTGTATAAAGCATTGGGCAACATGTCAGCCACTGCTATTTTAAAGTAAGTTAAAGTTTATATGAAATTGAAAGGTCTTTAAATAAAACTGTATGACAAATGGTGCTTCCAAAAACGAAACAAATAAGTAAATAAATTTCAAAAGCAAGAACCAGTAAATTAAAATACTTATGGTGAAAAAAGAAGGGAGCTAAGAGGTGCTCAAACCTGTAATCAAGTCATGGCTGGCTGGCTGGCTTCTTGGATGAGCAGTAACTGAATCAGTACATGTGCACACATGTGACACATGTTTTAGCTAGTTCAAGCTAAGTGTGGCAATCCACTAGACATTGAAGTGCACACTACTTTAAGCTTAGCAGTTGATTAATATATGCATATTATGCAACAGCAGGCAAGAGTGGCTGATTGGCTTGGTTACCTTGACGACACCACAAACAATGACGTAGATTCCACTTGGCTCATCACCCTCTTTGCCTAAGCTCCATCCAGACGGGAAGGTCTGTAGTGTGGCCCTCTCCTGCAATAACCAGTGAAAGAATATGCATGTGTGAGGCAGAAAACACTGTGCAGTAACTCAAAGGGGCACATACAGTATAACCTCGTTATAACGAAGCCGGATATAACGAACTATCGGATATAATGAAGTAATCGCAATTCCCCTTGAAATTCCTATAGATGAAATTGATATTGTTTATAATGAACTGATGTTTATAACGAAGTAATTACCGCACCCCCTTCATTATAACGAGGTTTTGCTGTACAGTAAAACCTCGTTATAACGAAGTTGAAGGGGGAGCGGTAAATACTTCGGTATAAACATTAGTTTGTTATAACCAATGTGAATTTCATCTATAGGAATTTCAAGGGGAATTGCGAGTACTTCGTTATATCCGATAGTTCGTTATATCCGGGTTCGTTATAACGAGGTGCTACTGTACTTTGATCACTGTGTGTATAGGCGTGCACATGTTTCTACATTAGAGGGGGAGAAGCTTCACTACAGCGCCTCTGTCTTCGTCTTAACCCCCTTTCAATGAGGCCATTTCATTCGAAACAATGCAGTGTAAAGGTATGAGGCAGGTTTGGTGCCTCCTTTCGGGCAATTAAAGGGGGTGGCTGCCCGCCCTGCCCACCCTTTCTTGTGTGCACCCCTATGCCTATGAACATAGTTTGCTGCATTCTAGTGCTGAAATGATTTCACACGAAATTATAAGCTCTCTTTGTCTGTTGCCTGCTGCACTAACTGGTCATGAACTTATTACTTTCTAGTCATGAATTTAAATGATCTCTTCAGTGGGGGAGTCACTGACCTTCTTTCGTGCATAATCAAAATGAAGGTGTCACCTGTGGTGCATTATATCTTGCTAAGTCTGAAAGCTTTTCACTGCTTCCTCACGTGACTGTCAGGAACATTCGCCTGACAACTACGCTGCATTACATGTTAGTATATTACAGTCACTGTTACATCACTGTGAATGTAAGATGATGGCATGGCATTCTGCCACTGCTGTTGAAAGTGACTGATTTAGCGTAATTAGGGTGTCAGTCTCAAGTATTCAGTGAATGTGAGCTACAGATTCTAGAACTGTGTTGCCAGAAAGATTGCATGCGACCAGATGGGTGACCATGATGTGGAACTTTTAGACTGGAATCCAAGACTGTCTTGCAACACCAAAATTACTTCAAATTTTCTTGTGGTGGAGAACAGATTGACCGCACTGACCTTGAAGTAGTTGAACATTTCCTCGTTGCCCTTGATCCAGTTGACATTCCTGAGCAGCTCAGTGGGAGGTGCGGGTACAATGCTTGTGGGTGCAGAGTGTAGGCGCATCATCTTCTCTTCGATGGACTGCATCAAAAACGTATTGCAGATTTTACAGGTTTTGCACGGATAGTACAAATAAAATGAACGTAGGAAAAAGTTACGTAATGTGCAAAAACAAGTTGTGATCAAACAGGCTTTTTAAGGCAGTGCATTTACGCACGCTGAGTGAAATATGCAATGCACATTTCAGCAGAACATATAAGCAAACATTTATTTAAAAAAAATAAAATTACACCATCTCCCACTAAAGGGGACCATGAGGCGATGCAAAGCAGCACGGGGGTGCACACCGCGTTTGCCTCGGTTTGACGCTAGCAGACGCTGCCTGCATCAGCGTTGTCTCTCGCGGGCGAGGGCGCGTTCTCGTTCCTTGCGATCTGGTAAAGTGTTCGTCGAAGAAAGAGCGTTTCCATACTCAACGTGCGCCGTTTGGGGAGGAGAGGAGGAATGCCAAGAGGAGAGGAGATGAGACAAGGAGAGGAGGGGGAGGAGGATGCGCATGCGCAGTGTGGGTGTGGACGCCACACGGCGGATGGATGGAGGGAGTGAGTGACATAGCCCCGACTATAAGCTGCTTTGCATCTAAAAGAGTAGGTCAAAGTATCTCTTGTTGCAGTGACGTACATTTAATATAAAGGTCTGTGAAATCTGTCGCAACTTCACTGGTATTTCTAATCTTGACAAAGTTTGGCATTGGAGGGGAACTCATAAGAGTTGATCTCATTGACTTTTGTAGAACGTAATTACTGGTCGGTCAGTGACGATTACAGGTGTCATGCTTTAAATGCATTTTAGTACATACATATGTAAAATCCAAGCATTGTATTCCTGGGGCCCAAAATGTGTTTTGTTGCTGATGCACTGTGGTTGTAAACAAAACCGAAACAATGTGCTTCAAATATACAGCCACCATCTGAAATTTATGGAATACAAGATCTGGTCACACAGAGCTGGCCATGACATTGCTCACTGCTGTTGCAAACTGCATGAATATTCAATTTTTTTTTTCTTGAAGTTCATGGTATAAAATTTCAATGCTGAATCCACAGTACTCAAAACAACAGCAGCGACAACAATCACAGTGGCAGCAACAACGAACAAAAATAAATTGTGTTTTGTACCTCCATGGTGTATACTGAATGCGCAGCTTTAAAGACAGGCTAAACAGCAAAATAATTTTTCTTGTACTGGTAAAATGGCCTTTTCAAAGCACCAAACTCACAAGTTTGCAGTGTAACAAGTTGCAACTGCAAAGACACATAAAGGATCTTACATGTTGCGATGCCATATTGAGGTTCCCACACCAATATGCCATGATGTCAAATATCATGGCTGTGCCTGCTAAGGATTACGTGATTTCTTAGTGGTAGGAATGAATTGTGTTGTACAGGAACTAGAGATGTAGCATATCAAGTATCACCTATGCACCTGAATGTACGTTGCATACATTCAGGTGCACATGTTAATTCAAAAATAAGCTTTGACCTTGTTTTTCTCTTGCAATAATGCACCTGCAATTGCAAAATAATGACAGTAAAGTTCTCAAAAAACAGTTACGATCTCAACTGATTTAGTGTGTCACATTAAAGCACCCTTAACGACAACAAGAACAACGAGCTTTTAGGCTTCATACCTCCATAAGTGCATGGAAAACGCCATCGTCCAGCATGCCGGCTTCCTTCAGTTCGATCAGCTCGTCACGGGTTGTGTTGAGAACATGGCGCACAGCACGGCGGGTCTTCACTGCCACGGCCACCTTGGGATACTTCTCCTGAAGGGCAGCCAGCTCGCGGACAATCTGTGCAAGAGTCGCATTGTTGCGCTTTAGTACAAAACCTTGTTTCAAGGAGCAAAAACTGCAGCACCTAAACATGCATGAATGCAAGTGCCTAGTTGTCAATGCATCAAAAAGTGGCATGAGAAGTATGTCTCGAGAAAGATGGGTCATAAGTAGAACCTCGTTATAACGAACCCAGATATAACGAACTATCGGATATAACGAAGTAATCGCAATCCCTCTTGAAATTCCTATAGATGAAATTGATATTGGTTATCACGAACTAATGGTTATAACGAAGTAATTACCACTCCCCCCTCAACTTCATTATAACGAGGATTTACAGCATTACCAGAAAGACAAGGGTTTAAAGTAAGAATAAAGAAAAGCCAGGGAGTTTCCCCACCTAGTATGGGGCTAAGTAATTGATAAATATTGTGCTAACTGAAATAGTCGGGAAATGATTTGCACTGAAATGGTATTCTATTACATAAAGGGAAGCACACGGAATCATTTATTTCTCGTACACATACTCATTAATTAAAGCGTGAACATGGTACCCTGGATTTCACGTGAGCCATTCTTGAAATTTCAGTTTTACTCAGAAATAATGTTTTTAACTTATTCCGGTGAAACCCGACTAACGGAGACTCAGCTCATTCAATTTTCATTTTAATAATCATTTCTGAACGTAGTGCATTTACATGTTTTATATTTTATTTCGGCATACTATTGGTCCTGAGGCCATTACAGGGGTGGGTTACAGCAGTAATTACAGATATAAGTATCATTTGCACAGCCGCATAAAACAAGTACAGTTCAACTTCCATTAACGACAGTTGCAGTAGAGCAATTTCAGCTATACAGTAGTGCAGTTAGCAAATTCTTAAACAATTCAAAAGTAATTAAATTTCTACAGCAGTGCAATTAGCAGAGTTATAATTAGTGACATGTACAACCTTTCATAACATAAAAGCTGCTTACTAAGTAAGAGGAATCATATGAAACAAGCACTCACATCTTGTGCAGGCAAAGTTACCGGATGTGCCCTTCAAAGTGAAGCTGATAACTGAGAAGACATGCAAACAATTGTATGTCGGTGGAATTATCTTATAGGAAATGCGCACTGTTCTATCCTTAATTTTTTGCTGTCTCACTCACCTCTAGCCTGCTGTCACCGCAGATCTTGCGAAGCTTCTCGGCGATTGGTTGGTAGTCCACCATGTGGTCTAGGAACTTGCTGACTTCATACTGGCCCATCATAAAGCCACGGCCAATGTCATAGCCGGCCGTGAGCTGCTCGTTCACGCGATGTGTCACCACACCAGCCACCTTTGTCCCCACTGGCTGCAAAGTAGCAGTAATGATCAGTGTTATTATCAGTCCGCCCGTGAAGACGGTGCTCGTGAATTTGCCTTGTCTTCTTTGCCTGGGTACCTGACTAAGCACATAACGAGGGATCGGCCATGAAACATGTGACAGAAGAAAGAAAAAGAGAAAAGAATATAAGAAAAAGAAAGCTATATTGATATCGTTAGACAATGAAGAGGGGTTATTCTGGTTTCTTCATAATACAGTGATCATTCAAATGAGTCAAATTACATGGTGTGTATTATTATTATTATTATTATTATTATTATTATTATTATTATTATTATTATTATTATTATAGCTCTAGACAGTACGTCTCGCTGTTCGGCAGTTCTTTTATTTATTATTATTAGTAGTAGAAGTATTCTTTGCCGCATTGCACAGCTGTTGTGCAGTGAAGGTTACCATAGAAAATGTGTCATTCTAGTCTGCCAATAAGAGCTCTGTAATGCGAGCCTGTCAAATATTGAGACAGCAGTGGGGGTGCACTTCCCCCTCCCCACCTGCCCCCACAGGAGCGCCGAAAAGTCAAAACACAATGCATAAGTTCCCCACCTTCCTGAAGCCCCCCTTCCTTTCCCTCGGAGAAACTGGCCTGTTGTGGGTGGGATAAACCTTGTTTGAATATGTGTAATACATACGGTGGGCTAGTTGGTTTTGACAGGTGATGGAACAAGTCTTATTTGTATCTTTATTATTATTTTTTTGTTATTGTTCTGTTGTACGATGCCTATTGTCACTTGTTTGAATAACTCAGTCGCATGGATTGTTTGGTGCACTTCGAACGAAACTTTTCGAGCACAATCTCAGTGAACCTTCTTCTCTTCCTCCTCCTTTTTCTTCTTCGTCTCATTATTATTATTATTATTATTATTATTATTATTATTATTATTATTATTATTATTATTATTATGTACGGAATGCATGAAGCTTCCTGCAACCGACACGGTTTTTTACTGCCTTCGGAATCGGCCGGCACACAGTCTTTTCTTACGGACGACAAAATGCACAGAACCCTAGCTATACACAGCTTTATTGTAAAACCAGAAAAAAGCAAACAAACATGAATGGCTGCAAGCGATGGTGCGGATAGGCCCGAAAATAACGCTTCGCGTTAAAGGACTATACAGGAACGGGGCTACTGACCAGGAAAACGCGAAGCAGACGATGGAAGTGGAGTAGTCGGATCACACGGCATAGCCGAATGGCCACGATGTATGGCGAGTACCACGATCCGGAGAGCTCCATCTCCAACTCGATGGCAGCCGATGCGACCGAGGCCCACAGAACGACAAAGTCCACGATGTTCCAGTAGCTCTTGAAGTGCGCCCGCAGTCCGCGACCCAGCAACTGCGATTTCGAATAAAATTAAGAAAAAGGAGGTCGTCAGTCTTACACGTGTGAGTAACACACGCGTTCAATCGTTTGACGGTTGAAGGAAACTTCTCATCTTTGTCATTTTTGCTGTAATTAGCATAAGTACGAATAAGTTATCTCATATGTTCCCTAGCAAAATGGAACATGAACTCTTGTACTAGGTCTTATAGTATATGTTGCGCACACATACACTCACACGGAACACGTGCACGTACGCACACACGTGCACGTATCTATATGTTCGTTCTTCTGGGTAGTACTTACGAAAGAATGAGCAAGGGTAACGTCGGCAGTTCATGAACTGAAAGCTGGCTTTGCCGCACAAAGACCTTTACTGCGGGAGAGCCAGCTTTCGTGACCGTATTTGAAGTTTTCAGATGGACAAGATTTGTGCCGTAAGTAATCTAGCTGATTTCGTAAAAATGTTTCAAAAGTACCGAGGCCCATTAGTTTGATGCAACATCAAGCAGCACTCGAATGAGTCATTTGCGTTCGTGAAACGGCATTAGGGGTGTAGACGGGATGTATACAAAAAGAATACGTGAAATTTTGATTATTTGGCGATTTAATCTGAACGACGAACTTTATAACTGACGCATCGAAATGGAATGGTAGTTAATCGCGTAACTATACGAGACAGTTTAGTGTACGCAGTTTTCTTCACTCCCTGTTGTAATAATAATCTGCGGAGCATCATGGTCACCTAAGACGTTTTAGATCTATTGCAACAGACCGCATGATAAATTACGTCATAACACACACATCAACGCTGAAACGTAACATAACCTTAGAGACAGTTAGTGTGTCAATAGTTATTATATATGAATGCTGCAACATTACAATATTTTTGACTACGTAAGTTTCGGGCTTGTTGGTATGACGACTTCACCAGCGTCAATGGCCAAACGGGTGCCGGAAAGTTCCACGGGATCAATTAGTGTACACCAATCAGCTAAAGAACTACGCAACTTATTGGTGAATATTTATGGCCATTCCTTTTTCTGCGGACGCGGTATCGGTGGTGCAGTAAATATATTTTTTAATTCCCATTCAGTACACCTTAGAATATATGCCCTTAATCCGTCTCTGCAAGGTGGTTTCTCTGCATTAAGGGTTTCTTCGGGGACAAACCTGCATGAGAATGCTAAAGTGTCGTATGTCCAATAAAGAAAAAAATTCGGTGTCTTTCTGGAGAAGCGGCACCACCTAAAAGCAAAAAAAAAAGAAAGAAAGAAAAAGAAAAGTGACGTGATGATGTCATGACGACGTTGTCTAGCAAAGCGATGTGTCACGATGACGTCGCAACACGATACACTTTGCTGATGCCCTGTTGCATTGTCACGTGATATGGATGTCGAAATGGTATATGGAGGTTGATAAGTTGTCACCCCCAGACATGCGCTGTATTTTTGTGTTCAACTCAAGTAAGCATACTTGCATGCCTTTGTAGCTTTGTTTTAAAAGTTTTGGTTGCTGCTGCATCAATCTTAGACGTGGCGAGCACCATTTTGATTATAACTATAGCTAAACATAGATAAATGGCATATCACATGCGAGCAGGCCCCTCTCACCTTGAACACGAGCTCGAAGAAGTAGAACGTGACGAACGCCAGGTTCGTCCAGCGAAGCACCCAGGTGGCGAAGCACTGTCCGCAGCTGCCCACGCGTAGCACCAGCTCGGCGATGGTGCAGGCGACGTCGGCGGCGAGTACGAGCGTGAGCATGAAGTTGAATGTGGCATGCTGGGTGGCCACGAAGAAAGGACGACGCCACTTCTCGCTTGGCATTTTCTCTCGCCAACGCGTCTCCGTGTACACCTGCTTCTCCGTCACGGGCTCCACGAAGTGGTCTTGCTGCGGAAACGAAACGGCGGCCCCCAAAGCCCGTGTTGATGTTTTCGAGTTGAGCTTGTATTGCTTAGAATTGTGTCGGCGTGGTAGTATAGTGGGCGTAGTCACGCGAAAACCAACTGCTCCCAGAAAAGAGGAAACCCCTGGTGCCCTCTGTGAAGTGGAGGAAGAAACTAATTTATTGCAGTGGGAAAACGCTTCGTTACCGGTGCTGGGGCTTGAACACCGAGCCCCCACCCCTCAAGGCTGTAACACTCACAACTGCGAGATATGAACAGGTTTGAACCACATGGATGCCTTAGATTTTCTACAGCAGTGCTTTGGACATTCGAAGGGCAACAAAGAAACAGCGCCGGGAAAGAGAGGGAGAGAGTAGTGGTATAGGTCAGGCATCCTGCACACGCCAAGGTTCGCTTGCCCCCATCTTCTCGACAGGGGAAGGGCTGCTGAATTCTGATCGTAATAATTTTTCATCTCTTTAAAATTTTGTTATTCTCGGTTGGCAGCAGAAGGGCATGTGCTTGTTCGCTGCCGAATCAGGAGACGCATTTCTTTCATTCAGGGTGCCCACGTGTGGAGGTGCCCTGTGTTTTAACGTTCTGACTGGTGAAAACACGCGAGTAACACTGTGAAATCTTGCCCATCATACACCTTGCTCATTATAAGCATCTATTGAGGGCAAGATGATCATCTTGTTTTCACCAGCTGGGGTATTTATTCGTAGGGTTGCGTCTCTCATAATCAGAACTGGTTTTGGGATGTTAAACCCCACAAATAATATTCGTAGGGTTATGTCTCCATTTGTGGAGAGACCCTCTCTGAAATAGATGAAGGTGCACTCGTCTCGACATTAACTGGCTCGCGATTGACGAATTTGTGCCATTGCATGATTTCCAAATACCAATAACAAAACGAAAAATATATACCGAAGTGCTGTACCCTGTAATGGTCAATTTCCGACAGCTTATATGTTTCATCTTGTCGTGGCCAGGCATTTACAAAATGCAATAATTACGGATACATTTTTTGTTTGCATTTTTGCTTCCAAATTTAGTTGAATTCAAATCGGTCAATGACCTACATTAAGATGTGTTGCATCATCAAAGCGATACTGAAGATATGTATCTGTGAATGCTGGCCACTCACCAACCACTTGTAGACCCTGTTGACCTCCCAGTTCTTGCGTAGCTCGTCCACGGTGATAAACCTGCACGATGATTTGGCAATTAAAGGTCGAACCTTTCTACCAGCGTTTTCTTTTTTTTTCTATTCATGTGCCCCAAAATGCCTGTTTCGGGCGTTACATTAGGGCCTTACAGTCAGGCCAACATACAGTCGTTAAGAACATTAGTAAAGGAGGAACGCTACATATGTACGGGCACTCGCATACACAAGTAAGAAATAATAAAATTTGGCAGATGTAAGCGCTTAAAAACAAGTACTAAACGAGGCTATATGAACCAGCCAGCATTTGTACAGATGTGCACAAGAGTGGTTGTTGCAGCTAAAGAAAGTCACTGCTCAAAGAGCTCTTCATCAAGCCATGCGCATGGCAAACTGTAAGTCATTAAGTGCTCAAGAGGGAGCGTGACACTGCAAGAAAACTTTTTCTCTTTCGCCACTTAATTGTTAGCAGAGATTAAACTCTCTTAAGTGGCACGAAACCATTATTTCAGAAGAGTCACTGCCGTTAGCATGACACCTTTTCCACTTGCTGATGCTGCGGTGCCAAGAACGTGCTATTCTGCTCGCAGCAGCTTGTGCACTCCGACGAGGCAGCCTCTGGAAATGGTGGCTCCTGATTGGTTCAGACAAGTCAGCGCGTGCTCGACGTCATCATGAGTGACGTTGCATACCGACGCGCCGCCGTGAAACGCCATTTCCTCCCTTCTGGAGCGCAGCACCTAGCGAGGATAATTGAAATTTCATGTCTTTCTGCAGCGCGTATGATGTCATTTCTGATGTCATTCTGATGTCGTTTCTGATGTCATTCCTGATGTCATTCTTGATGTCATTCCTGATGTCACTCTTGATGTCATTCCTGATGTCATTCCTGATGTCATTCTTCTCAGAGCATGCAGTGCATGCACTGTGCTTGTCAGCGCAGTGTGGCTAGACGTGGAGAGGGGCCCTTTAAAACAAAATCGCGTACAAAGTGTTCTTCTATGCGACTCCATTTGTAGGTTGCCGACTAATACGTAACCGTAGGAAACCTTTCCGTGTCTTGACACTTAAATAAAAAAAAAATAAACAGAAGGAAAGCTACTGCTTACAATAAAAAGAAAATAAAGATGTGACTTGAGTAAGGTTGATAATTTTGATATTGGATGAGTGAAGGAAAAGTATTTACTGGTCAGGCTTGTCAGCGACGGCGTCGGCAGCGGAAACAAGCACCGATGCGCTGTCTCGCAGCAGCAGTCCGGACTCAAACTGACGCCAGTAATGCACCTACGAAAAACAAAAAAAAGGAGAGGTACAGAAAGTGATTGATAAGCCTGATATAATAAGCCAAGCCTAAACCGTGGAGATTCTCTTGTGTTGAAGATTTAAAGAGCAAACAAACAAACAATAGAAGAGTGGCATGACGGACAAAACACCATACGAAGAATGATGAAGCACTATCTATGGTGTAAACAAAACAGAAAATGCAAACAAAACTATGGCGCTGTGAGCAAATCGTAACAAAGCCAGTGCACAGTTCACGAAGCAAAATTGATCGACAGCCTAATCATTATTAGATTGGGGAGGAGGAAGCTGAAAGAAAGGCAGGGTTGGAAGGTTAACCAGACTTATGTCCCGTTTGCTGCCGTACTCTGTAGAAAAGAGACTAAAGGGGTCGTAAAAAGAATATGGAGGTTCCAGGTTGTAATTTTCACTGCTTCAATAAGCATTCGACATACTGAACATGAAATATTTTGGCACAAGAGTCAGTGAGATTTAGACAACACTAGGCATCTGATAGCCAACATCTTCCAACGCTGGTAGTACGCGAGTAAATACAGTAGCTACTTTTGGTCAGAAATATATTTCCATTACAGTCAAATCTCGTCATAGCAAATTCAATATGGCACGGAAATAGCTTCGTTATATCTGATAGTTCGTTATAAGCATAAATGTATATAACACTGTTTTATTAACAATACTATTTTCTCATTGTCCTTTATAACCAATAATTCGTTGCATCCGCATTCGTTGTATCGAGGTTCGCCTGCATCGCCATCATACTTGGTATGATGGGGATAATTTCTGCAACATTGCACCGTTTCTGCAACGCTGCAGAAGGAATAATGCCCGAAATTCAATGTGACACGAAAATAGCTTCGTTATATCCGATAATTCTTTAGAAATGCATATAAGTAGCAGTTTTATTAGGAGCACTATTTTGTTATAGTTCGCTATAACGGATAATTCGTTATATCCGCATTTGTTATATCGAGGTTCGGCCGTATCGCCATCATATCCAGTATGATGCCAATATTGGAGATCGAGTGCCTTCCACCCGTATTCTCTAATAGGGTTATTTAGCATGGGTGGAAGAGTACCAGCAATATACTTTACTACAGGGAACTTTACTACAACACTGGCATCTACAGGTAATCCGGCACTTTAAACATCGAACCACGTGGAGTACAGCAAGATCTTTTACCCTCGGCTCGTATGTATCAGCGGCATTGGTGTTGCCGGGCGCAGTGAGAGTGAGTTGTGGTTGCAGTTGCATACCTTTTGAGCGGAGATCATGCGGATGCGTGCCTCGTTGAGCATCTCGTCCTTTTCCTGCTGCGACGGCTGGCACAGGTGGTGCTCCGAACAGTCGGGACAGAGCGACACGTGACTCAGCTTTCGAAACATGTAGGCCGGTAGGGCGCTGTTGCAGGCCGTGTTGTGGTCATCCTGCAACGGGGAGGGGAAGCGATTATGATGGATAGATTGATTGATATTATGAGCGTCCACTTTAGGATGGTGATGATATTCCATTCCAGCTCAATATTCTATTCGGCCTAATGTAATGTCTGTCTGAATAAAGCGCTTTATTTCTCCAAAAAAGGTAGAGCGAATACTGTCGGGCTTGAACACCTGTCTTTCGGGCACGCAGTCAACCACCATAGCCACCAGACCACTGCGCGGACAATCCTTTAACAGCGTAAGCTGCTTAAGCTAGCCAAACTTCGTCCTGTCACGAAATATGACCTTGAAATGACCTTGCCTAGCTACCAATTGCGGCCGGAAGAAAACGATGAAGATGATGAAGAGGAACAACAAGATGATGATGATGAGAAAGAAGGAGGAGATGATGTCACGTGACTTGTTTCTGCCAAAATCACGTGGCGCAATGTCACGCGACATGTCTGCGAATATATCACATGACTGTCACGTGTGGACCTGTTTTTACTGTCAGTAAACTATCGGCCAACCAGCTTCGCCATGATCTGGCCTTGTGCGACCTCGCGGAAGCTGCGTACTTTTAAAGTTACGATGTATGTAAGACCTCCTCACCGCGTCCTGTCCGCTGTCCTTGGGGTTGTAGGGGTTCCCGATGGCGGTGTACTGCTCGACGTACTTCCAGTCGGCGTCCGTCAGGAACACGTCCTCGCGGTGCACCTGTAACGAGCGCTTCTGCACCTCGCGAAGGTGTCGCACGGCGTTCACCATGTTGGACTGCTTCCACGCTGACAGCGCGTTCATGCCTGCGCGCATGTGCAACGTGAAAAACCGCAACCTTACACAATGCAAAAAAACATGAAATGATGCCCCTCACACACCACTGACGATGACCTGTTGTTTTAAACCGAACTGAATATGGTAAACTCTTTATAGAACAAGGAGGTATATGCAGTAGCTTCTAATTAATGGTATATCAGCTGGAGGAATGCTGATATTAACGCGCAGAGAGTAACGCGAGCAGATTTCAAACGCAGGAACTCCGTCACTTCAATGTTTTCTATCTGTCGTGTTCTTGTTTGTGCCTCAATGGCGCAATTAGCTGGTGCAGTTGAGGGGGACCGACGAACAGCCCAACAAATCCTGCATGCCTCTCATGATTTGTGGCACAGGCATAACCAGAAAGAGAGAGAGAGAGAGAGAGAGAGAGAGAGAGAGAGAGAGAGAGAGAGAGAGAGAGAGAGAGAGAGAGAGAGAGAGAGAGGGGGGGGTCCATCTCCCATATTTTCGGTTTGTATGCGTGCACACTGCACACATACAAACGCACGCACTCACGTTCACGCAAGAAAGTCGCCCCCACCTCCCCCTTCCTGTTTCCTCAGACAAAAGATTCTCACTATACGGTCGTGATCTGCATCCTCTCACCTAGTATCCTCAGGAGGAAATTTGTGGTGGTGGCGTTGACGAGTAGAGTCAGGATCACAATGCCCGAAACTTGGATCAGGATCTGCGAGAGAGACACAGAGAAAAAGTCAAAGTAGGTTAACTCATGCAGGCTAGGTTTGTCGCCTTATGCTTCGAGCAAGGCAGTTCAGCACATGCGAAGCAGCGACAATGAAATTGGTTTGGACAGTTTAGTTGAATACAGTAGCGAAAGTCTGGTCGGAGGCAGTTGGTCATCGTTAAATGACCACACTGACTAGAATATGGAAGAGGAATTTGGGATTTCAAAAGAAGTTCAGCGCACTTTTTCGGGGACAGAAAAGGCAAGGGGGTGAGTGTATACCCTTGCTTCCCCGTAACCTCTGGCTTAAAGGTATGTCCTTCCGAACTGACATAGACGAATAAATGCAACTCTCTTCATTGACAGGAGTCGTGTGCAACGTCACCACAGTGTCCCATAGTACGAAACGCCACGCAACAAAACGCTTGCACCGCGACAAGTGAGATAAAGTGTGTGCATCCACCTTGTTGCCAATCTTGGCCCTGTTGATGTAGCGGCTCTCGGCGACGGACAACGCGAGGGCGAGACCGACGGCTCCCCTGAGTCCGCCCCAGGTCATGATGATGGCGTCCTGCCACTTGAGGCCGTAGCCGAGACGAGTCAGGATCGGGCTCAGCATGCCGATCATCAGCAGTCTGCGAAGATCGGCGTTGTCAGGAAGGGCATAGTGATACAAAGGCGACGTAAATGACAAGAAACGTTCATAACGCTCGTGCTGTGGTCGCACGCAGCATCAAAAGTTACAGAAACGGAATCGGCAAGCCTACCGCTGAAGGCCTACAGCTTGCCGAGCTGGTTTTAATTCGGCAAGCTGTAGGCCTTCACGGTAAAGAACCACGAGCACAGCGGTAACGGATGCTTAGATGGGAACGCGATATAGCAGAACATGCAAATATAGTCGCATGACACGCGCGCTCACGTGCACCTAGCGCGGCTCCGAATGGCTGTTGCCGCGCCACGGTGGTCTAGTGGCTATGACACTCGGCTTGCTGATCCGAAGGTCGCGGGATCGAATCCCGGCCGCGGAGACTACTTCGATGGGGGAGAAATGTTGAGGCCCGCTGTACTGATGCGATGTCGGTGCACGTTAAAAACCCCAGGTGGTCAAAATTTCCGGAGCCCTCCACTACAGCGTCTTTCATAATTCATATCGTGGTTTTGGTACGTTGAACCCCAGAAACCAAAAGGTGCGCTCTCACCTGAACACGGTGATGGCGATGTAGGTGATGAGGATAAGGAAGAGGTCGTTCTTCTCGATGAAGGACACCGATCGCTCTGTGATCACGATGCCGACGATGATGAAGATGAGCGTGTTCGCCAGGTAGGACAGCATCTCCCAGAAGCTGCATGTGCGCGACAACAGACACGTCACGAATTCTCGTCGTTTACAATGCGCAATGAACAATCGTATGTGGCACTGTTAGCATCAGTGAATTGTGTCCTAAGCTGCGTGGGTGGACGTCCATGCAGCAATAATGCGTAAATATCAAGTATGCAACAGCGTTGAAATAGCACGTTGAAGAACCCGAGGTGGTCGAAATTTCCAGAGCCTTCCACTACGGCGTCTCGCCTAATCATATCGTGATTTTGGGACTTAAAACCCCCAGAAAAGAATCACTTACGCAGATTTTAGATGCACCATACAGTGCCTTAAGGCGGCGGCCTTCACGATGACGTCATTAGAAAGGTATACGCCGGAATAACGAACGCGCGCGCACTCACCTGTGGACGAACTCCTCGACCTCGGGGCTGATGCTGACCTTGTTGGCGCTGATGACGACGCCCAGGGCGACGACGGCAAGCACGCCGGACACCTGGAGCACGGTCTCGGCCAGGTAGTAGGTGATGTAGGCCGAGCTGAGCGTGATGGTGATCTCGATGACCGAGTCGTTGAACACCTTGGACAGGTACCACACCGACAGCTTGCCCACCACCAGGCCCAGCAGGGGACCGCCGAACGAGATCCGGCAGAACATCCACGCGATGTCGGCCGCTGTGGACAAAGTGCGTGCGCGTTACGAGAGGAAGCAGAGTGCGTGCGTCACTGCATCTTTTAAGGCGAAAGCCTTGTGTGTCTCATGCGGAGGTGTTCTTGAAAGAGTTGGCAGTGACTTTGTCATGTGACCATAACAAGCCCACAAGCGCATCATATCATGGCTGGGCACGTATGACGTAATTAATCGTGTTGCGAATTAATAATTGATTAAGCTGTAATTATTTAGCAACTGTGGTTAATTAAATAGCGCGGACAACGTTTTGGTGCATACCTGTATAGAATGACAGTGAGGATCGCGTGTGGCGGATACCATTAACATACACCCGC
Source organism: Hyalomma asiaticum (assembly GCA_013339685.2). Classification (NCBI taxonomy): domain Eukaryota; kingdom Metazoa; phylum Arthropoda; class Arachnida; order Ixodida; family Ixodidae; genus Hyalomma; species Hyalomma asiaticum. The sequence continues at coordinate 11,063,395 of CM023487.1, forward strand.
CCGTGACATGCGAACATCCTGCTCCGAAATGACTTCATCACCAAATTCGCAGCAGCCTTGCGCTTTCAAGTGTCACAGAGGTGTAAGGCACTAGCTTATCCACAAAGAAACAAAGAAAAATTGTGCATGGGTCATGCCCTCACCGTGGACTATACGAGGAATCCGCCGGGTCGCAGCAACTCTGAGGCGCCAATGCCGCTATGAGATACCCAAGTGAAAGACTAAAGTCGCCTACCAAAATATGCTTTTTCTTTCTTTCTTTCTTTTTTTGCTCTGATAGGCTATTTGATTATCAATCAAAGGATACTATTGAGAAAGTACTCGTCCATGATTTTGTACTGTGACAAGCAGCCATATACCTGTCATGCTCCTTCCGGGCACGGCAAGCTCCACGAGCACCTCGTAAATGACAATGGCCGAGCCGTCGTTGAGCAGAGCTTCGCCGTCGATGATGGTGGTCAGGATCTTCGACGTGCCTGCGGCATTAAAGGTTTGGAAGTTGTGACAAGGCACCCGCAGCGTGCGCCTCACGGCACAGCAGCCGTAAAAACTTGACAGTTCGAGGTCGTCGTCAAGTTGTGAAATTTCGTAACGGGCTACATTAAAAGGAAAGAAACGAGGAGACTGAAAATATGAGTGCGCGCTATGAGACGATGTGAAGTTTTAACTGAAGGTTTTTCGGCGGAAGAGCTGGACTGCAATATTTCGTGCGTCACAAATAAATAAATAAATAAATAAATAAATAAATAAATAAAAGAATGAAAATTTAAAAAATGGACGCCATTCCGCCCTGCGAACGTGAATGTCCAGCGAAGCTGTATCAAACGCCGCACACGCTGCTTATATGGTTTGCACTTTACGCGAGGGCTTCGAATGACGTTAGACGACCCTTTCGAAAGCAGCTTCAACCCAACGTTTACTGGGGCGCGTGGGAGGGTGTTACCATTGTTCACGGGCGCCTTGTCATCCATCATGTGGTTTTGATGCCTGTGTTGTGGTTTTCGTTCTTTGTGGTTTTGTCCTCTCTTTTTCGGGCACAGAAGTGGCACAAGGTGTTTTAGCATGATCTCCTTGGTCTGGTCATGTAAGCTGTGAATATATTTATATTCTTTCAGCCCACAGTACTAATTTACGCAACTAACACGTGAGCTTTTACCGTAAAGTCCTCGTTTGCTCAGGATTATTATTCGTGAATACTGCGCTCTGTGTTGTATGCCCAACTGCAGAGAAAGACATGCCGTTCGCCTTCAATTGTTAACCTGGCGTCTTTGCGTCACGAAATTTTCCGACTACCGAGAGGTATACAGTCTCGCTGTAAAATCACCATCATCATCATTATCGGTGAGCTGGAACTCACCGAGAACGCTGTACTCGAAGAAAGAATACAACTTCATATCGGGTTCCACTCTTAAAGGCGAAGCGTTAAGCGTCTTCCCATTTTTCACTCTCGATGTGCTTCAACGAAAAACTTTGTGGATGCTGCACCGCATGGCATGGCTTTGTTGCGGGGAATATGAGCTAAAAAAAAAAACGGAAGATGAAACTACGCGTTTAAGAAACTTCTCTGAAACGGCATAAAAGAGTTCCCGTGCACGCGCGTAACCGCCGAGAAACGCAATCTGCAAATCAGACTTCTCTGCAGTGAGAGTGTCTGTGAGGAGAAGCCGACTTCATTCATTGCATTTGCTATATGGGCTTCGAAAAAGATTGAATTCGGGGGTTTTACATGTCAACACCATGATACGATTGTGAAGCTCGCAGCAGAATGGAGTGTCCGATGAGGAAGGAGGGGGCAGGGGGAGGGAGGTGAGGTTCCGCAAAACTATCTACCACCTGGGGTTGCTACACGCACGCGCGTAATCCCTCCTCTGATCACAGTATGAACACCCCGACATCTAAACAAACGATGCACTGGGAGGCATAGAGGGCTCTGTCTGACATGGTTTATGACGTTCGAGACCCCTTCTCCCCCTTCCTTTCTTTTTCTCTTGTGCGTGGTTTATAAATGCTTTGCCCAGTTTTACATCGCTCGTGAAAGTAGGCTTCACCAGAGCAAGAGTATTGTGAGGGGAAGCCCAATTACGCCATCGCTTCCTTCCGCAACAGCCTGATAGCGCAAAACAGCAACAACAACGACAACAACAAGAGCGCAAATAAAATTGACGTGACAAGGGCGAACTTCACAATTAGTGAAAGCTTGATACGTACATCATATTACCGGCCATCGCGAGGGAACGAAAGACAGATAGTTGAAATAAGGCGTGTGTATTGATACATGAATTTTAGCTCGAAGTCGACCATTTTCCAGTTCCTTGACAGTGGCGTCGTCGTCGTTACGCCCAATTAGAAAATTATAAAATCTCATACCAACTCGTCAAACTTTGACTCCGTGTAAGCATAATTTGCTCCGCCTAAATAACGCGCGTGTGTTTGTCCGGCTGGGTACATTGTCCGTGCGCGCAATGCTTTGTGACGATACTTTAAAGGGACCCTGCATCACTTGTTGAACATAGTGAGAAAACGGTACCGCGATCTGTAATGTATGCTCCTGTGAACACGTGAGCGAAATGTTATCGCAGCGCACGCACTGGGGCGTTTTCAAATCGGGTTCAGCTGCATCTGGAGACCGCCGGCTCTCCTTTCAACAAATCGCGTCAGTAGGTGGGCACGGACACCCTATAGTTAGAGGGGGAACAAACACTGATGATTTCACGAGCGCGAAACATCGTCAGTAATGGCTTATTTGTTTACATTGAGTTCAACAAATAAAGAAAATGTGTGCATCTTTCTTTAAGAACATCACACACGCACTAAACCAAGAGACGTACAGTCCGTGCTCCTTGTGACATAATTTGTTGAAAGAAGAGCAGGCTATTTCCAGCTGTATTTGAAGTTAAATTGAAAGTTCTCTGGCGCGTTCAGTGTCAATAATCTTTCCCTCAAATATTCATAGCATGGATGAAAACAACTTCATTTATAATCCGGCAAATTTTAACGGCCCGGACTTGGGTCTCCCACGAGGGGAATTCGATCGAGCCTCAAATACTGATGATTCATTTTTTGGGTTTTACGTCCCAAATCCGTGATATGATTATAAGAGAAAGTGTAGTGGAGGGCTCCGGAAATTTGGACAACATGGGGTTCTTTAACGTGCACCGACATCGCACAGTACACGGGCCCCCCAACATTTCGCCTCCATCGAAATGCAGCCGCCGCAGCCGGGATTCGATCCCGTGACCTTAGGATCAGCAGACGAGTACCATAGCCACTAGACCACCGTTACGGGGCTCAACTGCTGACGGGCACTGTTCTCTGGCTACGATAAAGAAACGCTGCAGGGTCTATTTAAGAAGTCACACATGTGATAAATAGAGCAAATGAAGAGTGTGAAACTCACCGACGTCCCTGAGGAGCGCCACCACGGCCACGGGGTCGGTTGCGCTGAGGATGGAGCCGAAGAGGAAAGCGCTGTGCCAGCCCCATTCGTAGCTCACGAACAGGTTCACCGACAGGAAGGCCGTGAGACCGGCGCAGATCACTGCGAACCGTTAACGTAATGTGCGACGACCGAAGGTAGAGGAAAAAAAAAAAAGAACTACGTGCTGTTGATTTTAGAGCGGATGATTGTGGGCTTGGTCGCTCTGCACGGCTCTTTAGCCTGCGCAAATCGTCATGGACATAGTTCCTTTAACGGAATATAAGGATTGGCGAAAGCTCGAAAAGTCGGGAACGATCATGGTAAATGGAAGATGCCGACGACAACGATAAGAAGACTAAAAGTATAGCACAGACTTTCGGATCCCGTACATGATCTTATATGGATTTGGCGAAGTGTCGTTTGTTTCTTTACCGGTTGTCGTTATCTTCAGTCATCTATGAAAAGTTATTTCGTTGGAACCGAACTAACGCCTCGAGGTATGCGTGCACTCGGTGCTAAAAAGGTTTGTATTAATAGAAACATATAAGCAACCATATATGTTTGACCGGTCTATATGCCTGGTAATACGCGATGCTGTGCATAGCGCAAAAGCGAACGACTAACAGGAATTGTTTTTGCAGTACCTATTTCTGTTTCCATGTTGCGCCGCGCATGGTACATTGATTACAGGCAGACCGAGCTGATTGATTGATTGATCGATCGAGTGAGTGAGCGCGAGTGAGTGAGTGAGTGAGACAGGTGGCGGTTCACTCACGGAGTCCTGGCACGGCCATGAGTATGCACTGGGTGAAGCACCGCATGAAGGTGTGCGCGTCCATGGCGAACGCCGACTCGAAGATTAGTATGGGCAGGAACATGTGCAGCAGCAGCTTGGGGTCGATGCGTGCCAGGTAGGTGTATATCTGCAGGGACTCGTACTGCCGCGACACTAGCCCCATCAGGGCACCGAACACGAACAGGACCACCGTGTACGGCAACTGGATGTTGAGGCGCTTCAGCAGGAAACGCACCAACGCTGCGGCGAAAGGAAATACGGATGGTTCAACACGTCATGACTCTTGTGAACATGGGAACGTATTCTGAGTAAGATGTGTCGCAAAAGGCGTTAGTACAAATGTCGGCGTCGCGGTTGGCGTCCGCACGCGAAAACAATCGTGCTTCTTCCATGTTCTTTTGCGCTTCGAACACGCTCTGAAAACGAAGAACATGTGAACATAGCTGCTTAACATGAATCCCTTGTATTTTCTACCTAAGAAAGGAACAAAGACAGAAGGAATGACAGAAAGAAAGCGGGAAAGGAAGGAAGCGGGCAAGCAAGCTAGAGAGAAAGGAAGAAAGGAAAAAGGCACGCACTCGCCACGCTTCAGTTTCTCCCATTTCCCGCGATAGGGGAAGGGATCCTACTTTTTTTTTTCCTACAACACGCGAAAATAGATAGAGGAATAAGCCTTACTGCCGAGTATGAAGCTGACGAAGAGGAAGAGTATGGGTGCTGCCGCCCGGAAGTACTCCTCTTCCTCCCCTTCCATGAGCGGTTCGGTGCTTCCGGCCGTCTCGTTCTTGCCCAAGTGCTCAACCACCTGCTCGGCCAGGTGCTCGGCTATGTGCTCCAGCAGGCTGCCGCCGCCCTCTGTCGTCGTCGCCGTCATGTCGGACTACCGGTGCCGCCTCCTGGCGGTCTCCTCCGTCACTCCAGTGGTGGGCTCCCTCTGCTACCCGCCTGAAAGAATCAATCAATCAGTCTGTAAGACTGCTTCTATCTATCTATCTATCTATCTATCTATCTATCTATCTATCTATCTATCTATCTATCTATCTATCTATCTATCTATCTATCTATCTATCTATCTATCACGTGGTTAAAATTCACGCAGGACCCATTCTTTGAGAACGTTTATCGTCGTTAATGTGGCCGGCATTATGACATCGTTAATGACGGCGTCATTAATGTGGCTGGCATTCGAAAAATACTGGGTATTTCGAACATGCGCTACTCGATTCGTTATTCAAAATTTTCGAATATCCGGATACCCCTATCGGTTTTGTAACCGTGGGTGTCCAACGCTGGCAATAATTGTGTCATATTTAGGTGAAATTAGTCATGGAGTTATCCGACGTCAACAAACACTTGCCAATCCAACATTAACCAACACTTGCCAATGACTAGCCAGTATTGATGGTAACCAGCGATTGGGCACACCCGTTAGAGTAATGTGGGACTAAGAAGCCCAGGATGACGTATAAACTGTAGGGGGAGGGGAAAGGAAGTGATAGAGCTAGAAACGACGAAACTGGGCTTTGGAGCTCGAACTGCTGGTAGCGCCCTCTGGCCAGTGCACGGTTTCTATCGCCCTCCAAATTGAATTATTCGCCCTTCCGAAACGTTTGCACGTCAAAACCCAAAACCTTTATCATATTTCTAGTTGCGGAAGAGCTTACTGCAACTTCGAAGATGGATGTCGATACTCCTGAAGAAAAAACAAGAGCAATAAAAAAAAAACGTTAACGGCGGAAGGACATTTGAAGCAGACGACAGCGGGGAAAAAAAATGGCAGCGGAAGCTGCTCTATTTCGTTTACCTAAGAATACAAGGATATTTTTTCTTTCAGAATCGGCGGAAAGCTCTATACAGAGGGTATCAATATATGATAGCGGTAATCAAGTATCCATAAACATCCGCGGGCACGGCAAGTATCTGCACACCGGATTTGCAGCCGCTGCACGGCAGCCACAAAGTGCGGGATAATCCCTCGCAATGTCGCCTTCAAGACTGTGGCTACGTCCTTCGGATTACGCATACGCGCACGCATGCACCGATGTGTCAAGTCACTATCAAAAGGGCGAAAATTACGGACACCAAACCGTGGGACGCCATCTTGAAGCAGACGACGACGCAGAAACAGACGGATAGATGTACAGATAGAGGTGAAGCGCACGTTGAAGCAGACGGCAGAGGAATTTTACTGTAACGACCAGGAAGAGGCGAAAGGATTACCGATAGCGCGAACTTGATGCACATTGCAGATAAGTGGGAAAGGAATCTCGCACGAAAGTACTTCGCAAGCGCGCGTAATTCCGCGAACTGTGCAATACATATGAAAGGCCTCACGTCAACGGGAAGGACATTTGCAAGTGAAAGGACATCGTGATTAAAGAGCAGACGACACGAGGTCTGGTCGGCGTCGTCTGGCAAAATGGAAACCCATCGATATTGGCGTGCTAAGTCTGGCGCCTACGAAATGCCCCAAGCGTACTGTCAGTGCAGCCAGTGCAGCAAGTTTAACGTGTACACGCAGTCGACCACGAAGAAACAAAAACAATAAAAGTTTGACTCGCCGTGAGATTTGAGAACGCAGTTAACAAGGCAGTTGAAGCCGTGCCACACCTTGAAAACTACGGTGCACTTTGTGTACTGTCACGTACGCTTTACAGAAGGAAAATAAAAGGGAGACAGCGTCATAGTCGATTACAGCTGCTTAGTTAATGTGACTTAGTATAGAATGATGAAATGCTTCTGCGGAAGGTAATTGGATAATCAGTGATCGATTGGTCAGACGGTACTTATACGTTATAACTTACAACTTTGCTGAGCAAGTACAGCGCGTATATCATACCTTTCAATGTTTTTGCACATGTAAACAAAAATAACGTACGCAACTCAATTACTCGATTGAGATTCAACGACGACAGCGTTGAACCGTTACAATTTCTGACATAATCGCTCCCGCGTCACGAAAACTCACCAAAAGGGTTAAGCTTGCTACAGAAGTGAAGTACGCCAACGAATCGGGATAAAGTGGGTGGTTTCGTTTATTCGCGCGCAAGTGTGCTTGTCTTAAAGCCCTTGTCCCGCAACGGGGCGTTGTGAAGTGGCTAGCTAACTGGATTAAGTTAGGAAATATCGTCATAGCCCCTTATACAAAGCGAGTGCACGATCGGCTCAACATTCCATGTTCGGAATTAAAAAAAAAAAAAGTTACGGGGCTTGATAAATTTCGTTACTTGCATTGGGTGCGAAAGTACTACGTGTTTTTCTTTGACTACAATATCGATGTCCATCCACATACCGTGACATTTGACGTGACGTAAACACGTCGCTACTCGACGACGTCGTCATGGCGTAATCGCATTACACCCTCACTTGGCCACGTGAGCTTCCTTGACATCGGGTGGTCGCTGGTATAACGCTGCTCGCCGGACGGATGCCGAATTTTTCGCTTCACAGAATACATATAACACTTTCGCATTTATAGACCAACACTGTCAGCGCGCTGTGGGGAAACATCGGCGCCTCCCCGAGCCTCTGTTCTGACCTGGCCAACGTAGTTCGCGAAGCTGATCACAAGCATGTATTATATGTTTAGTTGGGCTTGTTGGTTCAAGCTCTGCGTCCTCCTGTTCTCTTGTCGCTTGTCTCAGTGTCTTACGAATGTGCTGTGTCAGTGGCGCACCGAAGGGGGGGGGGGGGGGGGGGTCGGGGGTTGTAACCCCCCCCCCCCCCCCCTGAAGCCGACCTAACCCCACTCCCACTCCGTAACTGCTCCTATGTCCTAGAAGAATGTGGAGCTAATGTCTCTGCAAAACGCCGAAAAAATAATACAAATAATCATCATCATTGATGTCACTATTATTGGCATTTTATTTACTTTTTTTACACACGCAACAACTGTATGTAATCGCTTGCCCGGCCCTTCGTGAAAAATTGAACCTCCCGCTGGCAGAGATCCTGGGTGCGCTACTGCGCTGTGTATTACGAATGATTTGTTCCAGTTAGCTCAGGTCGCTACTCCATTGTTGGTTATTCATGGTACATATCCAGGAGAAACAATATGAGAGACCGCCTCCTGTATGGATGATCCCCCAGCTGTAAGTGGCCCGTCGCGACTGCGTCTGCGCCACAACAGGCCGCCACACTTACACAAGGGTGTCTACCATCCGCACCACCGTCGCATCTTGGAATGTGCGCTTAAAAAGTGCCCCGTAGAGTTACGTTGTGACCTATACATTGATATCGCAAGGCAAACCAGCGCAATAAAAAAAAATTACGATCTCAACCGAACAAGAAAACAGTCAGCATCCCGAGGCAGTCATGCCGACGCAGGACCACCGCTCGGGAACGGCATTCCTTCCTTCCATCGCGGGTCCCCGCAGTGACCGGCCTGGAGAGGGTGGCGTAATTGTGACTAATGTCAATGGCGGTCGGCTTTCGTGACTACCAAGTCTCGATTATACCCCCCTCCCCACCCCCCCCCCTTTTTTTTTTTCCTTCTCCGCATTTCCTTTAATTTCCTCGTCGGTGCCCTGCCTATCGTCGTCTCGTCCGGTGCTTGGCCGCTATGAATAACGACCGGCGGCGCCACTAAGTGTGACTGCCGCAGTGTGGAAAAAGTGACGGCTATAAGTGGCACGCGTCGTCGTTCGGCCGGGTTAATTCGGCGGCGGCGGCGGCGACTCCGAAGCGACGTCGGCAGGGACAAAGTGCACGGCGGATGTCCTCGCATTATACCTCGACCTCCAGGCACGTGACGCCAGCACTCCCAGTCCTGGCCTTCAGCAATGTTTCACGCGGCTATACCACCTCCTTACTCCTGAAATACACCCTTTCGCGGTCCAAACGCACCCCTTTTCGAGCTGCAACACGGCGTTACATTAGCTCTGTGCATAGCTCTGGGTAATGACCCTCGCTCTGTTGGCGTATGCTGGCCGAGGTGAGAGGGAGGCCTCGGGTGATGATCGTTAATGCATTAGTCCGGCTGCAAGGTGGATGCGTTGGTCGTTTAGTTCGCTCACTGTTTGCAAGAGGAGCAACAGGAAGAGCAGAAACAAATTTGGACTGAGGTGACCGCGTTCAGTCGCGTATAACAGGACCCTCGTTCTTTCGCTTTCTTCTTCCTTGTTCTTCCGAATGAAACACCTTCAAGAAATATATTATGGTCTTTGTGGTCTTTTACCAGAAAGCGTACATGAGCGCCTTTGCGGAATTGAGAAGGAACGCAGTTTCTGAAAGTACCGCCCTTGACCTTGTATCGATACGTCTAGAAGTCAGGCGGTTTTCTCAAATGCAGAACAAAACAAGATTTTCAAAGGCCGTGAGGGGCATGGCTTGCGGACGAGGAACAGGAAAGCCCATAGTCAGAAGAAGAGGCGTGCGAGACACGGACACAAGGGGAAGAAGTGAACAACACGAACGCCGACTAACAACTCGTCGTGTTGTTCACTTATTCCCCTTGTGTCCGTATCTTGCACCGTGTCGTCCGTGTCTTGCGGACGAGGAACAGGAAAGCCCATAGTCAGAAGAAAAGGCGTGCCAGACACGGACACAAGGGGAAGAAGTGAACAATACGAACGCGAACTAACAACTCGTCGTGTTGTTCACTTCTTCCCCTTGTGTCCGTGTCTTGCACGCCTCTTCTTCTGACTATGGACACTTACCAGCTCGTTCAACTTTCTGTCCTTTTGAGGAAAGCCCAGTTGCTCTCCTGGACTACGCCCAGCGAACAGCTCAAGCCAGTGAGGCCCTGGACTAAAAGCTCCCAACCACATTTTGTTTTCTTCTTTTGCCTTCAATAAAGTTTTACTCCTCAAATGCACACTTCCAGGCCAGTGCGCTTGGACTACTATTACACACACGCACGTACGCATGCGTACTAGCTCACGCCACACAATGCACGCCGTGTGTACACACAGGCACGTCACACCGCACTGACACCTCTGTGACACGGTTAGCGGTCAGTAGATGAGAGAGGCTCTGAGAACGCTTAAACAAGTACAGAGCGAAATGAAGATAGACGACAAATGAAAAGAAGGGGGTGGTTAACAAAGCGCACATCTGGCTTGCTACCCTATACTGGTGGAAATGGATAAGTGGGTGAAAAGAGCGATAAGGGGAGGGGAGAAAAGGAAGAGAGAGTTCTAATCGATTGCGCGCTTGAATTGCATGTGTTCAAACAGTCGCAGGGTGTCCGTCGACTTCGAGTACGCTACAGGAACGCCTTCGACGCTTTCTCCTTCATCGACATCTTATGCTGTCACGTGGCCTTATAGAACCTTCCCTTGCGGAAACAGTCTTGCATCTAGCTCGTCCAACGCTATACAGCGCTTCACAGGCGGCGCGCACGGAGAGAAATTATACAGCTCGCGGCATGCACCGTATGCACCAAGAGCGTAAATCGACAAGCGAGAAAGAACGTCAAGGAGCCTCTTCCTTGTACACCCGTCAATTACACTTTAGCTTCCACGCAGCTCTGCGGCTTAATGTGACCCATGGATAGATAACAGGGCCGGGTTACCTCGCGAGGCTGCAACGAGCGCCTTCTCCGCCCCCATCCAGATTTCCCTTCAAAGAAAGGGGTGCATTGATGGCCACTGCACACACAGTAGACAAAGTGAAACCATGCATCAAGGTGCATATTTACTATACCACCTCGCGATGAAAGGTGGCCTAAGAAAAAAAAAAACAATAACGAGAGAAAAAGAGTGTGCGAACTCGTTTTTCTCCCGTGACCACATACGCCTGGAGCGAACGCGTGAGCACCTGTAGTCATCCATCCATTAATCGCACGCGGAGTCGGCTTCCGGTTAGCAATGTAGTCGGAATTGCGCCTAATGGGGGTGACGGTAATTGCGTGCACAAATAGGCACACACGGCAATTTGATTCTTCCTCAGCGAGGGGCCTCGTAATGTCTACTGCACAGGAATCTGCGGCGTCAGGTTTGCGAGGCAAAGGAGACGAAAGAAACAAGTATCCTTTAAGGTCGTTCTGTAGTTATGCCAGGACTGGTTACACAGATTGGGTGCCGACCTTCACACTCATTACGAAGATAAGGAAAATAATATGAGATGGTCGTTGATAGGTTTGATTGGTGAGAGAAAGGGATTCGCAGACAGACAGACAGACAGACAGATCAGATAGATAGATAGATAGATAGATAGATAGATAGATAGATAGATAGATAGATAGATAGATAGATAGATAGATAGATAGATAAGGCGAGGAGTTGGGAAGGGGGTGGGGTGGCAAGAGGTTCACTTGCCTCACCAGAACCTGTTCCGAGGGGAAAGGGAGTAGGTAATCAGCAGGTATGCCGGGAACCTTAATATTGGCGTAATATCTTTCCCGAATGCAGCGGCGTTGTCGGCCTCTATTAACGCTCTTTTTTTTTTTTTTGCAATCTAATTCTGCTTTTTAAGTGTGCGAATTCATTAGCGTTCTTCTTCGATGTGACTTTCCTATGTAATGCTCTGCTGTAAGTTATACTGTGCATTTGAGAGATTATTCCTACGTGGCATTATTCGTGTGTTTGAGGTTAATCTTCCAGATGACGTCCCCTTATCGAAACTTATACGTGAGAACAAAACTGAATGTGAGTGCCACGTGTTTTTCTTTTTTCTTTTTCTCGTAACGCCGCGATGTGATTTTTCAACTTGTACGTGCCACCTATACACATTCAAGAGCCAAGTGGCATGTATAACCGCGACGTCGTAGTTGTATGTCAGCATTTCCTTCTGCCCAATTCATTACAAGAAAGTTATCGCTTGGCGTTGAAAAATATATCCTCCTGTTGCTCATTGTTTAGTCGTGCCGCTCGCGCGGGGGGGGGGGTATCAATCTTTCCTCTCTTGTGTACACGCATAAGTGATCGGAGGTATGCAAATGAGCCAACGGCACGTGGACAAACGCGTGCTATAATAACAACTACAACGAGAGCCAACGCGCCATGATGGAGTGGCCCCGCTTACTAACCGGCTCTGATTGGGGTTCAGAAAGGCGCCTGCAAAGGAAAGCCCGTCGCACCCTACGCTATACCGCATTTACTCGCATCTAAGCAGTGCTCGTTCTAGTATGGGCATGTCCAGGCTTGCAAGCGGAGCGTTCCTCTCTGCTGTGCTGCTGGCTAGCCACCTATGACTTAAGTAACCGGAGTCACGGCGACTTAATGAGGTCCTTCAGCGCTTTTTGAATATAGTCAGTGACGCTGCCGGTCAGTTGCGGAGGATCGTGCGAACATATTGGAGAATTGAGATTGCACTGCACAAACGATCGAACTTACACTTTAGGTGCGAATACAGCTGAAAACCGCCTTCTCTTTGAATAAGATACGTGACTCTAGCATTGACTTGGTCGGTTGAGGAAAAACTAGCATTGAATGATTCTTTGATCGTGGAAACATGCTCAGTAAAGAATTATTTGTTCATTTTGAGCTCAACAAATGAAGACAATGCGCGCATCAGTCTCTGTAAGAACTCCCCCCCCCCCAAAAAAAAATATAAAAATAATATTTAAGCGAAGTATACGGCTCTCCTTGTGACGCAATTTGTTGAGAGAAGAGCAGGCGATCTCCAGCTGTACTCGAAACCAAGCTGCGAATCCCCTGGTGCACGCAGTGGCGAGATTACGTGGCTCGCATGTTTACGGGAGCCTCCACAGTTGATCAGCGTCGTTGTCTGACTATGCTCAAAAAGTGTTGCTGGGCGCCTTTGAGGTCGCCACATATAGTCCGAAAAGTAGGTCATGCGCAAGCCACTGGCAGCCGCAGTAGTCTATAGACCATGCACGTAACAGTCCTGCAGCCCGTGCTTCAGTACCTTACAGTCTGGGGTCCCACAGGGTTTAAGCATTTGGATTATGGAACTCGGTTTAGGCGTTTGGATTATGACACTTAAGTCCCACAAGACTTAAGTGCCATAATCCAAATTATTGCACTTAAGTCCCACAGGACTTAAGTGCGTAATTCCAAATTATGGCACTTAGGTGCCACAATTAAAACTATATAGAACGGAAACTCAGGGGAAAACGGAGGCTGCATGTGAAATAGTGTTGTATACTGTGCAAGCAAAGAAAACAGGCAGATAGAAAAATACGCAGACTCCCAACTCTTCGTTTTTGCAGTTGGGAGGCTGCGCTCTTTTCTATTTATCTGTTTTCTTCCACGCAGTGCAATAAAATTTGATATGAACCAACCAGCCTGCCCAAGGGTCTTATTGCATGCGAACAGGTAGTTGAAAACGATGAACATGGAAAGTCGCTGAAGCCAACGTTTCGACAAGTGGACCTGTCGTTCTTGCCCCGATGAAGACAAAGCCACTTGTCGAAACGTTGGCCTCTTGCAACACCCCCAGTTCTTCATCGTTTCCAACCATCTGTTCACCAACTTATGCGCCATGAACGATGTCTCTCTCTCCTGGACTCCTGCACAGCCGGCTTCTGCCTTCGGCCTCTCCATATAGAGCTCGCACGTCTGACCGCTTTTTACGTCGTCCTGGTTTAACGGCCGTTCGATATTGCTGTCGCTCTCAGTAGTAATGAATGAACAAATCAAATCTATCTGACGGTAACTCAAATCGGTCTGACTGTTATTGACATAGCCGTACCGAGTATGTAGAATATACATACAGAGTATGTAAGACGGCGAAGAGGTCATACCCTTCGATTAATAATGTTACGCCACAAAATACTCCATACAGCACGTGCGACCCTAGGTGTACAGTACAAGCAGAGCGTACATGAACACAATTCGCGCATGAGTCCATGGGATTTTTCATCGGTCCAAGAATGCAGCAAAGATAACCGGTTGGACAATTAATGGGCACATGTAAACACAAATTATTTTGAACGCTGTTATTCTGTAGCTTGGATTTACACCGATCAACTAGCTTCGAAAGACCGCAGAAATTTCACGTAGATTCACGTTTCTTGTCTAATATCAGGTCGGCGGGAAACCGCGGCGCCAGATACAGCGGTTGTTTCGACCTGGCCTGCATACGAAACGGCGGCTGCAGGACGTCACCGGCCAGTCGGTCTGAGTTCACAAGCGCCCGCCGCCACCGGCGGAGTGCGTCTTCCGTATTTGCCTTTCCGCATCTCATTTGCAAGGGGTAGAGCAAGGCTTGATGCAAGGGTATGTGCACACACATATACGCTGCGACATAAAACGTTCGCCGACACTAATATGCCCCACGCTGCTGGTCGCACTGACCTTCCAACGACACATAAACGCCTATAATGGCGTTCGAATATATATGCATGCAAAGGGTCCCCGCGGCTATGCCTTCGAACTGGACACGCCTTCGGCTAGGCACGTCGCAGCCACTACTATGCATCCAGCTTTTCTTGCTTTCTTTGGGACATAAAGGCGAGGCGTGCCCGTCCGCGCATATATGCAAAGAAACGATTCAGGAGAACCTCCTCCACGACACACTCACAAACGCACCCAGCCAAGGCGTGCCCCCGACTGTGTAGTCGCAAATCAAACTCGTAAGCGGGGCTCGTGCAGGCGGCCTGCCGCCGATTCCGGTTCGATTAAAGCTATGCGAGGTCTAATTTGCGAATGGCTGCGACTGCGGTGCGGTGGGGAAACGAGTGCATAGGCCGCGGCTATTGAAGGCGGTATAGAGGTGAGGTATGTGCGAGAATGTGTGTGTACGGGTGTTACAGGTATCTTGCAGCCGCGCAAAAGATATAAAATATAAATAAAGGTGTCGTAGAAAGTGCACAAGGAACTTATCGTGCAGCGACACCACCGGCAGTCTATACAGGTCGTACTGTGGCTCCCGCTGTTGGCAGCTTACGGCTGCTGTTTAGAAGTGATTGGTTGATTTTGTGGGGTTTAACGTCCCAAAACCATCTCTGATTACGAGAGACGCCGTAGTGGTGGGCTCCGGAAATTTCGACCACCTGGAGGTTCTTTAACGTACACTGACGTCGCACAGCACACGGGCTTCGTTCAGAAGTGCGATGCGTTGCATGTTAGCTGGAATCGCAGACGCCGTGGATTTGCTTACCCTGGCTACGCAAACGAGACGTAATTGATGCAAGTGAGGCCTAAACATGTAACGGACGTGACGTCATCCACTATACTCCCTCAGCGTTGCAGCGTGTTAAAACTCTAGGATGTCGGACGTATATCAAGGGCCGGCTCTGCATCGAACACTTAACGATATTTAGCTACGCTTCCTGGTGAACTAAACCTACACCGACAGCAGAAAAGAGCAAACAACTGTGGCTGTATATTTCTCTATAGTCAGTCTTAATGATAGTTAGTATGTTGACTTTACTCTGCATATTGGGCCACGTCTTATCCGCCATTGTACTGCAAGTGCACTAAAGCTTCGGAAAGCTAAAGAACGCATTTACCGATTTACCCGGAACGTTCGACCACATTTCGTCCCTACCTCCAGGAAAAGGTCCCTACCTCCAGGAACAGCGAGAGAGAAATCTTCCAAAAAGTAGCAATCTTTCAATTTTTAACATCCCGTGACAAGAAAAAAAGGAAAAGAACGAAAGGAGGAAGGCAAGCAAGAGAAAGGGCAAAACGGCGCAGTGCAAAGTTGTTATCGGTGTCCGTGGTGCTCGTACTTGACCGGGAAAATTGACCGGAGGATAACGATCACGAGACCGCGTGGATAGCCAGGACGTCACGTGGGGAGTGGCGGACGGCGAGTCCCTGACCTGCAACGGGTATCCCTGTGTCTCTGCTGATACCCCTTTGTTGTCTCGTGCACATGTTTCACTGTTAGCTTTTATTTCTTGCTTTCTTATAGCAGCGAAGCTGCTTGAGCTAGCCGTAACGTGTCAGGCATCGTGCTATACCACGTACGTGACATTGCGTTACGCTATTTTGGGTGATCACCTGACGTTTCCGTCAGAATCACTTAACGCAATGTCACGTGACACGTTCCCGCCAAAATATCACATGGCTATCAAGTGACCTGGTTCAGCAAACTATCGGCCAACTTCACTGTGATCTGGCCTTGCGCAGGCTAGCGGAAACTGCGCGCCCTTTTTGGTTCTTCTCTTCGTTTTGAGAGTGATAGACTGATTTATTTTGATTTCTCGGGTTTTACGTCCCGAAACCAGCTCTGATTATGAGAGACGCCGTAGTGGAGGTCTCCGGAAATTTCGACCACCTGGGATTCTTTAACGTGCACTGACATCGCACAGCGCACGGGCCTCAACGTTTCGCCTCCATCGAAATAACCAAAAATAAATTGTCGCCCCGCCACGGTGGTCTAGTGGTTATGGCACTCGGCTGCAGATCCGAAGGTCGGGGGATCGAATCCCGGTCGCGGCGGCTGCATTTCGATGGAGGCGAAACGTTAAGGCCCGTGTGCTGTGCGATGTCAGTGCAAGTTAAAGAATCCCAGGTGGTCGAAATTTCCGGAGACCTCCACTACGGCGTCTCTCATAATCAGAGCTGGTTTTGGGACGTTAAATCCCACAAATCAATCACAAATCAATCCTGTGAATGACATATTGTACACGCACGTGCTGCACGTCATGTGCGTAATCTTGCATCTGCAGATCTTGCGCGCAAAACTGCATTCCCAAAGTCTGTCACGGCATGTACGTGAAACGTCACACCTATGCTGTTTCATGTGTGCGGCTTTTGTAATTAATATCGTCATTAGCCACGGCACGTTATTTGACGCATGTCACACAGATTACGTAATTTGTGTTATGTCGTTACGTGATACATTCGATGTCATTCATGTACCGTCGTTTCCACGTATAACCTTGCGCGCACGTGACGAAAGAGGACGTGCTTTAACTTACATATATTTATAGCTGATAATGTATACTAGTGAAAGTATGTAGCTTTAAAATACTTGGGTGTAATTATAGCGGATAAGTTGAACTGGCTTCCTCTCATTGAAAACATTCCTCAATCAACATATAAGAAGTTGTGCCCCCTGCGAAGGAAACTTAGCTGAGCAAAGAAATATGTCAAGTTGTTTGCGTAGTAGGCCGAGCTTGGAATGTGCGAGTGCTGTGTGGAGTGTTTTTCATTATCTAGCGGTAACGAGTGTTTTTCTTTCCTGTTCAATCGAAATCTGGCTCAGTGGCTACGTATCTAACCAACTACCTCATGCTGAGCGCCACGGAACCACTATCGTTTAAAAGAGCAGCGTAAGTGTCAGGGCTAAAGTTAGGAGCGTTGACGCAACGCAGCTTCTTCCTCTAATACCAACCATTCAATGAAAAAACAAACACAACTAAATCGGTTCGGGAACCGTGAACATTTGACCGTTATGCTGCAAAGCATTCACCTTCGCAGAGTATTAAATTTTTGTCGTTGCGCTCGTACAAGACGAGGCGCCGTGTATTTTAACAGGCAATAGCAACAGACAGTAGCAATAGGCACTAGCAATTTATGGCTTCCTTCATTGCGCCAGCAAAACGAATGCGGCGCTTTCCCAAGCCCATTTCTAGGTGCTGCAGCTACAGAGAGTGGCAATTTGCATAAACTACTCTGTCAGCAGTGTACATACACGAAGTGCTGCTAGGCGAAAACATTCGACTGGGCGGCTGACGAAAGTTCTTTTGCCAACTAAAGCCTCCTCAGTGGGCACGGCAGTGGGGAGGGGCACCCGGAAGTGACGTCACGCTGTTTTCAAACGGGGAGTAGTGTATCTGACCCTCCCTGTAACGACCTTCACGAGGGGTCAACAGTACGATCGATCATCGATCGATCAATCAATCAATCAATCAATCAATCAATCAATCAATCAATCAATCAATCAATCAATAAAAAACAAGCAAACAAACGAATAAATGTCACTCCAATCATGCATATATTACCACAACCGAAAAAATTCTTTTTGAGCAGTTGACAGCTCTTTTAATGTGTAAATTAGTACGTTACTTATACTATAAATGTCCCTTATACTATAAATGTTGAGCAGGCTTCCGCGTTCAGGCGTGACAGAGTCGTAACACGAGCCGTTGATTTTACGTGCGAAATCAATCGGAGCAGAAATTTTCGTGAGATTTGAAGACACAAGTGGGATCGATCTCTTCGGTAAAAGCTGCGTAGACTTTATGCATCGCTGTAGTAGCTGCACGTGCGCAGATTTTAAACGCATTAATCATTGCTCTTAATTAATTAGTTACGAAATTAGAGCACATACCCTTTTCTCCTGATGTTGCTGCTCTGCAATAATTATAGTTTTCTAAGAAAGAAATCGTACTTTCTATCTCGAGTACGTCTTAACATTAGGAGGGGTCTCTGACGCTCTAACTCTCAAAGAGCACGCGTATATATGCTCTCCACAGCATTGTGTTGAAACACGGATTTTTTTTCTGCGAAACAGCCCATATGTTTCGTTCATTGCCTTATTTTTTTGCACTTCTAGAAGTAATTTCGCCACAAGTACGTATTGTCCAGTCTTTCTTAAAAAAAAAAAAAAAAAGCAGTCGCGGTACCTGCCCGGCGATATTTAGAAATTGTATCGAACAGAAAAAAGGCACCGCGTACGAGGGTCTTTGAATATAAAATTGCGAAAAATACGGCCACCAGCCGAAACGTCAGTAAATATACTGTGCAAAAACCAACGTGCGTCGTACTCCCTTTTGTTCCTTATTGTACCGGGGCCAACGTGATTTCCTTGCCGCAACTATATATATATACACATACATGTAACGAAAGGGGGTCAAGGGCTCGCTTTTTATTTGTTAGAAACAAGTTAATGAAACAACGAACATTGAAGCCTAGGGGAAGTTATTCCAATTCGTAATTATGATATTGTAATTTTGGGTTAAGTAGAAAGGAATTAAAGTGGACGAAAAGACCAACCTGCCTTCGGTGGGAACCGAACCCACGACCTTCGGATATCGTATCCGATGCTCTACCCATGGGCTACGAAGGCGGTCGTCCCTCCGTCCACTTTATTGGGTATTTATGTATATGGAATCCTTCCGAAAGCGTTTGCTGCAAGTCCTGCGCTGAATTTAACATAACACACCATAAGCTATGCCTTAAGGGCAAGCCCATTTCTCAATAAAAAAAAAAAAAAGCGTTTCCTGCTAGTGCGTTGACGACAAAGACCCTCGATGTCATCGGCCGCCGAGTCGACTATGGATGGCGCATTGTCTACACAGGCTTTCGCCGAATGAACAGAAAGATGGAGGCGAGATATCGCTACGAAACAACTTGACAGGTCAAGCTGTCTGATGATAACGCTTCGTAGTAATAGTGATAACGCCTTACGGTCGGTCTGTGCCGCCGATCGTGACGTATATGAACTTCGCCGATTAACCGTCTGTACGGACTGCTTGGACGGTGATTCCTGTTTTTAACAAGTTGTACAATAAGTCAATGCAGATGTGCACCATAATGAAGTTGTTGAAGAACGTAATTAGATATAAAGAGATATGTTGATCGCGATAAAGGCGGGGCACAATGCAGGAGTATAGACACAGCGTAGGCGCATGCTGTCCTGCAGTTGTCCCGTGTCTATCTTTGTCTTGCGTGTACGGTCTTTCTCGCGCCCTAACTATTACTTCTTAGTCACGCGTCAACGAGATCCCTAACATGTCCTTTGTGGTGATTGGATACTTTTTGGCAACTTGTGGATGACGTAGTGCCGGTCGCTTCGAACAACGGAGTTGAGCAATCTCCGTCACACCTCTTGTATTTGTTAAAAAAACAACAACAAAAAAACAAAGAAATACTGAAAGACATAACAAAATTACCCGGTACGGAGTAACATTGCTTTCGGCGCTTGTCTCCATGCGTATCTAGGCTGTTCCCACAGTGTGTTACTTCGAGGAAAGCATTGTAATCAAATGTACGTTGGGCGTGCTGTGCATTGTAATGATTATATCAGGCACTGTCGTTTCGGCAGCACCTGCTGTTCAGAACGCGGGGGGCCATGAGAAGAAAATTAAGCCCCGCCACGGTGGTCTAGTGGCTATGGTACTCGGCTTCTGATCCGAGGGTCGCGGGATCCAATCCCGGCCGCGGCGGCTGCGTTTCTATGGAGGCGAAATGTTGAGGCCCGTGTGCTGTGCGATGTCAGTGCACGTTATAAAGTACCCCAGGTGGTCGAAATTTGCGGAGCCCTCCACTACGGCGTCTCTCATAATCAGAGCTGGTTTTGGGACGTTAAGACTCACAAATCAATCAAATCAAATCGAGAAGAAAATTCAGACGAGAAGAAAGAAGAAAGACGGATATGAGAAGAAAAACGGGCGTGAGCAATGCATGCGCACTGATTACATGTTGATAATTCCATGCGGATTTATCGCATCTTAACGTAGCGTATAATCAGCTTCGCTGTTAAGAGCTACACGTCACAAAGGAAGAACGAAAGAAGGAAAAGAAGGAACCACGTGAAACTCATGCCCACATTGGACGTGTGCGTGCGAGCCAGTCCACCTAGTGTCGAACGTGAGGTCCCCAATCAACCAAAGATGCGCCTCAATCAACGAAAGTGCACCAGACGCTATAGGTGCCAGCGCCGTTCACGACACATTATTGGTAGGCTGATGCATCGTTTTTCGTCGGCAGCAATATGTCATGCATATTCATACTGTGTACATACTCGCACCTTATTGGTGCTTCCTGTGGAACTGTTTGTACATGTGTGTGTGTGTGTGTGAATCTGTAGAACGTCCTGTGTTATGCATGCTGCATTCCTGCGTTGTGTCTATGGTACTGAACTCTGTGTTGTGATGTTGTGATACTCGTAAGTGGATGCCTTACACGAAAACGTTCTGCTGTAATGTTGTCGGTGCTAACCGTCTGCGGTATAATTAATTTTTCTAAACGCACATACGCAAACATTTAATGGGACATTATAAAGGCAAATGTCAACTTGAGCATTGTTGAAAGATTGGGTTAGTGCGATAATTAATTCGTCGTTTCTGGCAAGAACTCGGAGCACTTATAGGCGAGAAAAAAAATAAGCAAGGCTAAATCGAGAAAAAGTTGTGGTAGCGCCCTCTGTCCCCGCCCCGTGGCTACCTTATTGAAACGACGTCATCTCATCTATTCTGAGTACTCAACCACTGCTCCAGGTTATAGACAGAAATTGGATTAGATAAGCGAATTGAATATTGAATTGGCTTTGAATTGAACTGACGCCATAGACATATAGTCGCAGTTTTTTTATGCAAAGAAATCCCTTTATCGGAGCGCAGAATGCGGTGATAAGCTCTAACGCACGCAAAAAATCTATCTAGCCAAAGTTAATATTTTCCTTTAGTGTCCTTTTAAGGTCGCCTTGGAAGTTTTCTTCATTATTTTTTTTTATAAATGAGGTGGTATACATTGACCATCCGTAGCGTACGTTACGGGAAAGAACGCTTGTAAAAGGAGGGTCAACCCTTACTAAGCGGGTCAGCGATATTCGAAATCCAACTCACGCGACCGTAAATCCTCGACGATGACGTGATGAGCATCGATAGCGCGTACTTTTCCTCCAAGCCTGAGTGCGTATAGTGCAGACCACTCTCCTTGCCATCTACACACACAAAGGAGCGAGGCAGTTCTCGTTTTATGCGGCTTTCGACACGCTGCACCTGAGGCACCTTCTACGTCGATGGCGCCCACGAGGTACGCGTGGGGTCAGTTCAGGAGTTTGTTTTCTAGGAAACGAATCGACTGAAAGAGACCGCTTTGTTGAGCGAGTCACCTTTTAATGATGCAACACTCTTCTGGAAAGGAAAGTGCGACTGCTGCTTTAGGGGTTAGCATTAAAGGATAGCTCCGGCGATTTCTCAATGTCTACTGATCTCAATAAAATTTTCAGCATATATCCTCCTCGGTACTGTTATAATATATGCCAAGTCAGGCGGTTGTGAGTCATTTAGTATTTCTATAAATTAATGTCGAAAATTTTTAGCGGATTCTCACGTGGGCCACCCTGTGTTTTTGACGTCATTATACCTGCAACGCTGCCTACCCGAGCAGGCGGGCCGTCTAAAGCAAAAAGGCCATACTTCAAGGCTCAAATCGTCCCTGTCAAGTTCAGAAGAGTTCAATATATCGTTGGATGACATCGCCACTTTCATTTTTCTGTCACCAGCTCCATATTTCTGACGGCGGGAAGGCTGTGACGTCACCGCATAGGCTGCAAGAAGCGTCTACCCGTTTCGGTTTCGGTTTGAACGCACCGTTCATTCGATTATTTAAAAATTGTTGGTAAGTTTCTGAGCCACTTGAGTTGCAGCGATGTGAGAATATGATGGAAGAACCGCCGGAGATGCCCTTTAAAGGAAATGTTGCAACACTTTTGGAACAAGTTCACAAAATGGCGTCGGTAGATCGTGGGGCCGCTGTGAACACGTGGGCCAAACATTCTGGTTCTGGGGTTCCTGGCTCGAATCCCAGCACTGGCAACAAGTTTTTCTTCTTCCATTCTTTCTTTCCGTCTCTCGCTAAGTGACGTGACTCCGTTTTAGCGAACGCCGACGACTACGGAACGGAACAGGCTGTTCCGTAGGAAAAGGTGTGTCCTAATAGGTGTGTCGTAATATGTCTTCGTCTATCGCACACATGTATAGAGAACGTGTAAGTTTCTCGTGCTTTATTTTTCTGCATGTTTTGATGCGCATCAGCGCGCATCTTCTGAGCCGAGCGTGCTCAAAGTGCGCAAAGAGCTTGGTTTAGAGTCGTGTGTACTAGAAAACGCGTAATCTAAAAGAGGTTGCTTTGCTGACCGAGTCGCTTCTGGTATATACGTAAAAATAAAAAAAAATAAAAGTAAGGTAGTAACTTGCGCGCGTTTCGTAAATGTCGAGTGTATATGCGAGTGCATAGTGAAAGAAAAAAAAAAAGAGGAAGGAATGCGAAGGATACGACCCTGAGTGCTGCGTAACGCAAGCATCTGAAGCAGACGACGCTGGAGTCTGCTGCTCTGTCTTGCGTTTCCCAATATATATATATATATATATATATATATATATATATATTAAGCACACGACACACAGCAGACGACTTGATGCGTTGCGCAGGTGGCGCATAACTTGAGTACTTTGAGTGCTCCCTACCTGCCGTCCAAGGAAATAAATAAATAAAAAGAAATAAAATAAATAAACAACAAAAATGGGGACTTGTGATTTTTTACGGCGTGTACGGTATTTCTGTTTTGCTTAGACAGGTTAGAGGGCTTCAAGCCGCGTATATATACCGAGGGCTGGCGAAAATTTAAATTGTGGAAGTTGAAACCATTACCTGTTTACAACACTGAATCGAACATATAGTTTAATATAGATCAAACAAATCTATATTTGATACCCGCTGTTGTGGATTAGAGGTTATGATGTCGCTTTGCTAAACAGGAAGTGCTCGGGTTCGATTCCCTCTGCCAGGGCGACCACATTTCGATGGGGACAAAGTGCAAGGTTAGCTTCGTGCTTAAATTCAAGCGCGCTTTAAATGAGAACAAATCGTTAAAGGAATTCCAGATTCGCCCAGTACGGCTTACCTCATATCGTGGTTTCTGGCCATAGCATATTTCTTTGTCTATGTGGATGAACTGCCTGTACATTGCGGGTTTTGTGCGGAATTTGTCATATTCAATCTTCACGTTCTGCCTGTTGTTGTCTATATAGACATCACGCTGCGATCTGCGAACGTCCTGGCTTGCTCAGGGGGTACAGTACGACCGCCTTTGAAAGGCGTTGGTCCCGGGCTCGAATCCCTCCCTGACCAGGACGAATTTGCCGTCGAACACAGAAAACGTTATTTTTAATAGATCCATAGGAGTGATTTTCTCTGAGCACACATACACTCTACGATAGAGTGTATGTGTGCTCAGAGAACGGTGCTGATGGCAAGTACGCCTTCATGGTATTCAGCTGGAATTTCTGGGGTGGGCGCCTGATCGCCAACGTGAAATTACGGCTTCAATATCACATGTTACGAAAGGGGGCCGAATGCCTCCAACATGAAGGAAACTATATATAGAAAGTGGTACAAGGAGAATTCAACGATTTAGATGGTTCGTTGCACTGGCAGCCATTCTTGCCTTGTGTTTTCGTTTAGCGCATTCGGAAAGACAAGGCATAGTTACGTACTTCTTATACTACAACCATATACAAGCGAAATCAATTGGTTACTTGCTGTAAGCGAAATAGAATCCAATGACGAGGTTTGTACTCACGATGTACGGCCGGGACGATTTTGGCAACACTGGTATTACTCCACATGCAGACGATAAACGACGCTAGCAGACGACGATCGAGGCGCAAATTTGCACGTGCGCCTTTCCCACCACAGCAGGTTGAGTGTGCAGACGATGTTTCGGGGGGAAAAAGAAAAGTAGTACGTAGAACACGCGCAGGCTGAAGGTCCGTGAACACAGCTACGCGTCACCGGTCTAACTTCGCGAGCGACGCGACATTGAAGACACGGAGGCGCGCGCGTGCGATATGCCCTTCCGTGCACGTCGTTGTGCTTGAAATATTCACGAGGTTGTAACACGTGAACGAATACCAGAAGTGTGTGTGAGAGGGAAGCAGACGACGTACCCACGAGACATCGCGAGCAGTTGCTTTCTTTCTTTCTTTTTTTTCCCCGTCTGCTTTTCTTTTGTCGTGATCGTCTGCTGTTCTATCGTCTGTTTCGTTGCTTCCTTTTTCGGCCGTTTAGAGAAATATAGAGATAATCCACTCGGAAGTAGATTAGAGGAGGAGAGGGCACACAATGTTTCGATAGCGGAGGGTAGGACAAGGAGGCAGCGTAGAGTTCTGAGATCTGCGGCACATACAAAAAGCGCACTTGCGTGCGTTTTACAAAGCAAAACAAAACAAAACTCTGAAACCAGGCAGTGCTGCAGCTGCACTGTAGGCGCTATCGGTCGCACATTGCGAAAGAAAGAAGACGAAAAAAATAGCGATTAAATGATTTCAATCTCCTAAGCCCCCTGCCCCCTTCTCCACACCTTTTTCTGCGTCTTCTGCGAATTCCGTCTTTTCTTTTTCTGTTTCTATGTTCTTTGCTTTTTCCTGATTCAGCGCTCTGTTTTTCAAGAGTCAAGTGGCCGGAGGTCAGGGTGCCCGAAGGTTGTTGCGACAAGAGGCGACTGTTTCGTTGCGAGAAGGTGTGCAGAAAGGTGTTCGCAACTCACGCAAGGATACAAAGGACTGCGACAAGACAAAGAACAACGGATCGAACTTGCAGAAATGCGTCTACATGAATACGAAGCTTAAAAAGAAGTATACCCTCAGGCATTTTCGTTGGGAACAGTAATTTCGGCAGGACGGGGAGATCGAGGACTTATGATATATTAAAGGAAAAGAAAAGAAGAAAAGTTAATCAGTCGTCTGCATGTCTTAAACGGTTGTAACATGTAGGTTGTGTCTGAATTCGTTTATCGGTGGCGGTTTCGGTATAGTTCCCTATGATTAACTGAAACAGATCTTGAGGGCTATGCATCTATTATGGGAGTTATGATTGCGGATCAGGAAATGCGTCATTGTCGCCATGTTTCAGAAGGAAAAGGCGAAAAATGATCAAGGTAACTGCGTCTTGGACAAGTTGGCAATGCTTCATCGGCGGTGATGGCGTGTGTCACTCATTCTTTAGTCCTGGTTTTTTGTGTGTACTGTTATTTCAAGAGGAAAAAAAAAATCCAACGCTGCCATATGGATGACTGTCGATATCAATGTCGTATGCTATGAATGAGGATCACCCGAACACATTTTCTCATTACCACCTCTATAAGTCTTCTTCTGGTTCCTCTGGTATAAGTTCTGTATAAGTGTTTTCGTTTAACATATCCATGAAGTTTTGTCGCAGCTGAGGGAAATGTCGCGCCACCGTCTATTTTACAAGATAGAATTTGATGACGTCCAGGAGAGATATCCTGGAAATTGTCAAATTCCGCCACATTGTCGAAATCGTCGTATTGTCAGCCCTTATTAGCCTAGAGCGGCGTGCTACGTGCTCCCTGGTGCCTTCAAATTTTGCCGCCGTTACAGAGTATGACAAAATATGACAAAGTAGAGACGTATTTGATAGTGTCCAGACTGTGGTCCAGGATAACGCCCACGCTACACGTGTCTGCGACGCTGGCGTGGGCTGACGTTGAGCAGGGCTTCGACTAAAGCGTGGATACATCTTCATAAGTAACGCTCGTCTAATACGAAATCCCCATAACCGGATCTCATTCACCTGTTCTGCATCTTACAATAAAAGGTTTCTCACCTGCAGGGTATAATAAAATGGCGAAAAAAAAAAAAAAACAGGCGACGAATGAACGCTGATGCTGTCGTCTGTCTTCCATATTTAGCGACTGGTCACTGATTTTTACGTTTCATGAAACAGTAAGTTCGGGAAGAAGCTCTCGAAATTTAATGATAGTTGGTCCTGTTTACTGCTATAAGCAAAAGAAAGCTCCGTACAAGCTGTATCGATGAAAAAAAAATAACGATTGTGACGGGCAGAAGGCATCTAGCCAGAAGCGTGTCCGGGGTGTCCGCGCCCTTCGAGAACGATGCCAATCCGAATCCGACACAGCTCAGCATTCCCATGCATACAACAGCATCGTAGCGCCATTTCCCTTTGTTGGAAAGTGCGAGAAACTATGTGAATGTATCACTACTGTGACCATGATCATCGCCATCATCATCGGCAAAACAGCGTGAATGGGTTGCTATTTCATTGTTAGATTCGTCTACCTTGTCATCTGATTGGCTCGTACGCAGTCACATTGCGAACTGATCTACTTCGTACATCTTCATCTTGTTGGAAAGTGTACACAGACAGACAGAACAGACAGACAGACAGACAGACAGACAGACAGACAGACAGACAGACAGAGTATAGAAGGTTGGAGAGGTTTTCTTCGCGGCAAGCCTACAGCTATAGCATGCTGCTTGAGATTATTATAGTGAACAGTGACAGGCGAAATTTAGTGATACAGGCTATAACAGAACGTCCCTCTTCAGTGTGTACTTTGAGTACGGGATAAGCTCTACACAACTACATCGCTTGTTTGCGTTTATCCGGGCTTCACTGCTATCCATGTCGTTGAGACATAATGGGCCCTTGTTTCGCAACGCTCCGCTTGCGGTACACTGTAGTTTTATCTCGCATTGTGCTTGTCGAAAACGCCGCGCATCCTGGAACGAACTCTCAACGAAACGATGACCGGTCTGGTATAAGTTCGGTAAACTTGAGATCCGTATGTGAGTACAAAACAACTCTCTCTCGCTGAACGTACTTCAACTCGAGCACGTCTATTCGATGGAGCAACAATAACGTGGCATCTTCGAATGTTTTCTTGTGCACTTTTATTGAGAGAGTAACTTCGACCTGGCAGCCAGTAAAAAATACTGGCAGTTTTCTTCAGAACCTCCTAAATGCACTGTCATGACGTTTCCATAGTTTCGGTTTCGTTTGAATCGTGGCCCGTTTGGCCGATAACATGGGGGTGACGTTTCGGCCCATGGAGGGAAAAAACAACTAGCAGGCGGCGTCACGTGGTTTCGCCAGCCTCAGAATGCCAACCTGCTCTGACGTCTTATGCGCTCTGCCTCTTGGGTAGGATTAAGCCCACGTGAGGTTTGGTAAACGGTGACGTCTAGCGGCGCTTGACCATACATGACTCTATTGCCTGCCTGTGAGTATCTTCTGTGAGTAGGCTTAAAGACTGTCACGTGACTGACTATCCTACTCTATTTATTCCTCCATCTTTCGAAATTGTCGCCGTTTCTTTCGGTGGTGAGCCGTGCTGCCCGTGGCGAGGCGATAGGCAGTTAGTTTGATGGATGGTTCATGTACTGCATTGCTACTATAGGTTCAGCAATTTCGTAAAAGCACAGTTCAGTGCCACCACTTAGAATAGAACAAACTTAACAAAAACAACAACGGATATTTGCGCGTTGATATTTCATATGACCGTGTGTGGACTTTTGTATGCCGTCTTCAATTTGGAAACTCTGTGGCCAATTTCGGAGTCCGACATCGCCAGTTCGTTCCGTTTTTCTACATTATGGCGCTGTAGTACCACCCGCCACCGATAGCGTATAGTTGTCAGCCTCATCCACGTCTCATTGCATCAATGTTTCTCCCGCTACAGCCATATCAAAGGACGTTCGTTTTGTCTACAGGTCTGATCTATAGCGGATGTGCTCACACAACACGCGCAACAAGTCGTCGCTGTGGCAATGAAATAATCCGAAATCCACGATCGCATGTGCTCGCGTATCGACATGTTCCATCTGTAATACAAGCCAAGCCACATCCGAGTCTCATATTTGCCCCCTGGGTGCTATCGTCTCCTGTATGTCCCGTGGAGCAAGCGAACGCCTTCGAATTCGAACAGGAGACAAGCTGTATGAAGCTGTATAGCAGACGATTCCGCGTGGGGCGGGAGCAGACGATAGGAGCGAAAGTATATACAGCAGACGAAAAACAGACGGCCAAGGATATGTAGCAAGCTGAAGTGCAGGGGATAAAGAAGGAGACCAATAAAAAAAAATAGTAAAGAAACGGAAGGGGGACGAGCAACAGACGAAAGCGGGGAACAGACGTACAAGCGCCTTTTGGAAAGGTCTGAGCAGAAGGCAGAAAAAGAGAGCAGACGACAAAAATAAATCAAGAAAACAGCAGGCGAAAGTAGCGATAAGCGCCAATTGGCGGCGAAAGAGAAAAACCAGAGAAAACGGCACAAATAATCTCATTTTCGCGGCCCCCACCCGAGCAGCTACCGAGTTACGCGCAAACAAGCCGCGACGCGCTTTTATCATCGATGGAACGAGCCAGATAGAGACCAATCCAGAATCCAATATGTCTCGAAACAAGGCGTTCGAGGGCACGCATCAGCACTTCGTATATATACAATTTTGTCGAGTCTGCAGGCGGCAAGGCCGCGTGGAGGAGACGGCGTTATTGGCATATCTCAATATATGCCCTCCGATAATGCGGCCACTTTCGATGTGCGAATGTGCGAGTTCTTCGCACGCGACCGCCGCTCTGTACGCGCGGGATTTCTGTAAATATTTATGCGCCTTTATAAACGTGCCCCAGACGCGGAACTTCTGGAAGAAGCAGCGGCCGAGAGCTATATATACCATAAGCAGAGCAGAAGTCCGACGATTTGAGTGAAGATAGGAGAGCTGAGGATTCTACTTCAACTGAGCGATTCGATATATTTTATGTGGTGTTAAAGACGTTCGCAAGTGCCTCCGCCGTCGTTTTCAAAGACGTATATGATGCGTAGGAGATGCTGCCCGCCTTTAGGTGACCCCGGCGGTTGAAAAAAAATTTACATTATGGAGGTCTTGGCATGGCAGGAGAAAGTCACTTAATGGCGGATTCAATGAGAAAATCACCTCATGTATAACTGAGTGATATACTCGCGCATATACTCCATGCCACAACATAAAAAAAAAGAAAAAGAAATGGCCGCGTATCCGCGTGCTTCGCTGCAAATGTCGTCGAAAGACAACAGTCTTCTGCCGGCCGCACTACGCTTCGTGAGATATGGACGCCATCTGGCAGCGCCGTCGGGAAACATGAGCTTGTGCAGAATCCTTGGGCAACTGCCTGGTGACAGCACCAAATCGTCGGCAGAGGCCTTTTTCGTGCATAGCGTGGCATCTTTAGCGCAGCCTAAGAAACACTAGGGTCTTTGGAATTACGTACCTATGTATTTTCTAGTAAAGGAACACACTACTAATACTTACATACTGATGTGGCGCCTCAGATATGCGTGATATTTGCTCTTTGATCGACAGTGTTCACAAGTATGAAAGCAGCTGCCAGTTCAAGATGGCTGGGCATTAGGCAAGCGCTTGAACTTTGGCCGGGTGGCTGAGTCGTGTGACAGCAGACAAACAGAAAGACAGACGAAAATTTCTGCGTTCAAGTATCCCAAGAAAGACTATCGTCTTTAAAAGCGCCAAGTGGAGTCACACCAGAACACTAAAATCCCTGCACAAAGTTCGGTCACACGGAGACTATGTCGACACGATGGTGTAGAGGAATGGTCATGCCAAGTGAAGCACGCACTTCATAAGAACGCCGGTTGACGCGAGAGCTTTGTATGGATCGTCAAACGCAAAAAGTGACCGTCGACGCCAACCCGAACGGCACTAGAAATTGGATGACGTCATACGGGGTGTCTCAAGTTCACCTTTCACAAGGGGTGTGCGATTAAAGTTTTCAAAATGTTACAATAAGGAGAAAAGAACTGGAGTATATAGTGCATGCATCGCTTATAACGTGATGACACACCCAAATGCGCACGTATATACGCATGTGCACACTCACTCATGCGCACATGTACACTGTGTACTACATAGAGGACACTTATGCACGCACATCTTATACAGATACATTGACCACGTTTAGACACACACACATAGCATACAATCACATAGGCCAGATTGTTCTGGCACAGAGTGGTTCACACTCGCCGCCATGGCCACGAGGCGCTGTCTAACACTCCAGGGATTCATCATCATCATCATCACAATGTCTACGCCCACTGCAGGGCAAACCCCTCTCCCATAGTTCTCCAATTATCCCTGACCTGTGCTAACTGTGCCCAATTTGTCTCCGCAAACTTCCTGAACTCATCCGCCCACCTAACTTCCTTCTGTCCCCAGCCACGCTTGCCTTCTCTAGGGATCCACTCTGTTACCCTTACTGACCAACGGTTGTCTTGTCTCCGCATTCTATAATTACCACACTGAGGTGAAAAAAGCAACTACAGTTTCCCCTATGATTTCTTTGGCGTCATTAATTGTCTGTTGGTTTCATTAGGTTGTTTCTAAGAAACAAACGAGCCACTGACCCATTCCCTTCTTTCTTTATAGCACAGACAGTTACGTAGACCACGCGCAGACGCCCGCGTGCACATACCCACAAACAGACGAGCCCACATGCACCTTAAGGGACAGAACAGACATTTGGAACCGTTCCTAACCTATCTCAACGTCTTCACAACAGCCTACGCATAGGACACTTAGCCATTAAACTGACACTTAAGGACTGCGCACACCGGAGACCTATGCCGCTGCTACAGTGCAGGCCTTGATCGGTGTGCGTGAGGACATGGTGCTGTACACGAGCACAGAAGACGCAGCCGCAACTATATAGTTCAGTCGCTCACTCTATCACAAAAAAAAAAGCCATAAAAGTTCCGTCAGAACTACTAAGCTCCATGAAAAGCACCACGCGTTAAGGTTAGGCGTTCTAACGGCAATGGAGATGCACGAAGATGTTTTCCAATATAGAATCTTATACCCCTGCGTCTCTCGCAATCAGCGACGACTACTCGTAAAGTGGTGTGGTTATGATCGTTTAAGCTTCGCGAAAGCCGGCTCGACAACTATAAGTCCCTCCGAGGTGGCGTATGCCTTGGATGACATTTAAAAAAAAAAAAAAGCGGGCCACGTGGAAGAGATCACCTCGGAGCTGTCCTCGGATTAAGCGCGCCGCACTTGGTGCGCTTTTGATGACATTTTCCCTGCAGTACGCCATAAAAAGGAATATGTTTCTCGTTTCTTCGGTTAGCGCGTTATGCGAGCCTTTCGTTCACTGCAGTGCGTTAAAAGAAGCAGTGGAGTGACCCTAGAGCACGTTTATACGCCGGCACTTCTGCCGTCAGTGTGGATATGTCGACACTTCAGAAGAAGCAGAAGATGGCTATGTTGACCAAGAGGGATGAGAAGACGGAAAAAGGTAATGGAGGAATAGGAGAAAGAGAAATAAGAAGATCATGATGGAGGAGGAAGAAGAAGAAGAGCTGAAGCAAGAAGTTAATGATAAGGAGGAAGGGAAGAAAGGGAACGAGAAGATGAGATTATGGAGGAGGAGAAGGAAGATGTAGGCAATCATAAGGAGAAGAAGCAAGATGAAAAAGGGAAAGAAAAGATGGCGGAGGAGGAGCTAATGATAAGGAGGAGGAGGAAAAGGGGAAAAAGGGAAACATGATGGAGGAGGAGAAGGAAGATGAAGGTAATCATAAGGAGAAGGGCGAAGATGAAAATGGGAAAGAAAAGATGGCGGAGGAGGAGCTAATGATG
Organism: Hyalomma asiaticum; assembly: GCA_013339685.2. Lineage (NCBI taxonomy): Eukaryota > Metazoa > Arthropoda > Arachnida > Ixodida > Ixodidae > Hyalomma > Hyalomma asiaticum. The sequence goes on from CM023487.1 coordinate 11,095,597, forward strand.
AGTAGGAGGACGAAAAGGGGAAAAAGGGAAACATGATGATGGAGGAGGAGAAAAGGGAGGAGGAAGAGGAGAAGAAGAGAACAAAGGCCGAGTTTTTCCTTGCAGGCCTTCCTCGGATCGATTTCAAACACGAGAGGAGTCAGCCTTCTTAGGAAACTAATGAGGCGGGTGACGGACGGCGTATTGAGAATCCCAAACTGGCGGGCGTCCGACACGGCTCGAGCTGTCGAATTACCGGAATTACGATTGTCCAAGAAAGAATCGCCTTTGTACGTACAAGAGAGTTGTGCCTGAGCGCGCCACCTTGCGATGCCTTTCGCAAATGGCGACGCGTCGGGCTTCCATCTCTCGCCTCGTATATATTGTCGTCAGCTCGAGCAGACGTACCTTCCATTCCCTTTGCAGAAGACAACGTCTTGCAGGGAAAGGACATCGTGAGTGCTCGTGTGAGAAGAATATGGAGTTGCCCGGCTGTAATTTTCACTGATTGAAGAAGCATTCCAGACAGCAGACATTTTGGTGTTGAGGAAACAAAACATTAATGAGCTACGTACTCCACCCCATGAAGGTCAAAGTTCTTCAATCATACCAGTTGCCAAACTGTGTTCCGAAATCTGGACAAGCCGACGGCCAAATTGGCGGAGGTTTGCAGACTGTCGCCCCATCTGGGAGCCGTAACTAGAAACGCTACACTCACCGGATCTCGGAGGCGATGTTTATTGCATGAAAGTGGCGGCCACAAACGTTGGAGCACCGTAACAGTTGTTAATGGCTCTCTCATCACGCGGCTAAAGAGGGGCAGAAGAAAGCAGCGAGAGATAGAGACGCCTTACATTGCAATTCGCCTGCACTCGGATCGTCGACTTGCACCATACGCTTTTTCGCTTGCAGACGACACGCTCTGCATTAAAGGCCGTCTGCTGCTGTGTTGACACATCGACGCAGTAGTCATGTGAAATGAATCCCCCGGTGCGCGCTTTGTGCTGGATTCCCAATGACACATCGACATTCAGACGAAAAAAAAAAAGAATAATTATTCACCGAAAATCATCCGCTGCTCGAAAAGCTTTCTTGTTCTTTCACCAGCGGCCTCGGCAGCCGAACAGACGATTCCCTGCTTCTTTCGTGAGAGCAGTTAGCACGGACCATAGAGTTTCTTGGCACGGACAAAACACTTCGTGAACCCTCAGTGTTCATGGAGAAGCAGAAGCGACGGCACAAGGTCAGTGAATTTTCTTGTTCTGCAGAAGACGCCAGGGACGCCAGAATCACGGCGAACTGACGGATTTTCTGTGTGCGCAACATCGTTTGCATAAGGCTCGCTTCATTGACGCGGCGGAGCTTTCTGCGCTCCATAGCACAAAACACACTAACATAGCATTTATTAGCTGGTTTCTGTGTCGACAGATGGCGCGACAATCTGCTAACCTCCGCAGTTTTGGCACTTGGCGTGTCCGGATTTTGATACATGGGGCCTATGGGGAGTTTGGTAACTGGTATGATTGAAGAACTCTGCATGAAGGTGGCTCTGCAGCGAAGGTGCATACTATGGATACGTGCACGACAGAGCTTTTCTTTCTTTCTTTCTTTCTTTCTTTCTTTCTTTCTTTCTTTCTTTCTTTCTTTCTTTCTTTCTTTCTTTCTTTCTTTCTTTCTTTCTTTGAGTGTGATTTGGCATAGGCTGTAAAGGTGGCAATAAAACATGTGTGGTTTCTGGGGATCGTGGTTTCTGGGAGCAGACGGAATGGGAGAGCTGTATAAAGCTTGGGTGCAAAATAAAAAAAAGAAAAAATAGTACAGTCTGCACTTTAAGACTACAGAGAAGAAACGTCCGAAACCTCAGTGACTCCGCCAGATACGCGCAAGATGATCCCTGCATCAGCTGCTACAGTTCTTCCGTACGCGTACGGACTAGACAGAGGGGACGAACAGATCGGCGGCACTGTTGCATTCCCTTGCAGTCCAAGGCTGCTCAAACGCAGCGAGTGCTCCTCAACCCAACCCGACATGCGAATGTCGTCCGAGGAAGAACACACCCCCCACCACCGACTCGTACACTGATCACCACTGGGGCCTCCCACAGCCCTGACACGAACACCCGCTGATCACACCAACCTGGGAGACGACTTCAACCGACGGCATGTCCAATGACACAGGAGCGTTGGACACTGCCGCCTCCCAGAAGTCACTGACTACGCAATCTGCTCAGCAACCTTCCTGGTGGATGTAGAAGGGTTCCGAGAGGCACTTGAAGAATGCGATATGTTGTCTTGGGCGATGTATAATGCGAAAGGGTCACTTTACCAAGAGCGACAGAGTTGACAGAGACATCTGCCTACTTACGTGTTGCAATGTGCAAGCGCCTGTTGAGCCAGTCACGTGACCACAAAGTGTGTCGTGCAATCACGCGCGCACTATAGGCGTGCGCCTTCAGTCAGCAACACGCAAGTGCCGCTGTGGAACAACGGTAGCACGCTGAGGCTTCTGAAGCATTATATGGATGTCGGTATAAAACCACCACCACCACCATCATCATCATCATTATCATAACCATGTCTACTTCCACTGCAGGGCAAAGGTATCTCCCATACATCTCCTATAAACACGGACCTATGCTAACTGCATGCATGTTATACTCGCAAACTTCTTGATTTCATCTGCCTGTATTAGAGAGACTACAGGCATGCCTTTTGATTATGATTATGGGAGACGACGTAGTGGACGGCTCCGGCAATATCGACCACCTGGGATTCTTGAACGTGCGCTGACATCGCACAGCACACGGGCCTCGACATTTCGCCTCCATCGAAATGCAGCCGCCGCGGCCGGGATTCGATCCCGTGACCTTCGGATCAGCAGCCGAGTGCTAGGCATTTCCGGAGCCCTCCATTACGGCGTCTCTCGTAATCATATCGTGGTTTTGTGACGTAAAAGCCCATAAATTATTGTTAAAACTGTTTTTGATTAGACGGTACTACGAGTGCGGCCGAGTTGTCATTTCCACGTGCCTTCTTCGCTGGAGACTTTATACCCCTGTTATGACACATGCTCGAGAGGTTACCAAGGGAACGTTCTTCGAAAAGTCGGGACGTCTTTAGAAGCTATCATCAGAAACTTCAATCCTGTGTTTAGATTTTTTGCTTCTTCTGTGGAGAAGCTATAGATCACACAACGATAAGACTGGCGTACGTGGCGCTATAGATAAGCGTTAAGTTCTGACCAATCAAGCCTTGCGCGTGAAGTTCAGCGGAAGTGACTGACAGACGTGCTCGCTGCAAAACAAAGGACAGCGGGCACTCCGTCACCTACAAGCGCTGGGATGCGTCGAAGCCAGCTTGTTGTTCCAGATAGCTCTGCCGACCACTTAGGCGCGAACCGGCGCCCAGTAAGGAGCTCAGCATTGTAATTAGCTTGCACGTGTACCGTGCCTATATCTTAAAGGTCAGAGAGGGTCTGGTCGTCTGGGAAACAGGTGGAGCTCGCAACAGTTTCGATTCACAAGAGACAGGCCAAAGCGGAAACAAAGGAAAAAAAAGAGTGTCTTATCTCTGGCAATTTGAGGCTCCGCTGCCTTCGCATAATGAAACGCGCACTGGCTACTCGGCGACATTGTTAGCCCTAAGGGGAAAAAAAATTTAAAAATTAAAAAAAATAAATAAAAACGAGTGTGTGCGTGTGTGTCGTATGGGCGTCGTCTGCATGGCTTTGAAACGAAAGTTGCGTAGCCGAGCCATAGCCAGGAAGCGACAAGACGACACCAGGAACAAGACCCGCCAGTGTGTTATATATACTTTTTTTTTTTAAACTGAAGTGCTCTGAATGCTGTTTGACAGTGTTTGGAATGCTAAGTAGGAAAGGGCGTATAAGTAATATACAACGAATTTGAATGCTCAAGTGGTTCAAGGAGAATTTCGAAGAAAAGAGTGCACTTTGAGTTTTCTTTTTAATCGCTATGCATTCACAAAAGATCGCCTATCTCAAGCGCTTCTTTGTTTTGTTTTCCACGAAGAAAATTGCCAGGTGAGTTGGAGGTTCGTCTGCTGGAAACTGTAGCAGACGAACTTGCAACATCCAGGGTGGTGCCCCGTGCGCCTGGCTGCGTACAAACTGGCCCTGCAGTGGTCCGCTATGCTTCTATAGCTCCGGCTCTGCTGGTCGTCTGGTATCTCTGCAGATTTTTGTTTTATCACTTCTTCCTTTACATTTCCTTCGCCGTTAAAGTGATGCGCTTTCTTCCTTGTGTGGCCTAAGCTCACGCTCAATTTATCAGATGAACTGCATTAGACCCAGACAACGCCTCTGTGCTCCATACACTTTTCTTGAGAAAATCGTGAGTGAAATACAGAACGATCTGCGCGCCTTTCACAGTTACATTAGGCACGGGGTTTTGTTCGTTTCGCAATGCTGGGAGTGTCGACCCGTTTTTGGAATAAGCGATACGTTATACCGATTCTACTTTGTAGCGAAGACGCTTTGTGCAGGCATGAACTGAATTGTAAAGTAGTTCGTGCGTATAGTCCCGCGCCATTTCAATTCCCGGACCGTCGGTGTCTCGCGGGACAGTAGCCCCCGCTTGTCCGGTAGGATGCCACGCTTCAGATCGTCTGCAGTGAAAAATGCAGCAGACGAACTCGCAACAGACGAAATCGCGGTGTCCTGTTCGTCGTCTGCTATTCTTTGCGTGTAGAGTTGCGTACGTCACGTTGGCGTGGTGTCTTCTGGGGGGGCTATACCGTAAAACGAAATACAATGCCGAGCAGGAGGCCTCTACCGTAAAACGGAATACTTTTCCGTCTTGGTCCTCCCTGATTGGTCAGTTCTGCTTGTCAAGGCAGGACTGACCAATCAGAGAACTGAGATTGGTCAGGGATTGTTCAATGCTGCCTTGACTAGCAGAACTGACCAATCAGGGAGGACCAAGACGGAAAAGTATTCCGTTTTACGGTAGATGCCTCCTGCTCGGCATCGTCTATACCGAGTTCACTTTGTAGGGGGTTACTTCTAATTACTACTACTGCTAGCAGCGGTATCGCCGCTAGCAACCCCCTGCAGTGGGTTCGATCACTCAACGAGCAGAGAATGAGGTCGTCGCGTCCGCGCGCTAGCTATCTCAGCCATGCATGCCGCGATGCCGCGCGCGTCGGCCCGCGGCCCGTCTCGGGACAGGACAGCACGAACCGTCGCACGCGGCGAAGGATGAGAACATTAGGCGTCACTCTCCGAGCATGGTAATTTAATAAACACGTTAAAATAATACAAACAATAACAAGGCCGAATAAAGATCGAATTAAATATAAACGAAAGGACAATAACGATTAACAGAACGCGAACACACACGAACACAAAGGACAGTAACAAGGAACAACACGCGAACACACAATAACACACAAAAAGAACCATGCAAGGAAGGAGAGCCTAACCCCGGCTAGCGCACCCGCGACCGCGAGCCCTCAGAAAAGGAAAATAGAAGAAGAACATACAGACAGGAGCGTCGGTCGCAGGTCGCCGCCGTGGTCGCTGGGGCTCGCAGAAGCACGCCATCCGACCGATGGCCTGGTCGGCCGGAGGGTCACAAAAGTACGTGCGCACTTCTCCAAGTCCCAGCGTGTTCTCTCGAGGCATCTCCAAAACCAGAAACGCCAGAACGCGCAAACATTCTGGGAATTTCTCGCTGTCCAATGGCAGCCTATGTTAAGACCACATGGGCGAAGCGGGCGGCCGCCGCTCCGTCCAGCAGGGAAAGGGGGATGCGGAGGAAAACATTGCGTCGCGCGGGACGCGGCCCCACAACTTCAAGGCGTGATCATTCGGACGGGCAAAATACAAGAAGAAATAACGCGAGTTCGGTTTATCTGAAACCAGCTGTGTGACGTTCGCCAACTGTGTTTGCTTGCGTTCTATCAGTATTGTCTAATGCTGGATAGCACTGGCTTTTGTCTACCGTTCACTATGACTGTTGGTGAATGTTGGCTTGATGGTGTTTGCTACTCTTCGTGAATGCCGGCTTGTCTTGAGTAATATCAGTGTATAATTAAACACAATTAAAAGCAACCGAAAATAATGCTCACGCGTTGCTAACGTATTTGCCAGTAGGTCTATGTTAGCCTAGGTTTTTATTTTTTTGTTTTTCTCTTTTTTTGTTATATGGTGCTTTTCAGAGACGCAGGCATCCCAGCAGCGAGCAGAATTGGTCAGGTGACGCAGACGGCATTGACGGAGGAGGTGGGATGGGCGGGGAGCGTAGTAAGGTTAGAACCCGAATTGTGCGTCGAAGGAAGCACAGAAGCAAAATTTTTGCTGTTTTTCGCCCAAGTTAGGGCGTACATTTTACGCACAGTTCAACCCAGCAGTGTGCCACATTGTCTGCAACAAACAGCAGTCGGCATAAAGTCTCCCTAGCTTCATCATTGGGGCAACGAAGCCCCCCCGCCCCCCTTCCCGCCTTTCTTCTTCTTCCTAACACCTTGATCTATTTATAGGACGTATACCTACGAAACCAACGCTTTCCTCGCAGTTCACGGCCAACACATCGTGAGCAGTTCGCAGGTGAAACACGGCTTGGCTCTCTTTCACAGTTTTGAGAGTGCCGCCCTGATTTAGGAATGAGCGAGACGTTATCCACTGATTACAGTTCGTCTAGGCGCACACAGGCACTCCTTGAAGACAGAATCGGAATGATAAAGAAGTTCGTTTGAAAGAAAAGAACACACGGGGGCACCGCGGGGTCGCCGGGATTGCCCGGAGAAGTGAGTACATGGCGCGCCATTACGATTTCCTCGACAGTCCTCGTGGGACAGTTGTACTCTACTTTTAACTAGTTCCGTGCAGCAGAAGCCAAGGCTATGCGACCATCGAACACAGATTCTTGCGAAGCCAGATGTAGTGCCAGTGCTCGCAGGTGCCTGTCTCTTCCGTCTGCACCGCCCGCCGCTAGCACACATTTAAGATGTGTATACGCTCTCCTGATTAATCGAAGAGGCCTGTGCTACTGCGGATATGTGCTCCGCGCTGCTGCACGGAACTGCTGAAAAAACAAAAAGTGTAGTAGCGTCTTTCCCTCCGTACTTTCCTTGCCGGATGCGTGTACTGAGAGAGCTGTACATGCCGTCCGCTGAAGTTGCATGCGCGGCACGTCTTAACGGAGTTGCAAGACTAGACCGTGTGTGGCATTCGTGTTGCTCGCAGCAACTCGGCAAGTCCTGCAAGTATCTTTCACCGCTAGCCATTGTTTCGCCTGCAAGGATGACCACCTTCCTGTAGAACGTTTCTGCACTATTTTCTAACATTGGCCTCAACACTGGCATGTACTGAGATGATGATGATCACGGCAGCAATGGCAAGGCGACCACAGCGCCTGAATCCGCTGCTGCAATAATGGTTGTTTTCGGTGCAGTAACATGATTACTAGCGTAACAGACGGGGACTCAAGATAGCACACTGAACAGTCTGTCCACCCTAATCGTGTCTTATTAGTTCGTTTTGCTAGCACAATCTTTTGACTCAGTTTCTGGTAACCCCTTTTAAGACGCGGTGGCGACAAGTAGCGTGTTTATCATACTGAGATGGTGCGAAGCAGACACGGGGCAAAAAGTTGGAGGACGCTTTTCAGCTCCCCCTTTCCCTTTAAGAGTAAAACGCGATAGCATTATTATGCCCCATACGCATCGCAACGCCATCGCGTGAAAACGCACGTTGACATTTATTAGAACAGACGCTTCTTCTGTGATACTCTACATATCTACACGCGCGGCGTTGCCGTAAGGCCCCTTTATGCTGCCGAGGAGGCGGGCGCCATGTGGGTGTTGTTCACGCAAGTAACTTACGCTGGCCAACGCCTCCACACATTATGGGCTCAGTGTGAACTGACGCTCACGTCCACTCTGTCTTGAGTTCACGCATTCTACCGGCACCTAATCTTAAGCTTCTTCCCGTCACGTGTCGTTGTGACGTCATATTACGCGATATAGCATGATGTCAATGCCAGACAGGGTTACGAAGCGGCTCTTGGTTGCTAGGTAAGGTCACTTCAAGGTCATATTTCGTGACAGGACGCACATATTCTGTGATAAAACAAACTATGGCTAGCTTTAGCAGCTTCGCTGCTAAATACCCCAGGCGGTAACAACTTCCGGAGCCCTCCACTATGAAACCTCTCATAATCACATCGTGGTTTCGATACGTAGAACCCTAGCAATTATTAACATCCGTATAAGCCGAGTCTACGTTATAGTCAAAACGTTGAGCAACCGAAGGGCAAAGAAAAAAAAAATGCGGGTTGTGCTCACTTTATGTATGTAAGAACGAATTTGTGCTCGCAGTCTATGCATCTATCGTTTCCTGTGCGCGGTGTATAAATATATTGATATACATGTACTCGAATAGGCGTAGCGATGTAGATCGTTTAGATATTGAAGCACGATATAATGATGAAACTACAACTGCGCGCGTAATCTGTAACCTTTCCTTGTATCTATGCACGTGGAATGCGTGCTAAGGCGGGCACCGAAGGTCATCGATGTCGTCATTTCAAAAAAGGAACAGTGTCGTCCAAGGTAAAGGACTCAACGGAAAACTTATACGAACAAGCTATTTTTTTAAGATGCGCCGCATGCACAAGGTTCAGCAACATCCTCCTGTAACGCCTGCACAATCATAGTCCATTGCAGAGGAGGTGCCAGCGGTGATTATTTGGACTGCAATGCTAATGAGTTCCAAATAATCATGGAGGAAGGAACAAGCTATGAGAGGGCATCGCCTGATTGATTGATTGATTGATTGATTGATTGATTGATTGATTGATTGATTGATTGATTGATTGATGGGATTTTACGTCCCAAAACCGCGATATGTTTATGAGAGACGCCGTAGTGGAGGGCTCCGAATGTTTCGCCCACCCGGGGTTCTTTAACGTGCACCGACATCGCACAGCACACGGGCCTCAACATTTCGCCTCCGTCGAAATGCAGCCGCCGCGACCGGGATTCGATCCCGCGACCTTCGGATCAGGAGCCGAGCTCAACAACCACTAGACCACCTTGGCGGGAGTCGCGTGACTATGTTGAACTGTAGTCACTGAAAAGAAAAATAAAATTTAAGGGGAAGAATCATGGTTAGTAAGCCCTGGTCACGTGATAGGCAGTAGATTCAAGCATGGTCAGGCGCCACTAGAGGGCACCGCGTGCCAAACAACTTGGAACGGTACGGCAACCATGCGGGCCAAATCCTACCCAACATGCACCTCGCAAAAGGCGCCTGAGGAGGTTGGCTTGCCGAGGCTGGCTCGATCACGTGATGCCGCCTCTTGGCTTTTTTGCTTCCCCCACGCAAATGATCTCTTTACGCCTGTGGATGCCATAGCACGGTCAACTTCCGCCTGCCATAACATTTCCGTCTCCGTTCCTTTGATGACGTGCGATGAAGGAGCGTGGACGTGACCCTTACCACGGGTTCTGTTGACTGAAATGTTATCATTTTTTAGGGGCGAAGCTCCTGTTAGTTTAACCTTGTCCTGCGTCAGGCGTCAGGCGTAAGGCGTGCCGGGAGGCACGCGCTCGCCCTCGGCGCGTGCCTCTCTATCTCTCTCTCTCACTCTTCCATCTGCTGTCTTGTGAGAGAGAGAGAGACAGAGAGAGAGAGAGCGAAAGGCGCGCGTTGACTATGGAAACGCTCTTTCTTGGATGAACGCTCTACCAGCTCGCAAAGAAGGAGAACGCGCCCTCACCCGCGAGAGACAACGTTGGCGCAGGCAGCGTCTCCTAGCGAGATTCTTGATTGAGAAATACCGACTGCTCGTGCTGGAGAACCATTCACCGGCCACCCATATATATATATGTATATAGGCACTGGATCTTGACTTGCAATGAAGTGCCGGTGGGAGATTTCACTTGTGCATAGTTGAACCATAAGGATTCGTAGCGTGCGCGTTAACTAAATTAATCCGGAACTCGGCACGATGTACGATGAACATCCCGAGCTTCGCCCACTCATCATCATTCACTCCGTGGATATGCTGTAATTTCTTTAATTGATGCTAAATAAACCGAACATCTTATTCTCTCCAGGAGAGAGAGTCGTATCTGGAAACGCCATGGATTATGCTTGAGAAGAGGCACGATGCGGCTTCTGTAGTATTATTGAGACAGAAATACAGATGTCAATGTATATCAGCCTCGAAATTTGTAACGCGAGATCTGGTGCCGTGGCGTCACTGGCCCGTGATCGAAGCGCGACTATAGGTTTAGCCAATGTCTATGAGGCGTTGGTTCTGCGGGGACGAACAACAGAAAAGAACAAAAGAAAGCCCTTTAAATCGGTGCTTCCGGCATAAGACGCAACAAACGTATGCTCGCCTGCGCTCAATCTTGTAATATGTCTCGAGGAGCGGCGTTGCTCGAGCGCAGTGTTTCGGTTCTTGTGTTTGTGGATCGTGCGCCCGTCTATTTCGTCGAATCCTGCGATTCACAAGCACTCGATCCGCCGACTGTGCACCGGCATTTTCTCGGCAGACGATGACACGAATGCTCGTTATATCGTGACTCTCGTTATATCGTGAATGCTCGTTATATCGAGACTGACTGCTCGTTATATCGTGCATCTGTATGCTCATGCATCCATCGTTCTTTCTCACGCAGCGGCGACGGAGATGTGGAGTGCTACGCGAAGAAGGACCTGCTCGCTTTGCTCAAACAAGCTCTCAGCACGTAATGGTATGTCTGAGTGCTTTCATATGATAGCATGGCTCAGCACCGTCTTGTCTACTAAACTCACGCACAAGTGCGAGCACAGAGTCTTATAAGTGCATATGTGGATACGTTCCTTTGATGACGTGCTATGAAGGAGCGTGGACGTGACCCTCACCACGGGTTCTTTTGAGTGAAGTGTTGCCATTTTTGGGGGGCAACTTTTCAAAGGAACTTTCCCATAGATTGATTGTTCACATTGATTGTTGCACTGTGATTGTTGTGACTGTGTCGGCGTAATACCTTTTATACGCTAAAACATAGTTACTCGCTTCGATCACTTAACTAAACTGGTTCTCGAGACTTCTGTGACCTCGCCATGCGCGTCCTCATTTTTCGTGCTCACATTATACACGTTGAAGAAAAGCTTGCATGCACAAAGGGCACACACACTTCGAAACCTCATAGAATGTAAGCGAAAGATATCACTTTGTGCATAGTATTCAGTACGCAGGGCCCTAAAGGCATTTGAGGTTTTGCACGGGAGTGTATGACACTATGACGTGACTTCCACTTGCGAACGTCACGTCAAGCTGCCCTTGCCTCCCTCCCCCCCTCCTTCTTTCTCTCTGCCTCTCTTTATGACATTTACATGAGGACATTTACCATACAGCATTTACCATGGAGCATGACATCTACCATGTAGCATTTTTTTTTTTTTAGAGTTATGAGCATGTATCGAACTTGCGTAAGCAGATTACATATATCTTGGGGATACTCTGACGGGATATGTGATCCTTGTCTTGATGATTTTGACGAGATTTCAGGGATCCGACTACAAACACTCGAAACACTACTAGAAACACTCGTACGCGATGTTTATCAATGCGGTTCCAATCCTGGGCGATGCCGGCTCTGTATCGGCTGATTTGCACGTGGTTCTACACAGTATGGTCTCGTCATATCGCAAGAGGCGGTGCCCAAAGCATGGCGGCTGTGACGACGTCTCCGGCTTTTACTATACCTCTTACGCTGCTCGTTGTGCTTATCAAGACTGTGACATTTGACACTTGTGACTGTTACGCAAGGCAAACCGTCCCCAATATTAGTGTTGCATTGCGTTGTACATCCTTAAGGAGAAGCAGATTTAAAAAGCAAAGAAGCATCGTCTGTTCAGAGTTCACTCGCCGTCTGTTTTAACATTTCAATGACGCAAGCAGAAGACTTCTCGTCCGAAAAAGAATGGCTATAAGCCGCGGAAAAACGCCGCGAATTGAGGCGATGCTATCGCGAGCGAATACTTAACCGGCTAACCTTGTGACGTCAAACAGTGACGCAATCCTCGTCGAATCCCGCGAGTGATGGAAACACCAGAAGAACAGCGAGAGAGAGACGCGCTGAGTGCATTATGCGTCTGGTAAATAAATGACTAAGAGATCTCATTTCCGATCACCGCCTTCTTTTTGCCAGCTTGCATACAAGGGAAAAAAAAATCATCTTAGGGGCTAAATGTCCATCTCTTGCACGCTCTCAAGGACTTCTTTCCTAATAGTGTCAATGAAGAGCATCTCCCTGTAATAGAACAAGGGCAAGTGAAACTTAAACGAAGTGTACATGTAGATGTCCGCAACATCCACGAGCATTACGTCACACCTTGCGAATCCGGTGGATTCCGGTGTTTCCACAAAAAATAAGGCGCCGAAATAAGCGATAGCGCCGTAAGCGCACGTGTGACAAAGAACCTGCCAACTGCGAATCAAAGAAAAAGAAAAGAATGTTCCTCCATATGAAAAGAAATATGTAGAGAGAGAGACAGAGAAGGCGAGATCAAGAGACCAGGGCAGCTGTTCGGCTCATCCCGACGGTATAGGGGCATCACAAAAACGTGCCCTCCGTATATGGCTATACCATCGGAACGCAATCCTTATACGTCTGGAACTATGCCACCTGGACGGATAAGAGACCTCTCTTCCGATGGCCTCAGGGCCGAAAGGAGATTATCGACTCCGCCGTCATCTCTGCCTCTATATGCGTTGTATACGAAGTCGCTCACGCGGGCTTGCCCCCGGGAAGGCGACGTTTTTACGACATCCCCATCACCCTTTTTGTTTTGTTTTTTGTCCTTGTTCTTTTTGTCGCCCGGCCTAAATGCACTCCGCACTCGTGATTTCTCTGACGAAATGCCCCCCCAAGTTTCGAGATATCGCGACATGATCGAGTGTCCAGCAATCGATTCGTTCGATAGACCCCTTTCTTCTGAGTGCTTGAATCGTCGTCTCAATATCGTGGCCTTGACCGTCAGTTTTCGGCACCCCTTATCAACAAGACGAGAAGAATTTGCTAGGATTTTTCGGGCCAAAATTACGACATAATCACGAGGCCCGCCGTATTGGATGGACTCCGGGAATTTCGACCACCTGGGGTTTTTTAAAGCGCATCGACATGGCACAGTACACGGGCCTCATCATTCCGCCTCTATCGAAATGCAGCCGCCGCCGCAGGGATTCGATCCCGCGTCCTTCAGGTCTTTCAGCAGCCTAGTATTCTATAACCACTACCGGCCTCGCCACGGTGGTCTAGTGGATACGGTACTCGGCTGCTGATCCGGAATCGGATCAGCAGCCGAGTACCGTATCCACTATAGCATCGGAGCAGCCGGCGGAATCGAGTTCCGGCCGTGGCGGCTGCATTTCGATGGAGGCGAAATGTCGAGGCCCGTGTGCTGTGCGATGCCAGTGCACGTTAAAAGAACCCCCAGGTGGTCAAAATTTCCGGAGACCTCCACTACGGCGTCTCTCATAATCACATGTCATGGTTTTGGCACGTGAAACCCCAGAAATCAATCAATTATAACCGCTTCCACTGCGGCGGCACCACGAAATATGGTAACATGTCAGAGCGATATACCGTGAACGGTGACGAAAAAGAAAATTTAAAGCCAATTCCGCGCCTGTGAAATCTGAGTTAACAGCGGAGCTGGTGCATAGTGAGCGCCTTCCCTGATATCCGTATCTTGGTTACATGTTTTCGAGACTACCATTTCCAAAGGAAAAGAAAGAAAGAAAGAAAGAAAGAAAGAAAGAAAGAAAGAAAGAAAGAAAGAAAGAAAGAAAGAAAGAAAGAAAGAAAGACGTTATAATCGTAGAAATACGAATGGAACATATGCCTGTAGCTCCTTGACTGTTAATACTTTCTCACCGTGCGCTTCTCAGTCGACACGCGCACGGATCTCGTTATATCTTTCCACAGCTTCGTGTTCTGACCCTGAGCTCAATGTACTACGTCGGCACGTGCGCGTCCACAACCCAGGGGCCGAGGCCTGCAGTCGCGGTGACCCAGTGGCCCACACACATGCTCGGTCACCGATATGCACAGCGCTGTACGATACACAGTCCGCGCGCTGAGATATACCGAACGAAGAGCCGCCGTCTCTCCTGTATTGACTCAAAGAGCCCGCTGTTGTGCGCGCAGCTGCCGCATTGACAAACGTATATCGGCAGGGTTTCCATCGAACGATCTCCCGTGCTTCCATATATCCGTATACAATTAGGTCGACTCTGCACGGCACGGGTAAAATACTGTGCCAGTTGGAATGGGTTCCGGCCGATTAGAACATATTTACAGTGACGAACGGCGCAAGTGAGACGCACAAAAAAGGAAGACAAGGACAGGCGCTACCAACAACTGATTTATTGCAGCCTGTCCTTGCCTGCCTCTTCATTTTTTGTGCCTCTCACTTGCGCTGTTCGTCACTGTAAATATGCAAGAATTACTAGCCCAAGAATCTGTTTCACCGATTAGAACAGGCTGCTGTAATACAGGCAGTTACTTGCTGCCACCCCGTCTTTTTAACCACGTCTTTGTGCGCTGTGTGCGGTCAGCGACAAAAGTTTAGCGACCACGAGCGCGGGAAAAAAGCCGTATATTTCCGCTTCCAGGGCACGCAGCGTGGTACTCGTATACATTCTGGCCTGTATGTGCGAATCAAAAATCAACACATTTCCGCGCCTCGAAAGCCGTTGGAACAGCGAAGCTGTTCTATTATCGTGAATAGTGACGTAACTGGCAAGGGTGTCTTGATGTAATGAATTCGCCCCCTTTCTTTTACTTTCATTTAACGCTTTGGGAATGCAGCCGCGGCTGCGGTAATCGAACTCGCAACTTCGAGCTAAACCCCAATACTAAAAATAATTTTCGGAGTATTACGTCCCATAACCACTCTATGATTATAAGGTATGATGTATTGGATGGCTCCGAAAAATTTCGACCAACTGGGGTCCCTTAACGTGCACTGACATCGCACAGCTATGCACGGGCCTCAACGTTTCGCCTCCATCGAAATGCAGCCGCCGCAGCCGGGATTCGATCCCGCGACCTGCGGGTCAGCAGCCGAGTGCGATATATCCACCATATACCACCGTGGCTGAACCTTTCCTACACCTAATCGCACACTGGGTTTGGCACAACCACCACACTGTAGCAGTAGACCGAAGGCAAGGGTGTCACCACGTATAGCCTGTTTCAGAAGTTTCGTGCAGCACTGTGGAAGCTACAGTCCTGTTCGGCCAATCCGGAGGGCGGTGGCACGTTAAACGTGTCCTTCCGCGGCTTGGCATCTGCCAATGGCGGGCGCTGCACTGGCAGCTGCGGCCCTGGAAGCAGTAAGATGAAGCGGGGTGTGCGTGCCCCAACGATGGCATTTCGTCTCGCTTCGGAAGAATTCTGCGCTCGATGGCCTCGTAGCCTTGGCTGTGCTGCACGGAAGTCCTGAAACAGACTATATAGTAGTGGACCGGGGGCAAGAGTACACTTTAGCACGGTAACCTTTAGTTTATTTTATAGGTGCACAAAAATGTGAGAATATGCTCGTTTACTAAAGTGCTTTAACCTTTAGTAAAGGAGGATATTTTCACATTGTGTACCTATAAAATAAAGTAAAGGTTACCGCACTAAGAGTGTAGGTGACGTGACGTTTCTCTCTCTCTTGCGTGACACCCAGCAACACGCAACTATTACATGGGCTGCCAGAAAGTGGCGCCCTTTCGTTAAAGGAACTACAATCAATGCCGGTACAGGGTCAACCGAGAACAGCTTCGCTGTTTACAAACTCCTTATAGACGCTAAGAAGAAGAAGATGAAAAGGACATGGGCAGCCCACGTGATGGGAAGGCTAGATAACCGATGGACAGTTGGAACGACCGAATGGATACCAAGAGAGGGGAAGCGTAGCCGAGGACGCCATCTACGCCGAGGTAAGACGGCGGTGGCAAAATCAAATGGAATAATAAGTGCGAGCAAGACAGCAAAGAATGGAGAGTATTGGGAGAGGCCTTTGTCCTGCAGTGGACATAAGATTGGCTGATGAAGGAGAAGAAGCGTGTTTACCTGCCGCAGTCAAAAATAGTTCGGAAACTTGAAGTGGTCGCTAAACTTTCGAAGCCGACTGTACACCTGCCGGTGAAGATCATCACCATCATGTCGTTCGTCTTTCGGCACTATGCACGCACAAACACACGGAGCGCGGGCATGAATACGCAAAGAAGACGCGCGGATGTCTCAAGGTTGACCTTGAGATCGTGCTCGAGCTGTCGGCACCGGTTGCGTTACAAACATGCGCGCGCGAAGTGAAATCGTCGCAAACATATGCACAGCGCACTCGAGTGTAAAAAAGAGTCGCCTGAAAACCACATATATATATATATATATATATATATATATATATATATATATATATATATATATATATATATACGTACGCGAGCATGGACAGATGACATGGTTGTTCGCCAGAAGAGTCCCACTGACGCATGCCATATATAATGATACACATATGTGCGTGTTTATATACGTACGTTAGCGTGGATAGGCGACATGGTTGTTCCCGAGAAGACTGCCAATGCCGAGTATCTTTCGGTGCGTACGCGCCCTAGACGCGAGCACGAACTTGGCGACGCCCTCTCAGGCATGGTTGAACACTCTTGTCGTCACGGCGGAGCTGACGCGAACAGACTCGCACCACAGAGCCGAATCATAAACTACACACACATATAGACCAATCACGTCGCTTCGCCTGGCGGTGTCAAGCCAATCTCGCTATTCCCGTGCCCTGTATAGACTGGACGGCTCGCATACAACCGTACGCTTACGCGCTCGCGCGCGAGAGAAGGCAGGCGCTGGGAATCGCCGTAAACTGCGAAACCCGTACATGTACGGTTCGACCTCGTTCGATCGGCCGAAGGGGTGAATCTCGATGCGAGAAAAAAAAAAAAAAAACTGAAGGTCGAGGCGTGCTTCGTGTCTCGCCTGTCAAGACGACACTACGGCGGGGTCTATGTAATATCGCTCGCTTCCATCGGACAAGCCAAGTATACAGCGACAAGTAAACAAACAAACCACAAACCAAAAACAAACAGACCTCTTAACATTAAATATAAAGGAAAGATCAATCGAGATAGAGAAACCCGATCCTGCAGCCTAAATGCGGAGGTCTTAGCACAGGAACTAGCTGTAGCGAGGGGACAAACAAATACTTTCAAAACACACGAAGCAATTGAGGTATACAGCGATCTACCCTATTGGAAAACCCAGCGCCACTTGGAGCCAGCGTCCAGCGCCACGCCGGATTATGGGCCCAGTGTGACGCTTCATACTGGCACGCTGGCGTGCTACGGGATACTGGGAGGCGCGGGTTACTGGTACGCAAAACCGCTTTAGAGCAAAAAAAACGCGGTGCTTCCCTGCCATGCATGCTAAATAATATACAAATATAAAAGAGCGGGAGGACTCATTATAACAAAAAAAAGAAAGCACAAATAAAAAAAAACTTTCGGGACCAGGATTCGAACGGGCAACCTTTGAATTGCCAACCAAGCACATTACCACGCCAGAACACGCCAAACATCCCGTAAACAGGTTAGTCAGCGGTGTGACCTGCCGTCATACTTGTAGTTTGTAGTGGTACGCACAAGACGAACCCGCTTTCTATGCTCAGTTGAACCTCACACGTTGGTCAGACAAATGAAACAAGCCGCCGATGACGGATGACATTCGAATAATGCCGACAACAGTCAGTATATTATACAATTCATATCTAATACTGAAAAAATATAAGTAGACCGACGGGCAAGGACTATCGGCTGTTACGGCCGAGCTCGATAGTTTTTCTTACTGTTACGAATAGTCGACATGTATGTAGATGCGTTTTGTGTAGACTATAATGCCGCTCGATAAATGAACGTGTACTTCAAGTGGCACTTAGCCGTTTTCTCGCTAAAACGGTGATATTTTAGGACAGCGGCAGTACCAGTGTCCGACATACACAGGTTCATCGAAGTTCACAACTGCTGATCGCTTCGCAAAAAGCAAGTGCAGTGCAGTGGGAAACCCCTTATCATCTTTGTTCAGTAAGCCGTACTGATCGACAAATATGTGTAATTGCATTTGAGTCAGAGAAGGGTACGGCAGCAACTTTCCGTGACATATATGTGCTTGCCCAAAGTGCGTCGCTTCGATGCTCACCGCTTCATCTTCAAGCACCGCGAAGAAATAAAAATCATCTGTTCAGGTTAACCGATGCCAAGGCTGCACTGAGCAGTAATTTTGAATCGTCGTAGTGGCGTGTTCTTAAGGCTTGGAGTGTGGTTCGCGTGTAGACGGACTGGGCCGGTACACTATGCCCAAGCTTCACTGGGGGCATACTGGGACAGACCGATCGGGGCTCGGCGGCTTGAGAAAGCCTAAAATTATTGTATATTAGCTCAAGAAGCTATCTCATATGATTAGTTTTTGGGGCATCTAATGTAATTCAAGGTGAATCAATTGCCAGAGGTGCATTTGCAGCGTGGTGACACCGATCGGTGTTTTTTTTTTTCTGCGTGAGTTGGGATCGACGCTTTGAGAGCGTCATTAAATTGCGTGGCGATGTAAAATTTTACTCTTATTCGCACCGACACCTCCACACATGTGAACACTACAGCAGAACTATTACCAGAGTGGTTCACAGACGTGACATTGCGTGTCTAAGTTAAGTGCGGGGAAAATCCACAAATGTAAACATTCACAGCTGCTAGCGCTTAGTTCGCGCTGACGCCGTACGCCGCGAATTGCTGCACACCGTAGCTCACAGCGATGAAGTGCGGCCAAGCCGGAGATGTTCCCAGAGTCCTCACACCTAGTGAAATCAACTAATACTGGCCGCAGTGCAGAGCGTGCGCCTGTGAAACCAGCGCCAGCGTCTCTTGGACTGCTTCCAGTGAGTTCCGCACTGGTGCCAGCGCGCAGCCTCCCAGTATACAGCGCTCTCCACTGAGCCTCTCACTGGTACAAGTGACATTCCAGCTATGCCAGCTTGTCCTAGTACAACGCCAGCGCACACTAGTGCAAGCCAGCGCTGCCAGCGTCCCAGTGTATACCGCCCAGTGAAATATCATCGTTCCCACCGCATTTCCAGTGCTCCCAGTACGGAAAACGTACTGGAAATGCACTGGGGGCGCTGGTTTTTGCAATAGGGTAGCCACTGCGAGCACTTAAACACACACACACACACACACACACACACACACACACACACGAGCACAAACAAACGAACTGTCATCAAATCAAAATAACGAGCGATCGACCGCAAACGCAAAAACAACAAACGCAACACACAAACAGGTGGCCAAGCCAGCAAATGAGTAGGAAACAAGAAAACAAAACGAAAATCGAGAGTGTCTAAGCAACTCATCGCCCATGCTACCGTATGGTTTTGTAGTCGGCGCGTGGTTTTTCGGTCGGTGGTCAAGGACGCCATAGCATTCACGTACTGTCGTAAAAGTGTAACCGTAGAAGCGAGCCAAGAAGAGTAGGGGAACTATATAACTTTTGAAGGAAGCATCGTGATATGTCCCTCCTTTTTTTTTCTTTTTTTTTTTCCTGCGCGCGAGGAAACCGTTAGGCGTAACGGCTGCGGAAATGCATGTATGCGCGGTCGCTTTCGGCAAGGGCGTATACGTATAATGTCAACCCTTGAACTGCATCCTCGATGAGTGTGCGCACAAGGTGCGCCTCTGTGTACGTGTATATATACCGAGTTTTCGCGGAACGATGCTATATATAGAGGGGACGTACTCTACAAGCGGTACAAGCGACCGGAGTATAATATGTGAAGGTCAAATTGCCAGCGCATTCGATTCCAAGCGAGTGAGTTCTATTCCCAGCTCATCAAAAGCAATTTTTCGGCGTGTTTTTTCTTTGTTGTTCTTACATATGTGTCTTACTGCGTCACGTCCGTTACGGATATGACGTCGTGGGGCTCGTGGTGGAACCCGGCATAAAACGCTTTCGTGTTAAAAAAAAATTGTTTCCGGTAGTGGACCCCTCAGCTTCTGAGACCAAGTGTCAAGTAACCACTACCTATACGCTGCACGCTCACGCTTGCGAGGTGTTGCATTGATATTTCTCTTGGTGTGTCTTCCGCTCACGCGAATGTTTCTTCGGCGCCTGTGTCCTTAGTACGGCTCTTCGCTGTCCCACGGAATTCGCGGCGCGGAACTGACGTTACATCGTCTTCAGCGTTCCTTCAGGGGAAACTAGTGCAGCGTATTACCGTGTACAAGTCAACTGGTCCTGCCGTTGAAAACTCAGACTTTCGAACCATTAATAGCCAACTGAGCGACCGCATAAACCATCGTTGTCCATCTGAGGCGAGGGAGTCTCTCACTGGCCGAGTGGAACTCGCCAAACGTCAGACGAATGCTACTGTACCAACTAAACCCTTTGCTGCATCTCCGCGCCCTCCATCAGGACTTCCTCTACATGAGCCCTCGCTTCTTTGTCGACCTCCCAGCCTTTGTCTATTACGCTGGTAGTTGCCTTCACAAAGGCATACTCCGCGTTAATTGGAGCGACCGACAGTGCAGCATGCGAGGTGTGCGACACCGACGAAACTCTCGACCATTTTGCTGTGACACTGTCCGCGATTCGACGCGGAAAGGAAAGCGCTTGCTCACAGGCTGCGACAACTCGACGATAGGCCACTTTTCCGTGCAGATGCTGCTTGAACACCGCCCCTCATCGCTCGTCGGTCCACAAGGCACTGAAAGCACTTTTGCGCTTCTTGAAGACACGACAGGTTTGCGCGAACTCCTCTGACTGATCGAGTCATCCTACAATCTGGTTAGTGGCCTGGAGTAGCAAGCCAGGCCCCTAACCAGGCTAACATCTCCGGAGTCATTAATAAAATATTCTCTCTCTCTCTACAACCTCTCTTTCGTTCTTCCCAATCCTCCTCCTCCTCTCTCTCACCTTTCTATTCCCCCTTCCCATTCCCCCAGTGTAGAGGGTAGCCAACCGGGCGCCTTTCTGGTTAACCTCCCTGCCTTTCTGTTTTTCCTCTTTTCGTTCCTTCCTAAAGCGAGGGAAGTGGTGGGTTAACTCGCGAAAACACGGTACACAGCGCCGCAGTTCTCGGAGCGCGGGCGTCACAAATCATACCCGAGGCAAGCGAGTTTGAGCCTTGGCACCGTGCGTATTTACAAATGCCTTTTCGAATACGCGGCTTTGCACTGTGCTCACAGTGGGCACAGACACGCTCAGGCGAGACATTGCAATGCGGCATGCATATACGTACAGTTCTTTATAGCCGTTGTATATATGCTGCAGCGCGTTGCGGTTCTTGCAGACATTACCGCCAGGCGACGATTTCTGCGAAGCGGGCTTAGCGCTCATAGTCACGGCTTTCTCGGAGTTGGGTAGCTAGCGTATATTGCCTAAACAAATGGATGCAGTACGAAATGAGAACGCGCTGCAGTGAGTGTTGAAAAGGTTCTCGCTCTTTGCATGCATATGTTAACGTATATACAGCTAAAAACACCGCCGAGAGACACGACATGCAGACGACGCAGAGCAGACGACACGAGCGGCTGTGTCGTCTGTTAACTTGTCCTCACGTCTCTTTCAAAGCGCGAGTCTTGAACGTAACTATATATAAGCCGAAGTCCTCCAAACCGACGTTTCACTGAATAAATATTTCATTAGAGTTGCCTTGCGCACCATATACTGTTGGGGTTTGTGGGCTGAACGCATGCACGGCTCATACACTATATGAAAATTAGCCACGCTGGGAAGGGACGAAGAATGCACACAAGCATTGTGACAAGGAAGAAAGGCGACTTTTCTTTTTCTTCTTCTTATTCTTTTGCAATGGAGACACTATATACCAAGCGTGAATAGCTCTGAATTCATTAAAGGAAGGACTTTAAATGCACGCCACTGTTGACCTCACGCCTTAGGAAGGAATATGAATCTTACTATGAAAGGGAAAAGTCCACCCTTTCACAGCGCAAAGCTACAAAGCTATATATATAGAAGGAACTCCATACGGATTTCTTTGTAGATTTTGGTGGGTGCTAATTTTCACTTTTACAATCTTGTACAAGCAGCGAAATTTCGCGTAACTAATTTCCCAATATGATTTTACTTCTTAGAGTAACTGCATTCATACAGTTTACGTGGGCTCATATATAGTGACTGAAGCCCGTATTTTGCACCACAAGTATACTGTATGTGGCTCTCTTTGAAAAGCATATATAGTGTACTGAAGTGACTGGTACGTTACGCTCTTATGTAGGCCCTGCTGCTAGTGCTAGCTGCTGAAGCACACAACTTCCACTGAGGCCATTGCGGTCAAAACTCAGTATAATGTAATGGTACGGGGCAGATTTGGTGCCACCACGCTGGTGATTAGGGGGGCGCAGCCGCCCCCCCCCCCCCTTCGCCTCTGCGGCCACGCCTATGCTTACAACCCAAAAACGACATATCCGCAAAAAGATTCCAAGGAAATGAGACAAATTACGTGCTACACCTCTCACGCCTTCCATGTAGCTGACAGATTGCGCACAGTCTCAACTGTAAGGGAATTCGTAAGAGAACACTTCTGTGCCGATAAGGCGGTATACGGTTCAGTGAACTGTTCGGAGGACAAGACCAGCCGGCATAGGGCAACGCAACGCGTTTCTGACGAAGAAGGGTCGCTGTACCTTCGATGAGGCAGTGACGCGCCCGCAGATATAAGGAGGACCTCCGGTCGAAATTCAACTTACAACCGCATTTCGTCACAAAGTGAACGGGACGCGCCTGTGACGACAAGGGGGTCAGTGAACCTGGGCTGACGCAGTCACCGTGTATTTCCACCGATAACGGGATCCTCGATTAAATACGAACTTACGGCGGCATTTCACGAACTCACGACGGGCGCGTTCCATTGATCGTTCAAGACCCATTGATTAGCGCCTGCCGCATCCTGACTTGAACGAGAGGCATGCTATTTTTTTTTCTTCTTCCTTATCAGTGTGTCCAACGACGCTGCTGTTCAAGTGCCGCGAGGTGTATTGACTGGTAGATTGTAGGTCATGACGAGATCGCTGGTGATGCTGTACGGAGGGAATGTGAAGAGGGACGCAGTCACGTGAGCACCGATAACGGAAGCTCAAATCAAAATCGAACTCCCGAAAGGCGTTTCGTAATCGTGCGACGAAACATGTCTCACGAACCCACAACTCACGCACTTGAATTATCGTTCGAGACTGCTCGATCGCGAGATAATAGCACGTGACTGCGTCCGGACGTCAAGGACAGGCTTGCCTTTGTTCTTATCGGTATGTCTCACGATGCCAGTGTTCGAGTTTTGCGCGGCCTCATCTGACTATCAGATTATATAGGTCACAATGAGTTCGTAGATCAGGAAGCACCGCGGAAGCGTTAAGCACAAGTGTACAGTCTGTGACGTCACGTTATGACGAATGCTAGATGTCGATGACCGCCTTTAATGGTATGCGCCATTGCAAAGAGGGCGGTTACAGTCATTCACCTATAATATATCTTCCTACCAACCAGGGTTCGTTACCTGCAGAAAACACATATGTTCTTTCTTTCAAAATGCGGTGAAAGTGGGAAACCTATAACCTGTTTCGTTGTAACCAAGTTTTGCGACGTCGATCGCAATCCAATGTCATAGGCATCTCTCCCACCTTTTATACCAGAGAGAGACGGCACGCTCAGATGCAACGCTGCAACTAATTTTATTCCCCGATCACCGTGCATTCTACAGAGACCGGACGGAAAGTACAGAGAACACGGTAAATAGAAAAAAAAAAATAACACCTTCGAAAAAAAGACACGAATGAAGAAGACTGCCGTTACTATATGAAATTAAGTGCTGTATCTGTGCGTCCCATTTCTTGTGTTTGCCGTATTTCTTTCGTTGTATGTTTTTCTTTTCAATTCTTCTTCGAATTTCCCTTGTCCATCGCTGTAGTATATACACACCCACCCACCGTGTAAAGTGAGAGAGAGAGAGAGAGAAATAAGGAAGGGAAGGCAGGGATGTTAACCAGTCATGAGTCCGGTTTGCTACCCTACACTGGGGGATGGGAGAAGGGGAAGAAAAGTAAAGAGGAGAGAGGGGGAATGCCTACAGGACAGTCCCATGTAATGTCAGCAGGCGCTCGGTAAGGTCAGATGTTTTTAGAAAGCCCAAAAGTGCTTTCATTGCCTTCTGAGCCGTTGGTCGGTGAGGACGGTATTCCAAGATTGTCTGTTCACTAAGTGGACGATCGTCGAGCTTTTTGAAGGACTCGGTCATAGGCAGTCGATGTTCCTCAAATTGTGGGCAGTGGCACAACAAGTGATCTATGGTCTCTGCGCATCCGCAGACAGCACACGCAGGACTATCAGCCATTCCAATCAGCGCAGAGTAAGCGTTCGTAAAGGCCACTCCCAACCACAATCGGCAAAGAAGCGAAGCCTCACGTCGGTGCAAACCAGCCGGAGGTCCGAGTTGCAGCGATGGGTTTAGCCGGTGCAGTCTGGTGCGCCTCGTGTATGGGGTATTCCACTCACTTGAGGATATTGTTAAGGATTTCGCACTCTTGCACCGTGTATAGTACATTATAGCATAGCAAGGGGGTGGGAAAGGAAAGTGAGGGTAGGGAAAAGTGATATTAGGATGAGCAAGAGGGAAATTAGGTGCAGAGGGTGAACCACAGTATATATCCATGTGTACTGTGGTGTAGCAAGGTGGTACGATAGGGAAGTGAGCGTGAGCAAGAGGTTAAGGACGAGGGTAAGGTCACGGGCACCACGTAATAGTATAACAATGAGGTGGGAAAGGGAGGTGAGAGGAACAATGATGTGACAGTGAGGAAGAGGGAAATGACGGGATAGGGTAAAAAGTAGCATGTCCATCTATAGTATGGTGTAGCAAGGAGGCGGGAAAAGGGAAGAGAGGATGAGGAAGGAGGAGGGGAAGGCCACCAGCTCCGCTGTGACCTAGCCTTGCGCCCCTAGTGCGAGGTGCCCACAATATTCTTTTCCACGGTCAGCTTTCTTTCTTTCTTTCTTTCTTTCTTTCTTTCTTTCTTTCTTTCTTCTTTCTTTCTTTCTTTCTTTCCTTCTTTCTTTCTTTCTTTCTTTCTTTCTTTCTTTCTTCTTTCTTTTCTTTGATCTCTCCATTCGCCATCTAGCTACTTGTCTCGCCCTCGCCACACTTGTCCCCCTCCACGACGTGCCCGGAGACCACTCGAGATAATTGAGCGTGTCCCACGATAAGGTGCGAGTCCTGTCGGACACGCATGGGACCCTTGTGCCTGCCACACGCGCACACATGTGCATCGACAGCCATATCTCGAGGCATAGCAGCCATTAGTGTTTAGAAGCATGAGCAAAGAAGTGGGAAGAGCAGGAGGAGAGAGCGGACTACCAGAGAGCAAACATTGCAGTTGCGAAGAAAAAGGAAGGAACTGCCTACTTGTGTAAGTACGTACACTCGCACCGTGTCTTGGGATGTGTACACACAATTGCACGTTTGCCACGACAACGCGTTTTGCCACTCGTCGGTATAGGCGGCGATTTATCGACGCTAAAAGGATATTGCACGCAAGAGCGAAGTGATACAAACACTTTCAAGATCGATCAGAACAGTGTAATAACCGAGAATCATCGGATCGGACTTCGCGACACTTTCTGAGTGGTGCAGCAAATGGAAGATGCAGCTTAACGTTGAAAAGACTAAACATGTTAAATTTGGTCCTGGTGCCAGTTTATTGCCGAACAAGTTTATTGCCGAACGAATCAACAACTCTCCGGGTGAAACGGTATCGGCGATTAAATACTTAGTTCTCCCGAATTACAATCTCATATGGAATAGTCATGTGGAATCAATGACAGGATTTACAAATCTTGTTGGAGTTATAAAGCGCCGCCTTAGTGTTGCTACTTCTGACAGTAAGCATCAGGCATTTAATTCGCTCATTAAACCCTCCTTAGAGTTTGCTTCCAACATATGGCACCCGAATTAAACTAATCTGATTGGAATGTTGGAGTCAATTCAAAGTAAAGCCGCTAGATGAATCTCGTCCTCCTATTCAAGTTTTCAGAGCGTGTCATCCATAAAAAGAACTCTTGGTATTTTACCTCCATTAATACGCAGAAAGTGTTCGCGATTATGCTTTTTTCGCAGTGTTTACTATAGCTACAGTTCTTTCTCAAGCACATTCATTCATCTAGCAGTCAACATTTCTACCCAAGCGACCACAGTCAGAAGGTATACCCACTATTTGCTCGGACTAAAAAAAAAAAAAAAATCAACACTCACCTTTGGTGTTACCGATAAACGAGTGGAACGCTTTCCCGCAAACCACTCCGAACACTAAGGAACTGACATCTTTCGAATCAGCTCTACTAACCTACATTAGTGAGAAACCCTGACATACTACCTGAACTCTGTCTGGTTTCTTAATTTTCAGTTATTTCAAGTATTTATTTCTTGTGTTTTGCCTGCACCTTTGTCCACTGTCATGTATTTATTGATCACACCTATAGTATTGTACTCGACCTTCTATTGTTGCATTGTGTTACTACTAGTGTATTACTAGTGTATTACCTGGGGTATTCTAGTACCCCCCCCCCCCCCTTCCTTTTTTTCTTTTTAACCATGTGTTGTTTTGCTTTGTCATACTTATAACTCTTTCTTGCAGCTTTCTTATTGGTCGAACAAATATACTCTTCCACTTTTATTTATTTATTTATTTACTTATTTATTGTGGTTTCTAAGGCACTCGTTCCTAAATTCAAATGGGTCTATCATATTGACGGGCGGTGTATCTAATCATATGTGGGCGGCGAACCCTGCAGAGTGGTGGGCAGCATTTCCATCGCCCACCTTATACCGCGGGGAAAACCCGCCCTCATGAAACGTTTCGTACGGCAGTTCCAATAGCGTTTGCGTAAGATTCGTATGGAGAAGCATAAGACAAATATACCACAAATATTCGGCATCTATGTACTACACTTCGTACAGATACATGTTATTGCTGTATGAAACGGAAGGTTTGAGTATAGGGCTGTGTAGTTTCGACCGGGTGTACAGCTACAAGATTACCTTTTTTGGAGAGCTCAATAAGACAAGAAAGGAACGCACAATCAAGGTCGGTGGTGGCAAGCTGCATATTTAACATACTTATGTTTTTGTTCTTTCTTCCTGGTGGATAGAGGATATAAATCTATAGCTCCTCTCCAGCACAGTGCGAAGTGTTTCGAGGGTTGTTTTGTTTTTTTTCGGTCCTCTGCGCTCAATAATGTCCGTTCGTGCTGTGTCCGCATAATGAGATCATGCACTACATGTCACGGCATTACCGCAGTGTTTGGTCTTTCGCCATGATATCCGGGTCATTTCTGATTACATGCGCGGTCGATATGAGGACGGGACATCATGTAAACGAAAAATACCTGGTGCATATATTTCATACGCAGCCCCGCATATCGCCACCGTTTCCCCTTTCAGTGCCCTCTCGTTTTTAGAATTCATTCAATAAGTAATCTTAGCCCCTGTGCGCTTCTCGAAACACGGCGAAAGAGATAACGCTCGGACACTGCATATGCATTCTAGATGTCGCTATAAAGTCGCAAGTTGGGCCTAAAACGAGGCCTCACTTGTGATCGGGAGTCTTCATTAAAGTTTTTCCATTCTCTCGCCTTCTCGCTCTAGATTTCGCAGTGAAACAAGTAATCTTCGAAGCACGATAGATCAATGCGTACCGAGCAATGGACGCACGATCCATAGCCCAGATGAGACATACACACGAAGCAGCACGTTTATGCTTTCGAAAAAAAAAAAAAAAAAACATGAAATTCAACAGTAGATTAAATCGTCTTTCGACGAGATGTCAGAGTATTCCTGAAATCGATTGGCAGGGATGGCGAAGCAAATGAGATGGCGTTTGTCAAGCACCAACTTAGTTAAAAAAAAAAAATAACAACCTCGCTTTTGCTCCGTGACGTGCACCGAGTGTGCCGAGTCCTTGCTGCGCACTGTCTGAGCGAAGTCCGTGCAGAAAACGGGGGCGAGAAAAGCGCGTTTGTGTGGCCTACATTAAGTACAAGTACGCCTTGCAGCAAATTCTTTGGATTGTCGATAATAATAATAATAATAATAATAATAATAATAATAATAATAATAATAATAATAATAATAATAATAATAATAAAAACTACGACTAACGCGAAAAATATCTTGCTGCAGCGGGCAGCCAACATTCGACAACATTACACGTGCACACGAAACGTTAAAATTAGCGAAAGCCCAGCGCCCCCCCCCCCCCCCCCAAAAAAAAAAAAGCGTTGCATTTGCGATACCTCTGCCTTTCTCTAGCTATTACTTCTAATTAATCCCTGGATGTCTTGAATCGCTCGTAAGTACTCTTAATCACTGTTCGCGCACCTTGGATTACCCGAAATTGCTATATCGCCGCGGTGGTCTGTGGCCATGGCATTTTACGGTCGCGGGATCGAATCCCGGCCGCGGCGGGTGCATTTCGATGGAGGCGAAATGTTGAGGCCCGTGCTTTCTGTGTTGTGTCAGCGCACGTTAAAGAACCCCAGCTGGTCGAAATTTCTGGAGACCTCCACCACGACGTCTATCATAATTATATCGTGGTTTTGGGACCTAAAACCACGGAATTTTACTAATAAGTACCCGTAATTGCTCTAAAGACTACTTCGACTACTCTGTTCGTTTTGTTGTACGTTGTCGGTTTGTATTACGTCACATTTTTGGTGCTATTATTTGTGCAGTCGCCCGCCGACAGCCGTTTGAGCCGTACGAGGTCTTCGCTTTTAAACACTGCTCGCAGCGCCATCGTGTCGAGATGGCGAGCTACGAGGTGCGAATGTGTCGTTGCCGCTGGGGTGGAATATGATGACGTCATAGAGCGACGCTGACAGTTCGACGATGTATTCGCGGGCCTTCGCTTGCCAACATAGCAGCGTCCTTGCAATCTTTCAGTGCGCAACGCTTTTCCATAGAATGTACAGTGCTCGGCGACAGAAACACGATACTCGCAGCGCGCGGTTGCCGATGCTTCCTGCGTCATCTTTTTGCACTGAGGATGCCGAGCTGATTCGTTGTGGCACTCAAAGAATGATCGATTTTTGAGGTATCAACGTCCCAAAAACGGCGATTTGATTATGAGAGACGCCGTGTAGTGGAGGTCTCCGGAAATTTCGACCACCTGGGGTTCTTTTAACGTGCACTGACATCGTACAGTATCATGGGCCTCAACGTCTAGCCACCATGAAAAGGCAGCAGCCGCTGCCGGGATTCGACACCGCGACCTTCGGATCAGCAGCCGAGTACCATAGCCATAAGACCACCGTGGCGGGGCGTGGCACTCAAAGAAAGCGACAGACTTTGTAAAACATTCTGATTCACTTTGCTCCCTCTGTGGTCACCGACAGCATCCCAGTAGCGCGGGCGCGCACGCACGCACGCACGCACGCACGCACGCACACACACACACACACACACACACACACACACACACACACACACACACACACACACACACACACACACACAAAAGAAAGAAAGAAAGAAAGAAAGAAAGAAAGAAAGAAAGAAAGAAAGAAAGAAAGAAAACGCGCTGTTAATCAGTCTTAATCCCGACCAACCTTAATCACAGTTCTTCGAAAAACAGCTCGCTTTCATTGAATACCACAAGGGAACAAATCAGTGTCCCCGACGCAAACCGATGACGCAAGAAGCATCGGCACGCTGTTTTAGCCGAGCACTGTGCCGCATAATTGAGCTTCACATACACCGCGCTATAGATTGTGTCCCGCACGCGAATAAAATGATAGTTGCGTCACACGCACAAAGACATATACGTAAGCACCACAGAAGGACGCAGGTGGCAACGCGCAACGTCACGAGCAACGCCAACACGCGCTATACGCGTGCTGGGAAACAATGCACAAAGCACCGCAACACGCGAGAACTTCTGCAACGCAAGTGCAGTGCTCGGCGTGAATTCTTTTTGCGACTGCTGCAAAAAGGTTATCTCCACGCCAGTTTGATTGTCCGCGCTTTGTGCTTCGCACAGCATACAAGCAACCTTACGAAGGCTGAAGAGCGACCGCCGAACTTAATGAATCACGCGTTCAGCACAATGCCTTGGCAGGCTGGTTGGTGAGAATACGTAATACTCTCTCTCTCTCTCTCTCTCTCTCTTTTGTAAGCGCAAGACAGCACGAGACACCACAGAACAAGACGGTTGTCCTGCCGTGCGGCGTGCGCATCGCGCTAGAAAAAAGAAAGAAAAAGAATTACGAATCACGCGTCTAAGAAGGAATATATTTTTTTATTATTTAAATGTGCACACATGGGAATGTAGGCTACGTGAGAGCCGGCTATCCCATCATCGTAATATTGAGGCTGAGAAGAACAATAAACATTCATACGAAAAAAAAAGAGAACTCCAGGGAAAGACAGAAACACAAGAAAAGAAAAAAATATATACAAACTATGTACAAGCATGATGCACAGCATACAAAAGACACCTGTAATGTAACCGTATTGAAAAACAAACAAGCAAGTGAACGAACAAAGAAAATACACATGCCCCACAACGTTCATAATCGAGAAAACCCAATACTCAAAAGTAATATGATATTCTATGTAAAAACCCTGGTTATATATACACCATGTGATGTATAACAGTACATCGCATCTTACGTGCGTGCAGCCGCCCTAAAGATGGATGGCGTGAAGGGAAGATAGTGAGTGCCTGCTCTCAACGCTTGTTCTTACTTTCGTCTTCGTGCCCCGCCACGGCGGTCTATTGGTTATGGCACTCGGCTGCTGATCCGAGCGTCGCGGGATCGAATCCCGGCCGTGGCGGCTGCATTTCGGAGGCGAAATGTTGAGGCCCGTGTGCTGTGCGATGTCAGTGCACGTTAAAGAACCCCAGGTGGTCGAAATTTCCGGAGCCCTCCACCACGGCGTCTCTCAAAATCAGAGCTGGTTTTGGGACGTTAAACCCCGCGAAACAACAACTTTCGTCTACGTATTTTCCATGGCCGCTTACTGTGACGCAAGACAGAAACAGTCGTCTACTCGCAGCTGTGCAACTGTTGAGCCGTTGCATGTGGGGCGTCAGTTATTTGGATCCTAACTGGTTCTAAGTGCTTGCGAAGGAACGCTTTCCGTTCTTGCGGGGCGGCCTGCATGCTTCAGTTAGCAGGGAAGATAACAATCGAACGAATTGGTTGACTGGCGTGCAGTTTATTCAGCTTGTGCGATGTTAGTGAACCTTAAAGAAGCGCTAAGTGGTTGAAATTTCCGAAGCCTCCCACCGTACGGCGTCTCTCATTATCATATCGTGGTTTTGGGGCGTGAAACTTCAAAAATTCTTATCCTCACGTTTGAAGGACTTTTCTTTCTACATACTAAACATGTGCTGTGATACCACGTCTACCTCATTCAACATTAGACGATGTTCTTTTTTTTTTACGCTATTGTAATTTCTTATCATTTTTGTTTCATTTTTCTAACAGCCCCCAACCGCAGGTGAATCGGAGGTGCTTAGCCAGAAACATGGTGTCGCTATATAGGCGAGCGCCATGGAAGCGCTTCGTCAAGTTCTCTGCATTTCTGCATGCGCCTGCTGCGCGGTTAATCATTTCGTACGAAACAAAAGCACGCGATCTACTTCGCCCATTGGTAAGTGGTGTTTAACGTCCCAAAAACCGCGAACTGATTATGAGAGACGCCGTAGCGGAGAGCTCCGGAAATTTCGACAACCTGGTGTTCTTTAACGTGCACTGACATCGCACAGCACACGGGCCTCAACGTTTCGCCTCCATCGAAATGCAGCCGCCGCGTCCGGGATTCGATCCCGCGACCCTCGGATCAGCAGCCGAGTGCCATAACCGCTAGACCACCGTGGCGGCGCGCACTACTTAGCCCTTGCTATAGATTTACGCGTTTCCTTCCGTTAGCACTTTGCACGTTTTCAACCCACGTTGCTTACGGATCTACACACCCCCTTCGACACATTCGCATTTCTTTCTCTGCGCATGAACATTCGTGGTCCTCACGCGAGTTGGGTCACGCCACGCTTGGATGGGTCGAACCTGCGACCTCGTGATCAATCAGCCGAGACACGTGGGCATCGAGCCACCGGGCCCGAAGAGGAGTGCCGTGTTAACTATAATGGAAGACCATGCCTGCAGAGTGAGTAGTACGTGTATTATGCGGTTGAGACTGCCTCTTCGAAACCAGTTTTCGATCCGTTTTCACTTCTTGAATGGAGGCCAAGAAAATTTGCATTGGCGTATATGTAACGCATCCGCTTTAGAATCTTCTACATTCCACTCGGGTATATACGGCCGGAATTGAGAAAGTTTGAAAGCGTGCATTCGAATATTATAATCATATGTCACCAAATTTGAGTTGTACAGCTTTTTGTGTTACGGTACAAAGAAACCACGTCAAGAACGCGACAAATTTTGAAAAAAGATAATTCTATACCATTTCTCTTTTTTAAAAAAATTAATTCTGCGGTCGGACGCGCCACAACCACCGTATGGTAATGAGTCGTGCTCTAATTAAGCGGGGGGATTAGTTTTAAGTTTGACCACTTCCTTTAACTTACACTTAATTATACCTTCGTTATTCCATGTCGCCCCGTCGACATGTGGCCGCCATGTGGCCGCCATGATGGCCCGTGTTTGCCGCAGCTGTTTAGTGGTCGTCGGGCTTGGCTGCTGATCCGAAGGACGTAGAATAGGACAGGCTGTTTTATTTCGAATTATTCTAGCGTAAAACATTTCTATAAACAAGGGCAATGTTGCCAAACTGCGTGCTGTAATTTGTGACGACGTTTCCTTCTCTCTCTCTCTCTCTCTTTTCATTTCTGTAGCGTGTTTTGCTCGTTCGCTTGTTTTTATGCTAAGCAGGAAAGAGTAGCTAGTGCAGCTTAAGAAATGACGCTGTGTTTCATCGTGGCAATGAACAATGAAAATTATGCAAATGCGTACTAAGCAAAATATTTTTGCTCCTTCGAACTCGGAAAGTCAACAAGATAACAAGTTTGGCGCCCATGCGCTCATGCGTGTCTGCAAACGAATGAAGTCGCATTTATTGTGGAAGTTATCAGCGATGGGGCGCGATAAGAAACGCCATATCTCAATATATGCGGAACAATAGCAACCAAGAACAACGCCCTGATGACGTAACAGTGTGATCGGGAGGTATATATATATATATACGAGAGGCTGACAGAAGCTGGTGGTGGCGCGTTTGTATGCCCTAGAAGAAAATAAGTCTGTGTAGAACCAGTGAATTAGAGGTAAGCCGTTTGCGTTTGCTGATACGGTATTATAAAGTGAACAAGACGAATATTGAACCGAGATGAATGGCTGAATTGACGAGAAAAAGACGGTCACGACATTGTGGATGCCTGACCTGTAAGAAACATATGCAGCTTCCAAGCACTATTTGGAGAAACGCGTAGCAATAAAAACTCGCCGTGTACGTATATCTCGTTAGCTTATTCGTGTAATCAGAGGCACGACACATGTCGTAGCTTCCTTTTGTTTGTTTTCTTTGCAAGCAACACTAGACGGTCTTCTTCGCGAAATAAGCGGTACACAGAGGTTGCCGACACGTAAGTTCTAGTGTCTGACTCAGTTTATATTAATTAAGGAGTATACGCTTCCGTTAGTTACAAATCAGCAAGGACATGTTGAATTTATTTGCAACTGGGTCGCAAGGATGACCAGGAAATGAACTCTGCAAGTCGCAGCTTACAGTCGTCAGTGCGTAGACCACACTCACTGGGGCCCTAAAAGGAAGGTTAGATGCGCAACATTATGAGGGAATTCTAAGGGTTATCCCGAATGCTTCGTTGTATCCATTAATTCGTTATAGAAGCCGTTCCTTACAGCGAAGTTTAGCATGTGCGCGCTATGCTCATCATTCCCGTGTGCTTCCATATGTCGACGACAGTGTAGCTTCCATCGAAAAAGAAACATGAACTCCACTCACCTCAAACGTCAAAGCTCAAATCTTTCACGGTAAACAGCGTCCAGGTGGCGTCACAGATGCGTAGAGGAAACGGTCCCGACTGGACAAGGACGTCCCTGCGTCGAAATACCTTCGTTGTTCAGCCGACGTCGGCAGCAGAAGGAGAAACTGTTGCGCAATATCCTATAGCGTTTCGGCCGAGAAATCCACGTTATAAACGAGCGAAACGCACGATGCACCGGCAGCAAATTGAACTGTCGAAGTAATCCGCCGTATTGGTAATCCTCGTAAAATTCCAACACGTTATACAGTTTCTCTCGGATTAATCGAAACCAGATGTACTGCAGAAAACTGGAACCTGTAGTAACGTCACTATAGCACAGCGGTCACACCTGATGCGAAACTGCGGATATTATCCAAGCTTGCCAACGCGATTTCTTTCGCAGCTGAACAAAAACTGACGCACCGCGAGGTTGAGCTGACGCGATGGGCTCGCGAAGACGATGCAATTTGTGGGAGTGAATCCGAGAGCCTTGTTCGATGATCGAAGTCTTCTTTCTTTCCTTTGTTTTTCTCAATCGTTGAGATTTATACGATCGGTTAAAATATTATGCGGTGACTAACAGTGACGTAACAGAGGCTGCCGACGACGGGGGAATGTCGATCACCAGAACGTCGTTACGATCACCAGTGAAGTACAAGCACAGCTGGCGACTGGTCACTTTTTTCTGTTTGCTCGCACAGTAATCACAGGTATACACTTCCATGCAACCGCAGCTATGAGTAGTCACCAGTGAAGTCACACCGACGGGTGAATTGCTATATTTTCCCGGAGGGCGGTCAACAGACAACACCATCGGGTGACTGTGATGAGTGACCACCGGCGTGATGTGCAGTTCTCTTCTTTTGCCCTGCGAGCGATGAAGGTAGATCGCCTGCCGGAGTGACTGCTGCGATGAGTGGTCACCAGTGAAGTACGCAAGTCACAGCGATCGCATCGTCGTTTCTCGTTGCTCCTATTCCAACGGGTGACGAAGAGTGACACGCTTCCCAGGAGTGAGGCGACGAGTGAGTAAACTGAGGTGAGGTGATGCGAAAGCGAAGTGAAGCGGTTCGATGAAGAAGAAGTAAAGGAAGGGGGTGCGGTGGATGAAGCCGATGACCGCGTGTGACTGACTGTCACGCCGAGATGGTCTCGCGGCGTTGTGTGACGACGACTTCGGCGTCGACGACAGTTCACGGCGAAGAAAAAAAAGCGCGCCGCCGCTCGGCGCGCCTTCACGCGACAAGGGACGTTGTTGAACTGAAGGTGAAAAGAAAAAGAAATAGAAGAAGAAGAAAGAGAACTAAAGGAGGAGGTGAGATGGAAAGAGGCATTGAATGTCTTCTCCTGTGCGGCCGGTTGCCACACGCCGCAGGTGATCGGGTGAGGGAGACGGACTCGATCTGGAGGTGAAGTGGCAGGAGAGGGTGAGCTAGAGAGAGGTGAGCGAGCGGAGGATCTCTCTGAGATAGCGAGACGGGACGACGCAAAGAAGAATCGTCGCGCAGCACACGAAGAGATGAACTTAGCTGGAGCTTTCATTTCATTGAGAACCTACAGGAATGCCACATTGGGAAGAATGGAGTTATTTGAAGCTAATAGCAAATCTTCGAGCAAATACAATTTCATATCCTTTCAGGTATCACCCTCCATACCACGTACCTTTCTCGCGTACCCGTTACGGGAAAGAAAAAACTTGATTATGCACTTGCAACCACATTAAATGAACTAGATCAAATAAATGTAGACGTTCACAATATCAACAAGAAAACCTTACTGGATTTGTTCCTGTAAATGTATTGGATGTATTCATGTTTCATACATTGATGTTTGTTGGGTTTCTTTTTCTTTTAACACAAGTCGAGCTACTTTTTGGTCATAAAAATGTGTATACTCTGCTAGATTTTCTTATGTTTCGTCCTGTCACCACTGCTGTCGGGTGACCAGAGCTTAGTCAAGCTGCGCAAGCGCAGCTTTTTTCTCTGGTCCCCTATTTTCGCAGTGACAGTACACTGTATTGACTGAAGCGAAAATAACACTTTTTGATTGATTGATTGATTGATTGATTGATTGATTGATTGATTTGAGGAGTGTATTACGACCACTTCGGTTTGGGCAAATTGCTGCGACGTGTACTGCGAGGACAGACCTGCACGAAGAGGCGAACACGGAATAAACACGCAGCTAAGGCCAGCAGTGAACTGCTGGCAACTGGAGTTCATTACGAAAGCGCGCGTTTTGTACTTTCCCATTAACGTGAGATCAGTATTGTCGATAAAAGTGCCTTCGGGCTGTAGATGACAGCGGCTCCGTGCCACTGGTGACAAGTGAAATTGTGAAACGCGTGTCTTCTGAGTGAACGTCAGTTGGTAAATATCTGCACTGGTCCCGTGCTTGCGTGTTATGCTTCTTTTTAAACAGCGAAGCTGTTTAGGCTTCTCGTAATTTTGTCGTGTCACGAAATGTGACCTTGAAATGACCTTGCCTAGCAACCAAGCGACGCCAAGTCTACCAGCATAACCTTGTATGGCCTCGACATCATGCTACATCACGTCACATCGACGTCACAGTGACACGTGACAGGAAGAAGTTAAATAATATGATGAAGAAGAAGAGCTGGACTAGCCAAGCACCCATCAGCTTCGCTATTTTGCTAGCCTTGCGCCACTTGTGCCAGTTGTGCTATTTTTTTTTTTTTCAGTGCTTGTGTTTTTCGTACCACGAGACGGGAAAAAGTGGTAGAGGTGATGAAACGCAAGACGCGGAACGAACAGCACTTCGTTCCATTTCAGTTATAGTATCTGGGGTCTTGCGCCCCAAAGCCGCGA
This sequence comes from Hyalomma asiaticum, assembly GCA_013339685.2. Lineage (NCBI taxonomy): Eukaryota > Metazoa > Arthropoda > Arachnida > Ixodida > Ixodidae > Hyalomma > Hyalomma asiaticum. Next base: position 11,132,488 of record CM023487.1, read on the forward strand.
TGTGATTATGAGAGACTCCGTAGTGGAGGGCTCCGGAAATTTCGACCACCTTCAACGTGTACTGACATCGCACAGTACACGGGCCTCGAGACTTCGCCTCCATCGAAATGCGGCCTCGGCGGCCGAGATTCGATCCCGCGACCTTCGGGTCGGTAGTCAAGCGCCATAGCCACTACACCACCGCGACGGTTCCACGACAGCGCTTCTTCCTGTTTAGTCTGCTTTCTTTCTTCTTCCTTTACTTCTTTTTTGTTCATTAGGGTTTTTTTACCAACACGCCCACACGTATCGCTATGTCCAACGGATTGGCAGCAGGAATCGAACCCGTGAATCTCTTTTCAACCGTGTGGAAACATCGCCACGATTCGGCCACTGAGCCACCAGGACTCGCGTCAGCGCGCAGACAGAAAGCAAAGCGAATCCAAGCGATGGCCAAAGCCAAGTGGGAGCGATCGAAGATGGCTATCGCGATGGCACTTCGCTGAGGCGAGCGCTGTGTGGCTGCCAGGAAATTGCAATGTTTGTACAGGGATAAGAAGCGTGCTACGTTGCACGAGAGCTTGCTGACGTTCCAGTCCGTACAAGTACACTGATTTAGAACGTACACGTATTCACAAACCTGTGTTATCTAATCTCTTTGTTTTACCTTCTTCCTTGCACTCTTGACGTGCTTCATACACAGATGATTCCAGTATCTAGAAACAAGACTTGGCTTTTTGCCTGTTTACCCCCTGCAGCACCTTTTACACATAGAAAACACTGCCAATCAGTCGTGGAGACTCCAGCGAACACGTGAGCCAAATATTGCGCCCTGCATGTACCAGTAAATTCGCTGTCGGGTTTCAAGTATAGCCGGAAATTGCTTGCTCTCCTTCCAACAAATGACGTCACTCGCAGCTTTGACCACGTCACTTAACTTCTTTCGTTGTTCTGGAAAAAGAAAAGGAAACGTACGTTTTCTTTACTTGTTGAACTCAAAACGAACAAACACTATACTGAGGACATTTCTGCGATTGTGGAATCGATAATGCTAGTTCTACTTCAAGTGACGTAGTCGGTGCTGATTGTGACGTCACATGCAGAAAGAGAAGGGGGCATGCAGTTTACAGCCGTATTTGAATCCAGATTGCCGGTTCCCTAGCGCGCGCAGCGCTCTAATATTTCGCTCACGTGTTCACAGCAGCTTCCGCGGTTGATGGGCACGGTTTTCAGAGTATGCTAAAGATGTGTTGCAGCCCCCCCCCCCCCCCCCCCCCTCCCTAGAGGTCACAGGAACGATAAGCAAGACAAGAGATGAGGACAAGGTATGTTGGCGGGGACGACGTAAACGCACAAGGCAGACACAATGGCACAGTGTCACGTCCCGTTATCTTTCTGGTCTCGCCCTTCTGCACTGGTTTTCGTTGTAGGCCACCAAACAGAGGGCATGGACTATATATAATGACCCAGTGGCACAGAGGTAGCAGTTCGAGGTTAGGAAAGAAGTGGTAATGGCGGATAATGATGACGACCATGATGATAATCATGCTGATGTTTATGATGATGATGCTAATGATGTACATGGTGAAAGTAGAAGGGTACGACGAGTCACGTGCACCAAAAACAAGATTTCATGTGGACAAAGGGATAGCGCAAAGAAAAGACGAGATTAAAGTTTGGTACGCATATGCCTTTCTGCCCTGCGTGTGTGCTAGTTTCCTTGCTGCAATTATTTAAACATGGAGGCAAGGAGGGGGGTGGGGGGGGGGGGGTGTATTACGTAGCGGCTGTCGCACTCAAGGAACAGCTGTCGTGTTCTGTAGGCTTAGGCGCCCGATAAAGATCCCGGTGGCCTTCAGTCAACCCACTTCGGCGTGCCTCACACTAATACCGCGGTTTCTTCGCGTGACACCCCCTGATTTAAACTGTGAAACTAGTCGCAAATTTATCTAACGCTAGACGTCTCGCACTGCTGTCAAATTCATTCTGTATGTGCATGCGGTCTTTAGAACTTCCTCTGATGCACCGACAGTATCACACGTTCTTTTATCTGGGATAGCTGCGCATTGCATTTCCATGATATCCATATCTTGTCCGCTTGCAACTATATATGTTTATTCACGCGAAGATTTCCTACTCGTGCGTGCTACTTGGACCCGTTAGATAACGGCGCATCGACTTTATACCGCTGTCTTCGCAGAAGGTGAAGAACTGCCCCACTTCTTGACCAGCGTGAGTGCAGAAGCGCCTGCGTGCTGCCTTAAGCGCAAAGGGAGATACGAACAAAAAAGAAGCCAACGGAGATAAGAGCTATAAAGAGGTGACAGGTATAGGACAGATGAAGGATGAGTTGCTGATAATGTTAAGCCTTTCGGCGTATATAGGTTTGATAAAACGAAGGTTCCCACTGTGTGTATTTCGCCACTTTGTTGAGACATAAGGAGACGTGAGATGAAGTACTTATCTGAGTAGGTGTGGTAAGTATATTTGAGTATACTTATTTGAGCAGGCGCACTGATTTGAGTATGGGATACTTGCCTGAGTATTATCACGGAGATAAGAAGCGACGGGTATGCCCGTGTGAGTATCTACTTATTCGAGGTGTGAATACGGTCTCGTATACGAATAAAGGTTAAGGGAGGGAGATGGGGGTTAGGTCGAGTGACGTACGCTCCTCAGTGACGTGCTAATCTGTGGTCGGAGAAAAAAAAAAAAACAACTGATGGCTCAGAGCGTGGCGATAAGCACCTATAGATATTCCACAGATAGGTATTGCGCCTCTCTGCAGCACCGAAAGAGGAACTGTGTGCAGATGGACGTTAGGAAACATTGTTATCTCGGAGCCAACTCCGGCGTCCCCTATCCAAATGCACGTGTAAAAGTTCCTGAGCAACCTCCCGAACGAAATATGAATCGCACGTAAAATTTGTAGAGACTGCTTTACAAGAGAAGTGTTAGGTCTGCATGTGTGAGCGAAGTTCGCCGCGTGAGAGGCAGGCGGTTAAGTTCTTGTGGCTGTACGAAGTGTATACGTTTCAGTTAATGACCTAAAATTTTATAGTGTTTAAGTAAACAATGAAGCAACGAAATTTGCAAATCCGCATACTGTGCACCAAGCACTGGCGTCTCAATTCCACAAAATGTGTCAGTCTGCTTCAACCAAACAACAAAGTTTGGCTTAAGTAGACTAAAAAGTAATTACGAGCAATTTAAGACGCCCTAAGAGTTGTTACAATTAATTACGAGCAATAAGAGGAACCCAAAGAGTAATTTCGAATAATTGGAAAGACCCACAGAATAATTAACAGCAATCGCGAGTAGTTCGAAGAACCCGGGAAGTATAGTTACGAGAATTAACGGGCAATTAGATGAGTAATTAGAATAGTAATTAGATGTAATTACGAGCAGTTCAAGAAACGCAAAGTGCTGTAATAGTAATTACAAGTAATTCAAGAGACGTAAAGATTCATTGAAGAAAGGAACATTTACGAGAATATTATATATGACTGTAGCTGTGAAGTCGTCGAAGAATGCGTTGAGGGACCCTGGCTGTGAGCTTTCGCTTTAGACAAATGGCATTGCATTTGAAAGGCGCATAATACGTAGATTACGTTCGCTTAACGTTTAATTTAATCTCAAGACATAGGAATGAAATGGAAAAATGCGGGTCCACCGTTCATGTATATACGTTATCGATGAAAAAAAAAAAAGCAGCGATAAATAAAGGAACACCCATAACTCGCAATATATCCGAGATGTGCGTTACGGCATGTTCGTGCGGCTACTTTCAACCTCTACTGTGGCTGTTTCCGTACACGTGACCGTGGGAAGTGGGATGTTGTTAAGAGGTTGCATCAAACACAACCTAAACGTATACAGCAAGGTGGAACACTCCGTTGTGCGCCTCTCATATTTCTAGCTCGTTAACTGAGTGACTGTGTGACGGCTGGATGAGAACTGCCAGTCACGAGTAATCCTCTGCAAACATCTTGCGCCGTGATTTCTGGAGGAAAACGCGGACGTGCCCTACGCGAGATCGTTCACCTCTGTGTACCCGTTTGTACACGCGCTCGCATAATTCACATTACACATTTGATTACGCGTTACAGATTCATATTTCTACTGTGAACACAGAAAGGTACAAACCAGGAGGGTACATTTATTTATTTATTTATTTATTTATTTATTTATTTATTTATTTATTTATTTATTTATTTATTTATTTATCCATTCATTCATTCATTTCATAACACGAAAAACGTGTACACATAGCACCATACATCAATAACAATTAGAGCAGCCTAGATTACACACACAATAGTGTGGCTATCGTCCTTATGTCGTTGACGTTATTATTTTGTTGTACTTTTCAACATGTGCCGTAATGTAAGACCAACTAGTCGAACGGCTTGTTGAAGGTCAGCACGTCGCCGCCTTGCGTTTTCAACAGTCTTAAAAACGTTCGACGATATATACTTCATGCGGATTTTCTTTTTTTTTTTTTAACAGGGTATGCGTTGCGCCGCGAAAGATGCGAACTCCTCCTCGTCGGTGAAATCTGTCGCGCGTATCTCGTTCTTTAATGGTTCGTGTTGCATCGCTGTGGCTCGTGAAGGAATCGCGTCCACACCGGTTCCCACACTTTCGTGGGATCCGAATAGTTTTTCAAAAAAATTCCCTTACGCGCAACGTCCTTGGCGATTTGATTAACGATAATCATGCTGAGGCCATACAGTTACCCTTTCATCGATAAGAAAGGGCCACTGACTCGCAGTTGTGAAATCTGTAATGCAGGTCTGGGCAGATAATAATCGTCGTCGGGAACGATGCAGTCCTACGACCATGGCACAGAAACAAAATAACAATAACTGCTGGAGTTTTGCGTGGTAAAATCACGAAGTGATTGCGAGGCGAGTCTTTGGAGGACACCGGTAATTTCGACCCACCTGGGATTCTTCAACTTGCAGCCGAATCTAGGTACACGCGGGCATCTGGCGTACTGCCTCCCGATGGGCTATGCGACCGAAGCGGCTGGGACCGAATCCGCGTCTTTCAGGTCAGCAACCAAGCATTCCAGCTAACTGCTGTGTGCCACCACTGGGCAGGATTAGAGCCCGTGGTTGCCAGATTGTCCAAGGTTGTTTAGTACGCGTTGAATGTTTGGTACGCCCGACGCAGATACGAATCTACCGCTTGCCGACCATGTGACCAGGGCCTAATTCCCATCAATTTCTTTAATGACTAGTCTTCACGATTGTCACGTGATGCCCTCCCCCGGCTTCCCCCGTACACGAGTCTCTGCGCTAGCGATTAACCTATGCGGTTAATCAGTCACGTGACTCGTCTGAGCGTCACGGCGTTTAACGAGGGCTTAGTTTGAGATAATTGCTCACACGCACTTAGCAGTGAAAAACACAGAAACGCAAACACTTTAGACAGGACGGGTGCCGACTACCGACCGGTTTTATTCCACAGGAACATACATACCAGAACGCCACCATACAATGCGCACCAGTGTCGTCAAAAACGACGTGATATACTCTGACTGCGTGATCACAATCTACTGGTACTTGCATATCTAGGCAGAGTATGCCATTTCCGAAACTTAATTAGAGCGCAACCACACACACACACACACACACACACACACACGCACACACGCACGCACGCACACACACACACACGCACGCACACACACACACACACACACACACACACACAGGCATCAACCACGTGCGTGGTTGATGCCTGTGGTAACGCTCTAATTAAGTTTAGGAAATGATCTACCCACTAGCCCAACAACAAGTTCTTTTAGAGTATGCCATGACCGTCATGACCTAACAGAAATGTCACTTCTTTATCGAGCAGTGATATGGATGGTGATGATGATGATTTGTGGGGTTTAACGTCCCAAAACCAGTTCTGATTATGAGAGACGCCGTAGTGGAGGGCTCCGGAAATTTCGACCACCTGGGGTTCTTTAACGTGCACTGACATCGCACAGCACACGGGCCTCAACATTTCGCCTCCATCGAAATGCAGCCGCCGCAGCCGGGATTCGATCCCGCGACCCTCGGATCAGCAGCCGAGTACCTTAGCCACTAGACCACCGTGGCGGGGCGATATGGATGGTGTATTGCTGCATATGTCTCGGTGCTTCGTGCGTGGACCTCATGAGGACTTCACGAGGACATCTCATGAGGTATAGGCAGAAGAATGACGAGGAAGAAGAAACAGGAGAACCAAGGGCACGTGACGTGATCGACGGCGGACATACGTCGCCCGAAGACAGCGTTGCGGAGTCAAAATCGTGAGACGTCGGTTGCCCCACCACCGGTGGTCTATAGTGGCTACATATGGCACTCGGCTGCTGGTTGATCCGAAGGTCACGGGATCGCATCCCGGCCGCGGCGGCTGCATTTCAATGGAGGCGAAATGTGCTCGAGGCCCATGTACTGTGCGTTGTCAGTGCGCGTTAAAGGACCCCGCGTGGTCGAGATTTCCGGGGCCCTCCACTGCGGCGCGTCTCTCATAAAATCATGTCGTGGTATTCGGACGTAAAACGACACAAATCAATCAATCAATCAATCAATCAATCAATCAATCAATCAATCAATCAATCGATCAATCAATCGATCGATCGATGGTGAGACGTCGGTTGGTATACTCTCTCGAACACTCCGCATGTAGGACTTTGTCTATTTCACTTCATGTGCAATGTTTTTCGCTCTTCGTACCAGTGGTCTTTGGGTTACTCATTTCTCCATCGTCCTGTCTATTTAAGATATGTTTTCTGCCTTTGATCATGCCCCTCTGCCATTCATTGTCGTCTGACTCTATACTCAAATATGGCGAACGTCACTTAACCATTAGAGATGGCTAGCTAATACAATTCGATCCCTGCTGCCATGATGTGTATATAGTGCTTCGACGACACCTCCCTTTCTGGCCTGTCACCACCATAAGCAGTGGACTTCGTGCGCTGGAAACCCACCCGGAGGCCCCTATTATATATACTGACACCATTCTCGATAGCTGGATGCATCGCTTCTTGAGAGGCCAGCAAAAAATTTTCCACTTTCACCCAATATTCATGCAAGCGCACTCCGCAGTCGAATCACGCAGTTTAGTAGGCGACGCCAAGAAAACATGTCCCGCGGGGGGGAGCGGATTCTTCGCTGATTCAACCGGGCGCCTCTCCACCGAGCTCGATTTTGCCGGCGTACGCGCGCGATCTGTGCCCCATTATCCTTATGAAGAGATAAAGAAAAAAAGTCATTGTCGACTTAATGCTTTAAATTCGCTACCATGAACCTTTCATTACCTCAAAATTACGACTGACGGAGGCTATTTGGTGGCTATACCTAGGGATATCGCGATTGCAACATGCGCGCTAAGCACTGATAGACGCGGCGAAATTGAACGAAACACCGTGTCTTAGCCTTCTTATTTTGTGCGCACTGTGATTTCAACGCGAACATGTCGAATACACCAATATTCGGAGTGGTTAAGGTGAGCAGGCCAATGAATCGTGTTAAAATGAAGTGACGTTTCGGTGTCCGTGTACGTGTACCTTGTTCGCATTGGAATGTCGGCTGTTCAGAAGGTCCTTAAGCACTATTGAGCACACTACGCAATGTTCGGGAGCACACATGGTTTAGTACACAAGCGCCACGTGTACACTCGAACTTTTGCGTCATGAGCTCAATGCTGCTTGAAGGCCTTTTTCTCGGTTGATGTTCCAACCTCAACAAGGTACTCCGTAAACGGATCCTGAAACGACATTGTATTTCATTTTAACGTGAGTCAGTGGCCTGCTTATTAAAGCGAAATATGTCGCGCGCTAAGGTGCACCTTGAGGAAACGGTGTGGCAGAAAAATATGGTGCAAGAAGTATGATACTTAAAGTAAAAAAAAAATTGAAAATTCGCGTCTCGCTCACTATGTTATATATCAGAGTAGGCATGAAAGGTTATGAATGTGGGACCAACATCACTGATAAATCACGACAGCAGTATCCTGAAATCCTTGCCGTTGAAGGTAATATTATCGATTATAAGACCATTTGTGGCACATAGCCGCATTTAATATTTTGAATATAATTTTATTTAGACAGCCGTTGCCTGGGATGGACGGGATAAAGGCAGATGCAACAGCCTGATGAAGCGCCCCCTCCCCACCCCCCTCCCAAGGGGAGGGGGTTTGCTTTGTCAGGCTGATATGAGCCAAATAGAGAGAGTCTTTATTGAGCCGTGAAACTTTGGAGTGCTTCCCTCTTCGGGTACGTGTGAGCCATACGCGACTGAATGTTAACCTTTACAGACCATGTCAAATTAAGGTCACATGATGTTCTACCACGTCAGAGGTTCCGGGTTTCTTACGCCTCGGTTTGACTAGCCAGAGCCGTGGCTTTTACGTCTAGCTAATTCTAGGAATTCCCATCCACGAAGACCTGACGGTATTCCGTCACACTCTTGACCACGAGTACATACCGAATACACCGATGGAACCATATTATATTTCCAGAGCTCCATGAACCAAAGGCCTCGGAACTGGGTGCGGTCCCTTCCAGCGAACAGACCTGCAATCGTTGCACAGAAGACCGCGTAGGAAGACTTCGCTTCCATGGAACCGATTCATGTTCACATGCAGGGCCCAGCCTGTAGTAGGCATACACCGCAAGACGAGCTTAGGAGGTCGTTACGGGCTCATTGCCGACTCCGGGCACGTCTGGGAGAGAAGACGACACGGCCGCATGGCTAACTTCGAGCAGGCCTCTCCGGTGGCTTAGCGAGATCTCGAGACAGCAACGACCGTCTTCACAGTGTGGAAATCCACTTCTCTCCCTCCTTCCTTCTCCCTCGTCTCTCTATCTCTCTCTTTCTCTGCGTTTCTTTCTAATCCTCCCGCTTCGCTTTTTTGTTTTATTCTTGAATTTCTCGGCGTTTGATTTATTTCCTAACGCACGTACCGTTTGGTTCATCGCCGAGCCGTAGAGAGATACGGTCTTTCTCGGAATCGCGAAAGGTTTCGTCTCGTTGCGAAAACAAAGGTCGTCGTCGGCTGTGCGTGGGTTTCCTGCGCGACCGCGCGAGCGCAAAACAATCGGGTGTGATTCACGCGACATTGCTGCTCCGTGAAATTTGACATTGACTGTAGAGACCGGTATGTATCGGCGGTGATTTCGCGAAACTTGCGTACTTTCGCGCGTCCATTTCACGGCATAGCAGGCACGCAACCTCGAACGCCATCGCCACCTACAAGGCTATAAGTTAATGTTCCTTATCGGTTTGTAATCCCGAACAACGATGCTAAAGATCAGTCATGTACGGTTTTATCGAATGCCGAACTCCCTATCGATCTATGAGGGGACTTTCCGTGCAAGATCTGCGACGATCTCCTTTGCATTGTCCTTTTTTTAAATGTGATGGTGACACGATAGTTGCATCATGTCACCATCTATGTAGCCCTCTCCTCTCTGTTTTTCTGTTCTGTTCGTCTGTATATCTGGCCTTCTGCATATGTATGTATGTATGTATGTATGTATGTATGTATGTATGTATGTATGTATGTATGTATGTATGTATGTATGTATGTATGTATGTATGTATGTAACGTAATGTAATGTACACGCGCGCATGACTGCGCCACAGCAAAAACACTGCGGCATATGTGACTTCTGCCTAACGTGTGTCGTCTGCTCAATTTACTCGAGCGTACACAGCATACGAATGAAGCCGCATTCCAAGCATCCAGCAGCCCCAAGGCACCCCGGCGTACGCACCTAACCAAATACCGCCGATAAGGAGAACTACGACGCAGAGATCTCTCTGACCAGGAAAATAAAAGAAAAGAAAGAAAGAAAGAAAGAAAGAAAGAAAGAAAGAAAGAAAGAAAGAAAGAAAGAAAGAAAGAAAGAAAGAAGATGGACACAGTGGTCATGCAAACGATGCTAGCGACGCCTTGCGGCCATACGCGGCAGCAGGTGCACGTGTCTCGCCTTCTGTGGCAAAGTATAAGCCGAAGCAAGTTCTTGTCGCACGCGTGGGTGAAACCGCATCGCTTGCTTTTTTTTCGTTCATTGTCGACGTAGTGAAAAGGAATGCAATTAAGAGGTTCATTTTAGTCATGCGCTAAACGTATACCTGCCGGTACAAATGTCTTTGGAACGCCGATCGGCGACGAAAAATCGATAAGAAAATGTCGCGTCACCTCGGGCTATGCTGGACAGATGCCACCCGCGTGTGGTGACACCACAAACTATGCTTCGATAAAATGCGCATGGCGTCTTCTATTACACGTACAAGTGTGTGCGTGTGTCGCGATTGTGAAAAAAAAAAATGTCACGGGACGACCATTACATGCGTCACGTGGCCGCCAGGGGCGCAGCCGGGCGACAGCGCGACAGCGGAACGAATTCGCGGTTTATATAGCGGCGCAAATTGCGCCGAGGTATAAATGATGCAATCCTCGTCTTCGGAGACATCCCGCGGTGACGTGCTGATCGTTTTGCGGATGATAAATGTTTCGTAGGGGACGAGCTGCTGCGGAATTCTCCGCGGACGTCTGTCGTCGGTGATCTCTCGATGCGACAATTATAACGTGTTGACGCACGCGCGCTGGCTGTATTTCCGCAGGGAGAATCGTTTATTGGAGCGAGGTGTAGTTTAGGCCTAGCAGCACTAGTACTCTTCCTGTATATGACAGCTAATAGCCAATATTCGACCCGTCGCAGGCTTGGTAAAATAGCTGCGCATGCGCCCCTGCTGTTGGAGGATGAGTGTTGCTACCGCCGGGTACCTACATGTAGAAGACGATACAAGCGACCCACCTATAGGGAAGGTTATTGAGCAGTGGTGACCACGGCCCACAAAGGGAAGTTCATTTAACTGTATGGCTCTCATGCACTAAATTGCTGTATCGTGCGTCTGCGTAAGTCAAACACATGCTACGCGCAATGTCATACAAACTGCAAGTAGGCTAATTGCACACTAATGTGACTACATAACGGGAATCGATGAACAGATCGTTAAAAACGATGGAGAACAGGGTATATGTCGCTGGAGCTAACATTTCGACAAGCGGACATGTCTTCGTCAGAAGACGTGTACTTCTCTTCGCCCTGAAGGAGACGAGTCCACTTGTCGAAACGTTGGCTCCAGCGACACATACCCTGTTCTCCATCTTTTTTAACGATCTGTTCATCGATTCAAGCTTCCATCTTTCACCGAACTTCTGTTCTAGCTCGGTACTTTGTGTGCCACTAAAATATTGCAGCGGGATCAACCAGCCAATGGGAAGACGCCTTGGGCACACGAGTGTCGGGAATGCGAGGCGCTGCACGAGAAGCAAGTCATGCGTGAACACTGTAGCGCAAGAACACAAAAATCGAAAGACAGGAAGAGAGAAGAAGGAGAAAAAATAAACAAAAGGAACTCGGGCAGGAGGCAAGTACATACGCCGAAACCAAGCAGAGCCGCAAGGCGTTGGTGCGCCCCGCAAAACAGCGACGTCATCATCAATCTCGCCGTAATTGGGTTTATACCCCGCGATGCGTCCTTTGCGCAGCCAATAACTCGGTAACCACATGTGGTCCAAATGCCCAACAGGGCTCCCCGATACGCTCCGGTGGACAAGTCGATGACGTTTGCGACAAACCTAATTTCTTCCTTTGCCTCTTTTCTCTTTCTTTTATGAGCCTTCACGCGTGAGCCAGTGTGTTGAGGCGTCGAAAGGATCATTTGTACTTCGTCCTCGCTGAGTCGATTAACGTCCCAACGATCGTTTTCTGCTTGAATGGACACGCGACCCAGATTAGGGCAAATAAGTGAGAGAGAAGTGGCCCGCATATATACTGTATGTCAGGCATGTCCGTCGTTCGGCCGCGGTAGTGCAGTGGTTAAGGTATTCGGCTGCCACACAAGAAACGCGGGTTCCACCCCGGCCGCGGCGGTCGCATTTTCGATGGAGGCGAAAATGCCAGGGGCCCCTGTACTGTGCGTTGTCAGTGCACGTTGAAGAACCCCAGGTGGTCAAAAATTTCCGGAGCCCTCCACTACGGCGTTTCTCTCGTCTCTGTCTCTTTCACTCCCTTTCCCCCACCCCCCACGGACGCTTAGCCGTGCTCCCTACAAGGGCTGCAGAAATTAGCGTCCTTTACTCAAGCGAACAACAACAACAACAACGACAACAACAACAACAACAACAACAACAACAACAACAACATACTGCAACCGCATCTTTGCGCATTCCACGAGGCATTCCATAATGCACGACACAGACGACAGATTTCCGACAGCTGTTCGCTTCGCCGTGTCAGCATTTCCACCGTTCCCATTGTATACGCAAATTTAAGTATACTGCGGCATGCGTCGCTTCCAAAACCCGGGAAACGAAATGTCTGCCCGATTTCCATCTCATCTACCCACGAAGCTGTACAGCCAAGCCTCCAGTACAACTGGTTCATCTATGCTTACGGAAGGTTTTTTTTTTTTTCCCTTCTTCTCCTTTCGGAAGTCGCATATGGAGTAGAATCCAGCGTAAATAACCTTAAACGACGAACAACACCGCCGCAGTCAGCGCGAAACACTCACTATAGCGGTGGCACTGATAGGTACAAATACTCAAGCGCGGTGTGTCGTGCTTAATGAGATGCATAAACGTTGCCTTTTAGTCCGAAACGATGGCTCGTTGTAATGCGAGGTCATCGAGAGAACGCCGCTTTTATAAGCCATTTATGTTCTTCGGTGGCTTAACAAAGTGATTTACGGATCCAGGAAACGGAAGTGCTCAAGGAAATACCTTCACGACGTTGTTTCTGTTCTCCTTCTGCTCTACGCGGCCCTGCAGAACCACTTCCGATCGGCCTATAAGCTTTCAAACGTTGCCGAGATGCTACGAAAGAGATCGATCGCAGTTTTCTGGAAGACCTTGGTGAGGTTCGAAATTGCGAGTTAAGTATAGCGAAGGACGCCGTGTCAGATAATTTGGATTCGCTTAATTAATCTTCCCGCTATCGCGCGTGGGTATTCTAATGAATTGGCGCGCCTTTATCGCTTTGACTTCCATTACAATAAAGGTCTACGAATACACGCCGGTGATAGCGAGGTAACGACAATAGTAAATCGACCACATTCGCCACAATGGGTCTTTCGTTGGAAGGCAGAACATTGATGCAGTGTGTGTGTGTGTGTGCGATGGTTTCTTTGTTGCTCCAGTGGTCACATTCAGCATTGTCTTGCAAGCAAAGCTGTGTGTGAGGGATACACCGAGCGATAGGCGGCAGAGAACAGTTGTGTCAGGTCGGAGTATCCGGGAAGGAACTTGAAGTTGGAGTGCCGGGTTGCTGGACGCAGGATAGGTAAAACAGTGGATCATCTTCCTCGTTATACGCAGCGGTATAAGGCGCACTTTTTTTTTTTTATTGCGGTGAAAGTACACAGTACACCCTAATTGAAAGTGTACAACATGCCCTCGCCATAACGAAGTCATGGGTATGACTTCGTTACAACGAATGCTTCGTTAAAAGCGGGATAAATGTCACGAATTTCTTGTTGGCCCGCTAGTGCATTGAACATAGGTACCTTTATCTTCCGCATCTTAACATTTAACCTTGTTATCGCATTTTGTCGCCCGAGGTCCTTGTCTGTTGCAAGAAAGTTGACCAGACATTCCCTAACCGGAACGGGAAGCTGGGATTCCGGGAGCAGTGCTTGCCACTGCTTCCTTCGTGCACGTTCTAAGAAAGTTTCACCCTGTGCGCCTTTAAAGGGCAACGCTTTTAAGTGCCGGGCGCTTTAGGGATCCCGGCTGTCGGAGTATGATGTCTCGTGCCGCTGGTCACGCAAGGAGGAAAAGCCGACCCACTTCTGCGCTGGATCCACTACTCACACTCTTGGCCTCAGCCTACTGCGCCATCAGAGTGATTATGCGAATGGTAAGAAAGAAAGAAAGAAAGAAAGAAAGAAAGAACCTCGTCTTCCTTGTTCTGTGTCGGGTTACAGAGAAGAGAAAAGCGGACGGGCTGTTGCCCTCGAACCGCGTCACACATCCTTGTCCCATACCGCTGCTACATCTTATAACAGATAATCACAAGAACGAATAAACACGAGACAAGAGCAGATAAACGCGAGATAAACACCGATAGCAAAATTTACGAGACATACATCCAGGGAGCATTAAGAGGATGTACAAGAGTACGCAGGCGTCAAAATGTAACACGTATACCTTGCTCGCAGAACGGTATAACAACAGAACATTCACCCGGCTTAGCATAACGTAACTAGAACATAACATATAAAGCGATAAGCCCAGTCACGGTGGTCTAGTGGTCATGGAACTCGGCTGCTGATCCGAAGGTCGCGGGATCAAATCCCGGCCGCGGCGGCTGCATTTAGATGGAGGCGAAATGTTGAGGCCCGTGTACTGCGCGATGTCAGCGCACGTCAAAGAATCCCACGTGGTCGAAATTTCCGGAACCCTGCCTTACGGCGTCTCTCATAATCACATCGTTATTTTGAGACGTTATAAACCCCACAAGTTATTATTATAAAGGGTGTTGCAAGACATCTTTAAAGAATCCCTGGTGGTCCAAATTAGTCCGCAGTCCCTCATATACGGCGTGCCTCACGGTCATACCTCTGTTTGGGACGTATAGACACCATATGTTAGTCTAATTTTTTTTTTTTTTCAAACGCACCCGTATACAGAACGCAGTGCTTCCCGGGATTCCTTCGTATACCCTGTTAATGCTCATCCGAACACTTAGCGTAAAGGGCATCCGCCTTTATGCGCCGATAATAGGCGGCGAAACAAACAAACAAGACAGAAGGCAGGTGTTCTCCTCCCTCCCTTAATTCGATAATCTTTTGCGCATTTGAGAGGAATGCCACGAAATTAATAGCCCTCGATGTGCGATCACGCACTGGGTGTCATTATAATCAAGAAGAAGAAGAAATAATCTGATAAGCGATGCGTACACCGCTCATGCCCTTCATTGCACGAGGCATTCAGAAAAAAGATAGCCTTAGAGACAAGCGGCCAGCGGCGCCGTAACAGCAACAAAAGGAATTGGTACTTAGCCTATAGGGTGGCGACCGTATATATATATATATATGGCTGGTAAAAAGAAAAAAAAAAACAATTAAAGAATGGCAAGAAAAACTTGGCCGTGCACTCGAGTTATCGATCAGGATTTTCGTTTTCGAAGTCGAATAGCTTTTAAGCGCATCGTGCATGCTTGCCGTTCTTTTTCTTTTTTTTTTTCATTGCATGTTTATTTTTTTAAATTCCTTTTTTGGTCTACGGAGCTCTCCTGCTCCTGTATAGAAGCAGCGAAGGTTTGCTTGCGTAAGTTTTTTGCATTTCGTTTCGTTTCGCCTTTTCTTTTTCTTCTTCTTCACTACCTTTCTCTCTCTCTCTCTCTAAGCTCGCAGCAGCTAGATCACGAGACTTGCAAGAGCACACGGATCTTGGCTCGTTTAATTCTCGGCCGCATCGTAAATAGGATTTTATTTATATTTTTTTTTCTGCTTCGTCCCTTCGATCTTCTTCGTCTCGACTAAGCCGCATCTAATTCGCGCGGAAAACAGGACCTCTTAAGCCTCGCCTTTCAAAAAAAAAAAAAAAAAAAAAAAAGGAAAACCACGTGGACGTCGTGCGGAAGCCGTAAACCTCACTCTGCATATATTAGGCGAGGGCATTAACGTGAAATTGAAAAACTGGGCAAGCAACGTACGTGCTGGACGAACTCGTTCGCGAACGGGGGCAACGCTTTAACGCGTTCTCGTGATTTCTCGCATATTGTCGGCGTGCCGTGACACGTTAGCACATCGCACAAGTATACACGGCTCTCAGTGCAGCCGCCGCGGCCGGCGGGATTCGATCCCGCGACATTTTGGGGCCCAGTTCCATATGCCACTAGACCACCGTGGCACGGCCAGATAACACGGTAATACGGTGCGCATGAAAAATCTCTATCAACAGTTATTATGTTTCAGGCGCTAAACTTTATGATGTTTCAGGTTTACTACGTGTACTACGCCAAACTATTCCCAAGGGACGAAAACCAGACACGTAACGACAATACACACGTACGCGCAAACTTTCAGGCTTTCATTGTTCACAACGCACGTCAAATACATAACACACACAATGGTTGATTCGCAATTATAATATGAAGAGAATAAAGAATGATAAGACGCAATGAAAGCGCATTACACAAATCTAAGCTTCAAGGTGACACGTGTGAGTTGATGCTACGCTTTGGTATTCCCAGCACTACAGATGGAGAGCCGACGTGGTTTACCGGGTCGCTCTTTAGCCTGAAGTAAGCCTCCAAGATTTCTCGTTATTTCTTAGAGTACAATAGCTTACGTGTGTGGTTTTCGTTCCTTGATAATAGTTCAGCGCAGTACACTAACGATGCCGTACCAATTATAGCCCCCCGGCCGTCGAAGCTTTATTCCCTGCAATGTGGTGAACCCGACACCTCGTACACTACACTTCCGTTCTGCGGCGCGAAAAAAAAAAATAGGCGCTTTTCCCGCGTACTGTAATGAGGCGCGGCTTGAACTCCCTGTCGCTTCATTATACGGAAAGAACAGCGGCAATATCCAACGGACGTGTCACATCGCATTTTTTTTTTTGTCCTTTCTTTATGCGACATCACACACAATCTCTCCCTCTGCTCTTTCATCTCTTCCTCATCTTCACTTTGGCACGCGTGCTTTCCGGATGCAATTTCCTTGCTTGCCATTTGAACCAGACGACGGCAATAAATCTTTTCCCTCCTCGATTCGCGCCCTCGTCTTCCCCCCAACTCGTATAATGAAGCTCGAACAACCGCCACGCATTCGCAATGTAGAGTCGAGTGTGCCTGGCTTCCAAGTTTGACTTGGCCTGTTTCAGACTTGCATGGATTAGCGGGCTTCCGGCAGCGAGGACTCCGAATCAGACAAGCAAAAAGGCATCCTGCATAAGTTCAACTGTCGTAGAGGGTTTAAAAAAAAAAAGAAAGACAGAGAGAAAACTGAGGGAGGGCGTCTTGTGACAATATTGAAGCCCAAGCCATAAAAAAAAATTACGGAAATAATCGAGTCAAATGGACTGTGGTAACGTGCTGGGCAGGAGGTATAGCTTCATGCATGGAGGACGAAGAAGAATAAGGACAAAAAAAAAAAAAGAAAGATAAGAAAAGGAAATGTCGAGCAAGCTGAAGCGGCTGCAATTATGCAGTTAGAAACCCAAGTGTGTATCGCTGTAATTAGTTTGCGTTTTCCATCCATATTTCTACATCACGGAACGCACAGGAGACAGCTCCTCTAATGTGACACCTGGGAAGGTGCGAAGCGTGCGGTGATACGCCGGCGTTTCATACAGGAAACGTCAGTCGCTGCTCTAATGGGATTGATTTATACCGTGGCCACGACGGCGACTTAGACGCCGACAGCCCGGACGCACTAGCAGAAACTCGCTAGAATCGCTTCCGACACGACAACCCTACACATGCAAACTGTCTGGATGCACACTGCCTCCATGATCGGCCCACGCACGCACACACACACTGACTGCAATGGGTCCAGGATCGGAGACGTACGCCGCAGGTCAGCCCCTAAGGAGTCAGGGTACATTGCATCCTACAAGGGGAGAGCTCTGCAGGACTGGTCCTACTTTGTCCACTCTATCCACTCTACTGTTACCTTCTTTCACGACGCCAGTTCTATCACCTCGCTGCCGCCTTTCTCGTGGACCTCCAACATGGAGCGACCCCTAACTATCATTCCTTGCGTACTACATGTCACGTATATCCTCCGCAGTGACTGAATTACATGTGCTCCCGCTAACCGCCTCATGTTGCACAAGGCTGTTAATTAAGCAGGCAGCACACACATGTTTCTGGGCGCATGAGACGTTATACATGAGATGCACGCTACGAACATGATTGATTTGTGGGTTTTTAACGTCCGAAAACTGCAGCTCTGATTATGAGAGACGCCGTAGTGGAGGTCTCCGGAAATTTCGACCACCTGGGGGTGCACTGACACCGCACAGCACACGGGCCTCAACATTTCGCCTCCATTGAAGTGCAGCTGCCGCTGCCGGGATTCGATCCCGCGACCCTCGGATCAGAAGCCGAGTACCACAGCCACTAGACCACCGTGGCGGGGCGCGCGCTACGAACATAAAAGCTAATTCTAAGAAAACGCCAAACGAAGAAGCAAAGTTCAACCACCGAAGAGACGCGCAGTACTCTTAGCACATTCATATATCACCGAACATTTCGGCGTGCGTCCTTTGGGCCTTCCAAGTAATGCGCCTGCGCGTACAGTCATCAAGCGGACGACAGAAGCACGTCTGCGGTTGGAAGTCTTTCGCTAGACATTATCAAATACAGTTTTATTGTTGTATTCGTGCCTAAGATTAAAGAGGATCTTAACCGTTCTGTTAGCCGCTGATACCGGACAGTATGGATAGATGCAGAAGGCTTAGGGAAGATTACTTCACTCGTCCCCTGTGCAGGCGACAAGAAACAGCTCGCAGCCAAAGAGATCCCACGCGTGCCGTCTGCGCGCGAAGACAGACGACAGAATACCTCGCATTCCAGAAGTGCCACTTCGCAAGATGGCCGCACGTGCTTCTTGTGTAAAAAGAACGAAAACCGGACGCCGATAGCCAACCACTCGACGCCCGAAGATAGAGGAAAAGCGGCAGCGAAAAATTAACAACTTTACGGCGAAGCCGCGGCCAGCAGCTCATTGCCGGCCAAAGCACTCGCTTACTCAATAAACTCCAAAACAGCGTGGTTCAGAATATTTAAAAAGTAAAAAGAAAAATACCGCACACCAATCCAAACAAAAAGAAAATATGAAAACAAGCCAAACAAGCTGGAGCGGTTGAGGACTTGAAACGCTTGAAGGTATAGTGAGACAACCGCCAGCACATTAGTATGCAAAACGAGACGTGTGTACATGTGCCTGCTTTTTGAGAACTCATACAGGCCACTTCGTAGATCCATACAGCTCAGAGTTTCAATTCATTTACGCAAGTACATCGAAGGATAGAGAGAGTGAGACAGCATTTTGCAGAAGTATACACTCAACTCGAACACCATGCCTTCCAGTCTTCTATAAACGTTCAAGCTGTGTAGCCTTCGCATAGCTGATTGATAGCGTGGACGTATTACAGCGGCATTTCATTTTCGAGCCAAGTGTACTTTCGAAACGGCATAGCCTGTTGCAGAAGTTCCGTGCAGCACTGTGAAAGCTACATGCCTGTTCGGCCAATCCGGAGGGCGAACACATGTTTAAACGTGTCCTTCCGCGGCTTGTCATCTGCCAATGGCGGGCGCTGCGGGGGCAGCTGCAGCCTTGGAAGGAGTAGGAGGGTGAAGTGGGGCTCCTGTTGGCAGTAGCGGCCCGCAGGTGCGTGTCCGAACAACGACATTTCGTCTCGCTTCGGAAGGATTCGCGCTCGGTGGCGTCGTAGCCTTAGCTGTGCTGCACGGAACTAGTTAAACAGGGTATATATGGGCTGCAATATAACCGCATTGATGATGTCCGCGAAGTCATGCTGTGAGCTATCTGGCTGCGGTGGATCCTTAGAGCGGTGAAGTCACGAAGCGTTGCGTGCTTTGCTCCTGGGATTCCCCGCTAGAACCTGAATTGATGGCTTTGTTTTTGCGAACGTTCGCTTTAGGGGTGGCATCCTGTGAATGACGGCATATGTTCGGTATACGGCGGTACATGTAAAGAATGGCTTTGTTTGGGCCGGCTTGCTATGATCGATGGGAATTAGGAGTCAGTTTATTAATGTGGTTGCCACGTGGTTTCGGCTCGAATCTACCGCGAAGCCCCATCTTTCTTTGTAGTGTAATGCGTTGAATGAATGTAAGACGCGAGTTCTCTTCGCAACAGTAGTGCGCAGGCGCATGCGATACCACGGACACAGTGTACTAGAATGTTCCTAGTTCACTATCCCAAGGTTACGGAAATATTTCCCAATGATGAGAGCCTCGACGGCTACGGCGGCAACAACGACGACGACAACTACAGCAACTGCAACTATAAAAGTACAACTGCGACTACAACTGTAGCTGCAACTGAAACTACGACTGCAACTGCAACTACGGTTACTATACTGCAAACGCAACTACGACTACTACTGAAACTGCAACTACTAAAACGGAACGACGCCATCAACAAAAGCGTAATTTGATTTATGTCAAATATTAGCCGCTTAACCTATCAAAGCCGCCTTGTGCCATTCAGTATATGTACAGCTGACAGAGTTAATTCTCTACCGTCTATTCGAAACCGATCGTCTATGCAGTACTGCGCGATGTAGTACGCAGACAGGTACCATTACACGGCAGGGTATAGTTAATATTCCTACAATACTTAGGACAAATACACACCGCCTTCCATTAACTTCGCTTACACGACACAAGACAGTACACGTTCGCATCGCCCTCTTCCACTGCCTTGAACTTGGCAGATGGCCATCTGCTGTTAAAGGGGGTATGGTTAGGCGACACTGCGGGGACGCTCACTTAATTAACTGTGAATCGAAATTAACGGCTGTCTGTACCGCAAGCCTTTGGCAGGCGTCGGCGAGCCTTCGACGGAATAATGAAACGCTGTTACCCCACATTGCGGTTGCACGTTAATTATAGACCGCGCTCCGGGAAGGCCGGCCCACCAACAGTCCAAAGAGACGGGTCGCGTGATTTTGCCGGGCATGACAGTTCCGGTAAAACGGCCCCGTAAGACGGCATTACATCCACACTGTGCCTACGAAATTGCCAGAACCTGTCTTTCCGTTCAGGACGCATTGTGAATTACGTAAGGCTCTGCGTGGCCTGAAAAATCGTTACATTATCAGGCACATTCATAAAGAACATTGTTTTATTCTTCTGTATATGTAAATAAGGAAGGCTGATTGATTTGTGGGGTTTAACGTCCCAAAAACATTAGGATATGATTATGAGAGACACTGTTTAGTGGAGGTCTCCGGAAATTTCGACCACCTGGGGTTCTTTAACGTGCACTGACATCGTACAGCACACGGGCCTCAACATTTCGCCTCCATCGAAATGCTGCCGCCACGGCCAGGATTCGATCCCGCGACCTTCGGATCAGCAGCCGAGTGCCATATAGCCACTAGACCACCGTGGCGGGGCGTAAGGCTCTGCATGCTCTGAAAAATCGCTATATGATCAGGTATATTCATAAAGAACATTGTTTTCTTCTTCTGTGTATGTAACTAAGAAAGGCAGTCGCAAACGTACTCCGCCCTTTTATAGCTATGTACAAGCCAACTTAAGGCTATGGCGAGACCGCAATTTTAATCTGCATGCATCTCTCTGCGTACCATTACAAAGTGGTGGTGGTAAAAACATTTATTGCCGATGTGTGAATGCAGGGGCGGAGACCCCTACATGACACTACAGTTTATTGCTTTCATCGATCATGGCATGAACGGACACTGCTCCCTGAGGCCACCATATACCGACGCAAGTTAGATTTACTGTACAGGTTCCCTATAGATTGCTAGAGCGTATTTAGGGACGCTGACACTAGATCGGTTCACCACGATTTCGGCACCACTTAATTTTCTTGCTCAATAGACACGACCCTGAGAAGGATGACTATAACTTGAGCTATTAATCTATATATACGAAGAGATTTAGTTTCGTACTTTTCTTCATATTTAAAGTCGTTAACTTCAAGCAAGGTAAACGCGCTCAAGCTGACATATACCGCAGATATGCGAACAAATCGACCGCATTACAAATCACACCTGGACTGATCACGTGGGCACGGGGGGTCGGCCGTCCAGCGATAAACAGCCGGCTAGTTGGCACCGCCGTTGACATCTGTAAAATTAATCGTAAAACATTGAGGCCCTTAGTATGCAAGGGTTGTAAATTTGGCGTTGCGTGTGATGTACCCGAGTGCTATACAGCTGGCGATGGTGTAGGCCAGGTCTCTATGCTGTTTCAGTGTGAACGCGCTCCAAGAAGGCCTCAGAGGTGGGTTGGGAAAGAACTTCTGAGCCAGTGGAAGGGGGAGAGGTATTGCAGGTGCTTCGACTAACACAGCATGTGCATTGGCACACGGAAAAACAAATACATTGCCAACTATGCTCGGCGACGGTTTGTCCACACGGCAAAGACCACGACGCGCGAGCAGATATCGTGGGCATATGGAAATGAGTATGCATGGCTACGCATCCTGTTGGCTTTGGCTGTGGTGACTTGTTTGTTTTTTTTTTTTTTTGTAAATCAGTATAGCCTGAAGCGCAGCCGTTACTATGCGGATACAAGAAGATTTAAAGCGTGACTTCGCAGAAATACGGCGACGCTGTTCATCACCTTCTGTTCAGACTAAGAAGAAAAGTTTACCTGGAGCAAGATATCCTGGCAAGAAATATTTCATCGACTAAATCAAATTGCGCATACGCTCACTGGGCAAAGATTATTGCTCGAAGGGATGAAAAAAAAAGGCTTTGGACCAATCTGCTTGCATGCTTCTCTGTCCTTTCGTGTATATATAACGGACGTTATCTTAAAAACTGTTCAGCTTAGCTTAAAGGGATTAGTTCGAGTTCTTCCTGTAAGTTGATGTGAAAGACACCATTCATTAAACTTATGGGCCAGTCTAAGCGAGCTGCACATCCGAAGGACACTTGTGCTCGCTTTTGCTATGTAGATGGAGGTAGAATGACCTATAGTTGAAGTTTACAGTGGAAGCCCTCAATCAGTCATGGCTACTGGAAGACTTCATCCTGAATAGGTGTCGTGGTGTCCTGGTCGGTCGCTCTGTCAACGCATGAAAATGTGCTTCGAGTTGTCGATCAATTCGGCCTAGCCATAGGTCGGCGCACTCACTCATGAGTGCACTCACTCGCACTCATTTCGTAGGCGTGAGTGCGAGTGCGAGTGAGTGCCAATGAGTGTGAGTGGAAGTGAGTGCGAGTGCGAGTGAATGCGAGTGCTGGAAAAATTAGGGTGAGTGAGTGTGAGTGAGTGTTCTCCCACACTGCCGACCTGTGGCCCTAGCTCTGCCGTTTGATAGCCTCCTGATTAGCTCAACTCGTAAAGCGACCACCCTGGACACCCGTTGGTCTTACATTCGATCCCCCTGACCATGAAGAATTAGGCGTCAACTTTGAAGCTTTCATTTCTGAGGAACCCGTAGGGGTTTGCTTGTATAGTCTGTTTCAGCAGTTCCGTGGAGCACTGTGGAAGCTAGAGGCCACTTCTGCCAACCAGGAGGGCCTATATATCGGAGGGCCTATATATCGCTATGGAATTCACTACCTGTTTCTATAAAAAATGCAAGACGCTTACATCAGTTCACGACAGAAT
Organism: Hyalomma asiaticum; assembly: GCA_013339685.2. Taxonomy (NCBI): domain Eukaryota; kingdom Metazoa; phylum Arthropoda; class Arachnida; order Ixodida; family Ixodidae; genus Hyalomma; species Hyalomma asiaticum. Next base: position 11,155,835 of record CM023487.1, read on the forward strand.
TTAAATCACACATTATACGTACTTACTAATTCCTTTATTGGCTTCATTTGTTTCACTTTGTTTGTCCTGTTTATTATATTTTCTCTTTTTATTTTTCGTTCTGTTCTATTGCAAATGTATTTAGCACATTTCTTGCTGAATTTGGTTTCGTTGTGTATATTTTGTTTACTACAGTATGATTTTGTATTTTACCTGATTGTTCTACCTACAAACGTGTTTAGTACTACTCATACTTACGAATAATGCTACTACTGCTTTTTTTGTATGTTACCATAATCGGCCATTGACAGGAGGTCCCGATACTGTCTTTGACTTTGGGACCTCCTTATGTATACTACACACATGTAACAATTCTGTATTTGTACCAATAAAATGTGATTATGATTCTGAAACGTGTCCCTCCGCGTCACGGCGTCTGCCAATGGTGAATGCTGTAGTAGCAGGAGCAGCCTTGAAAGGTGGAGGAGGACGGAGTTGGGCCCCTACTGGCAGGAGTGGCTCGTAGGTGCGTGTCCGAACAATGACATTTCGTCTCGCCTTGCAAGAATTCTGCGCTCGATGGCCTCGTGGCCTTGCCTGTGCTGCAGGGAACTAGGGAAACAGACTGTAGGTTCGTTGTGCTGCAAGTGAGTGGATGATAGAGCTCTTCCTTTCACGGATATCGGTAGCGTCGTATATCACCTGTACCCTCACAGTGAATCTCTCTTCCCGACCACACGTCGATAAACTGCCATATCAGAGTTGCACGTGGTGAAGGGCTTCGACTTTGATAGCTTCGTTGAGATAGCTAGACAACGTTCATCGGACTGGCTCCTACGTTGAACTTACTTACCCCTGTGGTTAAAATTGTGACCTCTGAGACCGGAACAGCAGAAGAAGAAAAAAAAGGAAACGAAAGAAAGAAAGAAAGAAAGAAGGAAAGAAAGAAAGAACGAACGAACGCCGGGGCATTCCCTGGGATAACGACCGGCCGGATACCTTCACGTTCGCCGTCATTCCGTCAGGACTGACACTCGCTCGGCATGTGACTTACGTATACACTGGAAATACTCACTAAGGCAAGCGGAACAACGTCGCCATGACACCCCGATTGGTCAGGGCACCACATCCACACGCGAGTTCCAGAGTATGTCCAACCAACTACTGCATTTACCATGTTACCTTTCGGCCATATTCTTATGTTATATTTCTTGTATATAACTTTGTATATAAGTGTTCAAAATTGTACGTGTGCTTACATTTATCTACATGTGCTCGTGTAATATTATTTACACGTGCTTATATAGAATACGGAACGGTGAAGGCGGCTGATCAGTATCGATTGTTCTTAATAGGGCTGATCAGCACCGAAATAACTGAACCTTAGCACTTTGGCAGGCTACGCTGTTAGCGAACGAAATAAAAAAAATACAACGAAGGAAGACAACAAAGATCCGGCTTGAAGGCTTCAAGTTACGAGATCTACGTTTGTCAACGGCACCGACGGAACGTCCTTGTATATTATTTTTTGTACAGTTCTGCATTCCCTATTTCAATGCCGTTTTCTTGGGTTTCGGATGTCTTCGCGGAATCGTGGTTGTTGCCGACTCAAAGGTCGCGCACCGTGCTTCCCACGAATCGCTTGCCTACGAATTGATCTATACCTCGGCGAACTTTCCTATCTCACCGGAAGTTGGTTGCCTCGGGACGCGTGCATTCTCACGGTGCCGTATAGCTGCTTATTCCACGTATACGTCTGCATACTTGCTTCTTTTTCTCCCCGTCTTTGCATACGCACTCGCATTACTTATTCCAAAACCGCCTTGCGTAAAGGCCCTTGCGTTGTTGCACGCACCGCGCGGTTGCTTCACTGATATCGCCGCGCCATCTTCCGTGGGGTTTATGAAACCACACTTTGCCTTGGAGAAACTGGCGAATCCCTCGCCGACTGCTGCCTGATCTTCCCCCAAGCAGTACGCGACTTTCTCGAACAGTCCGGCCTCGCCAACCGGCTGCTCTCTATAGGGGGTATTCACGTGACGTCAATGTGCACCATTTCGTAGTCCGCTTCGCAGCTTCCACTGTGCTTATGGAGATAACTGGTTCGGGAAAAAGCGCAACCTTTCACTGTGCTAGCTGGACAACAAAATGGCGGCCACAGAGATGTCAATGAATACCCCCTATAGTCTGCTGTTTCAGTAGTTCCGTGCAGCAGAGCCAAGGCTACGAGGCAGTCGAGCGCAGAATTCTTCCGAAGTGAGACGAAATGCCATTGTTCGAACACGCACACCCCGCTTCACCTTCCTCCTTCCAAGGCTGCAGATGGCGCTGCAGCGCCCGCCATTGGCAGATTACAAGCCACGGAAGGGCACACTGAACATGTGTTCGTCCTCTGGATTGGCCGAAGAGGGCTGTAGCCTCCACAGTACTGCACGGAACTTCTGAAACAGGCTATAGTGACGCAGCAATGCCGGTGTGCGGGGCCTGGTGAGAATTCGTTCGAGGAGGCCGCATCAAAAGCGAACTTTGAGACTTTTGTGTCAGTACGTAAATAATTCCTCTCTGCTATCTCGATTTCTCCTTGTTCTTATCCTTTAATTACTTTAATTTGTATGACAAATTAGTCACAGCGAGCACCGACCACGCCGCTTTAGCCAGAACGTTGCATTGGTTATGTCATGGTGGCGGAAACATCATCATTGTTGATTTAGTGATTCGTTTTGACTTCGACAATATATATAATATGTGTGTTATCCACCTCTAGTAACACCGAAAATAGTCAAGCGGCGTGTAGTCGGTGCTCCTTCTTACGCAATTTGTTGCCCAAATTAGAAGAGCAGGCGAGTTGCGGTTGTATTTGAAATTAAATTGCTAATTCCTGCAAGTTCGTGCACTCCAATAATAACTTGGTCACATGGACGCAGGAGCAGAAACTTGGCGCCTAACTAAGAGGGTTCAGCTTAAATTGAGAACCACGCAGCGAGCAATGGAACGGAAAATGGTAGGTGTAACCTTAACAGGATGAGAACGGAGTGGGTCAGGGAACGAGCTCGTATTAGAGACAAATTAATAGAAATTAATAAGAAGAAATCGACGTGGGCAGGCCACATAATGCGAAGACAAGACAACCGTTGGTCATTAAGGGTAACAGAGTGGATTCCCATAGAAGGCAAGCGTGGCAGGGGGCGGCAGAAGGTTAGGTGGGCAGATGAGGTCAGTAAGTCAGCGGGGATAAATTGGGCCCAGTTAGCACAGGACCGGGATAACTGGAGATCTATGCGAGATGCCTTTGACCTGCAGTGGGCATAGACAGGCTTATGATGATGATGATGATGATGATACAGGAGACCAAGGGACTGGTCGGCACAGTTTTGTAACTATGCTCAAAATGCGTTGCAGTGTCCCCTTTTAAATTAAGTACGCGCGTAATACAAGTGTACAGCGGCGCGGGCAACACAAAAAGAACAGTCGTGCAGAGAGTTGCCGAAGGTAAAATCGCACGACCTTCCCCTATGCTTTCCTAGTCTTCATTGTCTGTTGGCTCATTAAGTTGTTTCTAACAAAATAAAAACGAGCCCTTGACCCCCTCTCTTTCGTTATGTCATAGCTTGGGCCTCGTTGCGGCAGACTTGGTGCCTTTAGGTAGCATGCGAGGGCTTATTGGGCAGCAGCCATCTCATCGTAAGTTCACGTTCCACGTGACGCCTCCTGGCAAGAAAGTGTGTCCCACACACGCCTCCATGGCTACGAGTGGTGCTGCCTAACACTCCCAGGATAATACGTACATAAATACCCAATAATGTGGACGGGGGGACGACCGCCTTCGTAGCTCAGTTGGTAGAGCATCGGACGCGTCATCCGAAGGTCGTGGGTTCGGTTTCCACCGAAGGCAGGTTTGTATTTTCGTCCACTTTAATTCCTTTCTACTTATTCTCCACAATTACAATACTACAACTAACTTCCCCTATGCTTTCCTAGGCTTCATTGTCTGTTGGCTCATTAAATCGCACGACCTTGTCACTCGCGATCTCGTTTCGTCTCCGCTTGACAGCTTCCGGGTGATGGGACCCGACAACGACGACTGCGCGTCATCGCGCTGACGCACCAGTAAGCACTGGTGCCTTAGCGCGTACTCTGTACGCGCGAGATATTTCGCTCACGCTAACGAGACTCGCGAAGAACGGAGCGAGGCAACGCCCATTGTACGCGTCCTCCGAGGAAGGGGGAATTTGGCGGGACCATCCATCCGTCAAGCGGGCCACACCTATTTACGATCACCCTGTGCACAGCTTCGCTACGCGAGTTCGATGCAGTGCAAGGAAGCACCACTGAAACTTTCCCTATGGCCGTTCCAATGGAGAGAGAGAGAGAGAGATGTTTATTTACAGAAGGACATAGAGGTCTGCCTAAGCTGTAATTTGCTCTGGCCTGCTACTCTGAGCTGGGGAAAGGCAAAGGGGAAGAAAGAGTGATGAATGATGATGTTGAAATAAGGAGGTGCGTGTGTGTGTAGGGGCGTTCCAATAGTTCCACGTATTTCCGTAAGGTTCATATAAGAGCACACGCCAAATACACGATACGTAACATATGGAATACATATGGACTTCACGTTGAAACGTATGGGGCTATTGGAATGTGGAGAGGAACGTTTCGGTAGAGCTAGGTTGTGGACGCCGTTATTGGGACTGTCATCACCGTCAGCATCGTATATGTCAGCCCCGGTATAATGTATACACTGCAGGACTAAGGCCTCTCGAAGAGATAGATCTCTAGCCTGTCCTCTACTGCGCAAGCCGGCAAACCGTTCAGTTTTATTTACCCGCGTTCTCTCTTCCGTCCTCTGTTGAACTGGACTGTGGAGGGCTGTGTAAAGCGCATATGCGTGGAACTAAGAGAGTGAGCTTGAGTTGGCGCTGTCCACTAACATGAGCAGGTAGCGAATGTCTCTACCAACATACTTATTACCTGCAAAAACTAAAAAAAGTAGTATTTTTTGGGACTACCAGATACTTAGTAATTCTTAAGGGAATGTGCCTACATTGTTTTAAAGAGTGTAATACACAAAAAAGTACACAGCTTTCGCCACGTCGCGCAAGTCCAGACCACAGCGAAGCTGGCCGATAGGTTACTCAAACGGGTCACCTGACAGCCATGTGATAGTTTGGTGGGGACATGTCACGTGACATTTCGTTACGTGATTTTGGCGGGAACACGTCACGTCATGACCCAAAATTACGTAACGCAATGTCACGCGACATGTTCCCGCCAAAATCGCGTAACGCAGTGTCACGTGACATGTTTCCGCCAAAATCATGAAACGCTACGTCACGTGACATGTCCCCGCCAAAATCACGCAATGAAATGTCACGTGACATGTTCCCGCCGAAATGAGGTAACGAAATGCCACGCGACGTGCTTCCGCCAACAGCACGTAACGCAGTGTCACGCCTGACAAATTACGGTTAGCTTAAGCAGCTCCGCTGCTAACAATGAGAGCGGTTCTTCAAAGCAAAGGCGTGCAAACACGGACACAAGAGTAGAGGAGAAGACATCACGCTGTTCGCGTTGTTTTCTCCTCCTTTCCTTGTGTCCATGTTTTCGCGCCTTTTCTTTGCATATACTGAACCCTCAACAACTCGCTGAGATTTCTGTCGTTCTAAATGACAGCGAGACCTGCGCCAAAAGCCAGGTGATTTGGCTGATGCGACTACACTTTACTGACCTGCTGGTGCTGCAGTGTTTCGGTGAGGCGGAGCATGTATAGATATACCGTCCGGTTGCGAAGGTGTTGCGTCTACGAACGAAGACATTCCCTCATTTGTTGCTCATTATTCCCTCTCCCCCAATCCTTCTTCCGTGGAAGAAGGAGAAAGCTAGGACAGGGCGTCACGTGACAGTATTGAAGCCTATAGTCATACGGGGATTAAGGGGTATATGAAACCATGGGAAATGGCCAATAGTCTCTTTGCACGTGATCGACAAGCGGTAGACTCACGTGTGGCTTAACGTCGCTAAATGTCACCGCGTACCAAACAACCTCGAGCGGTCCGTCAACTGTGTGAGCCTAAATCCTACCCAAGAGGAGCCTCCCGTGCAGATGACGTCAGAGGAGGTTCACGTAATCACTCGTTGCCGCCCCCTATAGTTTGTTTGTTTGTTTCACCCCTCAATGCATTCCTCCCATTCCACTGTCTCATCTCCCCATGGAATGTTGTACGTACACCTAATAGAGGGATAACAAAATTACCCTCGGGTATTGTCGCGTCCATCCAATAACCGCAGCATCCACACAAGAACCACGCGTCGCCCTTCGCACGGTCTCGTCACCGAAGCAGTCAGTTATCGAGGTCTCCTATTTTTTTTTTTACCTCGGTTCTATTCAGAGCCCCATCGTTGTTGACTAATGGGCAGTGGCAAGGTCGATGATGTGAAGAGGGTGAGCGAGGCAAACGACGCCTTTTTCGATGTCACCGGCGTTGACAGGGTGTTATTAGAGCATCCACTTGATGCTCGTCTCGGCATCCTTCTTCGTTCTTCGCCGAAGGGACGTGCGCAGCTCGATCACCGTATATCATGTTTTCGATACGAAACCCATCTCCCCTCGTCCCTCTTCGCTCCCACCTTCGGCATCACATACCACGACAAGATAAAGGAATGAAGAAATCAATAAATTGCCCCGTCCGATATCGCTAGGAAGCCCTAGGTGCGCAGGGCATGGAAGAGCGTGTGGTCGCCTCCCGGAGACGACGTGGCTCCGCACTGCACTGTTTATCTGTTTCTTGAGCCGGACGATAGAAAGATTGAGTGCCGTCAGGAAGGGGGGGGGGGGGGGGGGGATAGGTGACAGTGGTGTCGCGGAATCCGTGTGAATGTCCCTTTAAGTGCGGAACACTTTAGTGGGCCCGGGCTGTCGGCGTGTACTCACGTCGTCGTCACGCTCAGAAAACGGCTGTTGAAAAGAGGGCCAACGCATATGCTAATAACTTACCAAAACCGGTTCAAATGGATGTCGATTAAGAATGGTCGAAATAAAGCAGATTAGTATGATAAAATAAAGGCGCACATTTAAAGGTGATTAATCGTATGAGATCAAATTAAGCGAAGATGTTTCGAACACGTCGACTATAAACACGACAGAAACACGTGGGAAACCCGAGTCTGTCACTGCTCCGCATTTCGTAGTTTTTGGAGCAGCGGAACTTGCTTAATATTATTTACTTATTTTTATTTATTTATATTGTAGCGATAAGCAACCAACACCTATAGTGGGGCATTTGAAAATACGTTATTGTCGTGACGCAAGGGACGGAAGGCGACATTAAGAGTCACCTGACCAGGCCTCTGGCACCGCACTGCATAGGGAAAAAAAAAAAAAAAGAAGCGCTAGAGTAAACTATACTATTCAGGGCAACTATATATGGGAGAGGACTAACGCAGCAAACTGTAAACGAGGCAATGAAATGGATAACGTAATACAGGAGTCCGTCAATCCTGGCAACACGCACGTAGCTCATTTGATAAACAGATATGCACATCAAATAAAGAAGAGCGAAACAAAGCGAGACATCGGTGTTTCATATGTGCGATCTCGCGCAGGTGACTCAGGGACACATCGCAGCGCCATCAAGTCAAGTATAAAAAAAGCCTCAGCAACAAGCAGCACGCGGGATTTGCAGCCACTTTCACGGTGCTAAGCGGTTTCTTTCGCTTATTGTAGGTGAGTATGCAGTGTCTTAGACGATTTTTTTTTTCTTCAGTCTTTTTTTTTTCTTCAGTCCTAATTTGGCCGGAAACTCCAACTGAAACTGATTGATTGATTGATTTGTGGGGTTTAACGTCCCAAAACCAGTTCTGATTATGAGAGACGCCGTAGTGGAGGGCTCCGGAAATTTCGACCACCTGGGGTTCTTTAACGTGCACTGACACCGCACAGCACACGGGCCTCAACATTTCGCCTCCATCGAAATGCAGCCGCCGCGGCCGGGATTCGATCCCGCGACCTTCGGATCTGCAGCCGAGTGCCATAACCACTAGACCACCGTGGCGGGGCTCCAACTGAAACTGTGTATGATTTCTGAGCAGACATTGGCGTTGATCTATGTACTTACCGCGCCAGGGTCGGCTGTTTTGTCGCGAATAGGAGAGACACTAAGTCGTGTTCACCTGTATATGGCTGCGGCCACCTTCGGTATGTAGGACATGCGCATCGGCGTGGAATGATTGTCTGTTGTTTTATTCTTTGTCGCACATCTGATCATCAGTGCTGGAGACGTCGAAACGAGCCGAGGTCCCGATAAGGGGGGTAAAATTGTGGATCTGCTCAAACAAGTTTCCGCTGCTAATGAAAAGTGTCAAAGGGATCATATCCGCTAGGCTCAGGGACGTTCAGTTAAACATTGCAGGCGTCAAAAAGCAGTTGTCACAAATAGAACAATGCCTAGAAGCAGTATACAGCATTCACATGGACGTGTCCGCAATGGGCCCGCTCTTGCAGTAAACTCGCGGGATCAGATCAATATAATTGAACCGAAACAAATTGACAAAGCCAAATATTGTCGGGGGCGATTTGAATAATTTGTCCTGGGACGCAGCGATAATTTGATATTCGTGAGAATTCTTGAGGAAGAATCTGAGAAATGGGCTGACACGGGGAAGAAATAATCACAGAGCTTCTAAAAAAAAAAAAAAAACTTTGACATTTGGCATTTGACAGACTTCCCCACATCCTCTTAATAATGACATTGACGAATCTTAACACCTTCGTGCCGAGTGGGGAAGTCTCGAAATAAAAAAATAAGGAATAGTGTGCTCCGTTGCTCTCTAAACCGCGCAATCTATGACGGAAGTCGTACTTTTTTGAAAAATATCAAACAAAAACCGAAACTAAAAACTAAAACCTAAAATAGAATAAAAAACTTGTTCGAAAACAATCCCCTCACATAAAGTAGAAAGAAAAATAAAAGATAGCACTGCCGAGCAGGTTTTCAGCAATAGAACTTTTAAAGCACCAGACCGATGCGGAGTCGTGATACTTTCAAGGTTTCCATTACTCGTTATCGAAGCTTGCATAGCGCACGAGCACCAAGCACCATTACGTATATTGCCAACCCCATACATATGCATGCGCACTGTGTAAGTGCACTCCGGCTTCCGTCTCTTCATTATACACAGCAGGCGATACCTTAAAAGCGTCCACCTGCCACTTTCTTATGGCTTAGAAAAACCATTTGGAATCGTTTCAGCGGTTTTAAAAGAGTGCCTAGTGGCCTCTGTAGTGATAGTGTTCTTCTGCGCAGTTTCAGTAGCATTTCGCCAAGCGGCTTGATTGGCACTACGGAAGTGTACGCAATCACGTAGCGGTGGATATTAAGATGAGCTGCTGTAGGTCTGTAAGCACTTACGTATCACCCCGCGTACTGGTGTCGACGTTACCCCTGTCCCACTTGCTTCTATGTCATTGTTCCTTTCGTGTAACGCTTATTTTGAGACTTCGATGTCCTCGTATGGACCTTTTTTTGTTTGTTTCCTTTATGGCGCTCCCGCGGAGACTCCTTTGTGTTGACACCTTGTTTTCTATGCTTTAGTATCGTCGCCAAGAGTACGCGTAGGCCTACGCAACCTGTGTGAAGGTTTCGGCTACACTATTCTATCGGTAGAGTGAGTGAGTGAGTGAGTGAGTGAGTGAGTGAGTGAGTGAGTGAGTGAGTGAGTGAGTGAGTGAGTGAGTGAGTGAGTGAGTGAGTGAGTGGAGAGCGGTTTCTTTTAGCACTAAAGAGGTTTGCCTGGAGGTAGGCCTAGGAAACTGTTTAAGATGGGTCTGATGAAGGAAAGAATACACACCGTGCACGAGAGACGCAGAACGTACGGAAGTCTCGCCAGAATAAATAACGAACCATAGTGTTTCAGCCACATCGGCGTCTCTAAGACACTTCGAAAGTGCTGCACGCTGTCTGACACGGAAAACCCAACATGGTATTGCTTGTCGACGGTCCAAAACGTATCTTAACTCGACAGATGACTGTACTATAGCTTGCTGAATAATCAGCTCGGACATTGAAGATGTTCATACGCGATTATAGATATATCCCGTAAACACAGACTAAATGCAGGTCGGTTACGCTGGACGCCCCCTGTCCAAAGTACAGCCTTAAGCAAGTACCTCAGTAGGTGGTATAAATTTCCGGAGCCCCTCCACTACGACACGCTCATAACCATAACCTTAGGATGGCAATCCTTTGAGCGAATTCGTGAAACATTTCACGTTGAATATGTGACATTTTAATCCCAGTTTGCTTCGTTGTTAATATCTAACTCTCTCTTTCTCTTTCTATATCTCCTCCTCCTTTTCAAAGTCGATCTCTCTTTCTCTATCTTTTTCCTTTCTCTCTCTCTTTATGTATCCTCCTCCTCTCCTAAGCCCACCCTCTCTCTCTTTTTATTTCCTTCTATCTGTATATATTTCTCTCACTCTCTATGTTTCTTCTGCTCTCGCTCATAGCAAGTTGTGTTACAATCAACGGTACAACGCAATCGCATAGTTCCCATAAAAGCATCTTCCGCAAGCCTGTGTACACGGGTTCGAATCCCGCCTCGCGAAGAAATTGCATTTTGTATTACTTAATTTCCTTATTCCTCTCGCTCTCTTTCTTTCCCTACCTGCATCTTGTCTCATCTGTTCACACCCTTTCCACATCGCTCGATGCTGCGGATCGACAGTTAAGACCAACCTGGCGATGCTTTAACAGCTTCCCTGTGAGAAGCTTGGTTTGTTGATTTTCTGGGGTTTTACGTCCCAAAACCAGCTCTGATTATGAGAGACGCCGTAGTGGAGGGCTCCGGAAAATTCGACCACCTGGGGTTCTTTAACGTGCACTGACATCGCGCACCACACGGGCCTCAACATTTAGCCTCCATCGAAAGTGCGACCGCCGCGGTCGGGATTCGATCCCGCGACCCTGGGATCAGCAGCCGAGTACCATAGCCCCTAGACCACCGTGACGGGAAGCATGTAAAGTCGGTAGCGAGCGAAGGCGAAATTATTAATGAATCAGGTCCGTATAATGGATGTTCGATACTTCGGACATTGGCAGGGAAGGGATATATGAGACATTGTGCAGTAGGAAGGACCGAAGAGGTAACCGCGATTCCGTTTTTTATTTACTTTTTTTTCCGTGAGGAATTGAATTCGTGTAAACAGTATGTGTGACCTTGAAGTCAGCAACGACGCTTCCTTTGATTCTCCTGAAAACAAGTCACGAGGGTTTATACGTAGCACTCTAGGGGAGGTAGGGAAGGGGGGGGGGGGGGGAGGTGTTTCCAAGCCCTTCAGCGTGGCGGCAGACAAAACAGCCCAATTAATCTAGTCGCCCTCGCCAAGCGTCGCGCGGACAGGGGTCCACACAGTCCGTGTTGATGAATTATGACGCAAGTGAGACGCATATACACTTTCCGCCTTCTCGACATTACCCACTTTGGCGTTGTCATCGAAGTCGCCATCGTACCCGTATATGCGGACATTTGCTAGCGCGTTGTCGGTCGTCGTGGGAGATGATGCTTAAGTGCTGGAACTTCAAGCGCGGCAGCGTGAAATAATTACCAATGAATTAATTAAGTCATACGGTTAATCCTCTGTTCAGGGTTGTTATAGAGAAGGCACAATGAATAACGCTTCACACACATACATTTAACAACGGCCAGTCAATAAGCAACATCATAGTTATCACGAACATATGTCTAAGAATACATGGAAATCAGATACAGTGTTTGTTTTTACAGCTTCCTCCGGCAAACTGTTCCACAAGTTAATAGTCTCAGGAAAAAAAAAGAAAAATGAAACAAATCAGTACGGGGTTCGTATTGGTTGCACAATGAGGGGATGAGTTGTTCGGAGAGGCCGAAATTCAAACTGCTGTTTTATATATATCTATCTTTCTTTATTTTACTTTACCATGAAGTATCTGAAAAAAAAAATTCACTCGACACTTCTGTCTTCTTACTCGCTTGTACACTTCTTCTGTCGCTTGTACTTGTTTGAAACAACTCATTTCTCGAAAGACAAGCTCCACCTGCATTTGAAACAAAACAGCGAGCTCCGTTGTGCGTATACCCAGCAATGATATTTCGATTCTACTTTCGTAGGATCCTCCACCACTGATATAGGCACCGTCTATCTGATACGTTAAAAAAAGATGTCGCAAGGCCCCATTAAGCCTCGCCACGGTGGTATAGTGGCTATGGCACTCGGCTGCTGATCCGAGGGTCGCGGGATCGAATCCCGGCTGCGGCGGCTGCATTTCGATGGATGCGAAATGTTGAGGTCCCTGTGCTGTGCGATTCCCAGGTGGTGCAAATTTCCGGAGCCCTCGATTACGGCACCTCTCATAATCATACCATCGTTTCGGCATTTAGAAAACTCCAGAAATCAATAAACCAGTGGCCCCTTTAATCCAGTGCTGTTCAACAAGCTATATCTTCTCATGCAGTCCACAGCTTTTAAAAGGTGTGGACACCGACTATATCGAAGACGCGTACCGCATGTATCCAGTACGCGAAACCGCCTCGGGTCAAAGCGCGATAAATCATAGATAAACTCAGGAAAGCTGTATGTTCGAAGAGTGCGGCCACTAGGTCGATTTATCGGTCAGCTGTAACACCGCTTTATCTTCGATGTAGTGAATATATGTTTCACTGAGTGCCAGTCGATGGACTGGGCGGCTTTATCGGTCGGGCTGGTTCGCAGCTTTGTAAACTCTGTCCGAGGGTGTCCCAGGTATGCCGGCGAGTACAAGAATGTGCCACGAGAACACGTGTCGTAAGGTGTAGGCCCACGCGCCGCTGCTGTCTTTTGGCTCGCCGACAACGCGTTGGGTGAAAGAGCAGACCCCGTCGCTGTGAGAGTGAGGAACGGGAGCCCTTCGGATAAAAAAATTAATGGACCGGGAAACGAGAAGCGACAGCCGCCGTGGCGTGTGGATGCGGCTTGGAATCGTTGCGTATTCACGAATGCCCCTTCGGGTCTGCGTGCCCTCGCTGGTTGCTTGGGGACGCCACGGAACGTCCGCCGCGTACTCAAAACAGACCTGTTTTGGATTGCCAGAGATGAATGAATGAATGAATGAATGAATGAATGAATGAAGGAAGGAAGGAAGGAAGGAAGGAAGGAAGGAAGGAAGGAAGGAAGGAAGGAAAAAGTGAATGAAGGATACCAAGAAGGAATTAGACGGAAGACAGGGAGAGGACCCGATTGTTAGGCTATGGCTGGCCACCCTGGGCTGGTGAAAGCGGATGAGGGCAGAAAATATAATAGAAGGGAAAATGGCGAAAGAAAGAAAAGAAGAACAAGAAGATGATAAAAAACGGAAGAATACCACATTGTTTGGAGCCTGCCTGTGAGACAAGTTGTCCGTAAGAAGCCCAAGGTGTCAAAACATCCTCCGAAATTTTGTAAGCGCTGAACAACTGCCCTTTTCCCCCAGCTTTCGACCTTTTTTTCAAGCAGAATAGGCCGTGTTCCGAGAGATATTAGATTAGCCGCATAAACACCTACGCCTATACGTGTGCTTGTCATTCGATGGCCATGTTCTAGCAGCGACCATCCCGGACATGAGAGTGACTGGATTTTTTTTTTTTCTTTTTGTGAAACGGCCTAAACGCTCCTTCTTAATACGCAAACGCGTGCTGTGAACGTATATAGAATCCTATTTCCTGACTGTGTGTGTTATCGGAATTGCCGTATATTGTGTGGTTTATTATTTTCCTTTTTTCTTTTCTTGACAAAGCGTACGCGAAACGCATATAAGGACCGTGGTAGAGTACGTAGCAGGCGCTAAGAATAGTTTCACAGTTTCTCCTATCATTGTCAACATGGAGCTCTTGTTGTTGTTATGGTTGCGGTTGTTGTTCTTGTTGCCCTTGGGTGACATACTGCTAGCGTTCATCCATCTGTACAACGGCGTAAGCCTTCCCCTGCAATTCGTTCCCTTCGAGCCGAAACCCTGTATGTATTTGACGTTGATGACTTTGCGGCTCTGGCCTTTGGGACAAGCTGCAGTGAACATAACGTCCACGCGAAGACCGGGTTCACAACAACACACTAGCGCAGCCATGACGCGGCAAAAACAGATACAGAACGCAAAGAAAAGCAAGTGTCATTGCCAATCGCACAGTCTGCACAAGAACAGAGTCTATACGGGCAGTGCCTCGCGATTATGGCGCCCTCTGGACACCGGTAACATCATCATCCGCGTGATGATCCCAAAGGAATTTCGCGAACGATAACTGAAAACAACAAAAAGCAATGGAGCGCGAAATCGTTATATACATGCATAAATGCATGCGAGCCGACAACACCGCGTGCATGGTAATGCCGATGGCGCGATGGGCGATGCGCTGGCACGGTCGTGTAGATAGATGCACACGGGACAGTTCCCTTGCAGCCACGCCCTCTGGTGGAATAAGTGCAAAGCAGCTACGCGCTTTTATATGGACGCGTAGACCTTTCGAACGGGTATAGGCGTGGCGTCTCTCCCTGAGGAGACAATTCTGAGCCCGTTTCTTTTTATCTCTGTCTCACTGTGGTGCATATTGAACAACAATGACACTAACATTGAAAGGGCCTCGCGACCCTTCCTGAATATAATCGGCAAACAGCGCCGTTCAGTCTTCGAGGCTCCTGCTAACATGCGAACCACATATTATTACATCGCACGTCCCAGGTAATCCGCAGTGTAGTTGCAAACACGGCTGCTGAAAGTGCACCCTCTCTTCTTCCACCACGTGACGTCAGTGGAGGCACCGACTAAGTCGCTTGAGGCGGAACCAGCACGGGCTGGTTTCCCGATCGCGCCTAGGCTTTATCTATTCATTTTCAATTCATCAAATAAAGAAAATGCGCGTATCCTTCTGGAAGATCAATGAAGAATGTCAAGCGATGCAGTCGGTGCCCCCAGTTCGACCGCTGTGGCCGGGTTTGAACCCGCGGCTTTCGGCTCCACAGCCAAGTACAATAACAACGGGAACACCACGACTGGCAGATCGCAAGAGACGCTGATTACTTGGTGCTAGAAGTACGCGCTCTTCGTACTCCGCGCGCACTCTGTGCTTCTAAGCCGGCTAATATCCGACACCCAAATGTCGCTTCTGCCCCGTTCAGGACATCGTGTGGCACTGTCCCATAGAATGTTTTCCCGTTAGCTTTACTTAGTAGCGACGTGCTGTGAGGGAATGCCCCGCGCAGCTCCGATCCCACTTTATGGGACCGAGGCCTGATGTGTGCTGGGGGCGCCCCATAACAGAAGCATAGATGAAATGAACGAAAAAAAAAATATCACGCACTTTGGGAATCGATTGTCATGCGAAGCTGTCGGCGAGAAAATTGGCCAAGTATTGCAAATTGGTCCAAGGTCTTTGCTAAAATGGATCTTTTTCATTAGGGCAGTCTGCGCATGCGCGGCGTCGGTGACGAAGCGCGCATGGTCTATGCTCACGAAACGCGTGCGATTTAAAGATCAAACCAGGAAATATAACGTATCAGGGAGGACACCAATAAAGATGAATTACGCTTAAGAGAGGTAGAGCCGGAAGCTGAGGTCTTTGGTAGTCGAACAAGGATTTGTAACATCACATGACCGAAGGTTATATGGCGTAGCCTGTAAAGGTTAACATTCAATCACGTGAGAATCAGACCCGCAAATCCAGTTCACGTATGAGCCACGCGTTGTTTTACAGACAGTGTAAAACCACGTGTTCATGCACCTGTTCAGACATTACAACACTCCAGGAAGGCAGAATACTTCCGAGCCCCACGATTAACAAAAGAAAGATAGAGATTGCTTATAATCCTTGCACGTGTCCTGAGGCCCTGCCTATTCAATCAAGCGGAGTTCATTAGCCGCACGATTCCAGACCCATTATCAAACACCTTGTTGGCCTGCACACAAATACACGCACGACAATGGCGTGCGTGGAGCTTGTATATACACGAGACCGCAGCGCCGCGTTATATACTTTGTTGCGGTAGTTCTGTGCAGCACTGTGGACGCTGCATGTCTCTTCGACCAGTCAAGAGGGCGAACACGTCTTCAAATGTATCCTTCCGCTCCCTGTCGTCTCCTAGCGGCGAGCGATGCCGCATGAAGGAGCCTGCGCTAGATGGTCACGTAACCTCGACACCGCTGCACGGAATTAGCGAAACAAAGCATAGTCACGCGGTTTCACCGAGCGCCTTTCATAGAGGCGGAGGGAGAAAATGCGATCGAGGTGAACCGGGAACGTGCGAATATCGAGGTGTGTGTGTGTGCGTGTGTGTGTGTGTGTGTATTATGAGAACAAAGACAAAAAGAAGAAAAGGGCCGCCGCCCTCGCCAAACCGCGCCTGAGACAGCAGGAGAGTCGCGGCAAATCAAAGCTCATTTATAAAAGCCAGCGAGGCAGGCAGGCCATGGCAGGTGTAGACCTTAATCGCTCGCCGAGGTGCGCCACCGCTAATGATCTTGCACGCTTCCCACGCCACTCCTCTTGTATACCGGTATTCCGGACGTGACTGCGTCGTGAGCCCACACGATAAGGGCGTCGAGCCGAATATTTTTTCTTCATCTAAGAGCAAGTGTCAAGGACTGAAAAAAGAAACAAATTAAGCGTTCAAATATACCTGTGAAAAGGTTCGACACCCTTCACGGGTTCACAAAGGTCCTTTGAGTAAAATTGAGCATGTAGCTTGAGCAAGACGAGAAGACGAAGACAGGCGCACCTTTGTTCTTCACTTCTCGTCGTCTTTGTCGTGCACTTAATCACCTGAGATCTCTAATCACCGAGTGGCCCAGTCGTTAACAGAGGTATGCATAAGGGCCGCTTTGTCCATGCACCCGGAGGAGCTTAACACCTATTTTAGTTTAAAGTATACATAGCGCATGTCTGATGTTGAAAAGTCAGCTCCTTCTATACACTCTATAAGGGACAATCAGGCGTGGGGAAGTCGTCCCCTCACTCAATGTGAATTAGCTCAACACCAGGAGGAGAAAGAAATGGAACTAGGGGAAGCGTTCAGATATCCCCCCCCCCCCCCCCCCCCCCCACAAAAAAAAGAAAGAGGTCTTACAGTCTGACGTCTGTAAACACACACACTATACCAGTATGGATCGTAATCGGGCCTGCTCTGGATCGAACTCCTTGGTTGTGAAAGGCTCTTTTACGTAAACCGCAAAGTGGCAGGTTTCATTTTTGTGTTATACCGATGCCTATGACAGAGGGATCAACCATTTTTTTTTTTGCATAATAAACAGCAGCGGGGAGTGCGAAGGAGCATGCCACTGCGCATGGGCAGACAAACCACCCTGTGTGCTGTATAAACTACTTTTCTTAAACGTATATTGCAACTGTGCAACCTTGTGTGGTTGGTTATCATGACTGCTGCCATCAATCCTCGTGACGACCGAAGAGGATTTTAGGATTCTTCTATGCTGTTGTAGATGTAAACTATAAGCATCATGTTATATTCAAAGGTTGGACCATTTTTGTGTAAGATAGTTCCACTTCTTTGCCGAACTTCCACGGTGGAATAATAATAATAATAATAATAATAATAATAATAATAATAATAATAATAATAATAATAATCCTATTTAGGTCCACTGCAGGACGAAGGCCTTACCCAACGATTTCCAATCCACCCTGTCCTGAGCGAGTTGGTTCCACTTTATGCCCGCAAACTTTTTACTTTCATCGCTCCATCTAACCTTTTGCCTACCTCTGTTGCGTTTTCCCTCTCTTGGTATCCATTCCGTTGCTCTTACTGTCCATCTGTTATCTTTCCTTTCATGACATGTCTTGCCCTGGTCCACTTCTTTCGTTTAATTGATATAATAATATCGGCTACTCCTGTCTGTTCTCTGATCCATTCTGCTCGTTTTTTATCTCTTAGCGTTACCCCTATCATTTTTCTTTCCATAGCACGTTGCGTGCTCCTTAGTTTCATCTCTAGTTTTCTTCGTTATCCTCCACGCTTCGGTTACTTAGCACAGTATAATAATCTCTGGGGTTTTACGTCCCGAAACCACAATTATGATTATGAGAGATGCCGTAGTGGAAGGCTGTAAATTTCGACCGGGATTTCGAAGGGCAACTCCGGCGATGTTTCATTTTTCCACGGATCTCAGTGAAATTTTCAGCATGTGTTCTCATCGGCATTGTAATAACGTATACCAAGCCAGGTAGTCGCAAGTCATTTAGTTTTCCTGAAAATTAATTTTAAGAATTTTTAGCGGATTCCCATGAGGGCCACCCTGTATTTTCGAGGCCATTACCTGCAACGCTGCCTACCCGAGCAAGCGGGTGGTCGAGAACAAAGCGGTGATTGATACTTCGGTGCTCAATTCGTCAATGTCAAATTCAGAAGCGCTCGCATATAGCTCGATACCTCGTCGATGACATCGCCGCTTTTATGTTTGTGGCACCAGCGCCACATATCTGATGAAGGGGAGGCTGTGACGTCATCGTATAAGCTGCAAGAAGGTTCTACCCGTTTGCGTTTCGGTTTGAACGTGTCGTTCATTCTGTTATTTAATATTATTGGTTATCCGAAGGTCGCGGGATCGAATCCCGGCCGCGGCTGCTGCATTTCGATGGAGGCGAAATGTTGACGCCCGTGTGCTGTGCGATGTCAGTGCACGTTAAAGAACCCCAGGTGGTCGAAATTTCCGGAGACATCCACTACGGCGTCTCTCATAATCAGATCGTGGTTTTGGGACGTTAAACCCCACAAATCAATCAATCAATCAATCAATCAATCAATCAATCAATCAATATTATTGGTTAATTGTCGAGCAAATTAGACCGCCCTGTCTGCTACAGGACCGTCAAGGCCATTGGAAAACAGCGATATTTATAGTCTGTTTCAGTAGTTCCGTGCAGCAGAGCCAAGGCTACGAGGACATCGAGCGCAGGATTCTTGCGAAGCGAGACGAAATGCCATCGTTCGGACACGCACACATCCCGCTTCATCTTCCTCCTTCCAGGGCTGCAGCTGCCACTGCAGCGCCCGCCATTGGCAGATGACAAGCCGCGGAAGGACACGTTTAACATGTGACCGCCCTCCGGATTGGCCGAAGAGGGCTGTAGCTTCCACAACGCTGCACGGAACTTCTGAAAACGACTATAGAATAGAGTGAAAAAACCGCCGGAGGTCCCCTTTAACCTGCACTGGCACCGCACAGTACACGGCCCTATAGCATTTCGTCGCCATTGAGATGCGGCCGCAGCGGCCGGGGTTCGAACCGGCGACTTCCTGGTCAGCAGTCAAGTGCTCGACCGCCGCGGTGGGCCCTATAGCGCAACCTGACCTCGTTATAGCGAACTGTGAATCGGCATCGAACCATAAGCATTAGCGAACCATAAGCATCGGAGCCATAAGTTAGTTCGGTATAACTTGGGCAAGTTGGTCGATAGGGATTTTCCAGGAATAACAGCGGGACAAGACAGGGCAGAGAAAAAACACGACACTATATACTCGTGTTCTTTCTCTGTCCTGTCTTGTTCCGCCGTTATTCCCGGAAAATAGTTCGGTATATCCATTATGATTATTATTATTTGACAGTATAGATAAAACTCAGGTTTGACAAACCAGCAGACCGAGGCCGTATTCTGAGATGTGTCACCATCAAGGCGATATTGTATCGCTTTTGTGACGTATGTGTCCCCTTTGGTGTCGCCTTTAACGGTGATTGGCTGAAACACGAATTACGCGCGTTGCTTTTGTTGCTGTAGCACATGGCGACGACGCCATCAAAAAGCGTGGTGACCATCGCGGTAGGAAGGCCACATTGGGTACCGCGGTTCCGGTACCGCAAGATGTGTGCCGCGTTTTACGTCTCTGGTAGAGTACAATGCGAAAGGGCGTGTCAGTACTTGTCGTCTGCTTTTATTTTGAACTTGCAAATGGAACAGCTTCTGTTTGCACGCGTCCATCTACAAACTTCTTTGTGAATTTATTTCAGGGCAATGAGAGGAACCGTTTTCAGTGCAAATCTCGGGGAGCAAAATTTGGCTGCAGGGCCCCTTTAATGCACGCAACTAAGCTAAAAAATAAAGAGTCTACACGCAACTAAAAGAGTCTACGGACAAACTGGAATCTTTTTTGTGTCGTTCTGTGCGCGGCACCAAAGGCGAGGAAAACGAATAAATAAAAGAAAACTGACTTGTCATGTTTTAGCAATTAGCGTCCAGCTTTCTTAAGCAATTAACTTCTCTCTCAGCCTCCGAATAACCTTCCGCTCACCTCGTAATCTTCACAGCCAATTTTAAGCGCGTGTCTTCCGCACTCAGGTAAGTGGGCGGCGAGAAAGAGTGAAAAACTTAAAAAAAAAAAAAGAAGAGAGAAGGTGCTTAGACCTCGCGTCATTATGCGACCGGTGTATACCGCTTTATTAATAACCTTGTCATCCGAACCACTCGACGACCATCGCGACTTCGGTGCTAGGAAAACACAAAGAAAACAACGAAACGGGAAGAAAAACACACAAATAAAAAATACACGGGTAATTTCGAGTGCTTGAGGCGCCGGCCGGCTTCGCTGTCTTCTTCAGCGATTATCGCTTATGCCTTTGGCTTCATACAGTACACCGTATCCGATCGCGTAATCTTCCCATCTCGAACACTGTGTGCGACCTAAGAATACACACCATGAAACATTGGCCGTGTGTGAGTGGCGGCCAGTCAGCCAGGCAACGCAGATATTTCAAAAGAACCATTACATGTGCGCAGTGCTGCCATCGGCTACGCAACTCACTTGGTTGTTAGTCGCTTTTGTGTTACCTCTTTGTTTTGCGCGGTCATATTCAAATTAAGGAGCACGCAACGTGCAATGGAAAGAAAAAGGATAGCGTCAACGCTAAGAGTTAAATAAAACAAAAAAATGAGCGGGATGGATCAGGGAACAGACAGAAGTAGCTATATTATTATATCAATGAAAAGAAAAGTGGAACTGGGCAGCAAATGTCATGAGGAGGAAACTATAGAGGCAACAACAACAACAACAACAATGAAGAGGAAAGATAACAGACGGACAGTAAGAGCGACGGAATGGATACCAAGAGAGGGAAAACGCAACAGGGGCAGGCAAAAGCTTAGATGGAGCGATGAAATTTAATAAGTTTGCGGGCATGAAGCGGAACCAACTCGCTCAGGATAGGGTGGATTGGAAATCGTTGGGAGATGCCTTCGTTCTGCAGTGGACCTAAATTGGCTGACGATGATGATGGTGATGATTCAAATTCCAAACCATAATTTTCCTGCCTAAACAACGTTCCTGCGTCACCTCACCCCCCCCCCCCCTTTTTTTTTTCTTTCACATTTTTCTTATTCATTTTTGTTTCGAATTCGCCTGGTCTTCACCTTCCGCGCGTGCGCATATAATTAGATATGAGGCCCCATTAACGACGCAGGCCACGCGCGCCGTTATCAGTGGAGAAGGAACGCTGATAATGAGGGAGGGGGGGGGGGGGCGTAAGCAGCGTCTCCTATGAGCTCTTAATTACACAGTCGAGCGAGCCGGCGCTTCGTGTGTCGTGCGTGCATAACATTAACAGCTCCCCCTCCCTCTCTCTCTCTCTCTCTCTCTCATCTCGACCTGTAGAGCGCGTGCTGCGGTAGCAGCAGCGCGCGCCCTCTTGCCACTGTGGGAGCCCCGGTGGTATGTGACCGAAAAATAAATGAATGTCGGTGTGAAGGCGAGGTTGCAAGGCGAGCCTTCCGCGAACTGCCGTTGCGCGCCTTGCAACCGCGCGCTTCGGGCCACCTTTAACCTTGAGCTGCAAAGCACTGTGGTGTATACTGTGTGCACGCTTAATTGTCACTGGGGCGCGCGTGGGGGCAGCGTGTACGTCTGTATCGCTTCGCTCATTAGTCCGGAGGGGGTGCGTTTTCAGTAGCATTTGTTCATTGCGCACACTACTTAGCAGTAATGCGATACCCTAGCTCTGCTAGACTTACCATTAACAAAAAAAGAAGGATGTCTTGCTGGGCCCCTTTAAAGGAGCCCTGCAAGGCATATTTCTCCAAGTAATCCTGGAGCGATATCAATTAAAGGCTGCCACAGACAGACAGACAGACAGACAGACAGACAGACAGACAGACAGACAGACAGACAGACAGACAGTGAACTCTTATGAAGGTCTTGAAGCGCCAGCCGTGGGAGCCTCACAGAGGACCCCTGGCTAGCGGTTGGCTAGTCCCATGATGGAGCCAGGAGACAATGCCTGCAGCAATTTTTCAAATTCGTTAGGTATTAGCCGACTTGCAGCGTCGGGTTTGAGGGGCGCTCTACCGCCAGAGCGCGTTCACTGTCCTTTCCATGCCTTGGGTTTTAGGGGGAACAACGGGAATCTTAACATAGCCGCGATTGAAATAAGTAAGAGACGGTTAGAATACTGGTGGCAGAAAACTAGAGAGAACGGACAAAAATAATTATAGGGAAAAATATGGACTTTCTGCCATAAGGAGCAGAGAACTGGGCTATGAATTCCCGTTTTTGCTATAGTATGATCGATTTGATTTAAGTAGATTTAAAAGGCATGAGGACAATTTAAAGAGAGAAGGAAAGGAAAAGAAAAGTTCTTAAATCTTCTTACGAGCCTGGTGGCACACATGTCACCGCCCCGTTACAAAGGGGACGCTCATAGGATCCATCCATCCATCCGAAGAACTCCTCGGAAGCTACACAGATGGAGGTGGAGGAGGAGGAGGAGGAAAAAACCTTTATTGTATATGTGGATTCTAGACAGCCCTTATCCCAACCGGGCTGGTCGACATCCCGGGACGTCATTAGTCGAAGCCGCCGCCCGAGCCCGCTGGACCAGAGTTCGCTGTGCCTCTAGTTCTGAGCTATTGAGCAGGGTCGCCTCCCAGTCCTGTTTGGTTGGGTTGGGGATGGGGGTTAATTTTGGGTTCAGTTGGCAGGCCCAGACCATATGGTAAGTGTCGGCCACTTCACCACAGTACTGGCACTGCCCACTTATTTTCGGGTCGTAATGTTTGAGTACGGCTGGACAGAGCAGCGTGTTTGTCTGTAGGCGCCGCAGGACGCGCTCCTCCGTTTTCGAGAGTCCCTTCACTGGTGCGGGATATAAGCGGCGTTGTTCACTGTAGTACTCTCTGATTTCTCGGAACTGTGTTAAAGGTGTGGGACGTTCAGGCCTATCAGGGCGACGGGGAGTCTCCCGGGAGGTAAGCGCGCGGGCCGCTGCATGTGCAGCCTCGTTACCCCGTAGACCCTGATGTCCTGGAGTCCATATAAGACGTTTTGGGGTGGGATCGCGGTCCCTGATACTCAACTTCAATAGTCTATTAGCTAGCGGAGAGATTTCCCCTGCCATATAGCTCTCGCAGGCTCTTCGAGAATCCGTCACAATTTGTTCTGATCTAGGATGGGACACCGCCAATGCGATGGCTACCTCCTCCGCCTGGTTCGAGTTTGTGGCTTTGAAAGTGAGGCCGTCCACCTGTGTTCCTTGATGGACCACCGCCGCCGTGTAGTAACCCCTAGGCGACGGTCCGGCCACATCGACGTAATAGACCCCATTACGGGAGCCAAGCCGTTTTTCGAGCGCTTCAGCGCGCGCCTGCCTTCTACCCTCGTGCGCCTCCCTAGTCATATTACGGGGAAGCGGTGATACCCAGAGTTTGGTTCTCCAAAGTTCAGTGATACGCTCCGTGTCTTCAGTTTCGCATTCGTGTCTGATCGATAGGCGGTCCAGTAGGCGGCGTCCGGGGGCCGTCTGCTTAAGACGCGTATACTGACTTGTGAGATGTGCTTCTATGAGCTCCTGTATAGAGTTGAAGACTCCCAGTGCAGAGAGCTTCTGATTTGATGTGCTGATGGGCAAGTCAAGAGCGCGTTTAATTACTTTCTTGAAAATCGCATCGACTCTGCTCTCTTCGTGTTTAGTCATTCTTAAGTACGGCGTTGACTAGAGAATCCTGCTAGTTACAAAGGCATGGGCGAGCCGAAGCGCGTCCCTGCCTCGTAGCCCCCCGCGTTTGTTTGAGACTCGGCAGATCATGTGCCCTACGGCCCTATTCTCGGTCAGCTCGCACGCCGCTCCGCAAGCGTGCGGAGGGCGTGCGGAAAGGCGAAAACGGCTGTCAAAGGGAACGAATCGCGAAATATCGGATTTGGTGGGGCTTGGGTGACCCCACCGACTTCAATAATTCGCGATTCGATCCGTTTAAGAGCCGTTTTCACCCTTCCGCACGCTCTCCGCATGCGTGCGGAGCGGTGTGCGGGCTGAGCGAGTATAGGCCCTACCTGTTCGCCAATTTTCCGGAGCTTGTCTAGCGTAGTTCCGTTTTTGGTTGGAGGTGGAATGAGGGGCAAGAAGCCACGCCAGCGCGCGTCATGACTTTGAACAATTTTCTCTTCTCTTTCGCTTTGAACGTATTCCCGCTTCCGCAGTGAAGACAAGCTTGTGACCAGAGTCACTGAGGGGACGTGGCGCCACACCGTGGCATCCGCGGCAACTGCACACGGGAGTCGCGGTCAACGTTAGTCTTCCCAATTATATCGTAATCGGTGCCAGTCAATACGTGTTTTCTCGAAAGGAGAGCGGGCGCTCTCCAGGTTTATCCTGAAACCAAATTGCAAGTTCATCGCTCTGCGTGTAGTGCAGTAATATCCGGCTGACATGGTCACAGAAGCCTCCGCTATTGACCGGCGTCGTTTTCTTGCTACGTTCAAAAAGTGTTGCCTGGCGCCCTTTAGCTGGAACGGGAAGTGGCCAAGGAAGACAGGCAGCCTCCTTCCTCGTGAGCAGATGATCATTGGGTGAAAGACGAAGGTGCGAACGATCGCTGTATATGCATTCCGAAATGACGCGCGTTGAATCCACTGCAACGTTTTAGTGACACACTAAGTACGGAACTAGATGAGTAGTCCAGGAGAAGATGGAGGCTTGAATCGATGAACATATCGATAAAAACGATGTAGAAGAGGGAATGTCGCTGGAGCCTTAACGTTTCGACAAGTGGGCTTGTCTTCGTCAGGACGGCGACTGTAGCAGTTGCTGTCCACTACGAGACGTGTACGTCAAAAGGATGAGGCCCGTATTCTGAAATGCTCCTTTCCTTGGGCCGTTTCCTCACCTTACGTGAGGGGCCCTAGAAGCCTCCTTAGCTTAAGGGCCTCGTCGAGGGTCGTCTACCAGTTGTTGTTGTAGCCTTTACTCTGGCAAATGCCCACCCTGGCACTCTTCCTTTTCTTTTCTTTTTTACGTATATATTTAAAGCCACGGTCCGAAGACGTTTCCTCTAATAACCGCAGTAGCCCATCTAGGGCATTTGTAACGTCTTCGAAAAGCACCTATACTTGCCAAGTTTAAAGCGATCGAATTAGCGCGTGTATAAAGCGCCACTTTAGAAGGAGACGTGTCTTGTGCCTCGCCTGGGGCGGCAGTAGCGAGTTTTGCACAAAAAGTAATAATAACGCGAACGCCGGTGCGGCTCACCCGGCGTGCCTCTTGGCGGTGCCCTCTCATTATCGTGGCCTCCATCTATGCAAACCACCGTCGAGGGCACCCAGTTCGGCACGTGCAGATTAGTGCTCACAGCGCCTCCTCCGGTTGGCCACTTGCAAATGCTTTGCTAATGAAGGGTTACAGGTGTGTTATATATATACAGGCACTGCGCGTTCTACCCTACCGCCTGAGACAGCAGCGCCGCAATTCAGCGCGTAATGAGCGAAAAGAAAGTAGCGCCATGTTCGACGCCGTGGAGGATAGACCTCAACCTCTCCACAGCACTCAGGATGTAACAGAACACGCCGTGGAGACCATCCTATACCAAAAGAAGCTGTGGCCCTTATTTCTAAGTGCCAGCTAAGGACCAGAAGTCGGTGAACGAACCTATACTTCTCAGATATGTGCTGTACAGCAGGGAATCCGTGGAAGCATCGCCAACCTTCGTAAACTGATTGATTTGTGGGGTTAAACGTCTCAAAACCAGTTCTGATTATGAGAGACGCCGCAGTGGAGGGCTCCGGAAATTTTGACCACCTGGGGTTCTTTAACGTGCACTGACATCGAAGAGCGGGCCTCAACATTTCGCTTCCATCGAAATGCAGCCGCCGCGGCCGGGATTCGATCCCGCGACCTTCGGTTCAGCAGCCGAGTACCTTAGCCACTAGACCACCGTGGCGGGGCACCTTCGTAAACTAGCCCAACCTCAAAGAAAAGCTCTGAATTATGACAGAAGACACTTTGAGGATAGGGTATAGTACAAACACCACGTACAAACATATATGGAAAGCAGTCCATCAACTACATACTACCCATACTATTAAACTATTATAATTCGACAGGATTCGATCTTTTTACGGCATCTTCCAAAGAACTAAAACTGATGTATACGAATGCTATGTAATATCTTGTTATATTAACCTGTATGCGTGTTTCTCTTTCTTTCTTTTTTCTGTTTCGTTGACACTGAGAGGAAGGGCCAGTGCATATTATGCTGGAGAATGTGTATGCTGCTATATGAGGCGTATGAATAAGTATGTATATGTATGTACACTAGGTGATGTCACCTCCCTGCCAAAGGGGTTGTCGACACGTCAAGCTGTCCAGTCGCAGCTGTTATTCTACAATCTCCCCATCTGTGTATGTATGGTGCAGGATGTCTGATCAAGCAATTTCATGTCATTTCATTACCTCCGAGGTACACAAGTACCTCTACTGGGATACGAGTACTCCACTGAGGGCGTTATAGCACGGAGGACATGCAAAGGAGTCGCAGGCGTGGCGCTTTGGTAGAACACCTTCCTGCCACGCCGAAGGCCTGGGTTCGATTCCCACTTGAACCCAGTTAGCGTCCTTGCGAAGTTAGCATAAAGGCCTCGAAGTAATCGTAAGGTACGTTGCAGCCAAAAGCTTTCAGATCTGGTTGCGCGAAATGCTATCTAGGTGCAAAGAACTATTTCAGTTTAACCAGAGAGCACAGTGAGGCTTTGTTCCCGTACCCTTCTGGCGCATACCGGACATGCCGAGTTATCAGGTCACGAGAGGGATTTTTACCTCGAGCTCCCTTCGTATGACTGTATTGAACAGACTCCAGTATTGGGTAGAATTGTGTGATACTTGCAACACAGCAAATTCGAATTGTGAACATGGTTTACGAGTTGTCTGCAAATCTGCACTTGTTATCAATCGAATAAACTTCCCGTTGTAGAGCAGCTTCAGTGTTAAAACTGGACGATTGCTAAACTCTCACGAAAAGCACGAAAAGTCTATATCGTTCCTCACGACAGTAAAAACGTTCCCGGAACAAAAAAAAAAGGAAGAAAAAGAAAATAAATTATTTTCAGCGGGAGTGGTAGCAGACGCGGATGTGGGAGGAGAAGAAGCGAAGCGGAGGGGGATGAGCCGTTAAGCGAGCGCACGCGCGCAAGGTGACAAAAGGTAAACATCCGGGTACCGGCGTGGCGCGGAGTGTAAGTGTGCGAAAATGAAACAAAAATGTAACAACAAAAGAAACTGACGCGACGCCAGTATGACGCCTCTGCAGCGAAACACCCAGAAAGAAACGAAGAGCACGCGCGATTGAAGTCATGCGCTCCATTCAGTTTAGTACCGCGCAGTGGGTGCCGAAGCCCGTACATGCATAAGCCCTCAACCGTGACGCAGGTGGTTCAGAAAACAATACTGAATTTCTCAAAGTGAATTCCGCCAGAGAAATTGTAAATTACGACTGAACTAAAACCAACACGCCTAACATCTCGGACTGTAATCTGAACGTACGAGAAAACATAATTCTATTGCGTTGAAACTGGAATAATTCCAGCATTTTACAGAGAAGGCTCTAATTTTAATAGATGTTTATACGACACAGCGATGCCAAAGGTGCCCAATGGCGCTATAGCGTACCGCTACTAATGAGAACTTGCGGCGTCGCGCTGAAAAAAAAAGAAAAATAATCGAATGAATGAATGAATGAATGAATGAATGAATGAATGAATGAATGAATGAATGACCCCGCCACAGTGGGCTGTGGTGGCTACGGCGCTCGGCTGCTGATCCGAGGGTCGCGGGATCGAATCCCGGCCGCGGCGGCTGCATTTCCATGGATGCGAAATGTTGAGGCCCGTGTGCTGTGCGTTGTCAGTGCCAGTGCCTTCTCTATAACTTTATAGAGAAGGCACTGTCAGTGCACGTTAAACCCCAGATGGTCGAAATTTCCGGAGCGCTCCGCTACGGCGTCTCTCATAATCGCGTCGTGATTTTGGGACGTTACACCCCAGAAATCAGTCAATCAAGCCTAGCCTAATGGCATTGTCTTGTGTATGGCGTTCATTAATTGTTCATGATTATTTAACGTGCACACGCCAAGCAGGGACACAAAGGCGCTCTTGCGACCTGTCGCTCTCAGAATGCGGGATTTAACCGGCAATATTGAGCTCAAGCGCGCGACGCCATAATCATGTCTAATGAGTGTGAAGATCACATTAAATGTGTATTATTGTAGAAATGCGATTAAAAGTTTGTGTAAAACCAAGCAAATCCTTTCTGCCAGATGAAATGTGTATTGTACGTATTGTGTATGTGCAGGCTGCACTATATAGTATTCAGGGGGTCGGGACCTCGTCAGGCTTCAAGCCTTTAGTCTTTGCCTCCTGCGGGGAAATCTTGTATTTCTAAAGCAAATAAACCATGTTGATTGATTGATTGATTGATTGGTTGCTAACGAGAATCACCGCAGAGCTACTGTGGCGTGTTATGGAGCATCAGACGCGTTATCCGCAGGCCGTAGGATCGACTCTACCGACGGCTGGCGTTTTTCCTTTTTCGTCCACCCCTATTCCTTTTCACTTATGTGGTAAATACTACAGTACAATTAAACACCACAAATGATTTCCCCTATGTTTTCTTTGGCATCGTTGTCTGCTGGATTGATTGGGTTGTATCTGCAGTTTTGTGTAACAGATAAACGAGTTCTTGATTTATCCCCGTTCTTTTGCTAGCATGTATTGGAGAGTTTCTAAACAGTGCGTGTGATCGAATGAAAATGTAACAAGGCTTTTTCTTTGAGCTAGTTGGCTTATACTAGCGTATCTTGAGTGTGCGCCGGCCTCTATTCTAGAGCACCAACCAAGTACCACCCTTCCTTCCGTCAAATCCCTAAAGCCAGGTAATGAAGAATCTTCGAAGGCAAACTGACCAAGAATCAGTGACAGACAGACAGACAGACAGACAGACAGACAGACAGACAGACAGACAGACAGACAGACAGACAGACAGACAGACAGACAGACAGACAGACAGACTCATGAAATTTTAAAAGCCGCCTAGTGTCTTCATGAGTAGTACTAGTAGTAGCGGAAGTTGCTGCTGAATGCTCGTAGGTGTAGTAATTATTGTTCTAACTCATGACGCGAATGACTGAGCTGCGGCATGCTCAACGCTTTTAGATTAGAATCTAAAAGCGTTGGGCATACTAACCGGACAGACATCAGGGCTGCATGCACTGCAGGGAACTGTCGACGAGCGACCGTCGGCGTCTGTGAATGAAGGCGGAACGTACAAGTGTGACAGTGAAGCGAAGGGAGCCGGCGGCATCGGAGCGAAGCAGGGGTGTAAAAGAGTGAGGCGAACCCACGACGAAGCGCACGCGACGCCATGACGATTCGCACAAGGAGAGAGGGCGGTGCAAACAGTCGCACAATCCGCTGGGCAAACGAGTTCTCCAGCCAGCAGGAGAAAAAGAAAAAGGAAGAAAGAAAGCACGCATTGCTTGCACTCGACTCGGCTGCCTTGATTCACCTGTTGCACCAAAGACAGCTGGGACCGCCGGGGAGACGCTGTCGAGGGGGAGGTGTCGCACCCGGGCACCAGCTCCGCTAATAAAAAAAATAAATAAAAATAGAACGAGCAAATTAAGTTATAGAATTCGAGCGCCCCGCTTTCCTTCAGCGCCTGTCTTCCTCCTGCATTTCAAGCGGTACTGACACGATTTTGCGGAGGCGCAAAATATACATTTTTCGTTTTCTAGCCACGCATTGTTTACGCTGCCCACACACCGAAGCCAGGATAGACGTACAAAGTATTTCAGTTTGATTTTAAAGTTTTCATCGCCCAGCATTGCAAGCCAGCCCCAGCGCAATGGACACTACGATGACGTATGAACACAGTCTGTTAAAAATTGCCGAAATTGCTGTCAGAGTCGCTGGATGACCGTGAAATCATCGTTGTTTCCGCGTCCCACGTACAACTGACCATAGCCGACAGTGTTGCAAAGACGCTATCATGAACTGCTGTCCCTACGTGACTTAGATGTACGTCCGACTGTGTTGACACGTCACTAGGAAACCGCCCCCTCAAAATCGAAACCGAAAGTGGGCTTTCGAGAAAGCCGTGTTAAAAATATATTCATTGCGCTGCGAGGCAACACGACACTCTTTCTCGGTTTCTCTGCGCCAGTGCCTTTATTTAGAGCAACAACACGAGAATGTCAAAAATTCGTGTCAGTACTCCTTTAAATCTCGAATCCGTGCAATGGAGATTCGCGTCTGTGCTCGGCCCAGGTCCGTAGCCGGAAAGGGAGGGGGTCCGGACACCTCCCGAAATTTTGGTTTAGGAGCAGTGCTGATAACAAAGTGTAGTGATATTAACGCAAAATTTAAGCCTATCTATGACGTCGCATTTAAGATGTCTCTTATCGTACAGCAAATACTGCCGCAAAAGCTGTGCGAAATAGGAGCAGTGACTGACCCGGGTTTCCCACGTGTTTCTGTCGTGTTTATATAGTCGATGTTTTCGAAATATTTTCGCTTAAAATTTGATCTCATTATACGATTAACCAACCTTAATGTGTACCTTTTATTTTATCATACTAATCTGCTTTATGTCAACCATTCTTAAACGAGATCCACTTTAACCGGTCTTGGTCGGTTATTAGCAGGCCCGTAGCATAGGCGGGTGCCCTAGGGGCCCGGGCCCCTCCCGAAATTTTGCTTGGGGGGGGGGGGGGGGTCCTAATAACATGGTGTAGTGCGATGCTAATAACATAAAATTTAAGCCTATTAATAACACTGCATTTAACAAGTCACTTAGTGCACATGCTGCGATATTGACCGAAAATAAATGAGGAAAATAAATGTTTTTTTTTTTCTCAAATAGTCAAGGCCTTGAGCATGTGGGCCATCCCCGAAAAAAAAAAATTTCCTGCCTACGGCCCTGGCTCGACCATTCCGTGGAAGTGCAACTCAAAACCTGGAGACGGCGTATGCGATCTACAGCTGTTATATAACGAGGTTACGGTGCGTACTGTAAGCGGCTATACATTATTCGCAGTCAAAGCGTAACGCCAACAACAGCGATGCAGTCCGGCGGCAGCAACGACGCTAGACGACAAATTGAAATTGCGTGAAAGCGAGTCAGAGGCCCCACCCACAGTGACTTTTAAAGGAGTACTGACACGAATTTCTGACATTCTCGTATGGTTGCTGTAAGTGAAAGCACTGGCGGGGAGAACCCCAAAAAGTGTATCAGGGTGCCTCGCAACGCAATGAATATATTTTTAATACGGCTCCCTTAAAAGCCCACTTTCGGTTTCGATTTCGAGGGGGCGGTTTCCTAGTGTCCTGTCAACAGAGCCGGACGTACGTTTAAGCCGCGTAGGGACAGCAATTCGTGATAGCGTCGCTGCAACTCTGTCGTCTGTGGTCAATTACACGCGGGGCACGCAAACAACGACAATGTCACGGTCGTCCAGCGACTCTGACAGCGATTTCAGCGATTTTTGAGAGACTGTGCTCCTACGTCATCGTAGTGTCCATCGCGCTGGGGCTGGCTTGCAGTGCTGTTCGACGAAAACTTTAAAACCGAACTAAAATATTTTGTACGTGTTTCCTGGCTTCTGTGTGCGGAGGGCGTTAGCACTACATGACTAGAAAACGAAAAATGTATATATTGAGCCGCCGCAAAATCATGTCAGTACTCATTTAATAATAGAGAGTCATTAGTGAGGCACGCGAAAAAAAGCAAAAAAAAAGAAGAAAGAAAGGAAAACCCTCTCATATAACGGGGCTACCGCGTGTACTGCGGAGAGAAGCCGAGGCCACCATCCATCAATCTTTGACTTCGACGCTTTTGAAATGCCTCCACCTTCCGTCTCTCTCTCCCTCCTCTCCCTATCTTGTTCACATGTTTGAATTAAATGGTGTCCTCGCCTGCTGCCACTCGCCTATATCTGCGCATGCGCGAATGTCACGGTCGTCCTCAAAAATGTTGAGTCAGCCCTCAGGCGCCCCGGCGGCGTCCTTTGAGACGGGAGAGACCGGAAGGGTGGCAGCGGGCAAACATGTCTCGAAGGACAACAAACACGTACCGGCGGATATTTTGAATAATGCCTCTCGAACGCCCTGTCAATCATGCACGAAGCCCCAATGGTGGCCACGATTTCAATGCGGTGTATGCGTTGCTGCATGAATCAGAAAGGGGGCGGGGGGAGAAAACGTATGACCCTTCGTCCTTCTGTGCGAGTCGTGTGTTACACATTTCAGCGGAATATGAAAAGTATCTATCTATCTATCTATCTATCTATCTATCTATCTATCTATCTATCTATCTATCTATCTATCTATCTATCTATCTATCTATCTATCTATCTATCTATCTATCTATCTATCTATCTGGTCTGGTCTGGTCTGGTCTATCCGTCTGTTTGTCGAAAGTGGGTGAAATAGCTTGACAAGACTTGATACGCATATTCTTTATCAGGCAAATGATCATGTTCTGCGGAAAAGCGCAAGGTGGAGCAACGTTTATGAAAGCGAAAATTATCATCCACCCGTTTTTGTAGCACAAGACTCACAGTCACTGTCAACACTCCTCTTGTCGCTGTTAGTGTTGTTCTGCAGCGCCTACATTACCCTGATAAAGAAAAAAAGGTGAAATATTCGCAACGAAGACGGCACACTTCCTAAATGGTATTCCATATAAACGCAACAACGCGCACGATCCGCCTAAGGGCCGGATCCTTATCTCGTTTTGCTTCCTTTCGTGTTATCATCTTGCGATATCATTCCCCCTGCTTGCTGTACAGCTATGAGAAGCATAAGACGTTGTCATGGAATATTTGGTACGCTTATGCAATGACCTCTTTCAGCGATCAAAGCGCGTTTCGCCCGGCCGTCATCGCCGTACCATAAAAAAAAAGGGCCGCACACATTGGCTAAAACTGTCAACCGTCTCTGTGCCTACGTTTAAAGAGATTGTACATATACATAAGCCCTGCCTGTTTCGACCATGCACGGCGCTCTCACGCCTGGAATATATTGGTTCTCAGCGCAGCACCGTTTGCCACGGCACAGCTTGAAGCCACACAGTTTATGTTTCAGGAAACCTCTGTTACGCAACGAAGTAAGCCTGCAGTCATGCGCAGTGGCACGCTTCCTGTAAGCTCGTTCTAATTTATTTTCGGATGCAGTGAAACAGGAGACGTCAAGCCGCGGTCGGTCCCTGAAGCTACATGCCGTGATGGAGGAAGGAAGCTTGACGATGTAATTTAATACGGCTCCTTCGCTTCGCTGTAATTACTTCGCGTCGTGCTTGAGACCATGACTGGCGCGAAATGAGAAACTTGGGCGGATATACGGAAATAATTGGCGTCAGTGGTCTTTGTTCACTCGCTTCTTTGTTTTGCCTCAGGCCGATTTCAGTGCTTTCCTGTTATATATATATATATATATATATATATATAGAGAGAGAGAGAGAGAGAGAGCGAGAGAGAGAGAGAGCTCGAAGGGGAGGAAGCATAGGAGGATAATACAACTACTGCCCTGTATCAACTTCAATTTGATTACTAAATTCGTATTGTGGTCCTGACATTTTTTTTTCTCTTAGTAGTTCTTTTAAACACAAATCTCCTTTTGGTTCATGGCCAATCCCCCAGGGTGGACTGCACCAAGGTCTTTAAGGACCAACCAACCAACCGAGGAAAGGCGTTGTCTATCTGTGTGCCTTAGTTCTTTGCAATACATGTATCCCTCCGTTTGTCCAGCGGCAATGTTGATGACTGAGCATATGCGAAATATATTATAATGTGATAATAATTGCTGGCGTTCTCGCGTGCCAAAACCGCGATATGGTGATGAGGCAAGCCGTACGTGTATAGTGCAGGGCTCCGGAAATTTCAAACACCCGGCGTTTTCTTTAAGGGGACGCTAAAGAGAAACAATGAATCAGTTTAGGCCAATGGATTATGAATTGAGAACTCTCTGTTGCCGTTGATTTCGCCATCGCAGGCTCAGTATTAAAAGAGAAAACGAAGGTTAAACTGTTATTTTCGAATTTCGCGCCCGAATGTAAGCGTGACGTCACGGATTTCAAAGTATTTCCTTCGTGTTTAGGCTGATTTGGCTCAATAAAATTTGATTAAACTCGCTACGTTAGGTCTCTAGCCCACCTACAACACAACCTGATTCATTTTTAGTGGAAAATGGTTCTGTGCGCCATAGCAGGCTCCTTCGAGATTTATGAGGCGCCCCGCCACGGTGGTCTAGTGGTCATGGCACTCGGCTGCTGATCCGAAGGTCACGGGATCGAATCCCGGCGGCGGCGGCTGCATTTCGATGGAGGCGAAATGTTGAGGCCCGTGTGCTGTGCGATGTCAGTGCACGTTAAAGAATCCCAGGTGGTCGAAATTTCCGGAGCCCTCCACTACGGCGTCTCTCATAATCACAGCTGGTTGTGGGACGTTAAACCCCAGAAATATATATATATATATATATATATATATATATATATATATATATATATATATAACGCACCCTGATCGCGACCTGCGTATCGCGATTCGACTGCAGCTGTCAGCGTCAGCTTCATAGTTCTACCAGTGGATAGCAGCGACCACTCTATTAGTTATGATATCCTGTGGTATTAGATACAATATTCTGCGCGCGTTGGCTCTACATTTCGAGCGGATCACGATTTAAGGAACGGTCGGCGAGTTGCAACGGGAAATTGCGCGGACGGCGTGCGTTACGGTAATCCGGTGTTATCTGTAAGCCCCAACTCGCTTTCAGTTCCTCAGTGAATGTGGTTGTTTCAAGCTCGATGACTCATTTCATGGCGTCCTAAGTGCTTCGGCCTTCGACTGGCATGAACTATGTTTAGCGCCAAGCAAGACAGGACGGATAGGGAGGACACAACACAAGCTCCCCTTGCGAAGTTCGACTGGCAGGCTGTGCTGCGTCGTCGGATATTTTCCGAGATAAAGGAGTTCTATAGTCACTACCGAAGGTTTGGAAAAAGTTCCACTGGTCAGATATATACATGATGACGTAGAGGTTGCTGCTATTAACCTATTACAGTGTTCTTTTTTTTCCTTAATTGACATAGACAGCGGCCGCACCTGGGTAAACAATGGTGACGTTTTATCAGAAGAAAAATAAAAAGTCATTTCGTACCTCTCGAACGATTCGAAGGCAAACATTTGAAACATGTTTGTCTGGTTGGGAATGAACTCATCAGTTAGCAAATGTCAACCCAAGTTTCAAGCTGGGGATTGTGTCTTATACTGCGACCGAGAAAAATTAATTTTGAGAGGCAACTTTACCAACTACACTAGGGCTCTAATGGTTTACCATTGAGGAGCCGTACAGCGGCCCATATAAGGAACCGACGTGTTCCACTTTCGTCACGGACAACAACAAGCACGACCACCATCGTTGGAGTTGCAGCAGGTAACGCGGCTGAGAACCTTGAATGCCGAGCGAGGAAGAACAATTAAGAAACGAAGCAAGATGCAGAAAGCCGCAGCTCACTATAAAACAAGGTACCGCGATCATAAACAAGCCGGCAACACAAACAACGCCCTGCAGGCGAACCCGGTGCGGAGCGGCACCCTTTACCCTTATCGAACTTTCGCACGCGCATTCGTGTATGATAATGAGAAAAAGAAAAAAGAACACGATCTGGTTGTAGCAGCGACAGAGGCAGGAAACCAGCTCCATCCTACAACACTATAGAGAAGGCTTCGAAGGCCCTTGGTGGTGTGTGGCGGGGATGGGTGGGTGAGGCCATGATGGTGAGGGCAGTGGTGAGGAGCACAGGGGTGAACACTGAGCGAAAAAGAGTCGGTGAGTGAGATACAGGACAGGTGAGACTGCAGATGCGGCATTAAAATGAAAGAGTAGCCGAGAGGATTTGGTGGGCGAGGAGGCGAGATAGTCGAGGCACCGAGTGAGAGCCATGGGTGGGCGCAGAGATTATTAGTGGGACGCGTGGTCCAGTAGTGAGTGCAAAGTGCAGGCGAGTGAGAATGCTAAAGAAGTGATATTGTAGACACAACGGAGATCTCGGAAGAATGGGTGGCGGAGTGGAATGGTTGAGGGAGGAGGTGAACGGGGAAGAGGGGGAGCACTGAGGGGGAAGGGTAGGCGGGAGTGATGCTGGAAAGGTGAGAGGGCAAATGCGAGGCATGGGAGACCACTGCGAAGACTGAGTTGCCGAGAGGGATGGCTGAGCGAGATGGCACAGGCAACGGAAGATGCGAGACGAATGGCTGGGCAAGGAGGTGAATGAGATCGAGCTCGAACAGTGATGAGAAGGCGAGACGGCAATGCAACAGGTAGCCAGCAGTGGGGAGAATGCTCAGCAGAGAGGAAAGAGGGTGGGCTAGGAGGAGACGGAGGCGAGCAGTGAGATGGCTGGGCGAGAGATCGGGAGAGGGTGAGGAGGTGAGAGGCCAGAGGCGAGTGCTTGATGGTGGTTGTGGCTGCAAGTGTTCTTGTACTTCGGGTCGCTCTTCGACCTCGCTCCAGATGACAGAGGGCGGTGCCAAGGCGAGACATCAGAAAGGGGGGGTGCAGCTGTCAGGTAGGGGAGGAGGAGGGAGTTTACAGCGACTGCTACAATCGCTACGGCACCTTCGCGAGAAAACATCTGGCAGGCCAGAGAACACGGACTTGGAGATGAAAAACTGAAGTGAGCGTTCTTTCGTCATCGAATCCGACCTTATGCTAAGAAGACAACAGCGATCAGTGGACCGCGAAATATATTAATAATAGGATACACCTGAGTTCTCTTCGTAGCGCAGATAGCGAGGTCGATCAGGGATTTAGCACTGCGAGTAAATGATGTTACCGCCGCTGCTTTCACGCGGCTATACGCCCGGCAACGTGCGGCAGTTTGATCGGGAAGCATACGAACCATACTGTACGCCTTTCTCCCCAAATGGACCCTGAAACCTCTAAAATATTATTCCAGCTAACCAATAGCTTCGTATCCTCCTCCCCCACTTCACTTTTTTTTTCCAGTAGAAAATGGGCGTTTCCCAGAAAATGGGCGTAGGTTGCACTATAGCGGAGCAAAGCTAGTCACAGCGGAGCACTTAGCATGCTCTTGGTTTAAAGGAGTACTGACACCATCTTGCGGCGGCGCAAAATATGCATTTTTCGTTTTCTAGCCATGTATTGTTAACGCCTTCCGCACATGGAATTAAGAAAACACGTACAAAATATTTTAGTTTGGTTTTAAAGTTTTTGTCGCCCGGCACTGTATGCCAGCTCCAGCGCAATGGACACTACGATGACGTATGAACACAGTTTCTTTAAGATCGCCGAAATCGCTGTCAGAGGCGCTGGACGACCGTGAAATTGTCGTTGTTTGGGTGCCCCACGCGTAATTGACCATAGACGACAGAGTTCAGCGGCGCTATCACGAATTGATGTCCCTGCGTGACTGTCGTACGTCCGACTGTTAACATGTCTCTAAGAAACCGCCTCCTCGAAATCTAAACCGAAAGTGGGCTTTTAAGGGAGCCGTATTAAAAATATATTCATTGCGAAGCAACATGATACTCTTTCTGGAGGTTCTCCACGCCACTGCTTTCATTTAGAGCAACAATACGAGAATGTCAAAAATTCGCGTCAGTACACCTTTAATTTTTCTAGGGATTTCGCGGTTATCGTAAGCGGGGCTGGCTTGTCGGCGTATACAGTCAGCCACTTTGTCTGCGGCCCAGTCACACAAAGTGGCGGACTGCAACTGCAGGGATATCAACCCGAAAGAACAGTCCGCTTATTGAAAGGGAGCTGCGGTGTTGGTAGGAAGTACTTTAGGTGACTGTAAGGGAGGCCGCTACGTTGCGAAAAACACGGTATCGCTACACATCACGCAATGCGCGCCACGGCTACCGTTTCAATGATGCTAGCACGACACGCAGACTGGTCTACACACACGCTCCGCGGGCTCCTTGCGAGCAACGCAAAGATGCGTAGAGGGTGAGGAGCTGCAGGAGAGAAGGAGGCATTAACCTGCGGCTAGGGTGGCGATAGGAAAATACCAACCCAGCAGACAGCGCGCGTCACGTGAAAGACTATACTCTCCCGCCACTGTTTGGAATCTTTGACATCGCCTCAGGGCGCCTTGTCGTCGTTTTTTCTTCTTTTTCTTTTCTTTCTTCCTTTCTTTTTGGTCGTTGTTGCCCTTATGGCTGTCGTTGTTGTAAGTGTTCAAATAAATGAACGTTAAAAGCCCGAGTTGAAAGGTTGACCAGTTAAGCGAGGAGCCCCGCTGCTGTGGTCACAGTGGCGAAGGTCGCGGGATCGAATGCCGGTCGATGCCGTCGCATTTTCGATTAATTTGATTAATTTATAAGATGTAGAAGGGCACGCATTTGGGCTGGTTGGTTCATGATTGCAAGAAGACGAAACAGCGCAGGACAACAGGACAAAGGGAGAGCACAGACACGGGCGCTGCTCTCCCTTTATCCTGTTGTCCTGCGCTGTTTCGTCGTCTTGTAATTTATGAGGTTTATGAGGTCCCCAAACCGCGATATGATTATGAGATTATGCGTCCGTAGTGGAGAGCTCCGGAAATTTCGACCACGTTGGGTTCTTCTAACGTGCACTGACATCGCACAGCACACGGGCCTCGACATTTCGCCTCTATCGAAATGCAGCCACCGCGGCCGGGATTCGATCCGGCGACCTTCGGATCTGCAGCCGAGTGCCATAACCGCTAGACCACCGTGGCCGTGCTCTCGCGAGGCGTTTACTAATTTTCATTTATATGTCATGATTAACGATAACGCAATTACGTATGGCACACGCTTGCATTCATTGGCCTTTACAGCCCCTGTAATATTACGTTCCTGTGGTGTCAAATCAATTTAAAGGTAAAGTAAGACAACCCATGTGAAAAAAAAAAAAAACCTTTACGACCTGACCGGATGGCGACCGCCACCAAGTACCGCCAAGTAGCGCGATAAGTGACCGGTTATTTCTTCTATTTCTCTGTTTTGTGCAAGTGCGAACTCGTAAGTGCAGCGTCAGTATTTGTTTATATACCGTCCGTCGCGATGGTCTATAACTGCTATGGTGCTCGACTGCTGACCCGAAAGACGTGGGTTCGATCCCTGCCGCGGCAGTCGCATTTTGAATGGAGGCGAAAAATGCTGGAGACCCATGTCGTGTGTGCTTATGTAGGGATTATAGACGGAACAACATATCCTTCTTGGCATGAAGAACTCTTCTTGGCAGAATAGCACTACTTCTTGGCAGAATAGAACTCTTGGCAGAATAGAACTTGGCAGAATAGAACTCTGTGTGGTTCTTCGAACCATGATGGAAGGCTTCATTTGTACCGAGCGTTCCACTACGGTGTGCCTCATTGTTATGTCACATGGCTTTGACACATGAAATCCCGGTGATTATTATAAGCAACGCTCTCGTTTACCGAACTGGACCTCTAGCGAAAATTTGTTCGCACGATTTCATCAACGGCGGAGCTTACCAGCGCGCACGATCGTATGATGTGTTGTGACCCAACAACGTATACATGTAGAAGAATGTGCTGTTGGGCGGGTTGGTAATCCATTATCTGGGAAACTGCTGCGAAAAACGCGTACAGAGAAATACGCTTGTGCTCTGTTCTCCTCTCTCTGTGCACGTTTTTCGCGCAGTTTCCCATATAGGGTATGCGTATAGGTCAGTTTCTTAATTACTGTCGCAGCTGCGCCGTTGTGTATAGTTGCGATAGCTGCTCTTTCTCGGACCCTTGCAGCTCTACATTTCGAAAACCATTACCTGCTTGAAAGGTCGCTGCAAGGCTCTGTCCACATATAGCACCAGCTGTGAATAAGCGATGAAGTGTGTGTGTGTGTGTGTGTGTGTGTGTGTGTGTGTGTGTGTGTGTGTGTGTGTGTGTGTGTGTGTGTGTGTGTGTGTGTGTGTGTGTGTGTGTGTGTGTGTTCGCACATTCGTGCTTTTGAATGCATCAACAGCGGTGCGCGCAAGCGAGAGACGGGAAAGTTTCCCGGCTCGGCAGTCAGGCTAACCCGTCATCTAGACATCAAGTAAAGAATGAACAGACCGACCAATTCGCTAGGCAAGTTTATCTGCTTCGGTTGTGTTGGCATGACCGTTAAACGAACATTGTGTCAACGGCCGCTTTCGCTTTATATACGACGCGCGGCTGGCACTAAGCCAGCAGCAGACGCTACATGGAGCCAAAGTGCCTTAAATACAATATACGACCACTGTACATGCGTGTAACTGCGTGTAAATGCCGTCTTCGCCGACTGACAGCGTTAACTGTCTTTGCTGTACGTATAGTGCAATTTTGACGGCTAACACCGACAATGACTGAAGTGCAGCGTCCTTGCTATGCAGCAATACGCAGGGCCCCGTAAAGTGCCATTTAAAATACAGGTACACAGATGACTGCTATCTGCTACTGCCGTTATATCGCCGCCTTTGTAGATAATTAACGATGATAAATGTAGTCGATACTAGGGACTCCGGAACGTTTTTGAGAGGAGGGGCGGGGCAATTATTGTCGTCTTTGTATGTTGTGTTTATTATTTATGTGCTCTCAATATGTATCGATTCTGATCTATTTACGTTATAAATTTATAATTAGTAGTTTTTATAATGACTACGATTAATAATGTTTTAATATATTTTAGCGGTAATAAGTATTACATATTTGCGTCCTCGCTCATTTTACATTGGTACACGCTTTAAAAATGGCTGGAAATTTCGGAAGTGCTGAAAGCCTGCGCAGACCGCGCCACCCGCGTAGTCTACATGTTTTCACTTGTTCGCTAAAGTGGAACATGGCAATCCTCATTCTTTATTGAATTGACGCCAAAATGACTCCCGACGCTGTTTCGAAAATTTTTTTCATGACGTCGATGGTGTTCACGTCTGTCATTCGCCGTGCCGTGCCGCGCCGAACGGTCCTTCTGCCCTTGTTGCGAACCGCTGTTCTTTTCTTTTAACTTGTATCCGACCTTTAGCGAGGCATGCACGCGGGTCGTGCCCAGGGCGCTGCCGCGAGATCGATGATACAGCGAAGGCGAGCGGGTCAGCCGCACGGACACACACGCGTTGTCCCTCCAGCTTGTCTCTCTCTTTCCCCCAATGGGTGGTGGTGGTGGCGGAACCGATCGGAGACCTGCACGTCGGCCCTAATAAGGGCCACGCCTCCCGTCACATTTGCTCTCGCCCAGTGGCGTGTGAGACAGCGCGCTGTCGCATGCAAAAACTGGGTGAAGGCTCCTACATGTGCCACCGCCGCGCCGCATCGGCTCAGAGGATCGAGACACTGCTGCTGCGACGGGGCCGCCGAGGGACATGGTGCAACCCCCCCTCCCCCTTCTCTGCCCCGAGGAGAAGAGCGTGCCTTCGTCATTTGGTTGAATGCAAGATACACACACAGAGCAAAGTCGTGCTCCACGGATCGCGCACCTAAGTACACAACGGAGAACGCTGAACCAGCGCGCATTGATTACACGCCTGGTCAACGCTTGCGACTGAATAATTAGTCTCCCCTCTGGGAACGAACGGAGGCGGCTGTGGCAGCAGTGAGTGGGCCCACTACAACCGCCTCGTGGGAAATTAGACGAAAGGGTAACTTTGGAGTCGAAACAATATGACACGCGGCGGCTTGTAGAAGGGGAATCCCCCGTTTGAAAGTTACCGGCGCTCAAGGCCCTTCGGGAGCTCCCTTGTCTTTTTCTTCTTTTGTCGATGGAAAAGAAGCGACCTTGCTCTATAATCTCGGAGGTCAACTTCCCCCGGTGTTTCGTCCTTTTGTCTCCGGGACGCGGTCGCGCGCGTTCGAGACGCGGAGGTGTACATTTGTGTCTGTTCAACGAGCGAGTGCGTGTGTGTTTGTAGGACGTGGGAAACTGATGGCTCCGCCGTCTCTGGTAGTGGTGTAAACGTAGACGACGTTGGAAGTCTAGAAGAGAAACACAGCGCATTCAGCTGTTTTGGATCATCATTTTTATTCGTCAGCCTCTGCGACTATAATACACGACAACGGACTCTGAAATCCGTGCTCCTGTTACGCTAACATAACCCCCCCCCCCCCCCTCCTGTTTCGAAGCGAAATTGAAACGAATTTAAAAAATAAGTAGATTTATCCCTGGACCTTAATTTTACCTTATAATACACTAGAGATCTTACCGCGACGTTATGTAACGTTTCACTCAAAGCGTAGTTTGTTGGTGTACACTGATGTAGTGTTCTTCGAGATTCATTTCGTCCAGTGCGGCTGCTACATTTAGCTATATACGTTTGATATGCCCAATTTCCTTGCCAAGTACAGGACGACCAACCGGAAGTGCGCCGTAGTTCTGTCACCTGCTCGTTTAGCGCGAGAGTGTCATATGCCGGGGCTCCACCAAGAAGTGCCTAGCGTTGTTTCCGTCACGGAAATGACG
The DNA here is from genome assembly GCA_013339685.2 of Hyalomma asiaticum. Classification (NCBI taxonomy): domain Eukaryota; kingdom Metazoa; phylum Arthropoda; class Arachnida; order Ixodida; family Ixodidae; genus Hyalomma; species Hyalomma asiaticum. Next base: position 11,198,525 of record CM023487.1, read on the forward strand.
TCACAAAGAGAGCAGACCTGTTTGTCCTGGACTGAAAGAGTCCCGCAAAGGGAAGTTTCATGGCACACACACGACATCTCACCAACTCGTAAAACAATGACAAACGCCGAATACACGTCTCACACAGGTCAGGCAACCTGTGCGCTTGGAACAAGTGTGAACAATTCAGGGCAACCGGCGTGTTTTGAACAAGTGTGGACGATTGAGGGCGATTGCACCTTACTACGCGAGAGCTGTTTCAGCTGTGCCTGTAATAAAATGCAAGTGAGGAAGAATACGAAATATCTCGTTACAATTGTACCACTGTGTTTAGAACAAAAGGTGAACGATTAACAGTACATCGTACCATGCTGTGAGGGAGCTCGGCAGAGTTGTCCCGAAGAAGTCACGAGGTGGTCCCGAGAAGACTATCAAGTTACTCTGATGTGACCACTGTGTGTTTGGAACAAAAGCTCGAGCTACCTTCTCCCTCTAACCGGAGGCCGCGCTCTAGCTGTCACGGGTCTCCTACCAACGGCTAGTTAGTCCGAGTGACGCCAAAAAATGTCGGCTTCTCTTGTCGTGTCCGGTCGTCACGGTAAATAAAGTTGTTAAACGATGGTCAAAAAACAAGCGCATAATGAATAAAACCGGTTCCAAGTAAACTAAAATGATTTAAACTAATCTAAAATAAAGGAATAGTCAGGATCTGATTGCATTAATAACAGAAATTTGTTAAATTCGGTTGTAAAAATCGTGTGGGCCGATCCTGGAGTCAGTGCACCCAGACAGTGTGTATGTGTAGGGTTGTCGTGTCAGAAGCGATGCTAGCGAGTTTCTGCTAGTGCATACTTAGATTTAGGCGTATACGTTAAAGAACTGTGTTATGAATTCCCTCACCACATAAACTCTTTCTTGCTTCCACCCAACCGAACTTCACACCGTCTCTTTAATAACCTCAGTTGCAACGTTTGCGCGGCACCACAAAAGTCTTCAGCAAATCCATTTTACCGACTGACAGCGAGCTACGGAACGCGCTACCCGAAGATACAGTGAATGAACACGACTCCAGTAAATTTAGGCACATACTTTCATGATTTTTAAAACCCTCAATCAGACACCACTACATTGTTATTTCATGTACTATTCTTTTGTAAAGGCACTTATAGCATTTGTTCTCTGCCTGTTGCACTGTCTTTGTATCGCTTTTCGAATTTAAAACACGTGTACTGTATTTTTTAAACATTTTTTGTCGACTATTATGCAGTAATAACCATGCTGTTATTGATACTTTTGTATTCCCCCCCCCCCCCCCCCCTATGCAGTAACTTGAAAAGGGCCCTTAAGGGTCATTAAATGATGATGATGATGATGAACCCCCAGGTGGGTCAAAATTGCTCCGGAACCCTCCACTGCCGGGCGTGACTCGTGATCGTATAGAACTTTTTGGCACGTAAAAACCTCAGCAACTATTTATAAAATTTAGCGCAGCTTTCACTAGTGGCGCAAGGCTACCGAAGCAGCAACTTTGGTGGGCGCTTGGCTGGTGCGGATCATCATCATCATCATCATAAATTATTCTTCATCATCTTCTTCTACTTCCACTTCTTCTAGGCAAGGTCACTTCTTCTATGCAAGGTCAAATAAACTGAATTGAATTGAATTTCAAGGTGCATATACGGGATACGGATGAAAGAACGAAAAGATTAAACAGCTTCGCTGTTAAAACGCCAACAAAAAGCGTGGTGGTCTGTGACCATACAGAGGAACGTGTGTGACACCTAAAATACACGGGCGGAACCTACAGAAACTGCCGGGATCAAAGCAAATGGTGTTCTAAAGGTTATGCACGATAGTAGCTTGTGTGTGTAGGTGGCCATATCGTAGCCGATAACGACATTGACAGGGCTTCCGTTTCGTGACTTGCAATGACTCTCCCGCCTTGTTCTTGTCCTCATCCTAGTTGTTTCTCTTCGTTGTTAGCGACTTTCCAGCGAGCTGACAGCCCGGGGACGCTCGTTACTGATGTAGGCACCGAGTACGTAAGCCGTGCCCTTCGCGACATATGCACTGATCCTCGAACGCATAGTAGCTTACATTTTTCTTTCTTTTCTCTCTGTTTTGTTATTGTTTCTTTTTCTTTCTTACTGCCTGTGGATGGATTATTAAAGTTCGCTGCAGATAATACGGCTTAGCAATGCGTGGGAGCAAATCGGCAGAAGGGAAGAAGTAAATAGTGAACGAAAGAAAGAAAGATGAAGGGAGGAAGGAAGGAAGGAAGGAAGGAAGAACACTGAAAGAAGCAAGAAAAGAAAGAAAGGATGAAAGAAAGAAAGGAAATGTAATAAATAAATAAATAAACTCGACGCAACTATATTGAACTAGCTGTTTACAGAATCGCGCGGGTTCAATTCACGTGGTCTGGGTCAGGCTTCCGCTCACGCAGAGTATACAGTTCCCATGCAGTGCTGGTTTATCTCATAGCAGTGTACCTCGTCGCTAGGTTGTGCAAATGGAAAGCAGTTTAGTATAGTTTGAGCAGCCGAGTGAGGCGCGTTCTGTTTCTGTCCCCGGGGCCGTGCTTTCAAATGATTGCTTTGTCCTGGCACGCCTATACAGCAGCAATGCTCTAATGCATCTTAGCTTCGGCCACACAGAACAATCTCCGTACCGCAGTTCACCTCTTTCTTTCCGTGTTTTCTTATAAACACACCAAAAGCTAAGGCTGTGGGGTTCTATAGCATTTCGCAGCATCTGACTCGTCTGCTGTATAGTCGGTTTACAATAGTGTTTCCAGGCTTCAGGCGTCTTAATTTTCGAGACGAAGAGACAGAAAGGGAAAGAAGGACAGCGAGGTATACAGCAAGTACATAAGAAGGCTGAGGTTGTATACAATGTATGTATTATTGGCTTTCATCCACTAGACAAGCAACAAGGGGCAGAGTAAAATGACGAAGACTAGCAACCAGGCGAGACGACCTTAGTGGGGCTCTTTGGGATCACGCTCAGTTACTTTCCACGTCGCATATCTCCAATACCTGCCTCTTCTTGTAGAGCAAGTTTCCAAAAGATTTCCAGAGTTAAGACGTTGTAATCGTCACGAGTGAGGGATTGCAGATGAAAGGTGCAGATACTTTAACGAGAGTGAATCTCCGATTGGCTCAATCTTTTGTGTGGCAATGAAGAAGGCAGAGGAGGATTGTTGATAAAACTACGGGGCAAGTTTAACGTAACAGAATAGAAACAAGGCTAGGTCAACTTCAATCTCTTATCGTTCTGTCTCACATAGCTTACCCTGCTCGCAGCGAGCTTTCGAAAGTTTGTATAGTCCTCAGGCAATGCCCTCTTCAAGAGAGATGTACAGAGAAACAAGCAACCGTGATTGATCCCCTTTGCGTAGGAATAAAGCGAAAGTTGGGCTTGTTCGTGATAGAAGTATACGCTCTGACCATAGATTTTCTTTGATGCTGTTGTATGCGCGGCGAATGCTGGGATATGTCGGATTCGGATTGGCATCGTTCACGAAGTGCGCGGACAGCTTGAAGGAGCGTCTGGCTGGAGGCGTTAATTCCGGTCATCGCGATGACGTGTTGGGCTCAAAGAGCCCGTAAAGAGCTATTTATTTCTCGCGATTGGCCAGTAGAAACTTTATATTTGAGGACTACTGCTTGCGTATACTATGTTGTTAAACGCAAAAAAAAAAAAAATCATGACAGCTCAACTAACGTAAAACCTGGGAAGGTGCAAAGTATGTGGTGATGCGCTGGTGTTTCCCAGAGGAGCACGTCAATCGCTGCTGATGGGCTAGCTTTCTACCGTGCCCACGACGACGACGTTAGATGCCGACAGGCCAGGTGCACTGTAAACCAGTCTACCCCCTTAAAGGTGTTTTACAGTGTCTATAACTAACACCCTTCCACCCTAGCAAAAAGGCATTTTGACGTACCGAAACACCCTTTTTAATGGGGGTTTCCCATTTTCAAAACACCCTTATTACCGAAGCGTGTTGATGCAGTAGAACACCCTTAGCGAAGGGTGCAAGGCAAGCCATTACACCCTTTGCCTAGCAGCCATGCATTCCTGTGCTGCTCTTTATATATAGTATCTATATATTCAGTTCTTTAAAAGTGGTCCCAAGGAAACCTCTACGCGGCCTTCCTACTGGGGCTATAATCAATCAGTATTACAGCACACGGCAGCAAGTATTCACATGCTGCATCACGTACTGCTGCTCAGACCGGACATATTGACCAGGGATGTGGTTTAACTTGACATCTGGCGTCTGATCTGAACGGAAATCGCTTCAAATGCGTAATGCCAGTTGTGCGTTGTTGCCCTCGCCTCCAAAACTTGCAACAGCGCAGGGGACGGGTACACGCCACGAACGGAAGTCAGATCTAGCACTGAATCTTGCGTCCAGTATGCATATAACAGATTCTCGTGCCCTCTTTCATGTTCCTGAATCCGAAACCGATTCGAACAGTTCTTTCGAGGAGACACTTAGACAGCGTTTTACAGCTTGCGATGTGCAATCCAAGTACTAGTTCTAAGTGACCGGCTCTGTGGGCTTTCGAGCAAGCTAGTGGGTGTTTTGGCAACTCGTAGCACCTTTGGCTCCAAAAGGGTGTTTTATGTACAACATTAACCCTTACCCCTACCAAAAGGCTATTTCGGTAATCAAAACACCCTTACACCCCAATTTTCTCTACTTTCGGTTTGTCAAAAGGGTGTTTTGGTTGCTCTAAAACCGCTTTAAGGGTGCAAACTGGTTTACAGTGTACGCACAGGTGTTTTCAGCATTCCGCCCCCATACCGACATGCACCCGCCGTGGCTGGGATTCGATCCCACGACCTCCACCTATAGCAAGCCCACACCTAACCGCTAAGCTCTACACCGCGGGTGATTAGATGCGGGTTCGACCCTGGCTGCGGCAGTCGCGTTGTGATATATGGAGACGAAGTGCTATATAGAGATTTCACTAGTATAAGAGCAAAAATACGAAAGACAAGGACCAGGAAGACACGGGAGACATCAGCTCAGTTGACTTCGACTCAGTTGACTTCAATTCATTTGACTTCGACTCAGTTGACTTCAGCTCAGTTGACTTCAACTCAATTGAAGTCAACTGAGTCGAAGTCAACTGAGCTGAAGTCAACAGAGTTGAAGTCAGCACTTTGTCTCTTGTCTTCCCAGTCCGTGTCTTTCGTATTTGTTCTGTTGTACTTGTGAAGTCCCTTAAGTGACAAGAAGAGAGCGGAGTGGGTTAGGTAACAAACGCGTGTTAGGGACATATTAATAGAAATTAAGAAGAAGAAATGGTCGTGGGCGGGTCACGTATTCCGAAGACAAGACAACCGTTGGTCATTAAGGGTAACAGAGTAGATTCCTAGACAAGGCAAGCGTGGCAGGAGGCGGCAGAAAGTTAGGTGAGCAGATGAGATCGGGAAGTTTGCGGGGATAAATTGGGCCCAGTTAGCGCAGGACAGGGATCATTGGAGATCCAGGGGAGAGGCCTTTGCCCTGCAGTGGGCGTAGACAGGCTGATGATGATGATGACTTGTGAAATTACGGATCACCAACTAGCCTGCCAACAATGCTAATTGAAATCTATATAGAGATCTCTTCACTGTGCATTGTCAGCGCACGCTCAAGAACCCCGACCTGACAAAAATTTCAAGAGCCCTCCACTACGGGGTGCGCCCGATAATCTAATCGTGGTTCTTGCACGTAAAACCACATATTAATCTCGCACCGTCGGCTTGATTGCATACAGCTCTTTCTGGTATAGCAGACGTACGAAGTGAGATGCCCGAGTTTATCGTCTGGAAACGTGTTCTGTATTTTTAATTTTTTTTAAAAGACGCGCAAGCGTAAACCGGTTGGTCTACCGGCGGTCGCTCGCTGCTACAAGGTCAGTTTTCCTTTTGAGTTCCTTTTATTTTCTTTTTTTATTATTTTTTCCCCTATCATTTAGGAATCGTCGCACGCTCGCAGCAGCCGGCGGCTCTCCTTTATTCGAGCCCGTCATCCATTTTCTGGATGTCGGTCTCGTTTCAACACCGCCGAAAGGAAACGACGCAATTGTTTTATAACGCCCCTCTCGCACCGGGAAACCGCGAACACGACAAGAACGGAGAGGTGACCGTGGCAGCTTGATTGCAGACGCGGCCAACAACATCCCAGCGGGAGGGGGATCCCTTATAAATATCCACCCACACTGGCAGGGGAGTATAATGTGGCAGGGGCAGGCTCAAACAGAGCTATAGGAATCTCGCGTTTTCGTCGATGGCCATTACAAAGCCGATTGCCGTCTTTTTACGAGGCACGGCCCTTATCGACCGATGAGGGGCGGAAGCTGCTCCTTCTTTTTTCCTTTCTTTCCTTTTTCTGTATATGCCAGCGCATCTTTTAGCTCATTTAGAGGTGGTGGTGGTGCACCGTGCGGACGTAGGGAGCGCGGCTAAGCGTGCGTGGGGTTAGAAGAAAGGGTGTGAAAGAGATAGGAAGGAGAGAAAGGCGGTAGTGGAGGGCTCCGGAGATTTCGAACACTTGGAGTTCTTTAGCGTTGTCAGTGCACGTTAAAGAACCCCAGGTGGTCAAAATTTCCGGAGCTTCCAGAGTGCTGCACAGAACTACTTGAACTACGTATACGTGTATGTTCACGTGACGTCAAATCCGCCCCTCTCGCCATTCGTTGTCGCCATTGCTGGGTGCCTCCCTGGGTACGCGGCCGCCGTTAGTTCACGTGCTGCAGCCAACCAGGCATGCCGGTGGCGAACACCGGTAGTGACGTAGCTGCTCTCTGTGAGGCGCGTGCATTCATCTTCACGCCCCAACTTAACGTAACACTATGTGTAGGTCTCCTCGCCTAGAAGCGCAGAAACAAGTTCCACGCAGATGTGCTTCCTGCTGGAAAAGAATCTTGCTTCTCACTAGGGTTGATATACATATACTTAACAGAAAGGCACAAAAAGACAGAGGGGAAAAGAAAGAAACAACAGAAAGTATGTTTTGAATCCCGAATATAAAATACGGCCTTCTGCGGATCTTGTGAAAAGCAATGTTCGCCCGCAAGCTTGTCGGTGTTTTTACGACGCTTTCGCGATGTATGGTAGATACGCTGCACGCTCAGATCTTGTGCAGAAACAGGCGGGAACATTCGGAGAAAACCTTATACGATTCTTTCCAGGTATAGTCGTAGCACGACAACGCGATCACGCAGATGTATACAGCTACAAAACGTTTTGTGTGGGCGCCATACATCGAAGGTGAGTGCATACAGAGCACATCGCGTGCGTGAAGACACTGGATCTTCACGTCCCGCGTGCGTCTCACATGCGTATGCGATATCGCGCCTACAACGGTACTGTACAAAACAGGCGCTCGGAGAGTGATCCACGGCGTACACGATGGAATCACATGCGAAAGCGTTCGAGGATTATCGGCCCCGTAAAGCAAGTAAAACGGGACGGGCCTCGACGTAAAGAAGGCGATGGTATTGTCTGCGCGGAGGAGGTGACCATCGAACGGGCTGAAGTCACAGCGAAATCATACCCGCCAATCTGTCGTCTTCCGCAGTATCCGAAGAGAGATCAGGGACATGATTCTCTCTCTCTCTCTCTCTCTCTCTGTGTGTGTGTGTGTGTGTGTGTGTGTGTGTGTGTGTGTGTGTGTGTGTGTGTGTGTGTGTGTGTGTGTGTGTTTCAAGACGCCTTCGCCACAGATTGCCATATGTACACAAATCACATATACGCATTCAAGCCTGTTGCACGGCCCCGCCACGGCGGCCTAGTGGTTATGACACTCTGCTGCTGATCCGAAGGTCGCGGTGTCGAATCCCGGCCGCGGTTGCAGCATTTCGATGGAGGCGAAATGTTGAGGCCCGTGTACAATGCGATGTCAGTGCACGCTAAAGAACCCCAGGTGGTCGAAATTTCCGAAGACCTCCACCACGGCGTCTCTCATAGTCATATCGCGGTTTTGCGACGTAAACCGCCCAGAAATCAATCAATCCTGTTACACTCCGTGAAAAACAGTCACAACAGAGATGCGTTTGTTTTTGTCGTTAATCCTTACGTAACTGCCAGGGGTGTCAAGGGGCAAGTTGATACTGGGTCACAGAAGGTGGTTCTTTCTTTTTTTCTTTCCTTCCCTCCTTTTCCTTCCTTCTTTCTTTCCTTCCTTCCTTCTTTCATTCCTTCTTTCTTTCCTTCTTTCCTTTTTCTTTGCATTCCACGCTATCGAAATTCAGCAAAAGTTGCGGGGTTCGATCCCGCATCTTCGAGCTAAACATTTCCTATACACTGTCGCACACTGGCTTTTGCGTAGTACTGTCATGTTGCACTATGCTAAGGGCAAGTGTGGGTAGTTGGTCGAATGCAAGAGCGGGTCCCCCTTTTTCCTTCTCCCGTGAAAAGCACGACGGGACCGTATCGCGGACGCACGGCACAGCCTTGAGCGGCTTCGCTGTTAAAAACAATGGCTGAGACGCTCTGGGACGTGACACGGACGTCCCGAGAACAGCTATTCCGACGTCTCGGTGTTTTGTAAAATGCAATTATTCCTCACCAATGACATCGCGAGAGGGGCTTCTTTTGCTTTTATTGCGATAGCAATTATATGGACCGTCTCGACGGGTTTTTGCCGTTGCCATCATGTCCGGTATATATATATATATATATATATATATATATATATATATATGTTTGAGGTAGAGGGTGACAAACGTTCGAAACACAAATTCTTTACTAACGTTTCGGCAGGTGGGCCTGCCTTCGTCAGAGTGGTTACTCTGACGAAGGCAGGCCCACCTGCCGAAACGTTAGGAAAGAATTTGTGTTTCGAACGTTTGTCACCCTCTTCCTCAAACACATATTTCACCGGATCCATCGATTTTCATTCGCTCATATATATATATATATATATATATATATATATATATATATATATATATATATATATATATATATATATATATATATATATATATATATATACAAATCAAAATCTCTTACAAATGTGATGTGACATTGCGTTACGTGATTTTGGTGGAACATGTGGCGTGACATTTGTTACGTGATTTTGGTGGAACATGTGGCGTGACATTGCGTTAGGCGATTTTCGTAGAAGCACGTCACGTACGTGACATCGCGTTGCGTGATGTTGGCAGAAAAAACACGTCACGTGACATTGCGTTACGTGATGTTGGTGGAAACATGTCACATGACATTCCGTTACGCGATGTTGGGGGAACATGTCGCGTGACATTGGGTTACGTGATTTTCCCCCTCTTTGTCAATTTTCTTTTCATTTGTCCCACTTTAACGGAAGCAGTGACATAACCGTAGAGTCGACTTTGGCGGCAGCACACTGATGGAAGGCAAAACGCTCTGGGTCGTGGGGTTCCGATGTACCCGCGCGTATTTCAAAACTAACACATTGACATTCATTTTCTCTTTCAATGTTGAACATAAATTGGCGGAATTAACGCTGTTCGAGTTCTCGAAATATCAGTTATCATTCTAAACCACTTCTCCTTTTGTCTTTAGTGTCCCTCTAAGCATTAATGTTCAATTTCTTGCATTGTTTCACTTTTCTACGTTTTATTCTTCATTTATTTATTCTCTTTTTCCTGACACACTATAGTTTGCCCTTTCATTTATTCGTTTCCCAATTTCATTTTCTCTTGCTTCTTAGAGGACTTCGCCAACGCGGAAGGATGATCCACGTTCACACTTCCCGCGCATTTCACATCAACTCCCTATGTGCATCACACTTCAAAGTCTCGGGCAATAAAGCGTGTCTTACTCCTACACGCTAGATTTCCTTACCGACGCAATTTATCATGTGTTACAAAAAAAAAAGAAGAAAAAAAAAGTCTGGCGTTAAACCTATGAAGAAGAAATGTTTTGGAGCCTAATTAATCCAACGGGTAAGCCATATGCACATCAGACGCTCCTTCTGCAAACCTCCTTGGCTGCAGACCTCCTTGCAGACCTCCTTTGGCTTCCCAAGTGGCCCCGCCTACGGCGAGGAACAAACCACGCTCACACTTCCCGTGCTTTTCTCACGAACTCCTATATGCATCATGCTTCGAATGCTCGGCCATTAAACCGTGGCCTCTCGACCCCTATAGTTACGCATTATTGATGCGGTCAAGATGCTGCATTTCCTTAAAGACTGCTAGTTATCATGTGTTACAGGGAAAAAAAAAGATAGTCTGCCGTTAAAAACTATGAGGAAGAAATGTTTTGGAGCCCAATTAATCCAACGGGTAGCCATATGCACATCATTGACGCTCCTTCTGCAGACCTCCTTGGCGTGATGTGCACGGCACAGAGGGGAAGTGCACCCATCGGTGGCACAGTGCATCATCCCTTGAAGTCCACGGCTGCTCAGACGTCGCGAGCGCCATCTCCCCGATGTGAGGGAGGTGTGCGCCCGCCCACCGACTGGTGTCGATGACCGCTGGTGCTCGTACACGCCCTGATAACGAAATGTCCGTAGATCTTTCAACATGGGCCACACTTCAACCGACGACAGGCCTGCAGAGGAATATACGACTCGACACCCCCTGCGGTGTACGGGTCTCCCCCATGCACACTCCACAACGCTGGTTAGTGCGCACCCCCAGCGTACGGGAGCCACTGCCGTCTCCCAGGAGATAACTGAATTCATTACGCTCGGCTATTTTCCTGGTGAATGCTCAAGGGTTTCTACGGGCATATGAACATTACGAAATTGAGATTCGGGTGAATGACAGTCAGGTTGTCGTCAGATGTATATAATGCGAAACATTCACTCGGTCGAGGATATCATCATCATCATGATCATCATCATCATGCCGAAAACGGCTCCGAGTACGCTGTTTAATGGTGAAAGACGTTCCGTCATTATGATTGATTTCAGGGGTTTTTACGTCCCAAAACGGCGAGCTCTGATTATGAGAGACGCCGTAGTGGAGGGCTCCGGAAATTTTGACCACCTGGAATTCTTTAACGTGTACTGACATCGAACAGTACACGGGCCTAAACATTTCGCCTCCATCGAAATGCAGCCGCCTCAGCCGGTATTCGATACCGCGACCCTCGGATTAACAGCGGAGTACCATAGCCACTAGACCACCGTCGCGGGGCATTCCGTCATTATTGTGGGTATTGTAGTGGGCATGGTAAAAATCATTCCGTAGTAACGGTGCATACTGTAGTACACCTGACGAAGAACATTCCATTGTAACAGCGGATATTTCAGTGGACATGGTGAAAGAGATTTCGTTATAATGGTGGATATTTTAGTGGACATGGGGATAGAAGTTCCACCCTAATGGTGGATACTGTAGTAGACGTGGTAAAAGACATTCCATCGTAACGGCAGATGCTGTAGTGGTCCTGGATATGGTGAAAAATTTCATAACAGTGGTGGATTCTGTAGTGGACATGACGGAAGACAATCCGCCATACTGGTGGATGTGGCGGGCGTAGTGGGAAAAATTCCGTAATAGTGGTGTTTATCGCAGTGGACTCTGTGGAGATAATTCCATCATATTTGGTGGCCCTGTAGGAATTTGCACGATGCACACATTTTCCAATAGTGATATGCGGCCCGCCATCGAGGGCTAGCGTTGACTATTCGTTGCTATAAACAGCAACGGATATGACAACATTGTTGCGAACGTAACATTACCTTCTTTCGTAGCCGATCCAGGAACTGTGTTGCCCTTCATTCTTTTTTTTTTTTTATTGTTTGGTCACTGTGTACAACATGCAGGACGGCGATTTAAATAATTCATGTCGCTGTCTGTCCGTATGTCGCACCGGCCCTAAACGGACGTGACAAGCTCTTCACTTTCGCTTGGGTGGTCTTCTCATTTCGATGTAGATGCGCGCTTCTCTTTTTAAAGGTAGCAGCCTGCGCAAAGATTTCGCATTGAGAGTCTTTTTGACGACACTGTTTCTAGCCGCCCTAAAGAAAAATGGAGTTCCAACAATGTTTTCACGAGATGCGTGCGCCCAAGCGTGTTCTCGTGTTTTTTCTGTCGTGTGACATTTCTTTTTCCTCGGTGTTTGTGACACTGTGCGAGTGTCGCGTATACGCTAACGGTATTGTGCAGATCAGTGGAAGGAACGTACAGGAGTGCCAATAGAAAACTTCCGGTGAAAACTATCACATCTTGAGTTCTTTCGCGAGCAGCTGATAGTTTCTTCTTCGGCGCTTTGTGTTTTGTGCTTTGGATCGCCCGAATTCGTCTCTTTCGTTGGTTTGAGCGATAAGGTTAGCACGCCTAACGCAACCAGCTTACCACTGTACTTGCCTTATCTTGTTTGGGTAGGAGTGGTTCTGTCTCAGTGTGGGTGCGTGCGCGCGTGAGGGCATGAGCGAATCGACTCTTGCGTGATAGTGATACAGTGCTACGTGATAGTGGTAGTGATAGTAAAAAAAGAAAAGGAACGTTCGGCGCATACCAGCTTTGGTTAGGTGGTTATGAAGGAGTCCACCTGACGCATCGACATATCTATCGCCCTTAACTAGCAGGCCCACCCGATACCACAATGAAAACGCCCTCACCCCGTACTTTGCTCGCACAGACCTGCTGAAGTTTTCTTATTTCCCGAGAACAATCAGTGAATGGAACTGCCTTACCAAAACAACGGATCATTCTGTCATGTAAACCTTCCCTAGTCTGTATTTTCGTTGTACAATGCTGTTTCTTTGTATTACTCTTGTATTTGTACTGATTACTCTGCATGGACCACGAGTCCGCAGTATTGTATAAATAAATGAATGTCAACCCCAGCCATCTATAAAATAGATCGAAGCACGTTGTTTTGAAGGCCGCCGACTAGCTTCATGATCATCCCTTAACTCTGGAAAACTCCGCGCTCGGATAACGCTAGCCCCCCTCACTCCGCCCCCCCCCCCCCCCACACACACACACACTTCTTCCACCTTCTATTGCTTTGGTCAACGTCACTGCCATCACTATTACTGCTTCGTGCACTGTGTCTCTCTTGTCTTTCGCCCGTGCTTTTTTTTTTTTTGCGCTATTTAGTTATGTCCCAATTCATGTACATGTCATCTAGCCCAACTTTCATCCTTATGATAACATGCCGCGTTCATAAGGATGAAAACAGCTGTGCCATCGTTTATTCTTATGCATGCTGCACTGATCTCTAACACGACGCGAGCGTGCTTGTGTAAAAGCCGTGCTTGTTGGTGCAGTAAATCAGCCCGCAAGCCAGAGTCGAGCAGTTTCTGCACCAGCTGTTGAGTTCCGTCAAGCGACACTTTCGCCCCTCCTCCTCCTCCACACAGAAAAAAGAAAGAAAGAAAAAACAGAACGGAAAATGACCCGCATTCATGCATGCGTTTAATGAGTCATCCTCGGTGCATGGTATGCTCCAGGTGCGTCGCAATCTGCACGATTCTGCCACTCGATTTGTGAGCATGCGTTAATCTAGAAATGCCGTCTGTGAATGCATACCTCTGACTCGTTGCTGGTTTCATTAGGGACATTTATGAATAGGTAATTAAGTGCACGGATTGCCGTCGCAGTTTACTGCACCACAGGGACGGATACACGGAATAGCTCCAACGGGGTGGCCCTCCCAGCGCTGTGGCATATGACCAGACGCGAAAACAACAACAACAACAACAACAACAACAACAACAACAACAACAACAACAACAGCAGCAAAAATGTGGTTGATACCTCCGTCATAGGAATCCGTATAACACGGAAGTGAAACCTGTATTCGCGAATCCGTGGAATGCATAAGCGGCAATCTAGCGAATCGAGGTACTCTGGACATGCGAACATGTTTACTTGCACATTAGCGGCACCTCAACACGACACAGGCATCCCCGACAGTTGTACACGAGGAAAAGTTCTCGAACGACTCACATTGCTCCAGGGATATTGAATTTCACGCGCCAGAGCAGGGCTGGAGGCCCCCGTACTGTCTGTTTAAGTGCACGTTTGTCACCCGCGAACGCCAGAAAAGATCCCAAGGACCGATGTAACTATCCCCCGAAAATGATCCCGCGAAAGCTTGGACAATTAGGTTTTGGTCCCCTACGGCGCACTAGCAAAACGCGAGCAGTGGTTCAAAGACATAGTCAGAGCCAAGAGTGATCAAACAAAACATACACATTGTCATCAGTCAGGCAGTAACTCAACACGTGCACAAACTCGGCTCTTCCACTCTTGCCCTGGATGCGTTACCCAGAAGATTGCCCGCAGTCCACTGCACAGTTAAAGCGAGCAAACAATAGAACCTGTGCAAAATTTTCGGCAGGATTGGCAAATCGAGGAACGCGTATTGTTTCCGATGGGTTACTTAACGTTAGCGATTGGTGCACGTCTTAGTCTGTTTCGTCGTGCTTCTGTTCTACGAAAGAAAAGGAAGAAAAATTACACCATCTCCCGCTAAAGGGGACCATGCGGCGATGCGAAGCAGCACCGGGGCTGCACACCGCGTTTGCGTCGGTTTGACGCTAGCAGACGCTGCCTGCGCCAGCGTTGTCTCTCGCGGGCGCGTCCTCGTTCCTTGCGAGCTGGTAAAGCGTTCATTGAAGAAAGAGCGTTTCCATAGTCAAGGAGAGATTCTTTGTTGTCGTAGAAAGGTGGAAAGGGGGAGGGGAGTGCACGATAACTGCCTCTCCGGAGAGGACACCTCAACCAGTACACTAAAGGGGAAGGGAGTAACGCGCGCCGTTCGGAGAGGAGAGGAGGAATACCGAGAGGAGAGGAGATGAGACAAGGAGAGTAGGGGGAGGAGGATGCGCATGCGCAGTGCGGGTGTGGACGTCGCACGGCGGATGGACGAGGGTTCGATCCGGCCGCGGCGGTCGCATTTTCGGTGGATGCGAAAATGCCAGAGGCCCGTGTACTGTGCGTTGTCGTTGCACGTTAAAGAACCCCAGTCTAAATTACCGGAGCCCTCCACTACGACCTTTCTCTCCTATCTCTTTCACTCCCTTTCCCCCACGCCCCACGGACGCTTAGCCGTGCTCCCCACATGGGCTGCAGAAATTAGCGTCCTTTCCTAACCGAACCACAGTCACGGCGGATGGATGGAGGGAGTGACATAGCCTCGACCATAAGCTGCTTCGCATCTAAAAAAAAAAAGAGATCCTTAAACCTGTCCTATTCTGGCGCATAGTAAGTCAGGGAATACATCTTGACCTGTCGTGTTAGTCTAGTTGTTAGCGGCGATAGTTAGCCCCTGGGGTCGATAGCAACCTCGTTATAAGTCAGATGCAGGAGTCCGAATCGAATACGCTGAGATTTCCTCTGCTAGCGGGGTAGTTCATTATCGTTATCACTCATTAGGTTGAGACGCCGCGTCAGCGCGTTTTCGAATGTAACGGCTTTGCTCTCTAGATGATCACTCTGGTTAATGCAGTTGTCAGTGGTACTGATACCAAATGACACATGAGCACCCAAGTGGGCGTTTCCTCAGCGTAGCACAAATCATTTTATCAATTCAATACATAGGCGAATCGGACCGACAAAAATTTGCCTCTCGGAAAACGTCAGTTCGGCGAAACCTAGAGGCACATATTCGGACCCGAATGTGTGAATTGTCTTTTCATCATGGCACTTCGTGTCGCCTGCACACCCCGAAAGAATTCGAGCAATACATTCATCTGCGACATTTTTGGAGCGCATATGCGGCACGACGTTGACATATTAAGGCGTCTGTCTCGTTCGTTCTTTCTTTCTTTCTTTCTTTCTTTCTTTCTTTCTTTCTTTCTTTCTTTCTTTCTTTCTTTCTTTCTTTCTTTCTTTCTTTAGTATGCCCTTGCAGAATGGATTTTAGCGGAATACGCCCTTTTTCTCTCTCTCTCTGTCTTCTTTTTTTGGCACTACAAATGTCATACGAGTTCCTGCCGAGCTTATAAACCAAGTTACGTCAGACTGAGTTGCGCCATCAAAGGCGTAAAGACAGATGACGTTTTTGAGCATAAATAGGTTTTACACAAAAAGTAATAAAGAAAAGAGAAAACAAAGACCAACCACTCGCATCCAGTGCTTCGACTATGAAAAACGTCTTCCGCATGATGACTCTCTCCCTCTCTCTTTTTTTTTTCGAATGTTTTTGAAGTTTATCAGAATAAAAAAATTTCGACAATTCAGGGCACTTCGACACGGAACTTTCAAAGTGTCTCGCGGAATGCGTTGTACGCCTATTGTTGCAGCTGTCCGCGTAGTCCAATTCTGGGCCCCAAATCGATCAGTGACAATTCCAGTCTCCGTAGACAGGCAGTTCAAGACCAGGAAGCAATTATATTATTCATGATATTCTCTAAGGACAGTTCTTTCGTCGTGCAGATTATGCCTCTGTCGCGAGTTTCTGGGCGAGACAAAAGCTTTGGAATGAAAAGGGACGAAGTTGCGTTTCAGCGTGTCTTTCTGTAAAGTATGGGATTTTTCATTATTCTTGGCCATCCTTCTTCACTTTCGCGCGCGTCTGTGTTTCCAACCTGGATAAGACACCGGCGAAAAAAGAATAGGAACAGACTGTTATGGGGCTATTAGAAAACTGATTACTCAACCTGTCAATGGTGCTAGTAGTAGTAGTATTAGTAGTAGTAGTAGTAGTAGTAGTAGTAGTAGTAGTAGTAGTAGTAGTAGTAGTAGTAGTAGTAGCAGCAGCAGCATACACCGGCGAAAAAAGAATGGAAACAGACTGTTATGGAGCTGTTAGAAAACTGATAACTCAAACTGTCAATGGTGCTAGTAGTAGTAGCAGCAGCAGCAGCACACTGGGAGCAGTAGTAGTAGTGGTGGTGGTAGAAGTAGTACCAGATATAGAATAGGAGTAATAGCAGCAGTAGCAGTGGCAGTAGTAGAAGTAGTGGTTGTAACGGCTGTGGTAGTAGAAGAGAAGAAGTAATAGTAGTACAACAGGAGTAGCAGTAGTACTCGTTGTTACACTGTAAGTACCAATGACTATGCCACCACGAGTAGTATACGGAGTATTGAAAGTAGTATCAGCATTTAGTACTGCTAGACACGACACTACTTCTTTGGAACTACAACAACTGCTACTACTACTACTACTGTATTACTATACATGGGCACGTGGACCATGTCGTAGGGCTCGAGAGGCAAAAGCAAAACGTAGGAAAGTACAGCGGAGAAGAAAAGTGTAAAAATTTATATATATATATATATTTAGATCATAAATCATACTACAGTAAGCTGGTTAGAGCCTTCTATTTCAAGGTCATGAAGGTCACAGTGAGTGAGCAAATAAAAACTACAAACAATTGTGGAGGACGCTTTTGGGCATAGCCTTTGAGAGTAGAACGAAATAGCATGGCCAGCGCCATCTAGATGACGTTTACGCAAGTTATCTACCCAGGCCAACGCTTCCTCTACATATGTGGCGCTGCCCGGGCGCGCCGCTGTTCGTATGGTTGAAATGCTGGAAAAAAGGGCTTGGCATTTGAGCTTCATATCGTAACAGAATTGCGTTTTCTCGTGGACTGAAATTACTGTTCGAGCCATCATGTATAGGCGTCGTATTTAAGTCATAATTTTCTGATGAATGTTACATGAAAAAAAAATTAATTTTTATTCGGCATCTGCACCATGTCGGAGGGCCTGCGGGATCGGGATGTTTCGGTTTGAGGTTTGCCTTCGCGGACGCCGGTGTCAGACTTTCTGCCGCACAAGCTGCTCAACGCTGTCGCGTTAAAAATTATGATGAAAAGCACGATGCACGCACAGGGTTGCCAGCAGTAAAAGTGTGAAAGTTGTCAGGGCGCATAACGTGCAGGCGCACAACGCTCGTTCGTGTTACTGTTGTTAGCGGTGGTGTAGACGCTGTGGACCCAGTGCCGAATACGAATGAGTCAGTGCAGAATGTAAAGCAACGCACGAGGAGACACGTTATTTCGGGAAAAAGACTTGCAAATCAGCTCTGCTTCTTCGACGTATACATTCGATCTCGTTTTCATATTCAGGCGTATTAGGTGTCTTTATCTTTTTTCAAAGTGTGGCTTGCTCTACGTACTTTGAGTTTTGGTTTGCAGGAACTAAGGTTGAACAGGAGTGCGACGAAGAAAACCTTGAAAATAAAAGATGCGCGGATCCGCGAAACGAGTCGTAGCGTGGAAGAAAGGTATAGGACAGGCGTTAGGAGACGACGAGATGGAAGGGTGGGTGACGTTGGAAAAATACCGGTAGGAGAGATTCTTGAAGACACGGAAAGATGGAAAAGGGGAGGAGAGTGCACGATAACTCTCTCTCGGGAGAGGACACCTCAACCGCGGTAGGAAGTGTAGGAAGTATACACTACACAGGAGAAGGAGAGCATGGCAGGGGTGTCGGGGAGGTAATGTAACGGCGTAGAATCGATGAGCATTCCCTTTGTCGACAGCGGTGTCCAGTGCTTCTACCATCGACAGCAGCGTAGTGACTGAGTCGTAACTCACGGTAACATTGACACCCGCGTTAGTGCAAAGCACACGCGTCTGTTTTGCCGATGGAAAATGCGCTATACGGTGTTGATGCGTTACCATAAGAGTCGTTCGTCGAAGTGCTCGTCGAAGTACTGCGGGATCCAGCAAAGTTGCACAAAGAATAGCGAATGGTAGCAGGACATATACGTTGCTATGATAGTACTTAGCACACATTAGAAGCGGAATTCACGTTACCGAAGCAGCATCACAGATAGATAGATAGATAGATAGATAGATAGATAGATAGATAGATAGATAGATAGATAGATAGATAGATAGATAGATAGATAGATAGATAGATAGATAGATAGATAGATAGATACGCTCAAAGTGAATTAAGTTCGTCAAGAAATGCTTGGCATTTAATATATACTGCGCAGCGCATATGCGATGGTTAGAGCAGCCTGCGCCGGGTAAGGGTACAATTGAAGATATCTGGCACTGGAGGCCTTGAAAAATGAGTTTTAATCTAAATACCGCTTTAATATCAGGTGCATTTTAAACCGGCGCACACAGAAACGCAGTTCGTTGCATTATTCGAAGCAGCTTCGAATAATGCGCCTACGGATTAGTACGTAGTTTCGTTATCAGCACCGCCTCTGCTACATTTGATTTTTTTTTTTTTTTGCAGTCGTGTTTTTGTCGTCGGTGTTCTCATCGAACGAGGATAATGAAATTAGTGCTGAGTTACTGGTTATCTCCCTGTTTGTACTTCATACATCGGCACTTAACAAAAAACGGGCAAGCCGTTGCATTATTAGCCTTCTTTGTCTCTGGTCATTGTGGACAGCGCGCCGAATTCAGAAAGGTAGCATAAGTCAGAAAGAAAACGCCGTGGGAAGGGGGTAGCTTGCCTCCCTCCCCCTCTCGCCACGAAGCAGGTCTTTTCAAATCCATACATCCGTAACTTAGCCTTATTGAACTGTCTCTCGGATCACAAAATCAATGTCAAAGTGCCGTTTTTTATTCTCACATCGAAGGTGGTACGTCAGTGTAACCCGAGGTATTCTCTAAGTTTAATTTTCTTTTTTCTCTTGCATCGTCCACCGTCTCTCGGCAAAAGGTTCACAAAGCTCGCTACCTTGTAGTTCACACTAATGTCAATATTAACTGATAAGAGAATTTTAAACAGGCCCTAGCAAACGCTGTGAAGAGCCATCGTACCATGCGGCTCAGTGCTGTAACATAAACCGGCGACCTTCACAATTCGGGCCTCCCATATTTATGATTTCAGCGGGCTTCTTTGCTTTAACCAATAGCCTTTCTCCCATGCCGGACAACAGTGGCATTTTTACAACCTCAGTTGCCTGTAGTTTGCGACGACGGCGTAACAAAATATCCCTCGTGATATATATACAGTCTGCTTCATAATTTATGCGAGAGTGCACTTAAGCTGCCAGAAAGTTGACCCCTGTAAAACTTGAACCTCTCCTTTCTCTCCACCCTTTTCCCTTTCTTCATTCTCAGTATTGATTATCTCCGAAAAAAAAGCTTTCACATTTTCGGCGATGCGCGGGAACTCCCGGAAACGGTTACTTCACAAACGCTACGTTCGGCACTCAAACACTTAGGCGATTTTAGCTCCACAATTTCACCACGTGTTGCGTTTGAAGCGTATAACGAAAAAGGAGGAAATAAAAAAAAAAGAGGCACCTACGAACCTAAAAAATAAAGACAGAAACGGAAGAGAGTGCTTTCGGAAGGAGCCTGGTTTTGCTGGTATAACAGTGTCGCCATAGTGAACTTTCGAGATTCCATTCGCGAATGCATGGGATATATAGATGGAAGCGGAGCTCGCTTCCAGTGAAGCGGCCTCGTTTTCCAGCAGTGAAGAGGTTTTTGCCCGTATAACAGTGCCATGATAGCGAACATTCGAGATTCGATCAGCAAAAATGCGCTGGACGTAGAAGCGAGCTTGCTTCACGGCACCGAGCCATATACTCTGTTTTTAAAACTAGTTCCGTGCACCAGAGTCAACGCTACGCGGCCATCTATAGCGAGGATTCTTGCGCGGCGAAATGTAGTGCCAGTGTTCGGAGTTCCTCCGTCCGCTTTTTTTTTTTTATTATTCACAATACTGTTGGCCAGACGGCCGTTACAGATTGGGTTGTAAGGCTTCACAACAACAAAGTGGGTGTTACAATACAAAATTACATCAATAGCATATGAAACATGAAAATACAGGTATACTCGTAATTTAAACAGTAGTTATCAAAATATGAACCAAATATTACAAATATTCGTGCGCTTGCCAAATATTACAAATATGTTCATGCGCTTGCCACTTGCAGGCTATGGTGCGCGGAAGGACACATCTAAAGATGTGTTCGCCCTCCTGATTGGTCGTATAGAGTCCCGCCCGTAGGTTCCACAGCGCTGCACGGAATTACCGAAACCAGGTATGGACGACGATGCGTAAAACGGAAGCAGTCACTTAGAGCGAAGATTCTCAGAGACAGAGAGAAAGCGGGAGAGCACTACTCTCAGGAAATCTGTCTGAAACAGTAGCAACTCAAATTGTTCTGTTAAAGAAAGAAAAATAGTTCGAGAGAGGAATACAGGTGCCGACATGGCGCGCTGTCTGGCTGTCTAGTTCACATAATATGTTGCTCTTTTGTTCTTTCACTGCAGCACCTTCCGCTGCAAAATGTGAAATTTGAAAGATCCAGCGCAGGCGCGCGCGTCGCTTTGTTGGTGTTCTGCGTCCCCTCATTATTTTTTCTCAAATATTTTTGCGAGTATAAGCACGCGTCGCATCATTTACGTCGTAGTTCGTGGAAGCGAAAAGTAAAAATAAACGTTAACGGCACGTGTCGTTAGGAAATAATGATATTTTTTTCTTCACCCCTGTCGGCTCAGTCTAGGTTGCCATTGGTTAGGACGAAGTCCGGATTAATCTAGACTACCTGAGTTTTCCTCCGCAGTCATCATCATCATCAGCACCAGCACCATAATCATATTCGTATTCATTAAGACACTAGGTCAAACAGCTGTTTGTTCCCGGATGCCTTCCGTTCGCTTTCCATCTCTTAAAGTTACAGGTCTGTTTCATCATAATTACCACCATCAGTCTGTCTACGCCCACTGCAGGGCAAATGCCTCTCCCATAGATTCTCCAATTATCCCTATCCTGTGCTAATTGGGCCCAATTTATCCCCGAAAACTTCTTGATCTCGTCTGCCCACCTAACTTTCTGCCGCCCACTGCCACGCGAAGACAAGACAACCGTTGGTCATTAAGGGTAACAGAGTGGATCCCTTGAGAAGGCAAACGTGGCAGGTCTGTTTCAGGGGCCCCCAACGTCCGCTGGCTGTCACGCAAACGGGAACTGCCCTCGAACCACTACCCACACTCTTGTTGGTCTCACCCACTGATACATTATAGTGATTATGCGAAGGGCGAGAAAGAAAGAAAGAAAGAAAGAAAGAAAGAAAGAAAGAAAGAAAGAAAGAAAGAAAGAAAGAAAGAAAGAAAGAAAGAAAGAAAGAAAGAAAGAAAGAAAGAAAGAAATATGCGCTCCAAAAATATCGCAGATTAACTTATTGCTCGAATTCTTTCGGGCTGTGCAGGCTATAGCCAGTGTACAAAGCCCGTACAGTCGCTATAAGCTACCGCGGTGGCTTGGTCACGACTGTTGTTCTGGAACAGCGCCGGGCCTGAATGACGTCACACTTCTATGTACTGCACACAGGCACGGTTACACTTAAATTGTCATGCCACTGAAGACAATATTGCCTAATTCGTAAGCTGAAACCCACTTATCGATTGAAGTACGTTGTACGCTCATCGATCTCGCATTCACCAACGGCCCCATACATTGTGCGAGACGTGATGTACGTCTCCACCTACAACTCAGATCACAAGTCCACGGTACTGTATGTACCCCCGCCCAAGTACGCCGTCACCGGAACGATAAGAGTGTGACGTACACCGGTGATTGTCTAATGACGCCGCCCACAACGCCGCGGCGGTCCGATATGCCCGAGACCTGCCTTGGGCATATCTGCATATACTGCCTGGACGAGGAGATAGAAGAGGACATGTGAAGTGTCGGCACCACTTCGATAACTTCAAATCATGTAAATAAACACAATACGGCCTCCCACATTGCCTCATTCTTTATAACACAACTCTGCAACACCAGTTTGCAGTACACCCTACCGCAACAACGATCTAGCCAAAAGAAACGCTTTCGCGTTCTCATCTCATAAGAATATGCTTAGCGATTGTCGAACTTTTTTACTTTTTTTACCATTATAACAACTCATTATCATCTTAACAACCCTGCATTCAAGTGTACAATGCGAATGCTGCCCTGTATGTATTATGTATGACGTGTGACGCATACAGCCTTTCCGTATGAACGCTTTGTGCAATCTATCATGTGTACGCTGTTGCCATGAGAGCGACTCTGGGCCATCGTCAAGCTGTTGCGACAGCTTTTTGCCCAGCTGTCCCTCCAGATTGTTTTTCTGGTAAACGAAATTGAATTGAAAATTGAATTGAATTGAACAAGGATTGGGGCGCGTCTTCTGCGCAACCCAACAATTTTTCTTTCTTTCTTTCTTTTCTTTCTTTCTTTCTTTCTTTCTTTCTTTCTTTCTTTCTTTCTTTCTTTCTTTCTTTCTTTCTTTCTTTCTTTCTTTGTATGTTTTACACTGTCCTTCGCTTAGTCACTACCATGTGGCAGTATTGGTAAAGAGCTGGAGCTTTTCCCTTCTGCATGACGACTAACCTGAGGCCACAACAAAACAACTGCGAACGACGCTGCCACAGGGATCAACCTCGATTGACCTCAAACAGCTCAGCTGTTCAAAGAAGGAATCTGTTTATAACAAATCACCTCAAACAGCTCAGCTGTTCAAAGAAGGAATCTGTTTATAACAAATCGTCCAGCTTACAGAACAAAGCTGAGTGATAAACTGTTGCCTTCAGTGCGGGCTAAACGAACAAAGCTAATTACAATTGTGTCATTGACAAAACAACCTACAGTGTACTCACTACGCTCTTCAGCGGACACGTACACGCGGTCATGCCATTATATAAAATGTCGCTGAGCTCTCATTTAACAACAACTGTTTAATTTTCTTTTTCATAAACTATTACGGAATTCACTGGTCGCTTATGTCGTCAGATGCTCGGCGATACTGTTTCTTTTTGCGTGATACGAAAGGCTCGATAAATTGATAATACATGGGTCTGCGTCTATTTTCATTTCTTCGCAGGTCGCTCGTGTTTTTCGGTTGAACACTGCCACTGTACAAAGAGTTTTTGTTGGTGTACTTAGTCACGTGGCCTAGAGCCGCATTTCTGCTACTCTACAGTCAGCTATACTTTCGTCTTACTTGACTGGTATCGTTTGTAGATAGCTTTTCTTTTTCTCTTCGACTCTACTGTTCGACTCTACTGCCAAGGGCTCGTTCTTTCAACTCTATCAAGGGTTCGTTTCTCCTTTAGACACAACCAGATGAATCCAGAAGGCGATGAGGCCAAGGAAATGCGAGGTCTAGTGAACTCTTACTCAATAAGACCCTTAATAATTGACGAAAATTGTTTAGCGCAGGCAAAAAAAAAAAAAAAAGAACGGAGCACACGAGAAAGACACACAAGGGACAAGCGCTTGTCCCTTGTGTGTCTTTCTCGTGTGCTCCGTCTTTTTTTTTTTTTTTTTTGCCTGAGCTAAACAATTTTCGTCGATATGCACCAACTAGGCCCTCAAAAAGTCCTATTCACCCTTAATAATAATGTACACAGATATGTACTTCAAACACATGCAAAATGATGCAATACGTCACACATATTTGCGCGTGTCGTATTCAGTAACATAATCTGATTTCCCCTGTTCTCAATCAGCTTCAGATTCGGATGCCGCATTTTTCTCTTGAACTACATCAAGAAACGTACAGAAGTTAAAGGTGTGGCAATACCTGATCGATGCCTCTGTACCGGTTATACAAAAAAAAAAAGCATCATATGCACAGTAAGTTCGCAGCATGCAGCAAGCTTTTTTTTTTGTAGAATTTTAAAAAGAAAAAAAAACGTGATGTATTTACATTTCCATAACAGATTTAACGCTACCTAACAATAGAACTAGAAAAGATTCCTGTGTACAGCGCATGTAACCAAGCAATATGTAATGGTGCGGAACACATGACAAGTGCACTTGGAGAAACGCAGTACCACTCTCACCACCTTCTACGAGCTCATCGCCTTACCTTCCTCAACTACAGGCCTGTTTGTCGCGGATTGCGTCGCGTACACATTGGACGTGGCGTGAGCTGTAAGATGTCCTCACATTTTGACTACGTTTTCCTGAGTTCATCGTTTCCTTCCCGCAGCTCACTCCACCCCAAGTCCTGCTAACCCGCCACCATACGTTTTCAAACTCCCTTATCGCTCAACTCAGTCATGCACAGCTGAGTAGACTGTTGTTGAGCATGAGTACGTGTAAGTTAGCGCAGCTGAGTAGACTGTTGAGCATGTATGAGTAAGACCAGCTGAGTTGAGTTTGCGAATGTATGAGTTAGCCCTTCTCAACAGACTGTTCTGGAGTTTGGATATATACGAGTTAGCCCGGCTGAGTAGGCTACTCTTGAACTTGGGTATGTATGAGATCAGCTCGACTGAGTACACTGTTGTTGAGTTTGACGATGTATGAGTTAGCTTAGTTGAGAATACTACTGTTGGTTGCTGGCATGAGTGAGGCTGATAGTAAAACGTTCGTGAGAATGAGCATAATTAAAATCGGAAGAGCATACAGCCGTTGAGTCCCACCATGTACGAGTTAGTTCGACTAAGTAGACCTGCTGAGTCCGAGTATGAGTCCGGCTGAGTAGATATTTGTTGAGCCAGGCTGAGCAGAATGTCCTCGAGTCTGATTATGAGCGAGCCCTGCTAGTTGGTGCAGTTGAGTATGAATGGTAGAGTAGTCCATCGCTGAGTTTAATGACGGGGTGAGGCCTGCTGAGCAGAATGCTGTGTTTGAGTATGACCGTCTCCGGGTCATGTAAAGAAGCTTGCCGGGTCCTGGATCGAGTGATCCTGGCTGTGCGAAATTGCGTTGAGGTCGACCACGAGCAAGTCAGCCTTAGTAGAATTTTGGTGAGTCTCAGGCTTACTCACCAAAATTCTCTGGACCTAATTAAAAGTTTTTTGCCTGTCTGTATGTCTGTCAGGCTTACTCAGCCTCAGACATATATATTTCGGACCCCAGCAAAATGTGACCTCCCGCCACGACCGGGATGGAAAGCACATCTGTTTAATAAGCACGTCAATGAAACAACCACTAAGCTATCGCGGTGCGTACCAGTCCCTTTTTCAGTACGACAAACAACTTCAAACGATATCGCATTCAATTAAGCTGAAGCTGCAAATTTCATCCGCCGCTCTATTAACCAAAACAATCAACATTGTTACCGTCCCATAGCCATCCTTTGTACGGAGAAAAAGCAAAAGCACTCCGGATCGGATGCACAAATATCACGACGTAATTATTGCCACGACCAAAACATGCGAGAGTTCCCCTCTATTACAGTAGCTCGGCCTGTTGTTTTCGTTTACTAAGCGTAATTGAAACCGATCATACAAACCAACGAAACGTAACTTCGCACTGACCTCAATATCAGGAGCCGTCGGATCCTATAGAGCAGCAGTTCAGAAGCTGTAGTGGTCGTCGACTGCCTTAGTAAAATCCAAAGAACTTTGCAGCAGCACCGTCACCGGTCGGTAGGAGGCATTTCTTCGTCGCACACACCACAAGCAAATCAGAAGTACTCACGCACATCACTCTCTTGTTAAGGCAAGCGGACGAGTCACTCCGCTCAACTGACAGCAAACGGATGTATCGCCAGTGTCCCGGTCCTTGCGTCTTGAAGGACAGGAACAACTCGAATCACGAACAATGCACCGCAAATTTCCTCTCACTGGGCCACGCGCACAAATTGCGAGGAAAGAGGCGCTACAGTGCCTTGCACTGTTACAACTCCGAGTCCTTGAAGGAAAGGACGCAGAGATCCTCGCAATTTTCAATGTCCTACGGTGAAATCGTGGTCAGGACATCGCATTGGCTCCTACATGTCGGCCTGAACCATCGGCAAGACCAGAAGCAGAAGACCTGCGGCCGAGACCAGAAGCAGACGATCTGCAGACGAGACCAATAAAGCAGACAACCTGTGGCGCTCGACAAGGAGTTCCCCCACGACGCTATCACACGCGCGCACCAGACGAACCGGCGTCGTGGAATAGCAGACGACGCGGCGACGCGCCGATAGACTGTGCGCTGTAGCGAGCTACAGCGGCGGCGGCGCGCTTGTAGCCTGAGGCGAAGCCACTCTTTCGCCTCCCCCGTCCCTCGATCTCTTCCTCCCCCCTCACTTTCTCTCCTCTATGACTCTCTTCAATTCCCTTCCCTCAATCGGCGGCCATATTAGATGGGGCCAATGTCGGAACTACTGCGCCGAAGGATCGGTGCGAACAAAACGACAAAACCGTTCGTTCACTGCATGCCTGCTCATTGCTCTATGTATTTTATCCTTATAATCAGTTTATGCCAGTTCGACAAGCATGCGGAGCAGTAAGGCTTGGTGCGACGAAAATAAAGAAAGAATCCCTGGGCGTTTGTCACACTGGAGCGGGCGCAAAAACACACACGCGCAAAACGTCACATTCGCATTTGCGCCAGGACAAGCAAACAAGAAAGAAAGAAATAAGTAAAGAAAAGAAAGAGGTCCCCTGCGCTCGCGTGGCGCGCGCGCGCGATCTGATTCGCGTTCCGCTATAAAGCGTGCAAGCTCATTAATGCGCTGCGGCGGTTGCCGGGTCAAAGTCACCGCCGCGCGCCGTATCGTTCTAACGACGAAGTGTGAGACCATAAACCTGTGCGGGCGAAACCAGTGCATTAGGTGATTTCGACGTTCGCCGCAGCTCGACAGATGAAATAACTAAATATAAGACAAAAAAAATCAAGAAACAAAGCGACGTAAAGGAGGCCTTGCGTCGCCTCATTGGTTGACAGCCCGTGATGTCACGTAGTGATCGGTATCACGTGACGTACACCTCTTCTGGCGATGCTGAACTTGCTTGAGCGAACAGCCAGATGTCCTTGTGGCAGTATGTTGGCGAACACACACATCGAGAAAGCTGGTATAACTAAAGTGCATAAAGTGCAAGGTGGTTAAAAGCGTGCACATGGAGAACCCGGAGTGTTCTGCTCAACACTCTCAAATTCTGCCAAATTTTCGGTTTGATTGATTGATTTATGGGGTTTAACGTCCCAAAACCAGCTCTGATTATGAGAGACGCCGTAATGGAGGTCTCCAGAACTTTCGACCACCCTGGGGTTCTTTAAGGTGCACTGACATCGCCCAGCGCACGGGCCTCAACATTTCGCCTCCATCTAAATGCAGCCCCAGCGGCCGGGATTCGATCCCGCGACCTTCGGATCAGCAGCCGAGTGCCATAACCACTAGACCACCGCGACGGGGCGCGAATATCCTAGATATCAGTTTCCTCAATGCCGAATAGACGAATGACATGGCTTTCGAGACCGGATTCAGTTCCTCCAGGTTAAACCGGATAGCCGCTTTGACATATTGTTGCAAGCGCTAGTATCAAAGCCGACGGGTTTTGCCGCTGATCGGTTTTTATCGACGACTGGCGATCATGCTCGCCGCTGCTGTGAGAGTTGCTTTTTCTTGCTGGGCCCAAGTTCGCGAAAAAAAAAAAGGACGTTATATCGTTAACAGTGCAGATACTGCGTCCTTCATCGTCACAACCACGCGACATCTAGTAGAGGTGCTTGTTGGTTCGTGTATCGAGCACCACCGTCCAGCCGTAAAACAAGCCCACGGCGTCGAGTAGACATCGACGCCAAACTCGACTGGCGAGCTTGCCGCAGGCAGGGTTATTATACCACCAGAGTATACAGGCCTCTATACCAGATAAGACCACCCGGGTGACCAAAACCATGACCACGAAGGCGCTGCTGTGGCAGTCCTGGTGCCATGATCTCCGACTGTGATGCAGCAACGCAGGGAACCGCCGACTTTTTAAATTCAGCTATAGAAATATACAACTTGCAGGGTAGCCAGTTTCAAAAGATGGGACTGAGACGAGAACCTTCACCAAGTCTCAGTGACTGAGTGAATATTCGTTCATTCATTCCTCCATTCATTAGTTCGTTCGTTCAGTAAGTACCATGTTTTATCACTTGCGGCACAACTATATAAGCGAAATGAAATTATCCGAAATGGATACGCTTCATCCCCATGGAGAAGTCCACCCACAACACAACGGAACACAACTATCGTCCTATAAGAGAAACTTGACACACCAAGACAAGCAGCAAAAGCCACGCCGTGCCACCCCATTGGCCGAACGAGCGCACACCGCTCACTGTCACGTGACCCTCGCTTCGAGCCGGGCTTCGCGAAGCCATCTTGTGGTAGCCCTGGGCGCCATCTTTGATTGCGCGGCCGTGCTCCATGACGCCACTGGCAGCTGCGATAGCTACCGGGGAATCGGTTCAGCGTTTCGCCCGGCGCAAGGTTAATTACCGCCCCGGAAAATTCGGTCAAGTTCGGCGCTCGCGCTCCCGCGTATGCGCTCGTGAGTCAGCCGGCGATCGTGACCCCGTAAATAAAGCAGACACGGCACGGGGGCACAAAAGCGGGGTACACGGTCTGTCTCAATTATTATTAGCCGCGAAACGAGGAAATGCGTACGCGCTTCATTTCACGTGCCCGACGGCAGAAGACGTGGAGTCGATAATGATGATCGAATTGCCACTCGACGCAAATCAAAGTGGCTGGCACTTCTAAGGAGTGGATCAACAGAACACCTAAGGGGAGGGGCGTCTATGCGTCAAATAGAAAAAAAAAAAACAGCTACGATCTACGTCGCTATACAGGGCTGCTGACTCCTTAGCGAGCTATGCGAACGGTGTTGCTGACGCACGAAGTCTTTCTGTCGGACAGCGATAGTGTAATTAGAGAGAATGACTTAATTTTGGGGTGGATTGGGCGGAAGTTTTCCCAAATCGTCCGTCTGCGACTCTTTCAATGGTGGTTGGTTCCGCGAATCGTACACCATTTTTGTTTTTTCAGTCCCTGACACCCTTATGTTGTTGTATGTCGCGAGTATATCTTGGTGACAGTGCACTCTTTACGAACTGGCACCGTATGTCCAGTCATGAAAATAGCGAGGCCTCGAGTGAGGCGTGATTTACAGCTTTTCGTACGTTCGTACGTGAGTGAGTGAGTGAGTGAGTGAGTGAGTGAGTGAGTGAGTGAGTGAGTGAGTGAGTGAGTGAGTGAGTGAGTGAGTGAGTGAGTGAGTGAGTGAGTGAGTGAGTGAGTGACAGCCTCCCCGCCATCAGAAATGGGGAACTGGTGCCAGAAAGAGGAAAGTGGTGATGTCATCCCACGATACGTTGTGTTGTACCACCTTTTCCGAACTTGACATCAACGATTTGAGCCCTGAAGTATCAGCCTTTTGCTCTTGACAGCCCGCCTGCTCTGGTAGGTAGCTTTGAATGTAATGACGTCATAAACACAGGGTGGCTCGCAAGGGAATCCGCTAAGAAATTGTAAAAATTCGTTTTCAGGAAAACTAAATGACTCGCAACTTCCTGGCTTGGCATATGTTATTACACTACCGATGAGAACGTATATTGAAAATTTCATCGAGATACGTGGACACTGAAAAATCGCCGGTGTTGCCTTTTACTAAATATCAGAGTCAAGGCCGCTTTGCAGATTTATGGCGCCTGTTCGCACGTATGTACAGAAAGCAAGCGCTGAAAGCGGCACGTGCCTATGTCTCTCTTTCGTCACTCTATATAGTGTGCCGTTTATAGATAGTTCGTCCCCGTCGTCTGAGAACGGCTTTATTAATCTTCTCCTTAAGCGCGTCTTTGTGCGCGCAGAAGCGGGCGCTTCGATTTTTAGGTACCGTTCAACGAAACGCAAAAGCTTATATAAAATGACACTACACCACCCACTAAATCTGCGCAGTACGCCAATGTGAGAGGATATTTTGTCACCGGTCTTACATCGGCTATTATTAGGGCACTAAAGATAATATGTATATCGTTCATTGGCCGTTTCACCCGTGTTCGTTGTCGTTCGATTCGCAGTCGGAGGTTTTTTGATTAGCCGATTCAAAATCAATTATCGATATTCCGAGTATTTCTCTGGAAACTTTTTTAAAATAAAACACATAAGCTCAAAATTGAAACCGTTCTTATATTAAATGCACAGAATTCAGCGTCCCTTCTTATAACGGAAGAAACTTGAATTGGACTCTATTCAGCAGCTCTCCGATTAATGTTACCATTCCCGTCTCTCTCCTATTTTTTTCCTCATGTACTTGAAAATTGAGACAGCTTTCTTTACGGCATCACTGCTATTACCTGTTCATGTGCTCTCACTGAAGTCTGCGTTTCTGTCATGTTAATTAGTATCGTTTAATTTAACTGCTGTTTTAATCTCGCCTCTTGTGCAACACTCCTCCTGAGTGGGTGTGTAAGAAACTAATGAATGAATGAATGAATGAATGAATGAAACCCTTTGTTTCGAGCTTGTTCGAACGGAACATCATACGATGACACAGTAAACTTAAATACGAAAGACACGACATTTATTGCCCGTATATCAAGATCACCTACACAGAAAACTGCTTTTTCTGGCCTAACGTCGGTGCAAACAGTTTTACGCTCAGACCACTTAGGGAGGTCAGCTGTACGCAGCTTTTGTAACCATTTCACTGTTCTTTGACCACCGCATATAAGCTTTCTCCGCTGTAAGTCCTCTACTCGGGTCCTTCAAGGCACGCACAGGTCTATACACGAGCCTCGGAGCTTAGCATTTCTCCTGCCTCGAAATGTTAAGGCCGTGGTCGGGATAGAAGCTGCATCTTTCATGTCAGCAGCCGAGCACTTTAACCAATCTCTTACGACCATGAGCTAACACCGCTACCAGTCATATAAGCTATAACCGCGTTATTACGGCTTACTGCGCTTTCAGCAGATCAAGAACATCAGCGCAGCAGAAAAAGCAATAATAATAATAATAATAATAATAATGGAGGAATAGGGCGCTTTCGTAAATGCGGATTACGGAACACACATAACGCGTTACAGGTGGGTTGCGAAATCGTCATCACCTCGACAGCGGATTCCCGAAAGAGACGTTCCAGGCCCAAAATTGCAAGCCAGCGAATGGACGCTGCCATATGACGTAATACGACAGGCGCGGAGCCATATCGCTCTCCAACATAAGCTGTTGCACAGTAGAGACTCCTGGCTCAAAACGCCTTATACGAACTCCGCTCACACTCAAGGTGCAGACTCATACCGTCGCTTCCCCCGTTCTTTCCCCACTCACGCCTGCGACCTTCGTGGAGCGCGTTCACACCGAAACGCGAGATAGATTTGAGCGACGTGGTTACAGCCTTATATGACTCGGTTATTATAGACGGCGTATATTTACAACCTTTGCATATACTAAGGGCGTCAACGTTTTACGATTCATTTCGCAGATGTCATCGACGGCGCCAACCTACCATCTGTTTTTCGCTGGACAGCAACCCTCCCTATACCATCCCCCTCCCCTTCCCCATATTCACCTCACACACGTGACCAGTCCTAGTAATGTGGTCGATTTGTGTGCGTATCTGCGGCATCTCGACCTGAGCGCCACTTTTCGAAGTGGGAGCCGCGTACACGTTCCTCGAAGTTAGGGACTTAAAAATTCAAATAAATAAATGAAGTACGAAACTAAATGTGGTCGTATACTTAAAAAAATAGCTCAAGTGACAATACGCTTGCTGATAGACCGTGTTAGGTGAGCAAGAGAATCAAGGGCTGTTGATTTCGTGGTCACCCGCCGCGATACATTAGTGGTGTTGCGTCCCTGTGCAGCGTTATGCCGGCATGCGTCACGCGAGATGCTTAAGTTCAATGATTCTTAAAGGTACGCGGGTCCCGCGACAGTGGTCTACAGTGGCTACGGCGCTCGGCTACTGATCCGGAGGTCGCGGGATCGAATCCCGGCCGCGATTGCCGCATCTCGATGGATATCGTGGTTTTTGGGGCGTAAGACGTCAGAGATAAAACACTTTAATCACTCGCAATATACGTATATTCGATATGCTCGCGTTAAAATCGCAGCACGCACACAGTAAGAAGACAAACAGACGCGGTGAAGTTTGTTCAATTTCGACACTCTGTGCGCTTAGCACGTTTGTTGCGATCCCGACATCTACAGGTACAGTCGCCAGATCGCCTCCGCCAATATTAGTTTTGAGGTAATGAAAGGTTCGCGATAGCGCATTTGTAGCATTAAGTCGACAATGATTTTTTTCGCTTGATCTCTTCATAAGGATAATGGCACACTGATCGCGCGTACGTCGGTCCTGTGACGCAAAACCCGACGTTTAATTAATTAATTAATTGCAGGTATGCGCCAAGCGCGATGGGGTAATAGTTTACAGAGGGTTTTTTTATCAGCGTGGCTGATCAAACTCGAGACTGTGCAGTGCTTCGGATCTCGTACGGTGCTTGCAGCGCAGGAGGAAGAAACGGACTCGCTTTTGTTTTCGACCCACTACAAAACTGCCGCGTTCGACCCTCTCTTTACTTCAGCCCATTGCTACTTCATAGCGATTATGCCCCAAGGCCCAATGATGCGACAATGTGCACAAAGAGGTTCAGCTCGTAGTTGTGGGTTCGATCCCCACAGCCGCGGCTGCATTTCCATAGCTCGAAATGGAAAGAGAGAAAGGGAGATGAAAAAGCGAAAGAAAGCACTCACTCTCGCCGCTGACTCACTCGTGCCCTCAGCCCACTTCCGCATGAGACTTACGCCAAGGCCAGTGTGCAGCAATAGGGGATTTTATTTTGTCCATACAAGCTTCCTTACGTTTACGGATACCGCTTTACAGCAGCCGTTTCGGCATGATGATGATGATGATGATGATGATATCCTCGACCGAGTGAAGGTTTCGCATTATATACATCAGACTGCAACGTATGAGTGTCATCCACCCGAATCTCAATTTCGTAATGTTCATATGCCCGTAGAAACCCTTGAGCATTCACCAGGAAAATAGCCGAGCGTAATGAATTCAGTTATCTCCTGGGAGACGGCAGTGGCTCCCGCACGCTGGGGGTGCGCACTAACCAGCGTTGTGGGGTGTGCATGGGGGAGACCCGTACACCGCAGGGGGTGTCGAGTCGTATATTCCTCTGCAGGCCTGTCGTCGGTTGAAGTGTGGCCCATGTTGAAAGATCTACGGACATTTCGTTATCAGGGCGTGTACGAGCACCAGCGGTCATCGACATCAGTCGGTGGGCGGGCGCACACCTCCCTCACATCGGGGAGATGGCGCTCGCGACGTCCGAGCAGCCGTGGACTTCAAGGGATGATGCACTGTGCCACCGATCGGTGCGCTTCCCCTCTGTGCCGTGCACATCACGCCAAGGAGGTCTGCAGAAGGAGCGTCAATGATGTGCATATGGCTACCCGTTGGATTAATAAGGCTCCAAAACATTTCTTCTTCATAGTTTTTAACGGCAGACTATCCTTTTGTTTTTCTTCTTTTTCCTGTAACACATGACAAATTGCGTCGGTAAGGAAATCTAGTGTGCCCCGCCACGGTGGTAGTGGCTATGGTACTCGGCTGCTGATCCGAAGGTCGCGGGATCGAATCCCGGCTGCAACGGCTGCATTTCGATGGAGGCGAAATGTTGAGGTCCGTGTACTGTGCGATGTCAGTACACGGGCCTCACAGTTCAACTCGGCTGAATTTGAAGAGTTCCTTCGGGAACGTGGCATAGGCCATTGCTTTTCTTCTGTTTACCACCCGCAAGCAAACGGGCTTGTAGAAAGGTTCAATAGAGTCCTCAAGTCTGTTTTTCAGATGACAGTATATGAGCGGCGCGATACCCGTGTCGCCGTGACTGAATACTTGGGCGTCTACCGCTGCACACCTCATGCGACAACGGGAGTTGCACCCGCCGTTCTGCTGCACGGACGACTGCCACGAACTCGTTTAGGCATTGTTGGATTATCGGATTCTTTATTTCACGAAAATCCAGCCCAGGCGATGAAACAGCTGCGTCAGCATGTCAAACAAAAACAAGTTTCTTCCAAACTTTACACAGATTGCCGTCGCGGAGCCCAGACAAGACATTTTGCCGTCGGCGACTACGTCCGCGTCAGAAAGTCGTCAGTTGACGGGAAAATATCCTCGCACTTTTCGGAACAGAAGAAAATCATTGAGGAACGAGGGCCAGCCTCATTTCTTTTGGAAGACGGTCGAGTGCGGAACGCTTCTAAATTTCAAGCGATACACCCGGAAGCTGCGAAGAAGCTGACAAGCAGTCGGCCTGGTAATCTGGATTGGACGCTACCCTTGTCGGACATGCCTTTTCAAGGTAGTGCACCTCCGAACGAACAGCATGCCGACTGTTCACGCACGTCACGGCAAGATACAGCAGCACAAGCCAACAGTGCATGAAGTTCAGAGCCATCTCCACTGCGGAGCAAAATGACCGGCCCGCCACCACGGAAGAGCAGACGAGTAAAAAAAAAAAAAAAAACTCCATTGAAGCTCAGGGACTATGCGGTACGCAAGCGATAGTTTTTTTTTTTTTTATCAACTGGGGAAATGTTGTATATGAAAGAAGATGAGGATGGGCGCGTGGGGACTTAGAATAAAGGAGCTGATGTTCAGGCATCGGATGCATGGTTCCTGTGTTCTAAATACAACATATTGGCGACGAGATTTCAACCCATGCAAGAGCGAGGTTCCTGGTGCCTTCTGGCATTCCACCTTTGCACCCTTTCAGTACACCTTTGCACCCTTTCAGGATGAGATGCATCATCTTCTGAAATGCTGACGGGGCTGAAGCCAAGCCGAAGCATACTCTCTTAAAGGGAAAAAAGTCCGTCGTGTGTAACGAAAGTAGTCCGATCACGACTCTCAGGATCGAGTTCCAGTTGATGATAAGCAGACGCCAAATCAAGCTTCGAGAATCGCTTGGCGCCAGCTAAGCTGTGCAGCAGCTCGTCTGTCTGTAAAAGAGTGGACTGTTGGGCAAGTTGGTGTTTATACATGGAATTCATCGTAAAAGCGCTACCACACAACACAAGGGAAGAAGAGACGAGCACAGGCGCAAACTAACAACTGATTTATTGAAGGCAGATCTACAGGTATATATACGAACAAGCTGCGCAGGCGCATCGTCACAGCGATCCTTAGAACGATGCGCCTGCGCAGCTTGTTCGTATATATACCTGTAGATCTGCCTTCAATAAATCAGTTGTTAGTTTGCGCCTGTGCTCGTCTCTTCTTCCCTTGTGTTGTGTGGTAGCGCTTTTACGATGAATTCCTCGTCTGTCTGTGGTAGTGGAAAGCTATCCACAATCATAGCCTTATTGGGCTCTCGCAAATCAACACACATTCTTATTGAGCCATCCTTTTTCCGAACAACCACTATAGGAGAAACCTACTGAGAGGAATCAACGCGCTCGATTATGTCTTGGGCTTCAAGTTTCTGCAGCTCAGCCGACACCTGCTCACGAAGGGTAAAGGGCAGTCGTCGAAGCTTGCTGGCAACGGGCGGAACGGACTCACGAAACTTAACTTTGTGTTTGAATCCTTTGGAAACTTCGAGCTGTTTGTCAAAGAGATGTTCATACTCTGAAAGCAGCTCAGTTGGCAAGATAGGAGTGCAGGATGTCAATGCAAGGCACTCAAGCGATTTACCTTCAATCTTCATCTGTAGTGCCGCAATGGCGTCTAAGCCCAATACAGTGGTGCCTTCAGACACAACATACAGAAGAATGCGAGCAGTTCTGTCTTGAAACACTGCTGAAGCGACAAAACATCCTCGAACTCTTATCCTTGGCTTGGAGTAGTCGAAAAGCTGCACTGACGTAGGCTTCAAGGGGCAAGTACTTGCAAAAAACTGATGGTAAAGCTCTTCAGCCAAAATAGCGACAGAAGATCTCGTATCCACTAGAAAGGATATAGTGCAACCTTCCACAGCGACGAATGCGTAAATGCCGTGCTTGTGTCCCTTAATAACACAGACTGTTCTTCCGCTACACTGTGAGCTAGTGTCGTCGTCGTCATCAACTTGTCGAACCTTCGCCAAATATCCAGACGACCTACACATAAAATTTAAGTGGCCAATCTTCTCGCAGCGGCGACATCTACGCTTGCGGGCATTACATGCAGGACTATTTGCAAGGTGATCAGTCGCCCTACAAAGATAACAAGCTCGAAGGTTCGTAGTGCCTTGTACAGGATACTCAAGTGTTTTGGCTTTGCACTTATCACAACGTGTACATTCATTTGTTCTGGAGGCAGAGAAGAGCTGTGCGCTTTTTTGACCTGACGAACTGAAACGTCGTCGCAAAATTCTTTAGCTTGGCTCACAGCTTGTTCGTATTGATTAGCGATTGCGATAGCTCGTGAGAGCGTCAATGAGGAGCCTTCAAAAAGTAACCGCTTACGTAACTGATTATTCGTAGTCTTCGGGACGAGCTGATCACGTAGCATCTCATCAGCGAGACTTCCAAATTACGGTCAGCAATGAGGATTCGCAAAGCAGCGACGTATTCTTCCGCTTTCTTACCTGCATGCTGAGCACGGCGACTGAACCGTTGTCGAGCCACGATGACGTTAACTGAGCGCTTGAAATGGTCCGAAAGCAAGGCAATTGCAGAGCCATACGCGTCGCTTGTCGACTCGGTGTCACTTGTACTCGAAGGGCTGGCAATAGCGGTGGCACAGCCAAACTGCAAGTCCGCTGGCGTCAGTGTGGATAAAATCCGCTGCCCTTTCATGCCAAGACAGGTGAGCAGGATCGCTTTGCGGC
This sequence comes from Hyalomma asiaticum, assembly GCA_013339685.2. NCBI lineage: Eukaryota > Metazoa > Arthropoda > Arachnida > Ixodida > Ixodidae > Hyalomma > Hyalomma asiaticum. Next base: position 11,235,862 of record CM023487.1, read on the forward strand.
GTTCCGCTGGAAGATCTGATGCTCCGGAAGCCACCATGTACGTACGTCTGAAAGGCCAGCTTCCACTGGTCCCATTGGACAGCCGGATGACCAGGCGAAGGCAGGAAAGGCGGTGGCGGTTCTAATCCCGGAATGCTCATTGTGATTACGCAGCAGAAATCACCAGGAACCTTGCTCTTGCATGGGTTGAAACCTCGTCGCCAATATGTTGTATTCAGAATACACAGGAACCATGCATCCGATGCCTGAACATCATCTTCTTTAAGTCCCCACGCGCTCATCCTCATCTTCTTTCATATACAACAGCTCCAGGTAGTCAAAATTTCCAGAGCCCTCCACTACGGCGTCTCTCATAATCATAGCTGGTTCTTGGACGTAAAAACCCCTGAAATCAATCATAATGACGGAACGTCTTTCACCATTAACCAGCGTACTCGGATTGCAAGCAAGCACGCTACCGCTGGTCCACGGCGGCTCTTGGGTGCGGCCTACCAAACGAATTCCTAGCGCGCGCTCGTGTGTGCACGTGACACATTGCAGTCACGTGACTGACTCAGCAGGCGCCTTCGCATTCCAACACTTGAGCAGATGCATGCCTCTGCCAGTACAGACATCCTCGACCGAGTGAAGGTTTCGCATTATATACATCAGACTGCAACGTATGAGTGTCATCCACCCGAATCTTCATTTCGTAATGTTCGTATGCCCGTAGAAACCCTTGAGCATTCACCAGGAAAATAGCCGAGCGTAATGAATTCAGTTATCTCCTGGGAGACGGCAGTGGCTCCCGTACGCTGGGGGTGCGCACTAACCAGCGTTGTGGAGTGTGCATGGGGGAGACCCGTATACACCGCAATGGGTGTGTCGTGTGTTCCTCTGCAGGCCTGTCGTCGGTTGAAGTGTGGCCCATGTTGAAAGATCTACGGACATTTCGTTATCAGGGCGTGTACGAGCACCAGCGGTCATCGACATCAGTCGGTGGGCGGGCGCACACCTTCCTCACATCGGGGAGATGGCGCTCGCGACGTCTGAGCAGCCGTGGACTTCAAGGGATGATGCACTGTGCCACCGATGGGTGCGCTTCCCCTCTGTGCCGTGCACATCACGCCAAGGAGGTCTGCAGAAGGAGCGTCAATGATGTGCATATGGCTACCCGTTGGATTAATAAGGCTCCAAAACATTTCTTCTTCATAGTTTTTAACGGCAGACTATCCTTTCTTTTTTTTCTGTAACACATGATAACTAGCAGTCTTTAAGGAAATGCAGCATCTTGACCGCATCAATAATGCGTAACTATAGGGATCGAGAGGCCACGGTTTAATGGCCGAGCATTCGAAGCATGATGCATATAGGAGTTCGTGAGAAAAGCACGGGAAGTGTGAGCGCGGTTTGTTCCTCGCCCTAAGCGGCCGGGTCACCTGAGAAAATGAAATTGACAAATAAATAGCGCGTCAAGAAAAACAGAATAATAAATAAATAAATAATAAATAAATAAATAAATAAATAAATAAATAATCCCTAGTTTTTCGACATTGAAGGAACCAGAGCGTTTTACCTTCCGTCGGCGCGCGACCGCCACATTCGAGAATCGTACCCGCGACCCGCTACTGCTCAGCGGCACAATGCCGCAGTCGGCCTCCGTTTTTTTTTTTTAATTTAAATGTACATACATGGGCCTCTGTGGTTATGCTACTGTTTTTGTTAAAATGAGACACTTTTGAAGAAAGGAATGATTTAAAAAATGGAAATGAGAAAACAATCAAGTTCTCACACCTTGGCCAATCCCCCAGGGTGGGTATGTGCCAGAATTGAGGACAACAACAACGACGACAATCAAGAAAATAGAACGAGATGCCTCGTTGGCGTGGAAATTCCACTTCAGAAAATGCCGAGACATTCGATCTGACCATCTATTGTGAACGTTCGTTTGACGTCGCGAAGCACGTCCGCCATTTTTTTTATTTTGATCAGCAGCGAAGTTCCTCAAACTCGATCCTGTACCGTGGGTCCGATAACTCGTCATGCTCCTCACGCAGGAGAAAAAAAAAAAAAATAAACAGACCCGCTCTTATCCTCAACCCACTGCTATATGATACCGATTGGCCAATGTGCGATCAAGTGTAATGAAGGTTTAGCTTGATCGCACATTGGCCTTTGCACAATCACTATCATATAGCAGTGGGTTGTTTAGCGCAACCTCTCATTCAATTACATTTATAAAACAAGGTTTAGCTCGAAAAAGCGGGTTCACTGTTCCAACGGCTTTCATGGCGAGGAGTGGCTCGCCTAGTTTTTCGAGCCCACTGCTCAACGAATCGTCCAAGACTTTCTCTTTAAAAATGAAAACTTGCTACCTCGCAAGGCTGTTGCTATATAGCACGGGAACGCCGTGATCGTCTTATGTTGCCAACATCACAAAATTTCTAGGGGTGCTTATAGCATAAATGCGAAAGGAAACATCTTTTCATAATCGAACCCGGTACCTACAGCAAAGCAGCCCGCGCATGTCGGCAAAGTACAATTCACGACGTCCCGTGCTCCGACAAATCGGAAAACAAGTTACTGCAGCCGTAATGGTGTTTCATATAATCAAACGAATTGATCACGCTCGTTCACTTCAACTACAAAGCGAGAACATGCAATCATTGCTAAAAAAAACTTCATATCACAACGCCGTGTCCCTACCAGTCAATCGATGCAGTACGCGTGCAAGATCACATTTTGCTCCCTTCAGTGTATTTCGTCTTGAAGATTACGCTAGAGTTCGGCGGATGAGCTCTTCAAGATCGATTCAGTGAGCTGGGCTTCAAAGACGTATCGAAATTAGACACTCATTATCAAGAAGGCAAACAAAAACGAAAGCTACCCGGAAGCCGCTCGAATACACACGCGCAACGTATACAGTGCACGTAGTCTGTTCACGAGCGGACAAATATATCATTCGTAAATCTGAAACTAGTTCAATGAATCAGCTGCGTTAACTAAAGGCTACATTGATCGAAAAACGGTGAAAAGAAGTCTAAAGAAGACCACATTGTTTTTAAACAGCAAAGCGTGCCGCATTGTCGATTCAGTATCAAATAAGCGAAAAAGCCCGTTATGTCCCAAGTTCTCGGAACCCGTCATCAAGGGGCGGCCTGATTCTGACGGAACGCCGCCTGCTGCCGAAGCAAAGAACTGCGACGCCGCATCTGGTGGCTCTCCGGCAGCGCCGTCTTAGAACGACGACGCTTTCCTGCGCCACGGGCCACTCGAAGCGGAGAGTAGAGCTGCCACTTGTCCTCCACGACCATCATGCCGTGCACCGTGTTCGACGGCGGCAGCTGCCTAGTCTCCGGCAGCGCGAGCGCCATTGTGCCCGACAGCAACAACATGGCGGCCGAGACGGCGTACGCGGCGCCCCTGAGCGGCGGCGACCGGATCTCGTTGATGAACGACGCGACGAAGGCCCCCATACCGCCGCTCATGTAGCAGAAGCCCAACGCGGCTCCCCGCAGCACAGTCGGGTACAGCTCCGCCGAGTAGGGGAACGCGGCGATGGCGAACACGTCGAAGACCAGCAGTGCCGAGATCACGAGAACGGCAGCCACTTGGTCGGTGTAGCCGAAGGCGTTCACGAAGGACATGGCGCCGATCACGACGGACAGCGCCAGCATGCTGGCGGCGAGAGACAGGCGACGGCCCACGCGCCTGATGGCGTAGACGTCCGCCACGACGCACGGCAGCCGCATGAACACGAGGGTGGCGCGCGCACCTTCGTTGGCGCGCATCACGTGACCAGTGCTGAGGTGCGAGAAGGTGCCGAACGCCAGGAACCAGCAGCCGAAGATGACGGCCGACTTCTGGCGCAGGGAGTGGTTGGACACCAGGTCCGAAAGCCGCACCTCTGTGCGATGCAAATTTCTACTATAAGCGCTTCTACCGTACTTCAGACTGAGGCGAGGAAAAAATGTGTGGTGGTAAAAGCAGACGTTCGTAATTCGATGCACACGGTTCAGTTGCGCGGGTTCATACTCAACATCCACAGTTCAACACTTGTTTCTTTGTTATTAATCCATCATCGTGCGCTCAGCAACCACACTTGTCCGCTTCTTATACTCCTACTAATCCATCACCGTGAGCATTACGGTATGTATTGGTACCTTCTTTCTAGGTCTCTGTAAATCACCACCATCTATTGTGCAAGCGATCTTTTTCACCGTTGCAAACCCCACTGAGCTCTGTCCGTACACCACCTAACTTCCACTACCGACATTACAAGTTTCCTTCATGCCCCCCCCCCCCCCCCATCAAGAATTATTGCCGAGCGAGCTCTCAGCGACATCGGTCATCCTCTTGTCTCGATCAGCTGATTATTTAGTACCCGTGTCATCTGTTAATATGTCAGTCATATAGACAGTTCCTGAAGAGACCACGTCGATGGAGACATGCGGGCTTCTAGATGTGGGTTATAGAAAGCAGCGACAGAGCTAGCATAACCGAGTTGTGGAAGCTCGAAATAAGTCACTCGAGGATGAGATTTAGACAAGTAGCCCGTTTGTTGCTGGCAGAAGGGAAGAAAGGATCACCGTGGTCCGAGACTATGGCGTTGGCGCCTTCCTGTTCTTGCAGAGTCCCTGGCTGATCGTGCTGTCTGCTCATCTCGACCCTGAGCACCGACAGTCGGCGCCTGAACACCTGTTGCTCGACTCTGTTGACGCCTGCCGCACGGGAAAGCACGCTCTCGGCATAGCGCAGTTCCGAGACGGCTAGGAGCCAGCAGGGCGATTCCTCCACCAGGTAAGCCGCGATGATCAAGCCGAGCGTAGGCACCATGTAGGCCACCTGAAAACAAACCCATTCATCAAGGCACTCAGTTGGGCTAGTTCATTTTGCATTATCCTTGGTGGAAATGCGTTGTGTGTGTTTCGTCGTCTTCTCTGTCCGCGTCCAAAGCGCATTTCCGCGAAAGAAACCCATTCAATAGCACCAGCCTGGTGTTTAGCTATTTTCTTAAACGATAAAAGACGAATATATTGAAAGAAAAAAAGAATAGTGTCTCTCCTTGTGACCAACCGTTCGATTACATATGTGGAAATCCAGTGCAAACGAGATCATGCGCATGGAAATGTTAAGCGAACAAGTGTTCACTTACACGCTCTTTTGTCCCATGATTCGGTCAATCAGCTAACCGATCAAGACATTTCTTTTCCTTTGCTGTACTTAGTGGGATGTGACGTCTGGGGCAGTAACGCTACGTGAGAACAGGAACAGAGGTCCAAATTGTCACCTATTCCAAACTTTCTTCAGGGAACCGCTGCAAGGGAGTAACCTTTTGTCCGTCTTTTACACCCTCAAAAGAGAAAGAGAGATCACTCCCCTTAACTTAGTTAAACAGCGACAAGGAACGAAAGCTAAGAGTACTCATCTCCTTGTGACTCACTGTTCAATTACCCGAGGAAAGCGCGTGCGAGCGAGATCATCCACATGCAAATGCTCAAAGAAAAAGGGGTGACTTTAATATGCTTTTGTCCCGTAAATCAGTCAACCAACCCGCCAAACATGTCTGCATCCATTTGGAGAGATGTGGTTTGAAAAACAATAATGCTACATAAAACAGGAAAAGAGCAAGCAATGTCCCATGTTCTGGTCTCCCTACGGCGACTCCCTATAAGGGAGCAATACTTTGCCGTCTGTTTAAACCCCCTCCTCAAAAAAAAAAGGACAATAGTTGAACAGCGGCCAGGAATGAAAGTGACAAATGCCATGGAAATGACAGACTTTCACAGAATTCTACGGGGGTACAGCGCGAAAGACAGGCTAGTGGAGAAGGCAGCACAACATGGCGTCAATTGAAACAACGTGCCGTCGTGTGTTCCCATCTTTCCCTTTTCTCTACGTCTGTCTAGCCGTAGCTGCAATGAAGCTATACCAACTTACCGAATATCCCATCTTGCTGAATGTTCGGGACAGCGAAGTAAAAAGGCAAACGGAGGACAAGACATTCCTGTTCTTATTTGGAAGGACGGAACTCTACTCTATTGCCTCGGAAATCTGAACGCATGCATCTGCATTATCAAATCCGCACTCGAAGGAGTGAGTGATGTGACGCACGGGTACCAGCCCACGGGGAGTTGAGCAGGGACTAGGGGAGCACAGCCTGCTCTCCTGTCCTTGGAAGGGACGTTAGTCGGTAACGATTAACTTAATGCAGCAACGCATACACTGCTGCCAAACTCCTACCAGACTTGCACAGATGAAGAAGCCAGTTTCGTTCACTCATGTCCACGGTGACACGGCGCAGGCAAATATTTTTGGCTGTACCTCGATCGAAAACTGCTCTGAGGCGCGGATGGTCCACCTTGACAAAGGGGAGTCGCAGTGAGCACTCTCGATCGGAAGAGGCTACCACTGAATTCTAAATGAGGCTGATTGATTTGTGGCGTTTTACGTTCCAAAACCAGCTATAATTATGGAAGACACCGTAGTGGAAGTCTCCGGAAATTTCGACCACCTGGGGGTTCTTTAACGTGCACTGACATCGCACAGCACGCGGGCCTCAGCATTTCGCCTCCATCGAAATGCAGCCGCCGCGGCCGGGCTTCGATCCCGCGACTTTCGGATCAGCAGCCGACTGCCATAACCACTAGACCACTGTCGCGGGGCTTCTGTAAATCAGGCTTGACACGGATCATTTATAGTCTGTTTCATGAGTTCCGTGCAGCACTGTGGAAGCTACAGGCCCCTTCTGCCAATCAGGAGGTGCAAACACGTGTTAAACGTATCCCTCCGCGCCATGGCATCCTGCCAGTAGCGAACCGTGCAGTGGCAGGAGAAGCCTTCGAAAGGGGAGGAGGAGGACGGAGTGGGGCCCCTATTGGCAGCAATGGCTCGCAGGTGCGTGTCCGAACAATGACATTTCGTCTCGCCTCGGAAGAATTCGGCGCTCGACGGCTTCTTGGCTTTGGCTCTGCTGCACGGAACTCCTGAGACAGACTACAGCGCGCGAAAGTATACCTGCGCAGCGTGCCAGTTCCGGAGGAAGGCGCTGACGAGCTCGGTGTAGACGGCGGCGAGGAAAGTGGCTCCCGCGACGGCGATGGCGCAGTACGTGACGCGATGCCGCGAGTCTGTCACCTCGAAGAGCATCACGTGCGCGGCCACCAGCACTCCGGCGGCACCCGCCGACAGCAGGAACCGAAGCGTGGCGAACAAGGGCACGTTGTTGGCGAACACAAGCGGGATGCCGGCACAGACGAGCAGCAGGAGCCAGTTGCCGAGCACCGGCCGCCGACCGATGCGGTCGCACGCAATGCCCGCCAGCTGTGAAAGACAGTGCCAGTTCGTTAGGTTTGTCAGCAGACCCGAAGTTGAGTGGAAGTGACAGTTTTAGATGCGAAGCAGCTTATGGCGGGGGCTTTGTCCGTCCCTCCCTCCGCCGTGTGGCGTCCCCACCCGCACTGCGCATGAACATCCTCCTCCCCCTCCTCTCCTTGTCTCATCTTCTCTCCTCTCGGCATTCCTTCTCTCCTCTCCGAACGGCGCGCGTTGACTATGGAAACGCTCTTCCTTCGATGAACGTTTTACCAGCTCGCGAGGAACGAGAAGGCGCCCTCGCCCGCGAGAGAGAACGTTGGCGCAGGCAGCGTCTGCTAGCGTCAAACCGATGCAAACGCGGTGTGCGCCCCCCGTGCTGCTTCGCATCGCCGCATGGTCCCTTTAGCGGGAGATGGAGTAATTCTTTTTTATAGCCCTAGCTCCTATGGGGACGCTATGTGACTCAAGGGGCACACCAGAATTTGCTCCCAGCCAACCGGAACTTGAGGTTTTGGCGCGAATGGTATGCCTCTATGAAACCCCAGTAAAAAATATGCGTGTATGCGCAAGAAAGAAAGAAAGACCAGCACCGACATTCGCCGAACTCACCGGAGCGCCGAGCATACCACCGGCCATGTACGCCGCCGCGAGCGCCGACACCATCCAACTGCGGCCGCACACCAGGTCCCATTCGTCTACGATGGAGTGCCTGTACGGGAAACCGAACGCGACACTGCAGTGTGGGTTGCCCGAGCTGGCGCCGGACTCGTACTCCCAGCCGGCGTCGCAGGAGACGAGGGTACGGTTGTCGGAGTACTCTGCAGACGACCCAGCATACGGCAACGGAGGCTCGTAACGCTGGCACTGGCTTCGCCTCTCAACACCGTCTTCGTCCCGGACCACAGGTATGCTGATGTTCCTCCACGCCTCTGGGTCCATGTAGGAGTACTTGGCGGTAGGCCTGCGTCAGGTGAGAGTTCCAGGACACATATGTAGTTTATTAACGTGGATTTGAATGCTAGTTTCCAGTTGTGGCAGTATGCTAATGCGCTATGAAGAGTGCTATGTGCGTGCGCGCGCACTTTCCTTCTTCCTTCGTTCTGTTACTTCTCCTTACTCTTCCCCCTCCCCCCTCCCCTGCGTAGGGCAGAGCATCCGAATCCGAAAGATCTACATTAGTGCAAGTTGGTAATGACTGACGAAATAGTGGCATTCGCGAAAACGAAGGACACAGGCAGGAAAAAGACACGGGGCGGCGCCTACTCACTAGTTATAATATTGGAAAAAAAACTCGGAGAAGATAGTGCAACGCCTTTAACCGCCCTGCTTTTCCTTTGCCCTCGGGGCCGCAACTTAAGTTTACACACATAATCAACGTTTTTGCTTGTCGGGCCATAACTTCAGCGATAACTCGTTGAAATGGAAAGAGAATCTAGAGACTATAATGAGCCGACATCACTAGGCAATATCGGTGAATAGACAGGCGTGGTCCGTAGCTGATAACTTCGTCCTCCAAAAGCTGGAGTTGACACGTTTACAAGAACGAACATGCGCTTACTTGCACCAGTGGTCCACGGGACTTGCCAGGTTGGCCGAGGCGAGCGCGTGCACGATGGTCGTGAAGAAGGCTAGCGTGGTGCACGCTAGGGTGATCTTCTGGAAACGACCGTGTCCACAAATGAGGACGTGGTCCAGCGGTGACGTGGGTGCTCCCGTCGTGGCCGTCGCTGCAGTCGTGGCGGCTGCCACGGTGGTCGTCTGGGCCGCCTCGTGGCGACTTTCGGGTGGCGAAAGCGGTGACGTCGCATCCGACGGCTGCTTGATGAAGGGAGCAATATGAATCGCCGTGCGCTCATCTCTACAGCCGTTAGCGGCCGCCATCTTGACGGCCTCCTGCTGCTGACCTTCGCGTGACAGCAAGGCAGCCAGAGCGGGCAACGACGCCTTGACTGTGGCCTTTTGGTCGCTGGGAATCATGAAAGACTCCTTGGGACCTAAGCACAGCGACGGAGCTGTCACAGACTGGCTGTCGGTGGACAGCTCGCATTCCTTGCCGCTGACCGCCTTGACAGTGTCCCGCCGGCCATCTTGCGGTGACAGCGAGGACGTCAGGGCAGGCAACGGCTGGTGAAGGTTGGGTGGTTGATCTTCGGCGCTGGAAATCAGGACGGACACCTGCTGACCTTCGCATGGCGGCAGCGACGCACCGAGAGCGGTTATGGGCTGGTTGGCGGTGACCTGCTCGCTTTCTTTGGCGTTGGCCATCTCGCTAATGCGCGGTTGGCCATCTTGTGCTGACAGCGAGAACGTTACAGTGGGCAATTGATGGTCGACGATGGTCGGCTGGTCTTCATGAATGGGAGTCGCTGAAGACTCTCGCTGTCTTTCCCGTGGCGGAAGTGGCGTGGTCATAGTGGTCACGGGCTGGTTGGTGGTGGCCTGTTCGTTTTCCTCGCCGCTGACCATCTTGATGGCGTCCGGTTGGCCGTCATGCGGCGACCGCAAGAACGTCAACGCGGGCAAGGAATGGTCGACGATGGTCCGTTGGTCCTTGTCACCTAGAATCGTGGAGGATTCTCGCTCACCTTCGCATGTAGACAGCGGCTTTGTCATAGCGGGCATAGGTTGCTTCGCGGTGGCCTGCTCGCTTTCTTTGGAGCTGGCCATGTTGGTTGCCTCAGGCTGGCCACAGTGTGGCAACGGCGAGAAACTCAGAGCGGGCAACCCCTGCTCGACCATGGCCCGTCCGTCTTCCTCAATAGGGACCATGGAAGTGGAAGACTCCCGCCGAGCTTCACGTGGTGAGAACGGCGCCGCCAGAGCAGTCACGGTTTGCTTGGCGGTGTCCTGTTCGCCTTTTTTTCCACTGGCCGTCTTGTCGGCGCTCGGCTGACCACCATGCGGCAACGGCGAGTATGTCAGAGCTGGCAACGGCTGATCGATAATGTCCCGCTGATCTTCGTCCCTGGGAACAATGGAAGAGTCCCGTTGACCGCGTGGGGACAGCGGTGTCGTCAGCGCGGTCGTGGATTGGTTGGCGGTGGCCTGCTCGCTTTCTTTGCCGCTTGTGCCCGGCTGGCCGCCTTGCGGGGACGATGACGTCAGCGCGTTGAGCTGCTGACTGGCGGCGGCATGCTTGTCTTCCGTTCCACTCATCTTTGCTGTTGCTCGTCTACCGTTGAGTGTCGTCTTATAGGCGGACGCAACACGGCAATCTATGCTGCAGTGGTAGAGGGTTCGTCCTCGCCACCTGGACGTCTAGTGTGAGTGCCGGAGAGTGTTCTCTGCCTAGGCTGGACAGGTTGAGAAGGGACGACGGCGAAGTGCGACCTAACCGATGCGTGCAGAAGCTGCTTCTCGTCGCGTGACGCCGCGTGCGCAGGTCATCTGACGGTAACTTCTTTTCCTTCACTGAAAAAAAAAAAAACTTGACTGGATTATCATTCATTAATGAAAACTATTCGTGCTATAGCTGTAGGAAAAACGAAGTTGGTAAGGGTGCGTTATAAATTAGCGCGAAACAGACACGACACAGGTCTGACAGAAAGGTTACCGGTTGTCTCGTATTCCTGATCGGCGTCTGTGCCTATTTTCACTCCAGTGTACAATGCATTCGTGCTAACTCGCGTCAGCAATACTGGTACATGTGGCTCGTACATGGCAGCATACAAATGCGGTGCGCACCCACTTCCCTTCGAGTAACTAGCACTGACTGTCCTGTTGGCTAAATGAATAATTTTGGTTCGGTTAAGAGACGCCGTTTTCTGCAGCCCTTGTCGAGGGCTCCGGCCATTTCGACAACCTGGGGTTGCTTAACGTGCACTGACAACGCACAGTACACGGACCACTGGCATTTTCGCCTCGTTCCGTATAACCGAAATTTTTCATATGGCCTGGAAAGGGATATCCCTTGAAGTTGATGGTGACTATAACGTGCAGCCCAGACTCGGCGCAAATAAACGTCCTTCGTCCCTGCAGCTGTTGGGCGCCCGCAGTACGAGTTCCGGTTGTCGAACGCAAGTGTCCCTTTAGGAAGCAGGCATATTTTAAAAAAAAGCAAAACCAAAAGCTATCATCTGTTATGCAGCGCTGCTTCCTTATTTCGCACGCAATCTTTGCAGCGTTAGCACGCACAAGCAAAGATTATAGCATAGGCGGAGACGCGAGCTCCGTGTGTTATTGAGGAGTTACAATGTATAAGTAAACAACGACGTGCGCGTTTTTTTTTATGCATTGTCACGGTGCGGTGTCGTTAGAGGCAGCCGAAAGTTTTAGTAAACGTACAAACTCATTGAACTCGAGAATTGTATGAAATCTCACGTGGTCGGGAAGTACCGGATAGAAACAAAAGCGGAACACCAACCAAAATGCAAGAAAAAAAAGAAAATTTCCAGGCTTGCGCTGAGGACGCGGCAGAGTTGCAGCGTAAGCCAGATTACGCTGTGTATCTGTCTTTCATTTTTTTTTCTTTTACTGTATTACTGTACATACCCGCCCCGTTCGCATCACCTCAGTAAAAGAATCATGCTTTCTCCTACATTCAATTTACAGTCCGAGCTATCATAAGCGTTGTTGTTCAGTCGTATAGTATGTACATTTGAATTACAGTAGTCCGATCTATCACGTCTGTAGGTGTTAGTAAAGTCGTAGTTTACGATTTGTCTTGCGGATTTTACTTAGAGAAAATGAATTTAGTTCACCAGCTCACCTGTACTACGGTGGAGTGCTTACGTAGCAAGAAGCGACGCACTGTGAATGTAATGCTACCAAATTATACCGCGATAATCACGCATGTCATCAATTTTATGACCTCTCGTTCCTGGTGTCACTTCCTGCATGTGCAGATACACAAGAATAATCCCCGAGATATGTTTGTGTCAACCAGTAAACAAACGTCGCAGGAATGTGAAATTGTACGCTACCCAAAGCCACTCGTGGCTCGCTTTCACCCAAACCTCGCCGCCTTCGTTCTATCTTATCATCCGCGGCCTGCATCCTCCCGAGAAGACAGATGGCGCTTCAAGAAATCATCATCAGCAATGACACGCGCTGCGCGAGGCGAGAAGAAGATTCACGATTGCACCGTTCGGACGTGCCTTCGAATCGCTCCGCCGAAAAAAAGCACCCGGACGTCGCCCTTCGCCCCCGACCCTCCGGCCAGACAAAGCCCTTCCTTCACAACATGGCTAGCTCCGAAGGAGGGCATCCTGCAGCCGAGGCCGCCGACTCGACTCAGGCGACGCCATCTTGCTTGTCTCCGCGGCTGTCGCCGAGCGAACTACGCGACGAGACGTCCAAGATGTCGAGCGGAGGGGAAGAACACCTAGCCGCGGACGTTCCCTTCGTCCCCAAGCCGTCGGAGTCCTTGTCGACGTCGTTCCCGCTGTCGCCCCCCGAGGGTCAGCAGGAGACGCCCGGGGCGTCAGTCGGCGACGAACAGACGCCGATGCGACCTCCTTCGCTCCTGCCAACGTCCACTTTGATGTCCCCGCTGTCGTCGTCGGCCGGAATCGCGCCGGACGCCGGTCAGACGATGACGACGACCGCCGGCGGCGCCACGACGACCGCGGCTGCGGCCAGCACGACCGCCGGGCCTTCGTCGCCGCTGGACCACGTGCTCATCATCGGCCATGGCCGATTCCAGAAGATGGTCCTGGTCTGCACCACGCTGGCCTTCTTCACGACCATCGTGCACGCTCTGGCCTCGACGAGCCTGGCGAGACCAGTGGACCACTGGTGCAGGTATATTGCATCAAATATTTAGAAGCTAAGTAATTACTGATAGGCTAGTTTATTGTACTTCATTTTGCCATTTGTGGCGCGAATGTTGAGTACAAGACGACCGCCGACAGGTGACATGAGGTATCATTCGTGCTTATGAGGAAATGTAGTGCGCGTGTATCGCAGACCCCATGCAAAAGGCCGCGATCCGCCTCTCCAACCTTTTGCCCCGCCACGGTGGTCTAGTGGCTATGGTACTCGGCTACTGATCCGAGGGTCGCGGGATCGAATCCCTGCCGCGGCGGCTGCATTTCGATGGAGGCGAAATGTTGAGCCCGTGTACTGTGCGACATCAGTGCACGTTAAAGAACCCCAGGGGGTCGAAATTTCCGGAGCCTTCCACTGCGGCGTCTCTCATAACCACAGCTTGTTTTGGGACGTAAAGCCCAATAAATCAAATCACCAACCCTTTACCATCACAGCCCCCTTCCCATTAAATTTTGATAGAAGCGGCGTGCGTCCCTTCCCCCTACAGTGCGCTTAACTTGAAGGTCCTGCCGCAGCCCACCGGAAGAGTACGCCTTTGTGTCCGCGGACACCTGGAAGAACGTCGGCATTCCGGTGCATCGGGACGGCTCCCGGGTACGTCGCAGCCAGTGCCATCGGTACGAGCCTCCATTCGAAAGTCCTGTAGCCGAATCCGACCTTGTCTCCGCCCTGCTGGACAACCGTAGCGTAATACCCTGCGATGCCGGCTGGCGCTACGAGGGCGGTGGCGTTTCGGGTGCGTCACACGTGCGTCACAGCGGCTTCGGAGAACTCGACTTGAAGTACCCGCACTCCATCGTGGATGACTGGGACCTGGTGTGCAACCGCAGCTGGATTGTGTCCGCGCTCACGGCTGTCTACATGGCTGGCGGTGTCGTCGGCGCTCCGGTGAGTTGCCTTCGGCGGCCCCCCTCTTTTATACACACAATGACTCGAACTGAAGAATGATGTAGAGTTGATCTTGTTGTACAATTGAACGTTTCGGTGAAATGCGAGAATGCAAGAGAGGACATGAGCTCGCTATCAATAAATAATTTATTCGCGAACAAATAGAAAAAGATATATATATTAGTGTAAATCAAGAAATTGGCGTGATCAAGGCACATGATGAGAAGATAACAAATGGTCCTGCAGATAACAAAGAGGCCCTGCAACACTTTTCCAAGTAATCCTCGAGGGGCATTAGTTAAGGAGCTGATTGCCTCGCGAATCGCCTGCCGCAACAATTTTTCAAATCCGTTAGGTACTCTCGCAGCGCCAAGTTTGAAGGGAATTCTGCCGCCAGGGTGCGTTCAGTCTGCTCGAGTCGCGACGAGCTCGCTGGAAGCTTCACAGAAGGAGAGTTACTCTATATGGTTCTACACAAATGGGGGTACAAAAGAAGCAAGAAGCCACGCTAAGGCGCGTCATGACCTTGAACATTTTCTCTTTGAACATACTCGCGCTTTCGCAGTAAGCTTGTGGCCAGTCGCATCTAGGGCCCCTATATACGAACATACAGGGATGCCGTGCCTTACGGCATCCGCGGTAATAACTGCCGCTGGGAATCGGCCAGTGGTAGCGCTCAGACCTATTTCGTAGCCCGTGAAACTCATGACATGTTTTGTCTGAAGAGCGGGTGCATCCAAGTTACCAGGTGTATTTTGAAACCAAAATGGAAATTCCCTGCTGCGTTTAGCGCAATAATATTCGGCTGACATGTTTACAGGAGCCTGCACTTTTTCTCTCCATGTTCGGCAAGGCCAAACTCAGGCGATTTTTCGGGAATGCCAAGGCAATGGCGATTCTATGTTCCTGAGGTGCTCCTGTCATACTCCCGATATTAGAAATGCTCGCCCAATGCGAAAATAATTAAATCGCAAAAAGAGTGCGAAACCGAAACCGATATCCAACCCTGCAGTGACGTCAAATCAGTCAACCCGCCTTTTGCATTGTGCGACAACTAGGGAGCCTACATGACTACATGCAGTCATGTAGGCCCCCTAGCGACAACGCATGCGCCCTTCCCCTGGCGGTGATGTCGCGAAGGTAGGCGGCGCGCCAGATCTCGAAGGCCATGGTATATGGTATGCCGATGCACTTCTGTCACTTTGCCGACTATGACGTCAGCACACACTTCGGCCAATAAAAATAGGAAGCCAGGGGCGAAATATAACGGTTCCAAAAGTGAACCGGTCCGCTTGCCCTCGCGTGATTGGATAGAGTCGCATCGCGTCAGCAGAATATCGATTACCAATCACGCGAGGTCATGTGAACCACCGGTGCACTTTTGGAACCGTTATAAGATCTCGCCCCAGGTGGGCAGTTTGAGGTAACCAGTAAAAATTGAACTGCAAGCAATCTGCGCATCTCTCGAGCTTGTAATCTTGCACAAATGGCGGAAATGTGCCAAGGAACGTGCCCAGTGAATTGTATTGATTTTTTTTACCTCGAAAAATCGCCATAGTTGTCCTTTAAGAGGAAAATGTGACAGAAATGAAGATGGGGGGAGGGGGCAAGAAAGTCAGTTGGGCGGTTCAGATCAAGAGGTTTTCGGGGCTAACGCGGCCGCACTTCGTACACGACCGGTTCACTTGGAGAAACGTTGGGGAAGCCTTTGCCATATGCAGGCCATAGACAGGCTGGTGACGTTAACGATGAATCTTCTAGCTTCCAACACGCTCATAGGTATGAGAGGAAATGGAACGCGCTGAGACGAAGGAACTCCTCTCAGACATGACGCCAATTACTTGAAAAACCTTTGCGGCAAGCGACTCGTGAGACAATCGATTTGATCCCGCTATCTCCGGATCAGCAGCCGAGTGCCGTAGCCACTAGAACACCGCCAGTGAGGCTGCTAGAGCCATCCCTTTAGATAATCAGGGTAGGTGAGGGGGGTGCTGCTTCCCCTGCCCACTTCCCCTTCCAGTGTGCACGCCTGTGCCTACAAGTCCTAATCACCTGCATCCTATGCAGGTCGTATAGGATTAGGTCCTATAACACTATGGAGGAGAATAAGGTCCTATATGACCCGTGTGTTTCATATAGGTCCTACATGCCATGTAGGTCTTTTATGACCCTCATATATTCCGTGCAGGTCATGCATGACCCTCATGTATGCATATATGTCCTGTACGACTCTTCTATATTGCATATAGGTCAGTGTATCCAATAACATCATATGTACGGGTCCTATATGTATAGAATTTTTCAGTAGGCATTTCTCTACTTGTCGCAGGTGGCGGGCATTGCGACCGACCGCATCGGTCGACGGCCCGTGCTGTGCACGTGGCTCCTGCTGCTCTTCTTCGCCGGCACCGCCCTCGTGTTCGCCCACAATGTGCCCGTGTTCGCCGTACTCCGGTTCCTGCTGTCGGCGGGCGCCGCCGGCGTTCTGGTGGCGTCGCACGTGCTGCTCTTCGAGGTGACCGGCTCGCAGTATCGCGCCACTTACTGCGCCATCGCCGTCGCTGGGGCCACGTGCGCCGCAGCCGTCTACAGCGAGCTCATCTACGTCTGCATCCGCAACTGGCACGCTGCGCAGGTAACGTGGCTCGGTGACTTGACAGCCGTCTGCACATTCGTTAAACTGATCAAAAGGTGGAGGGCCCCGGAAATTTACTGGAGGACCCCGAAAATTTCGACCGCCCGGGCCTGTCTAACGTGCACTGACATCGCACAGTATATATACACGAGTCTTTCAGGGGCGAAGCTCCTTATGCCGTGGGTCGTTCCATCCTTCGTTGTCCCTTGTAGCCACCTCGCGCTCGCCCTCGGCGCGTGCCTCCCGGCGCGCGAGCTCTCTCACTCTTCCATCTGCTGTCTTGTGTGAGAGAGAGAGAGACAGAGAGAGAGCGAAAGGCGCGCGTTGACTATGGAAACGCTCTTTCTTCGATGAACGCTCTATCCAGCTCGCAAAGGAGGAGAACGCGCCCTCGCCCGCGAGAGACAACGTTGACGCAGGCAGCGTCTTCTAGCGAGTTTCTTGATTGAAAAATACCGACTGCTCGCGCTGGACAACCGTTCACCGGCCACCCATATATATATATACTATAGGCACTGGATCTTGACTTGCAATGAAGTGCCGGTGGGAGATTCCACTTGTGCGTAGTTGAACCATGAGGATTCGTAGCGTGCGCGTTAACTAAATTAATCCGGAACTCGGCACGATCTACGATTAACCTCCGGAGCTTCGCCCACTCATCATCATTCACTCCGTGGATATGCGTGGATTTTTTTCATCTACAAGGCCGGGATTTGATCCGCGATCTTCTGATGAGCAACCGAGTGCCATAGCCACACCACAGTGGCGTGGCTTCGGATGCAAACGTTGTAGCCGTTCCACAAAGGCCTCTATTTAGTATAAAGCAATATTCGTAATGCCCATACATTTCATTTAGCAACTCCTTAAGGAAAGGAGTCAAACCTGTTTGCGTTAATGTTCGTAATAACCTTATTCGTGGCTATTCCAAGAAGAGCACATTTGAGTTCGTCTGGGTTGTATGCCTGAAATGCCCGGACTTTCTCTAGATCTTTTTTTTTCCATAGAAGGCACATCCGAATGGGTTTATTAGATGCGAAGCAGCTCTTTGACTAGCCTGTGTAACGCTGTCCCTCCGAGCCACAATCATCATCATCATCATCCGCACAAGCGCGAGGCAACGCGCTTCCCTCGGCGCAGGTGTTGGAGCGGTGCCAAGTAGGTCACGCCGCAGCTGGGCGTTGACGTCACGCTCCCCTTGCACGCTTCCCTCGCAGGTGCGCGCGTACGTCACTCTCTCCCTCACCCGCCGGAACGCCCGCAGCTGCCGGCTCCAACGCCCGCTCGCCTCCCATGTCTGCGTTTCAAACAAGCGTTTACACCAGTAAACGCTACACCGAGTTTCGCTTCAAACTTCTTCCAGCACCCGCGTTAGCGCCGTTCAACCCGTGACGCCACCCGTGCGCAACGCTGCTGCTTCGCATCCCATCAGGATTCCCTTCGGGGAGATGGTCCAAGTTTCTCATTTGACCTCGCAGGTGGCCTACATGATTCCCTCGTGCGGCATGATCGTTGCGGTGTACCTTATGGAGGAGTCTCCCTGCTGGCTCTTGGCCGTCTCCGAGATGCGCTACGCCGAGAGCGTGCTCGTGTGGGCGGCCAGCGTCAACAAGATCGAACCGCGCCTGTTCAAGCGCCGCCTTTTCCTACTGAGGACCGAGCTGAGCAGGCAGCACGAACAGATGGCCGTGCAACAAGAACCGGAAAGCGCGATCGTGTCGGACCACGGTGATTGCGTCAGCTCATTTAGGGCTGTATATTGCGCGGAGGGAAAGGCCACATCCTCCCTCCCCACCTTCCATTTACTGCGTGAAGATGGTTATACATGTCGCAGCAAGTATCGTGGCACAGTTAGGGACAAAGAGGAAGCGAAGAAGCGAGACTGGACACACTGAATGTCCAGTCTTCGCTTTGCTCCGTCTTTGTCCCTGTAGCTGTGCGCTACCTGCTGTGACATCGATAACTACCAACCAGCGAAGCTGTCCCATACTCCGTTTCATACATCAGGTAGAACGCCGTAAAGGCTACAGTAGTAGTACGTAAGAGGAAAGGAGAATTGTATCGCTCCGATAAACAAATGACAAACGTAAAATACAAACTCGCATATTTCGATTGTTACCCCAAAATACAAGTGTGTTTTCTCAAGCTGACTGGAAATGCATTATGATTTAGGGCTGCAGCAGCGAGGCGTTTATTCTCTCTTTGTTCACCCCAAGCAACGCACTACTTTTTGGTCGCGGATGTACACGGCGTTAAACGCGACCACTAGCTCTGTCCACGCTGCACCTGATGTGTGAAACGAAGTATAGTTACACCGCCATCGGGCGCATCTCGCAAGCGTGCTCGCGGGTACTGCAAGGCCAATCCTCCGCTATAGAATTGAAACGCGCGCGCTTACGCCTAATTGGTCAAAGCGAGATCATGCGACCTGCCAGGTCAGCCAATGGCGTTTCGGCGGACGCCAACCACTACGCCGACGGCATATGTAATGCTGCCAAAAGAGTACTAAGACGCACAAGGCGCGAACTACCGAGAGAGATTTACTTACGAAGACCACGCTTTTATAAAACCGTAAAAGGCCTACACACATGCGCAGAAGTGCGTGATGGCTTTTTACGGACCTATGAAAGCGCTGCCTTGGAAAATAAACCTCGCGGTTGGTCGTTCGCGCCTTTTGTGTCTTGGAGTTCCTTTAGGGTCGTTCCCTGACATCATGAACGAACAAGTCCAAATTTCTACTATCTTGCAATAGCTCGTTCTTCTCCAAGTCATAGGGGTTAGGAAATTCAGAGAAACTCTCGCTGATTCTCGACATTCGCGTACTATATGGGCTCCATCGCGTAAACAAGGCCGACGCAAGGACCGCGAGTACGTTGAGGCATGCAGTGTTGCGTTCAGTGGTCTTTTTGCGATCATAACCACTAACACCGCATTCTGTATAGGGCCGTTTTAAATGACCTTGACATGAACGTCAGTGTAATGGCTTCCAGCACTGCTTCGGATGTCTTATCTCGTTCACACTTTGTTAGGGTATGCACAGTCACACACGCGCTTGGCGCAACTCATTGATCATGCACATTGCTGGGAGATACATTGCAGGATCTTGTAAACGCCGTGATCTCCTTAAGAACTTCAGCATTTTATATACAATCTGTTCGTCTGCTTAGAAGCCGCCCACACTGTCACGTGTATAACATATATATATATAACGACCAAACACGTGGCCACCCGCAGAAGTCCGCGTCTCGGACCTGCTGTCCAACCACACCTTACGCCAGCGGTCCCTTCTCATATTCGGCTGCTGGTTCCTGGTGTTCGGCACGTTTTCGCACCTCACCACGGCCAGCGTGATGCGCACGAGCGAGACGGCGCGCATCGTTCTCGTCTTCCTCCGTCTGCCCTGCGTCGTGGCCGACGTCTACACCATCGCGCGCTTCGGCCGACGCCTGTACCCTCGCCTCCAGCATGCTGGCCCTGTCCGCAGTTATCACGGCACTGTCTGTCGCCGAACTCTTCAGAGCCCCCGACACGCTCGTCGCCGTATTCGTCGTGGCGGGGCTGCTGGTCTTCGACATGTCGGCCATCACCGTGTTCTCGTTCTCGGCAGAGCTGTACCCGACAGTTCTCCGAGGCGCCGCGCTGGGCTGCTGCTACATGAGCGGCCGCCTCGGCGCCTTCGTGGCGCCGTTCGTCAACGAAATCCGGTCGGCGCCGATCAGGAGCTTCGCGCACGCGATCTCGGCCGCCATGTTGCTCCTCTTAAGCACGATGGCGCTCGCGTTGCCGGAGACCAAGGAGCTGCCGCCTTCGAACACGGTGCAGGGCATGATGGCCATGGAGGACAAGTGGCTGCTCTACTCTCCGCTGCGCGTGGCTCGAAGCGGAGGCAAGCGCCGGCGTTCCAGAATGGCATCTCTGGAGCGATTGAACAAGCGATCACGCGGTGGTAGTTTGTCCTCCGCGAGGCAGCTGAATAGACTATGCACGCCGGCCGCCTTCTGATGATGTGCTCGTAGGGGACTGCGCCGTAGCATGTCCGTAGCATGTGTTTGTTAAGCCGTGCCTCCCTGATTTAAATATGAGACATAATTGACCAACTTTGACAACTGGCGAGAGGCACGAAACACCTAACGCCAACTGAACGACGCAGAAGTGTAGGACATTGTCTCGTTGTACGCGAACTGATCGATGACAGCTACTTACATATTATTAATGCGATCCTTAGTCGATGGATTACGTGCGAGCTGCATTCGATGGGGATTGTTCAGGCCCGCGCGGTCGCGGCTTGATAACATTGTTGTAATTGTGCTCAAAACCCCACAAGGGGTCAATTGTCAGGCATTTCGCATGGCTTAGTCTAATATTGTTAAGCGTGAACGCGGCGTCGCGAAAACTAATAGAAATGATTGCATCGGAACGGGAGCCCGGTGGCAACCATTCACTTTCCCGCCAAACGTGCAGGCAGTTGAACAACGATGGTGCGAGATCCAGAGTTTGTGACCGTATGCGACGTCGCGAAAACTAATAGAAATGATTGCATCGGAACGGAGCTCGGTGGCAACCATTCACTTTCCCGCCAAACGTGCAGGCACAACGAAAACGTGCAAGTTGAGGAACAACGATGGACCAGGACAAGCTGCCACCAGAACCATGGTCTGTAAATCGAAAGAAAAAGAAAACCTATCAAACTCCCCCACTCGTGCAAGCTTCCCCCCACCCACAATCTAAGGATTTCGAGAGTTCGTGCGCAATCGACCCGTCCTCCTTTTCCGCTCGCTGGCTAATTGTCCAGAAGGTATACAAGCAGAAATGGCTTCAGGAATCCGTCTGGCTACGCTCTCGTTTAATCCACAATCTAATCCAATAACAGGCCACTTGTATCACCTCGCGACGCTCGCCATTTTGCTATTGCCGTTCAATATAGTCAGGCGTAGCTTGTGGCATCGTGGCATGCATTCGTTCGCCCACCTTTGGGTATGGTGATGTACCTACATTGGCATAGCAGATTATGAATGCGCGACGAATATGTGGATATAGTGATGTACCTACATTGGCACAGTAGATTATGAATGTACGACGAATATGACTTAATTATCAGTCATATTCGTCGTATAATTCATAATCTACTGTGCCAATGTAGGTATCACTATACCCAAAGGTGGACGAACGAATGCATGTGCCATGTGTACGACGAATATGACCTATCAGTCATATTCGTCGTACACATGACACGAGAAACATGATATACCTACCTTGTACATTATGACTGTTGATTATGCTATCACGTATGGCGTATACGCCTCACAGCCTGCAAATATTGTGACGCTTACTTCACTGACCTAACGTGGCGAAGACTGGTCAAGCAGCTGAGCTGGTGGCATCGCCTTGCCAACAGCGTCTTGATCTTCTTCGTACGCTACCTGTACGATCACTATCGCACGTGATATCGCTATCATGACGTCACTATCATTATCACTGTGGTCTGAGGGCAGTGATGTGGGTAGGGTCGTGTGGAAGCGCGGCTCGGGATTTCCTTCTTGCTGTCATTTTCTTTTTTACTCCCATAGTAAGCTGGGTTATCTGCAGTCGTCTGTAGAACGCAATCATATGGCTCCCATAAAATGATGATGATGATGATTGTGATTCGGTTAGGAAAGGACGCTTTCCGTCCTGCCGTCATTTTCTTTCTCAGTTCCATAGCAAGCTGGGCTATCTGCAGCAATCATATGGTTCCCATAAGATGCATGTCCAGCAAGCGCGGGTTCTTAGCCTGGTGGTTATGACACTCGCCTTCAGCCGTGGGTGCCCGGATCGAATGCCGCCTCGTTAAGTAAGGCTTCTTTTGTTTCATTTCTTTATGCTGGACACTGCGAACGACCGCAATGCCGGCTACCCAAAACAGTTCAGCTGTTAAAGGGCATGCGGTTTGTTGTAGTTGGCGCTTTGTAGCCACGAGTTTTGTCAACGTCACAGCTCTTAAAGGTTCGTGGCTAAGAGATTAGCGGTGGAGTGATACATAATTCCTTCCGTCGCGTGGACTCGTAAAGAGCCGCGCAGTTATCCCGGCTTCTTCGAAACTTACAGACGAACCATGGCTCCCGCTGAGCTGCTGCTTCAAGCACGTCAAAACTCTTGCGCGCCTCTGAAGGAGGTTCGGGTGATTTAATTTCGTTGTCACATTGTTACGCGAATGCAGCAGAGCCAGTTGTCATTATCTTTTTCTTTTTTTACTACTTTATGCCCTGCACTTATTCAATCTTTTGTCAACAGTGGTTTTCCATGTCAGCGCCCGCGAGCATTCATAAGAAATCGTTCGAAGTTCTTCAAGCAATGTTTGCCTTGCTGTCAAGTCTGCATGCGGCGTGCGTGAAAATCGAATTCCAAAGGCGCGAACCGCTATCTTAACTTATTGTTCATCAGGCGAGGCCAAGACAGCGACGCAAAGTGTCGTAATTCGATTTAATAGGCGCTGCGAAGGGCCCCAAGTGCACGCGGTTGCTATATAGCATTCAGTTCCAGGAGGTGTCTGAGCACTGGCAAGGACACAGGCGTTGAGATTCGCGTAATGCGTGGAGTGGACCGTGCAATCGTCCGGGCCACAGTAATGTACTGCACTGGTGAGCAAACACTCGCTGATAAAGAGTGAGACCTCAAATAAAGCGCCATTTCTTTGAAACGCCGCCGCCGGAACGAAATGCGTATACCGCGATTTATTTCAAATATAAACCCGTCACGTGCTACGTTTGTTTTACAATAAATGTCCAGTAAAGAACGATCGAAGTTCTTGAGGCGTATAGTTTTGGAAGACTGTCAATTTGGGCGCTCTTGAAACAGTTAGTTATAGGAAGTTCATCGCCACAAGAAAGAAAGAAAGAGAAAGACAGACAGAAAAAAGTATTGAAGGTTGCATTAGTGGCGCACGGCTACCGAGGCGGCGAAGCTATGGGCACTTAGATGGTCAGGTTTTGCCCCAGCTCACCCACATTTCGTCATGGTTCGAGGCTTCGGGAAACGCCTCGCAAGGCACTGCGAGGTCCAGCGAACGAAAATAATGAGGAGTGGGGGACTGCTACGTGCACCTGGGCGCCCGAGGTCCAGGACCAGATCCTGGAGTGGGCCAAGAAGGTAGCGGACACCTACCCAGGGTAGGTTTCCCCGCTGTCCCCTTCCCTCCTGGGATAAAGTTTTTCTCCTCCTCTCCAGCGAACGCTTCTCAAGACTTTCGCGCCGAGCTCAATAGGTAGATTTAGTATAGCGGAAAATTCTTGCGTTAGCGTTTGCGAGTGACGCACGCTAAATTTTTGCGGAGTGCTATTCGATAGCATTCCATAGCTCGAGACGACGACGCGCCGCAAAACGCAAGGCACGCAAACCTTCGCTGCGCCATCTAAATGCGAATAGTGAAAGAGTCAAAGCCGTCGGCCGTTGTTAGTAACTTAAAGAGCAACGCAAGCGCAAAAAGAATTAATATAAAGAACATCGTGCAATAATAATTGCATGTTGCTGTAGTCTGACGAGGCAGAGTTTCGCTTTCGTTGTGCATGTGTAATGTGGTCAAACTAGAATCCACAGCGAAAAGATCGTTGTCTTCTCGAAGCGACAACCAGCAACACGATTTATTGTGAATCAGCTAGTCCCACAACTCAGCAAGACGACACCATAGATGCGAAACGGGCAGCCGTCAGTTGCAGGGAGCCGCCATGCTTTCCGCGCTAAACAAACTTAGCGAGCGTTTTGCGTCTCCGCTAAATTCGGAAAATAGCGAGCGATCGCTAAACGCAAAGCTGGAATAGCGTGCGTACGCATGCGCAGTCTGACCCCGCTAAATTTTAGCGTTTAGCGGGGCGCAACTTAAGCTGCACTAAAACTCTCTATTGTCCGCCGCGATGGTGTAGCGGTTACGGGCTCGGCTGCCACCCAAAAAACGCGGGTTCGATCCCGGCCGCGGCGCTCGCATTTTCGATGGAGGCTGTGCGTTGTCAGCGCACGTTAAAGAACCCCGGGTGGTCTAAATTTCCGGAACCCTCCACTACGGCCTTTCTCTCCTCTCTATCTCTTTCACTCCCTTTCCCCTACCCCTACGGACGCTTAGCCGTGCTCCCTACATGGGCTGCGAAATTAGCGTGCTTTCCTAACCGAACCATAATCATCATCATCAAACACATTCGCGTCGAACCACAGACGGTGGCAGACGCGGCACGCGTGGCCTACGCTTTTTTCACGCCGTCCCACCCCTTTGCTATACTACACTATGCACAAACGCATAGCTTTGCGAGACGGTTTGCTCCGGACAATGATGGTAATATGATTACCCTTAACATGTGGCATCTACCCACTCAGGGGGATTAGCCAGGACAAAGGCGATTGACTTTACGAAATTGTATTACCTGAAATGTTTATTTGTTCTTTAATGTGCATTTGAATGTTATGAGTAATTTTTGGGTACGGGATAGTTCGATAAGAAGGAAAAAAATAATCAGTGTTATAGAGAATAATGAAATAAGCAATTATGATCTATTGAAAGAACAATCAAATCGATTCAAATCAGTAATGAATTTCTGTACAGCCAGGCATATATTCCTACTCGTGTGTCCTGGCACAGAAGACCCGAATGAGAGCAGTACAGTGCTCGATAAGGGAATGCTGATTTCGCAAATCTATTTTGGTGATGAGCTTTTCCTAGGGGAGGTAACGCGTCTGCATTCCAGCAAAAAGAGCTCGATTGTTTCTACCTCATTGCAAAAGGCACATAAAGGAGAGACCGCCACACCAGCTCAGTGCACATAGCGATTCAATGTCAGGGTTCTACATCGCAACCTCGTCAATATTACTTCTATTTTCCTTGTTTAGCAAAACCCCCTGCTCAATCGACGCACACTGTCTTTGTCTTCTTCAGCTTGCATGTCATGGTATAGCAGGGCTGCATTTAGTGCAAGGTTTAGAACTGCATGAAGACCTCTTTCAAGGCCATCTGACAAAGAGCAACCTATGGCTCTTGCATTAAAAAAGAAAGGAAAGAGAAGAGTTAGGAAGCTAATAATCCATGTCGTCATGATCATCAGCCTATCTACGCCCACTGCAGGGCAAAGGCCTCTCCCATATAGCTCCAATTATCCCTGTCCTGTGCTAACTGTGCCTAATTTATCCCCGCAAACTTCCTGATCTCATCTACCGGCCTAACTTTCTGCCACCCCGTGCCATGCTTGCCTTCTCTAGGGATCCACTCGGTTACCCATAATGACCAACGGTTGTCTTGTCTATGTATCCATGTATCAATGGTCCATGTATCAATGTACAAAAGTAGGACATATGGGCACAAGCAGTGCTATGTGCTGGGCCAACAATGAGACGCAGCCAAGTCGCAGGATGCAAATTTAATTCCTAAAGTTCGATAAGACTAGGTGTTAGGAGTCTCCAGACTTCTGCTGCCGCTTCATCTTCTGACGCTCTTCGAGGAGCTTGTTGTACTCGTTCCCCTCCTCCCACGGACGAGGGCCACGAACGTTCTTCCAGTTGTCGATGTCAAGGGACTGTATTTCCTGCAAGAGGAAAATTGTCAAGCAGGTAAGGAGAGAGAGAGGGAGCTGTCAGATATATCAGTCTTTAAGCCAGCCTAAAAACTCAATCCCTAGCGTTAAAACGTACCGACCGTAACTGCAAGGCACGGACTCCAAGTGTGAGGAGCGTTGCCAAGCAAAGCGCAGGCAAGGACAATCCGTGCTTATAATAATGTGCATTTATTATTTACCATTTTGTATTTTGCCTCTATATTAATTGTATAATTGGAAACGTTACACTGCTTCACATTTTTAACTTTCTTATGCATCGAAGTTGTTTAGGTCGGCGGAAGGCCGTTGGGTGTTGCAGAAAATTATCATCATGAAATAAGTGCACGTGCCCTTCTATGAACTTGTGCATGCACTTGTTTTCGTGTGCCTTCAGCCCACTACTACACAAAGACGGAGGTGTTTCATCAGACGTCTTCCATCTCTTGCACTCATGCCCTCAGCCCACAACTGCATAAAGGCGGAAGCGTTTCATCAGCTCTGCCTAGCATTGCCGAGCCAGTGCTGGCCTCGACGCCAGCGCCACCGCTTTATAGCGGAGGAGGCGGACTATCGAGGTGCCCTAAGCAGTGGAGTCTTGCCACGGCTGCGAAAGCGACGTCACCATGCCGATCCTCGTAATAAAGGCTCCGCGTCGCTGGCGCGGCGACAGAATGCCCATTCTCCGCGCCTAGCACATCGTCGTGAAGATGGGGCGCGACCGAAGAAGTGCGTCACTCCCGAAGAGGAAGCGCGGTGCGAAAGCCGCCGCGCCGCCACTCGAGAACGTGTGAGACGATGCCAGACAAGCACCAAGTATTGCACCGGTGAGGCGGCGACGACACGCGGATCCGCAGTTGTGAGCCCGTGAAAACGAGCAAAACCATTTCTATAGTCTGTTTCAGAAGTTCCGTGCAGCACCACGGAAGCTACAACGCTCTTCGGCCAATCCGAGGGGCGAACACATGTTAAACGTGTCCTTCCGCGGCTTCCCATCTGCCAATGACAGGCACTGCAGTGGCAGCTGCATTCCTGAAAGGAGGAAGATGAAGCGGTCGTCTCGCTTTGGAAGAATTCTGCACTTGATGGCCTCGTAGCCTTGGCTCTGCTGCACGGAACTAGTTAAACAGAAACAGACTTAGTGAAACAGATTAGGCGTCGCCAGTAGAATCCGCACATGCAAGTTGCTCCATTACACAACTTTAGTGGGGCATAACTGGCAATGAAAAATAACACTGCACATTTCGTTGTCCGAGTGTTCTTTGCGGTTGCTTGAAATGCTGCGCAAAAGCCTTGCAGCAACTTAGCCCAACTGAGATAAAGCTAGGTGGGACCATCATCTTCACTGTATGCACAGTCTCCGCACCTCAGAATGAAGCTGCCCCTTGATTTTTATCTTTTCTGCTTTTCTCACCATTCCCCTCTGTAATGTCTGTTGACTCTGAATATATAAACAAGTAAATAAACAAATAAACATATAAATAAACAAATAATACATATCCTTTCCTGCATAGCTAATATATAAAACACACTAAACACATGGAGTAAAGGAACGTAATGAGCGCTCACGTCATCAGTCACTGTCTTTACTCCTCGTGTTAGAGAGAGGCGCAACTTTATTTCATGTTCAACAAGTTACACGGGTGGGCCGTTCCTCGGCTAGATGTCAGCCTAAACGCCGCCAGAGAGCAAGGGCCTAGGCGGACATCTTGGGTTCTAGGCCTGACATCTAGGCAGACATCTGTCAGCCTAGATGACATATGTCAGCCTAGATGATGAGACTGACATCTAAGCTTACGCCTAAGCTGACATCTTGGACTTTGGCAGCATCTTTGGCCTGCTGGACAGAACCTTGTTTTATTCACTACTTGTGAACCACACCCAACTAAGGGAGCCATGCATCATCATCATCATCATCAGCAGCAGCAGCAGCAGCAGCAGCAGCAGCAGCAGCAGCAGCAGCAGCAGCAGCAGCAGCAGCAGCAGCCCATCTTATGTCCACTGCAGGACGAAGGCCTCTCCCAATGCTCTCCATCCTTTCCTGTCCTGTGCAAACTGATTCCATTTGATGCCTGCTAAGTTCTTAATTTCGTCACTCCATCTTACTCTCTGTCGTTCACGGCTGCGCTTACCCTCTCTTGGTATCCGTTCCATCGTTCTAACTGTCCACCGGTTATCTAGCCTTCACATCACATGGCCTGCCCATGTCCATTTTTTTTCTTCTTTACTTCAACTATTATGTCAGCTACCCCTGTCTGTTCCCTAACCCACTCGGCTCTCTTCCCATCTCTTAGAGTAACGCCTATCATTTTTCGTTTCATCGTCCACTGAGCCATGCATACTATGGATCTTTTGGCT
Source organism: Hyalomma asiaticum (assembly GCA_013339685.2). Classification (NCBI taxonomy): domain Eukaryota; kingdom Metazoa; phylum Arthropoda; class Arachnida; order Ixodida; family Ixodidae; genus Hyalomma; species Hyalomma asiaticum. Next base: position 11,264,350 of record CM023487.1, read on the forward strand.
AAACTGAAGGCTTGCTAATGGAAAATTATCACAAATAAGTGGAACTTCGTGGTGTATTTCAAGGGTACATAATACGATGTTTACACTTGATACCTGCCTATTTCATCACAAACAAATTACACTCTGTGAGTATGCACCATGCCGATGTGTCAATGCCACACGAAAGCTCCTAATTTTCCCATCAATCCAAACAGTAGTGTATGACTGACTGATGCCAGTACGCAACTCCATTCTCTTGATGCAATATTAGTTACGGTAGAGTAGTTCTGCATCATGCATGCTCTTTTCTTTCTTAACTTATGAGATGTTTCATGCCTTGTTTCCAAGAACACATTTTTTGACCTTTAAATTTATTACATGTTTTCACATGGCACTTGAAAAAAATGGGATGATCTCATCGCTTGCCTTGTAGGCAGCCTCTATGGTGACTTCCTCGGGGTCTTTCATCTTGATGCCAGAATCTTCAGCAACCTCTCTCGTGAACTAAACACAATACAAAACACGATGTGTGATCTAAACTGAACAAAATACACAATAAGACACACTTTTAAATCCATTATGGAAGTAGTGACATGTACAAGAAGGAAACTAATAACACAGTACTCAGGATCACATAACAGATGTTTAAAATAAAGCTGGCCCTACAAAGTGGAGACGGTGAGACTGCCAAAAAAAGTTTTTAGTGCTCTGTTCCTGCTACCATGAAGTGACCAGTGACTATCTGCATTCCTGAACATTGAAAAAGAAACAATTTTCTGCCAGCCTAGCAGAAGAATCCCCAGAAAAAAATCAGCAATGCCTCTGCTTTAGAAGAAAATTGGAGAAAAATCAGACTGTAATCTACACTAATAAACTGAACTAAAGGAAACAGAAACACCTGTCCAGTCTGTGTAGTCTATGGCCCCATAATTTTCGTGCTGTTTCCTTCAATATGCCTTAACAATCAATCCAAGATGGCATCCTTCTAATGTGCATTAAACAAATGGCTTCTAGTGAAGATGCATATGTGGAACAATAGCAAGTGATTAAAAAATGAATAGCAAAATAAATGTCAGTCAACACTTTGTGTCAATTCCTCTTCTGATGCTAAGAGCTCTTTGTGCTTTCACACTTGACCATCAGCGACAGCCCACACTACGGTGTCAACAAGACTAAGCAGCCACGAATGCTAGATGACAAGACTAACATTGAACTGAGCATAAAACATTGTTACAACATACTGTCCTTCGGAAAGCTACCCTGATTACCTTATACCAACGCTAAGGTGCACATTACACTGAACACGGTGGCAGCATCTATGTGAGATTTGTAACTTGTTCCTGACCTCCTGAAATTCCAAGATAATAAAAGAAAGAGCTGATATTTGGTGAGAAATACTAAAATCATCTCATCACTCAAATGTTTACTGCTTGTCTTTTTTTTCAGTCATGTACTTTGTTTCGTATGAATGCAGCAAACAGAAATTCTGATTACAGAGCTGTAATCATCTGTGGAATATAAACAGAGTGATTTGTGAAGCCTATTCATGAAATACTTCCGTACCAGTGGCCGAAATTTATGACATCACTATAAATTTCTTCTGTGACGGAGGGTGACAGTGTTTTGCATAGGATCAAATAACAATGTAGAACAAGAAGTCCAAGCAACTGCAGTATTGGTGTTTTGGAATAATGCTTACCCTAATAAGGTGATAACAAAAATCTGAAAATTATTGTTACAAAAGCAGCTGTAAATAAAGCCTTCAAAAGTAGGGTTATTTCATATGAAATTGTGTAAGCCTGCAGTGAGGATGTTCATCATATAAAATCACGTACATATTCTTACAAAACTTGCGGCTGGGCCACAAGCACAAAGTAGCATAGCATAAGTAACATTAACCTACAGCATAGACATCCTTGTTTCCGATAACTGAAAAAACAAAGCACATTATGCTACAAAACAGTAGCGCACCCAGGATCTCTGCCCAGGGGGGGGTTCAATTTTTCATGAAGGGCCGGGCATGCGATTACACAGTTGTTGCGTGTGTAAAAAAAGTAAGTAAAATGCCAAATAATAGTAACATAAATGATGATGATGATTTTATTATTTTTTCGGCGTTTCGCAGAGACATTAGCGCCACATTCTTCTAGGACATACGAGCAGTTACGTAGTGGGAGGGGGGTTAGGTTGGCCTCAGGGGGGGGTTACAACACCCGAAACCCCCCCCATCGGTGCGCCACTGCTACAAAATAAAACATGCTTGTCATAGTCAAGAAGTCTCCGAGAAATTATCAGTTTCTCAATGATAAATTGATGAAACAAATCGTTTGTTGAAGGATCTTAACAAAGTCATGGACCACAAGTAAGGAAAATTTAAGAATTGACGGTACATACCCCCTGTTTCCGGAACTCGTAGCGTATTGAAGTAAATTGTTTCAGGCCTATAGATCCACCAACCATGAACACCTATGAAAAAAAGGATAACAAATACTTTTCGATCAGACTATATAATAAAAGCACACAATGTTACAACTGATGGTTATATTTGGAAAAGAAGGAACATAGTGCCAAGGCAAAACTTTTTTGTGGATAATGTGAACTGCTAGAAAGGAACGCCTGACTTGATGGCCTATTCATAGTATATGCCTCGGCTATTTTCTAGGCTGCTACAATTTCTGGTTCTTTAATTGACATTTCTTTTTGTTTCTCCACATCATAATTGGCCAGTCTTAAAATGATGGTATGCATAGTTTATGTTTACGTCATTGAAACAATATCTTCAATTGTTACCAGGGTGATATACGGGAGTCCGAACTTCTAAAATTGCCAAACATTAACACAATTAAGCAGGAAATGCAGTGATTACGTGTAATGATGGCTGCAATCAAAGTGGAGATGGTTACCATACTGTTTTCACATCGAAGTGGTATAAACGATGACAGCAGTCTAATAAGCATAGTGCATATGACTTACTACATCTGCAGTCGAAGTGATTTTATAAGTACCGGAAAACTGCGGCCACAGTTTCACTTGATTGGCCGTGTGCAAACGCTAGTGATGCAAGATCATGGTACGTGGAGTTAATAATTAGTTTCTTTAAAACATGCACACAGTATTTCAGAAGAACTTCTTCTTGGGCGAGTTGGTGCATAATTGTTGGGTGTCGTTGCGCATTCAACGGACGTACACAGGAAATAAGAGGCAGAATAAACGGAAAGAGCGCAAACTATGCACACAGTCACTTATGGACACGAGACATGTTTACAAGCATGCGGCTCCTCGTTATGCATGTTTAAAACTAGAACTTGTACAAATCGCCGTTCTTTTTTTTAAATTTCAATTTCCCCAGAATCTTTTCAATCGCGAATGTCACACATGCAAAGGTACCCAGAACAAAATTGAAATTCCTTGAAACACAGAACTGAGCGATATCACAAATGTGCGATACGATATTTAACCAATCCGCAGCTCCCTTTCCGAGGGAGATAACAAAATAAGCGTAGATGCGGTCCGCTACCCTACAAGAGGAAGGACACCCAGCGTTCTATGAAATGTCACGTGACCAGTCGATGTCGGGAGCTGTAGGACCGCACTCGCTTGCCGGCCAAGACGTCAATTTTTTTATTCGAATGGTCACGGCACTAACGACGGTAGTGAAACGTGTGCCGTTCAAGCGTTGTGCTGTAGAGCTATGCAAAGGCCTGCATGACGAGTACTTCCCAGCCAGAGACAATACTGAGACAGTACTGCCCGTACTGTGGGCGCCGAAGTCACGCCGGTTGTAGCAGACGACCGGCGAGTCAGTCCAAGTAACGTGCTTGAACACTGCGTGATCCGTGACGATCGGCCTTGTCAGAGCACCGGCACTGAATTATGCCCATCGTGTATGCACCTTTATCGTAAACGCGTCGTATCAAAGTTAATCGCCGAAACTTCACCATGAACGGTACGCCGAGCCTGAGAAATTTACGCTTGTAGACGTACTGATAAACGGACCTCAAGTAAACCGCAATCATCTCTTAAAATTATCCGCTAGTCATCGATCATTAAAGGACGCTGCATCTGCGAGAAAGAACCTTGCGGATTTTGATTATACAAACAGTTTTTTTTTTTCCCGCCGCGTTTGTGGAGAGCTAGAAAACTGCGGGAAAACGCACGAAGTGATCGCAGTTCACCCAAGGCGGCGAAACAAGCGGAAAATTATTTCGACGGCTACGGTGAAAGTTGATTTAGCCTACGTTCGTTAAGCCGCAATGCCGGACACATTTTGTCAAGGATTTATCAAGAGTTAACCAATGGTACCACTTTTATAAAATTTAGACTAATATAAGTAACTTACTATACATGTAAATGCAACAACGCAAACCCAGTAACTCAGTAACTTCAAGATCAAAACCGAAAGTGAATCTCTACCCAGCATGCATCACGAGAAGGTGCCCTCAAACAAACATGGCGGGCCTTGCACGCCTGTTTGGGAGGCTCACGCTCCATCCAAGCACAGGTGACAATTTCTCCTTAAACTTCAACTGTTCCTGCCTTTGCAGTATTACGCATCACAGTCTAACGAACGTCACTTACGGAGTTTCGAAGGCCTTACTTGTAGACGATCGCTCCCAGACCGGCAGGCAACAGAGTCACATGGCTACAACAGCCGGCTGGGAAGTCTTCGTTTCGCCTCTTTCTGCTGCAAATTGTTCCCTTCTTGTCCTTTTTTGTTACAGGTTGCTACACACAAGCCAAAGCAGCGGAATGCCTACTCAAGCCCTCCATCGCGGCTACAGTTTGTCCTGACGCAGTCAGGGGCATGAGCTTCTTCGTGAAACGTGAGTTTCTTCTTCAGCTGAACTTACGCGATTGTGATCGAAAATTCCAGGTTTCGCCGACGTTTGCGATCGCAATGCATGCACGTTCAATTGATATTTAAAAAAAAAAAGGGGGGGGGGGCATGGTTGTGGCCTACTTTGGCACAGATTGACCACCACGGATGAGCATGATCTGACGTGTGGTCGCTAGTTCCATTGATCTATATCCGTTTGTCGTTCGCAGTGACTGCCGAGCAGCTCTGGAAGGGCGTGACAAGCGTGAGCAATGCCGGTCGGAAGAGAGGTCGTGCAGCTGGTTCTGCACGCAAGGTATCGAAGGACCTGAACAAGGGCCAGGTTGTCGGCGTCGGTGAGCGTGGTTTCGTTGTTTGAAAGATTCCGCATGTGCGTGCGCATCGATGCTCTGGCATTGCGTGCCGGAACCTCGATGCGCTTGTGGGACAGGAGACGCCGGCGTTCGATGCAAATCGCCTGGCATTCTTTATAACTTGTGCCGCTATCTAAGCACATCGGCGGTTTCGAATTTCGTTCCCCATTTGCTTTTGGATGTGCATACTATCTGACATGTAGCTTCGAAGGTAAGCCATTGCGCCGCTGTGCCCGAGGACGCAGGCTCGACCCCCTGCCACGGCGGCCACCTTTCAGGAATTGGCGAAATACAAGAATGCCCGGGTGCATTGTGCACTTGCATCTGAGTATGCATTAGGAAGTTCCGTATGGCCAAGATTATTACAGCACACCTTATAATCCTCATGGTTTTGGCACATCTAACTCAATAATTATGCTGTCTGTGCATACCTACTCCATCCATTCCTTTATCCTTTAGGAGTCGCACCAACGAGCCTGGCTGGTAACAATTCTGCAGCAATTGCCAATCGCAGCTGTGTCTCGTTGTGTGCAGGCAAAGTGAACATGGTATGGCCGGGCCTCAACGCACCCATCGTGCGCGGCCGCGAAGTCGTGGAGCGGGTGGAGCTGCCACCGGACAAGGAGCGCGAGCAACGGCTCATTCAGCTGCGCGATGCCATGCACAGTTTCGCGCCACCAAAGCTGACGCCACTCGAGCGTGGTTGGAGCGGTTACCGCATGCCCGGGCGCAGCATTGGACCTCCGGACCCAGTCGGTGATGGTAAGCGGGCTTTTTCTAGAGGCTGTAAGGGGGGTGTTTGAAACCTCAAGCACTGTGTGCCATTACAGTCAAACCCCGATATAACGAATATCGGTTGTAACGAATTCAGTAACATAGTGTCATCATTAACACAGTCTTATGAATGGTCATTTGCAATGAATTATTGGATGTAACGATGTTATTTCCGTGCCATATTTAATTAGTTATAACAAGGTTTGACTGTATTGTACCAGTAGGAACTTTTTGAAAGTGATTGCTTGAACCGAAGCTGTTTCATTTTTTGCATGCACAATATAAAACACAGGTTAAATAAAAAAAGACCAGGAAGTCAGCCAGAATGAGCTTCTGGTGTGAGCGAGAGTTCACATTTATAGAGGCCCTTATGGATTACTTTGTGACTGATTATTTATTTGCTGCTGTAATTGCATGCCTGCCAATCTCACACACTCTTGGTAGTTTACATAAGCTTGTTCCCATTCTACTGTTTTGTAGATTATGCATAAATTTTTATGGAAAATAAGTTCTCCTCAGGAAGAAAGCGCTGAATATTTTCATTGCAAGCCCAAAAATCTCTTCTTGGACAACTCGGTTTGTTGTTATGTATGGCAGTGTGCACAGTGATGACAGTGCGCTGTCTAAACCACATTATAACTATGCTGGATTGGACGTTTCAACACAGTTATTAGATCTAGCATTTGTTATAAGTGCATGTAGTTACAACACAGTTATTTTGCAATTGATGTAATAATAAATTACTTCATCGCATGTGTTCACTGCGTTGAAGTTAGCTTGTGCTATAGTATGTAGTCGGAAGTTCTTACCAGTCTTTCAAGCTTCTTTTTACCTAGTTTATGACTACTTAATGAGATGGCTGCTGCCCAATAAGCCCTCGCATGCTACCTAAGGCACCAAGTCTGCCGCAACGAGGCCCAAGCTATGAAATAACGAAAGGGAAGGGGTCAAGGGCTCGTTCTTTGTTTGTTAGAAACAACTTAATGAGCAAACGGACAACGAAGCCTAGGCCCAAGCCTTCCCTTTTGTTATTTCATAGCTTGGGCCTCGTTGTGGCAGACTTGGTGCCTTAGGTAGCATGCGAGGGCTTATTGGACAGCAGCCATCTCATCTAAGTTCACGTTCTACGTGACGCCTCCTGGCAAGAGAGTGCGTTCCGCGCACGCCGCCTTGGCAACGAGTGGCGCTGCCTAACACTCCCAGGATAATACGTACATAAATACACAATAAAGTGGACGGGGGGATGACCGCCTTTGTAGCTCAGTTGGTAGCGCATCGGACGCGACATCCGAAGATCGTGGGTTCGGGCCCCACCGAAGGCAGGTTTGTCTTTTCGTCCACTTTACTTCCTTTCTACTTTGTCCACAATTACAATACCACAAGTAACTTCCCCTATGCATTCCTAGGCTTCGTTGTCTGTTTGCTCATTAAGTTGTTTCTAACAAATAAAGCATGAGCCCTTGACCCCTTCCCTTTCGCTAGTTTATGACTAGTTACACAGACTTTTTGATGCTGGAAACATTAAACTGTGGCGTGTCCTGCATGTTTCCATTGCTTAAACGTCTACCTCTTCTTTTTTTCTGCTTGCAGTTACATTTGATACATTCGACACCATTGTCCTCGAGGTAAGAACCCACTTTATAGTAAGCATGCACACATTAAGTATAAAAATAGTTGATTTCACATCAGTCTGCTGCCTCTATTGCAACCAAACAATTTCAACCAGGAGTCTTTATCTTGTATCAAATTTGTATCAAACCACCCAGGTGTTTTCATACTATGCCTCCATCAACAGAAGTGTGGGCACTGCTGCCAGAGTTTAACGTTTCACCTGAAGTTCAGCGGCACATTGCCATAGCCACTGCTCTAATGTGGTGTCAAGTTATGTTGTGTTAGCTTGACAGTGTAGAGCCCAATTTAAGGTGGAACGTTTGGTTGGGGCAGTACTGATTTCTAAATGATGATGGACGGTTGCTTGAAATATCTTGCCACAAGGTGGGCTTATAGCTGTTTTAACCACTTATTCATCACGTATTGTTAACTTTTCGAACTACATTCTGGCAATGCCATCTCTACCCATGAAACCACTGTGCTGTAAAGATGGCTGAAGTTTCGTTTATGATTACTCATTGCCATATTAATTCCTTGAGATATTGTAAGTAGATCAGTGCTTCCCATTACACTATAGTGCCTTTAGGCCCATAAGGTCAAAATGAAGTGAATTTAAGGGGGGACGTGGCAATGAAAACTATCTTTGTTATTTATGGGTATAAACTGATGAAATTTGGCACACTGATGTAGTTTGTTATGGTGATATCTTAAATGAAATCGGTTTTAACCTATCTATCATAGTTTCTGAATTACTTCACTTTATAGACCCTTACAGCCACCCCCTAATTAATCGGTTAATTAGACGAAATTTCAGTACCATGTTTACTTAAACATATACACTAAGACCCACTGTGTGCCATAAAGCTGTTCGTTGATTTTTTTTATGTCCGAATGAGAACAGAAAAATTTTTTGAAATGCCCTGTACATATTTTCTTACTAACAACTTTTGCATCAATACAGTTATAAAAGTTTGTGTGACGTGCAGGTAGAAATGAATAGCTTTACGGCGCTCACTAATGTTTCAGGATCTAAGTGAAAAAGACAGAATGAATTTAGCTTCATTAGTTATGAAATGGCACTGGGATGACTGACAGCAACTGCTCAAAAAATGGAAGCTGAGAAAACGGAGCTCAAAGTTTTACTTGATGAAAACAGTCAAATGTTAACTTTGAGTAGCTAAGTTCTTGCTCGCTTTTGCTGGTTGTATTTTTTGTTGGAGAGACACGACGGTGTGACTATCCTCAGGTTCAATCTCTCCTTTTTATGATGATTCCAAGATGGCGGCACTTTCAGAAGCCCAATTTTCTTGCGGTTTTGGACGACAACACATAGATAAAGTGGCATTTTCCCTGCTACTACTGCGTATTTCATTATAATATTCCACCACATGGTAAAAGAAGGTCCGAGGATCATGGAAAAAAAATAAATTGGAAAATCAAAGATTTTGACCAAATTGAGCATTCTCATTGACACGTCCCCCCTTAAGCTTCTGGCCGGTGTTGTGCCAACATTTACCCCCTGAATTTTGTTAATGGCTGTATTTAGTCTAATCCAGATCATGCTTACTGTGACTGTGAAAGCAGGATGCCTGTCAAAGTCCTTTTACAGAGCTTGAAAATTTTTTTACCAGACATTCAGTGGGTATAGTGGCTGTCCCTTGGTCATGCTAGACATGGTTATGTTGCAAGGGGCGTTCATGAGTTTCACTTTGCAGCTGCCATAGATTTAAAAAGGCGTACACGATGGGTACCAAATAAGTGTGCATCAATCTAGTATTAGGTCAGTATAATGCACACATTTTATATACAGTAAAACCTTATTATAACAAAGTTGAAGGGGGAACCATAATTACTTCGTTATAATCATTAGTTCATTAGTCAATATCCATGTCATCTATGGGAATTTCAAGGGGAATTGCGATTGCTTCGTTATATCCAATAGTTCGTTATAACGCAGCTCTACTGTGGCACTATACAAAACAACAATGGCAGCGCCTGCTGGAAAATTTGAAACACGTGCAGCGATCCATTCTCTGTATTTGAAAAGGCAAGGTGCCAAGAGGTTCATGCCAAGCTAGCGGTGGTTCACAGTGATGATTTTCCATTATGTGACACTGTTGTCAAGCAGCACAGACAGTTGCAGCACATCTAAACACGTTCTCAGGCTAGTTGGAAAGACAGACAATTCCAGTACTACACTACATATTTGTTGGGCTAGTTTGTTCATGCTCATCAACGTCGTGTAGACACAGCCAAAAATGAAAAATCGCTGGACAGGAAAGATAACGAAAGGGAAGGGGTCATGGACTCGTTCTTTATTTGTTAGAAACAACTTAATGAGCAAACAGACAGGCTGATTAAGACAGAAAAGAGGGTCGAGAAGAACGCTCTTTCCTGACCAGTCTTCTTTCGTGTTCAGTTGTGTCTACACCACATTGATGATTCCATTACGGTCGAACAAGCCTGGGCAACCACGAACGAAGTTGCAGCCTCTCACTTGAAAGTGCGCCTTACATTGCGGCACAGGTGGAGGTGGTAATATAATAAATGGAACCATGTATATTTACTGCTGTTATGGTATTCACATACTACGGATGGTATTCGCTGCCCTGGGCCCTAACTTTCTATTTGTTTCGTTTTCTGACAGCTCCGAATAGTCACCCGAATGACTGGCACTCTCGGTCGGATGCGACGCCACAAGGCCATGGTAGTCGTCGGCAATAAAAATGGCCTCATTGGTAAGTGTTCTCTGGTGCCTTTTCCTCCAGCTCTTTGCATATTTAGCCCAAGTACTACCACCATCAATGGCACTTTTTCAGGGCTTGTAATGGTTGTTGAAACCCATGAAAGCCCTTGAGCATGAAGCTGCCATTTTTTTTTTAATGCTGTAGAAGGCTTGCAAGTTTGATAGGGCCCTCTTAGTTCAGCTTAGTTCATAGCTAGGCGTAGTGGACTTACGTAGTATCTGGCTGCAAGATTTATGCAGGGCAAGAGCCAACCCCACTTGATCAGCATAGTGTATTAAAAAAAAGGAAGAAGAAAGAGAAGGGGTACATAGCACATGCCTTTTCATCTCTTGTCCAATAAGAAAACATTTTTTGGTTGTTTAGTTCCTTAGTGTTCATTTATTGCAGCACCTTAAGTGCCATCAAGGAATTGTGAAGGTGTTACAGGCACTGTTTATTTAAGCTGTCAGGTGTCATGGTGCTTTAATCCTTCCCAGTGCTTTGCAACGCCTTGAGGGTCCTTTAATATTTCAAAAAGTTGTTTCTTCGACAGCTGCTAGAAACTCAGTGTTTCTTTCTTTTCAGGTTTCGCAAATGGCAGAGCAAATGATGCGAGAGCAGCGCTACGCATGGTGCGTGCATTCAGTGCTTCGTGCGCCATCCACAAATTTTTATTCTTCTCTCTTGTCCCGCGTTTCTCTCAACAATTTTTCTGTGTCAGTCTTTGGGGCTGCTTGCTCCCACCTCATCGTAATTATCACTGGTTGATTTTGAGTGCTTGCACATTCCCCACAGGAATGTAGGAAAGGGGCACTTGAAGTGTGTGTGAAGGTGCACACACAGTCCGCACGCTTATATCGCATTTGCCTTGAGCATCGCCGGCAATAACAGGCGAGGATACAATGACTGGCAGTCCTCAGGTCTGATTCCTGAGAGTGGAGACATGTCGCACACACTATGTTTGTCCCTGACAATGAATGGCTGAGTGAACTGGCAAAGCAAGGTGTATTTCCTGGTTTAACCTTTTAAAGTTGGACCCCTTTATAAGAGGCATGCCAAGGAGCAGTTATCATCCCTTATACTATGTGGGAATGTTGACATCCCCTGATGAGTTTCTATCGCGTGGCGCTCGCGTTTCCTCAAAGCTCCTCTAAGGTGGCTTCCCCGCGGGGAACGAGATGTAACGTCATCGTCATGCGCACCGCTGCGCTGAGGATGGCGCTGGTGTTCCCATGGTAGCGCTACCTGGCAGCAAGGATCCACGGGCCCGCGAACAGGGAACGATCTTCGCTCTCTTGGCCTCGGGACGTCGTCGCGCGCGGTCGACGCTACTATGAGGGGTGTCTTATAAGCAGAGTGCCATGTTTTTGTTTTCTGATCAACCCTTACCTTGATGTGGGCTTACACCATACTACTGAACTACCGACCATAAAAGAAGACCACATTGTGTTACAAGGTGTTTATTATATGTACCTACCATTTACTTTTATGTAAAGTGACTTGCGTGGTGGATGCTATCACTCAGAATGCAGCTCATGTTTTCCAGACCACCACAACTTTCTCACGTTGCAATGATTTGAAGGCATTTATAGCAGCAATTAGTACTGTGTTTAGAGTTAGAATATCTGTTATAACCAAGGCTGTTGGCCAGGACTTTAGATTATTTTGTCCTTTATAAACAATTGCCTTCAAGGGAGTACTGTTACAAAAGAGATCTAACCAGTGGGACAGATGGGATAGCCAACCACGTTGGTAAGGAATGTCTCTCATACTCAGCTGTCTCTTCTTATATCGGTGTCTCTTATAAAGGGGTTGGATCATATCAAGATACATATTGACAATAGACCCTTTTCATAAACTGCAAGCTAGCTTTCCTGCAATGCAGCTTGCCCTACTAATGGCGGCATTGGCAATCCGGCAAACGACCGTTGTAAGCGCAATAACTTGCGATAGGGCATGTAAAATGTCGACGCAGCCCTTCTGATACAAACATCCCAAAAAAACGGGTCGCAGCATGTGCAACTTGAATTTTACAGCATTTAAATAAAGGCAGCTGTCGCCATTAGTAGGGCACATTGCATTGCAGGGAAGCTAGCTTTACAGTTTATGAAAAGGGTCTATTCCAGCTCCTAATGAGGGGAAATAGCTTTTTGGCTTGGGATGAGCCCACTTCATACTGTTTCTTTGCCACATTTGCCAGCAGTGGAAAGCTTAATTTTTAAAAAGTTTTACTACATAGGAATGAATAGTCATTTTGTCATATATTTTAATTCATTAAATTCTAGTCATTTATTTGTGTGTGTTTGTGTCCTAACCATGTTATCGAAGCATAGCTGTAAGGAGCTGAGCCATTCAAGTACATAAAAAAGGAAGAAAGCAAAGTGAACCTTTAGCATGTTAGCTGTGTGTTAGAGTATTTTTTATTATTATGATAGAGTATATGTTGAAACCAGGAGTGAGTGCTCAATGGGTTAGCTGCCTTGCAGGATATCCATTGTTTTTGTCTGTGTTTTTACCTCAAAGGGTCCATCTATACTTGGTTTCATGCTAACATTGTCAGGACTGATCAGGAGTCACCTGACTAGAAGCCTAGTCAGGCCACTCTTAACATTGCCTTTACGACTGGCGCAGTATGCAGTCACTGACTGCTGGTCGTGCTAAGTAAAAAATGAACTTGCATCCATGCCGCAGGCCAAGAACAAAGCGATACAGCGGCTGAGGTACATCGAGAGGTTCGAGGATCACACAGGTGAGTTGAACAGCTCTCAGTCACTCCTTTTTCTTTTTAATCATGTTCCCTCTAACACCTTAATGAGGATAGCATTTAGGTTAATTGAATGTGGGGCTCATTACATGAAAAAAAAATTACCATTCGAGCACAGATGTGTATTGCTTTGGGACATTAGGATGAAAGGTTTGACTGCGAAAGAGAAAATTAACATCCACACATTTGTAGCACAAGGCTACACTACAAACAGGTGGATGCTAGTTTCCCTTTCATAATCGTTACTCCACCTTGCAGAGTTCCACAAAACTCATTTCTCTAAGATTTTATTGATGAGGTGTAATGAAAAGGCCAATGTTCTCTTTCTGTGCAGCATAGGAAGACTGTGTTGTAGAATACTAGAATCGAAAAAAGAAAAAAATAAGAATGTTGTAGCTAAGAACCTTGGCTTTCATTGCACTCAGATAGAGCAACTTTGGACTGTGTGCAGTTTTGTGGGGTTTCTCTAAATATTTTTTTGCGGGCCACTGTACCGTTCCTGCCAGAGAGATGTTGGATGAGGCACTGGTGGAGAGCGTCCAGTATCAGTGATGGCAATGAATCTTCAGAGGTCGATTCGAGCTGTGCTTTTCGCGTCTTTGCCACAAAGTAAATGTGATAACAAAAATCTGAAAGATATACCTCAAGTTGACCTTTTGTTTCATTTGTGTGTTTCTTTTTCGAATTTTTATGATAAAACTGGATATAATGAAAACCTCTTTCTAACGAGAATGTTTTGAGAATTTGTTATATCCAGGTTTACCTTTTTGTGGAATAACTTTATAGTTGCACAGTTTTGAAATACAGTGGAGTCTAGTTTAATGGAACTTGAAGAGACTGTACAAGTATGTTCCATTTAGCAGAGGTCTTGCTTACTGAAAGGGGGTGTGCAGGGGTGTAGCAGTCTAGTACAAAGTATTGTTCTTGTTTACTGACGTTGTACTATAGATTGAAGCATGTTTATCAGTGCATAGTGGGTAAGAGAAGTGTGTACGAGTTTTGATTGTAGCCTTGTTTGGTCTATTTAATCCCATAGCAGTTGTGTGTGTGTGGTCTCAGTGGATACAGTAAAACCTCGTTATAACAAAGTTGAAGGAGGAACCGTAATTATTTCATTATAACCATTAGTTTGTTATAGCCAATATCCATTTAATCTATGGGAATTTCAAGGGGAATTGCAATTGCTTCGTTATATCCAGTAGTTCGTTATAGCTGGGTTCATTATAACTAGGTTCTACTGTATGTATTGCCTACATTCATTGAAAACTCCTCGCTCTTATGCATCGCAGTGTTCCACGACTACTTCACGCAGTATGGACCAATGAAAGTGTGGGTGCGCAAGAAGCCAAAAGGTTTGTGAAAAAAAAAAAAAAGGTCGTTTTCTCTGTAAATGAAACTAGTACACTGGCAACTGTATGTGAAACCAATTGCACAAGCAACTGACATTCTGGTTGGGGTGAAAAAGTTGCAGAACAGGGAATGGCACTAGGTGCCAACGTTTTGACAGAGACCTGTCTTCGTCATTAATGGCCCTGTTAAAGACAAGACCGTTTGTCAAAACGTTGGCTCTAAGTGACATCCTCTCTTCAATGACATTTAATGGGATGACGTTAAGGAGCTGGCGTAACAGAAAATCCAGTGTCGGTGCCAGTGTCCACAGTGGAAATGATCAGCCCTCCACTGTGGTGCAGCTGTGCTAGTGAAACAAATTGAATTTCTCGAAGTAAAATGCGTCGGAAAAATTGTAAAACGTGGCCTAACTAAAACCTACACACATGATAGCTCGGACTTTAATTTGAATGCATGAGGAAGCTCAGACAACTTCAACACTTTATCAAGAAGGCACTAATTTTAATGAATGTTCTATGACCAGGCGATGTGAATGGTCATAGAACGTTCCACTCTTAAAGGCGAAGCTTAGGTGTCCTCCAACATTTTGCATCGTTTAAAGGCTCCCTGTCCTGTTTATCTGACACCCTTGTCGCTTCCGCAGGCTATGGCCTGAAGTGCCAGAGGGTTTTCCGGGAGATCTGCAAGCTAGTGGGCATCACCGACATCGACGTCAGGCTGGTCGAATGTCGGGCGCGCTCCGCTGCAAACCTTGTTCGGGCCTTCATTCTTGGTCTCCACAACCAGGTAAAAATGTAAAAATGCGTTTGCTTCTTTATCTGAACATTGGCGCGACATGATGAAGCAAGCTGCAGTGTTGTTTCGGCTAAATGCCACAGGAATGCTAACACTTGGATCAGTTGGTGTGAGTGGATTGCACTTGAACTTTGATTTAACAGAGCAGTATGCACATCTACAAGCTTCTGCGAAATTTTGTTTTATTGAGGTTACCACCTTTTTGTTGTGCAACTGCTGTCCTGTGTACCTAAAACCTTCCCATTCTGCAACATTTTGCACATCTGTACTCGCAAAGATATTAGAGCAAAATCTTGTTAATCCAACTTTCATTAACTCTGAAAATCAGATAATTCGGACTTGTCCTCAGGTCCCAACGAGCACGTGAGTTACTCAACAACGTCAAGTTCTCGTTGATTCAGCCACATTTGGCCACATCCAAGTTAGTGTGGATGACCCTCCGAGCACGTTGAGCGTAAAGCGCTAAAAGCATGTGATGCAGGAGTGCAAAAATGTCATTAGCGTACAGCTGAAACGAGGGCTACCATCTGGATCGTCATGGTAATTTTAGTGCAAACCATATGCTAATGACAGGAAAGCCCAAACGCTGCGTTCCTATTTGTATTTACCATTGCATTGGTTGCGGGCTGTCAGAAAAGCTTGGTCACCATCCACGATTTAATGCATTATTATTAACTGGTGGTTATTTCGAAGTGGCTGTGGAAAACTAGTTTTGTTTTGACTTGGTGCATGTGGACTTTGTGGTTCCTATATACCATATTTACCCGCATAATTTACGCCCTCGCATAATTTGCGCACCCCTAATATTTAGCCAGCTTTGCAAAAAAAAAAAAATATTTCCTCGCATATTTTGCGTTCCCCGTTCCCAGCTCACCGGCCCGCACGCACGGACAGACTTTGAACAGCTGTGCGGCCGCGTCCCTCGCTGCGCAGGCGAGCGCAGTCATATTGTAAAAGGAGCTGCAAGTGCGATGCCCCTTTTTCCGATTCTTTTCTCCGGAAGCCCCCCAAAGCCCAAAAAACGGTCGCTAGAATAAAAGCATGCGAGTGGGGGCAACGAAAACGGCTGAAGCAGAGATCAAACAAGTCCGGCCTATCTCCGTCGCTCGGAGGGCTGATGTGATAACATCACCCCGATCGGGACACCTGCCGTCGATGCGGGGAGGAAAGGCCCCGCCCGTCTTTAACGAGCATGAAAAGACGCGAGGCGGGGAGGGTGGGGGCGCGCGCTATCTCGGCAGGCATCAGCGGGCGGCTCGTAAACACTTCTACGGGCTGTGATCTCAACGCGAACGGACTGCAAAAGGTGTCCCTGGAGGAGCCGTATTCTCTTACACCAGCGTTTTGCAGTGTTACGTGAGATCGTATCCATAAGAGTTAGCGCGCTAGTTGCATTATATTACACGTTTAAAATAATGTGTTTGTAAAATATCCGCGTAATTTGCGCACCCCCTTTTCAGAGCTCTAAAATTGCGAAAAAAAGTGCACAAATTGCGCGAGTAAATACGGTGTGATTGCGTTGATAGCAACTACAGTTTTTTCTGCAGCAACTGCAAGCCAACATTCATTTCGTTTCTGCCACATGCCTTCAGAACTACATAGTCACTGTCCATGATTGTGCATCGATGAGCTAGGTGTGTGTGTGTGTGTGTCCCCCCCAGCATAAGTGAACTCATAGGACACGCAAGCCTTCAGGATGGTGCGGATGCTACCTGTGATCATCAAGGACAGAGATATATTTCTACAGCAAAATTAACCTCATAAAAAGTGCTCCATGGAAATTGGTCAACGTAATCAGCTGTGCGCCTCTGGCAGGAATTTCAGGTTATCGTTGACTCCTGCAGTAAAGTGCACACTGGTATTTTCTGATCTCGAGCCTCGCCCCAGTAATGTGTTGTGTCCTTGCAGAAGACGCACCAGCAGTTGGCAGATGAGAAGCAACTACATCTGGTGGAGTACAAGGATGAGACCGACAACTACCCCCGCGTGGTGGCCTCTCCACGGAATGGATGTCGCACCGCCGCCGAGATTGGCAGGGACGAAGAGCTGGACTTTGACCTGGTCACTTCAAATGGGATCTTGTTGAAGGTGAGAATGTCGCTGGCTCAGGGTGCAGGGTCAAGTTAATTGGTATTCCATGAAAAAGTACACAGCGCGAAAGTGGACAGAGAATGGCACGGAGAAACGCGGAACTTGTCTTGGTTTCTTTCAGTAACTTGTGAGCTCTCAGCCTTTGTGCTTTCAGCACTTTGCTTCTGTGTACCACGGTGTAGTTGTTGGCTATAGTACTACCTACTTCTCTGCACGCTGCTATGTTGTTGTCGCCTGCTTCTCAAGCAGAGAGGAAACGGGGGAAACGCCCAGACTGTCCTTCGTCGGGTGAAAGGCACCGGTGGGAGATGGACGGTCTCGTGCGCTCTCTCGACCTACACTCTCCACTTAAAGCACTACTGACACACAATTTTGAAGGCGAGATAACTTGTGGGATATACCTGTGTGGACATACATGCATCATCTACGACATATCAACGGCTAATATAGCCTTAACATACTTAAAATCAATCAGTTTAAAATTCTTTAGGTGACTAGAAACAGGGCACAACTCAATTTCTGGGAGGTTTTCCTGTTACCCATACAATCGGGAGAAACGATCGAAATCCGGAAGTCTCCCGGGTAATCTGGGAGACTTGGCAGGTATGCAAACCGCAACTAATAAAAACATGGCCTTCATGATCAGTACCATAGATATGACGTAGATGACGTCACGCAGCCCCAAATCTCAAATGCTATGCTTTTGCGAACTACAAGCGGTAGTGCGAGGACAACCATCAGAATGTGCACATCACGTTGATGCAGGTCGACGCTGCCAGTTCAGTCTGCTGGAGCCACAGCCATTTTGTATCCAGCTAATTTGGTGCATTTACGTGTCAGCCTTCTTCAAAAATTCTGCTGCTGCGCGTTACGATCTAAAATTGGTGCAGCAGACAAGTTAGTGCACTGACAAGTGCTGTGCAACCCCCAAAGCAGTGCAACGACACTGCATTTTCAACATTATCGCACGCAAATATGGATCGCAACACGTCAGACCACGGTTGAAACATGGTCAACTTATGTAAGGAGGAGCGCATTTGAAGGGTTCGGCGTAGGTCATAGTTAGATATAAATCAAATGCGGCAGTCCACGGGTGTTCGTTATAGATGCGCGCCATCCCTATATTTTGGCATTGAATTTTCAAGGGGATTTTTCAACAGTTTCGATATAGCCGATAATGCAATATATCCGAGTCTGATATGTCCAGGTTCGACTGTAGTCATATTTTTAGTAACACACTATCAGATTTGGCATGTTGCTCTGGATCACTGCTGTTAGTCAGTGTTCTTTCTGTCATGCCTCGACTCAACGATGATCAGTGGATCATTATTTAACTAGTATTTGAGTTTATTTTGTGGTAAAACACCATCAATTCATCAGCTTTGTATTTGTCTATGCAGAATGCAACCTGATATGTCGTAAATATTGGTGCTGTGTGAATGGTAAAATTTTGGATGTGAATTCGAATATTATTGTTTGAGTATGAATGGAATATTCTTTGTAAGGCCCATATTAAGTTACAGAGGAAACGTACCCCTGAACACGGGCGAAAAACAAATTCACTGTACAAATAGCGTACTCACACAGAGAAAAGAAAACACTCCAGCAGAGAACTGTGCTGATGCACGAGTTAAATTCGTTACTGTACAGCAGTGTTAGCTTTGCCACTGTACACAGCTGTTTGCTTCACCACAGTACACAGGTGTTAGCTTCACAGCAGCATGCCAGTGTAAACTTCGCCACAGTATGCAAGTGTTATGCGGCGGAGCCTGCTATATGTGAAACTGGACAGTACACAAGCGCTGGCTTCATTGCAGTGTGCTATCGTGAAGATCGCCGAAGTACACAAAGTGACATGGTGAAGCGTGCAGCATGCCGGAACGGTTACTTGTCAGGCAACATAAAACTCATATTTAGTGCCTTGATTAAAACTTCTAATAGCTTGAATAGTAAAAGTTAGGTGGGAATGTAATAGCATAAGCTGTTTAAAAGTATTTGAATGTTTGAATACTCGCATTCCCGTGCTAAATATTGATGCCAAGGACTTGGAATTCTGTTCCTTCCACAATGTTTTATTAGTCATTTAACAGATCCAAGCATCGAGTGCGGCGGTGTTCCATATTTGCAGAAGCAGCTTAACAACAAAGAGTTGTCACTTCCAGTCTTTGTTGTTCACATCGTTTGTTCTTTTTGCAGAATTAAGTGCTTAAACTGTTTGATGTAAAATACTTCAAAGGGTAGGCCATGAGAACACTTCATCAGAATTTGTGACTAAGAGGGTATAATGGGATTCTTGTAAATGCTCTCTCATATTGCCGGTGACAACAGCTTTGGCACGAGTCCACACTGTTCATGCACAGAGGGATAATTTCTCTTATTTTGCAGGAACCGCAAAAGATCGACCCATGGTACGTCAGGTTTGACCCGAAGGGCTGGGAGACTCACCTGAAGAAGGTCGACCCGTTTCGGAATGCTTACAACACGCGGCTGCAGCTGATGCACCGTTACGGCAAACTGTGCAGCTTTGTCAATCCAGAGGGCGAAAGCCTCTCACATCAGAAGGGGGATGACAGCTCCTAATGTGTTACTGCAATGTCACGTTGCTTAAATAAATGTAGATTTGTTGTCTGTGTATGTATGTATGCAAGAAGTTGTGTGAACTGCTGAATACACCATATCGGCTGTTGATCATGAAGTTGCAGCTTTGGTCTCTGGTTGCGGCAGCAATGTTTCAATGGAGGGGAAAACAAAGTTCTTGTGTAGTCATGTTTAGATACATGCTTTAAAAAATCCAACAAGTCCCATGCGTTGCGGGGATCAATGTTATGAGAAATGGTCATCGAGTAAAAATTTCATGTGCCAGATTTTCTGGCACTGAGCCAAGTGTTTTGAGTAGCATCAACGTTTATTATTAATGCAATTAATGCAAGCAAACTTATTAATGTGCATAACGTGGGCTTGGGGGGGGGGGGGGGGAGCCAGGCTTGTCGGTAGCAGTTTGGTGTACTGTGGTATCTGTTAGCACTCAGACCTCTGTTTTGTCGAAGAGAAGTGCCTGCTATGGTGTGTTGATGTGCACAACATAAGCATCCTTTGTCAGAGTACTGCTGCGGGGTCGAGCAAAGCTCTGTACACCGAGAAGTTCTCGGGAACGTTGGAGCCTTATAATTTCTGGCAAACACACCGATGCTCACCCTCTGCTGTGACCGCAAGAAGCCTGCCCGACAAGTCCCGCAACGATCAGACAACTCGGCTAAGTAAGAAAAATGGTAAGCATGTACTTTTTTAATGATCGAATAGTGTTTCTTCAACAGCTTCAACTTAGCTTTGCCCATTACAGGGTGAAGTTTTCAACAACAGTACAGTGAGTAGACGAGAGCAAATAAACAAACAGCTCACTTTACTGATCATTGGTTTGAGCACGCTTGCGTACACTGCTTGATATCGGGTGCCGCGATCTTCCTCACAGGAGGCAGGAGAGGACTCCAGCTATCTTCACTGTTCGGTATGTAAAAAAAGAAAGAAAAGAAAATGTGGGAAAGGGGGTGTCCCTGCGATGTCTCGCCCGCGGACTTCGCATAGCTGTTCGGCTGAGCCGACAGCTGACCGCCGCGTTCCTTATCACCCTCGTTCCCGCCTCTCCCGTTCCTTTCTCGCGACACATACACTACACAGGCACACTAGTCCACCTTGTCAGTCGTGTTACTGAATGAAGGGGGAAAAAAAGAAAAGAAGAAAAGCACAAACCGCCCGAGGGATGTAACCGAAACCGGCCACTGCGCGCCTGCGCACGGCCGCAGTTACTCCACCCCCAACCCGCTCGCAAAAATACAACTAAGGAAAAAGAAATTCATTGTATCCCCGCAGGGTGCCCCTGCTCGGCCAGAAAGCGTGAAAATGTGTGTGTGCTTTGCAAACAGAAAGAGCTCGCCGTAAATATACGGCACCACGGTACTTCCGCGGTATCCTCTGTTAAAATCAGTGACTATCATATATATATATATATATATATATATATATATATATATATAGAGACAGAGAGAGAGAGAGATAGACCCAATTTGAGCGCGCCAGAACTAAAAAAAAAAGAATCGACGAACACTGCATCTTTCCCATACCACCCATGCAAAAGCGAGCGTTCGCACAAGCCAGTGGGTTGCCAGATCGGTGACGGCTCTACCTGCTAGGCAACATGGTGGCGCCCACGAGAAAACGGTCTGTAATGATCACCTCAAACTAAGTCACGATAAAGGCAAAGATTCTCGATAATATTGTTACGCGCTATTCCGAGCAGTTAGCGGCGCATCCTGCCGAGCCTGGAGGAATGCACCACGAAGATGAAGACGACGATCAGAGCAGGGCTCGTGCTGATGCTCTGCCATCTTGTCTGCTGCTCTTTCCTTGTATATATTGTGTAAATATAATTTCTACACACCTCTGGTTCAGTGGCGCCCCCCCCCCCCCCCCCTGAGGCCGACCTAATCCCATCCCACTCCGTAACTGCTCCTATGTCCTAGAAGAATGTGGCGCTAATGTCTCTGGAAAATGCCGAAAAAATAATGAAAATAATCATCATCATTGATGTTACTATTATTTGGCATTTTATTTACTTTTTTTTACACACGCAACAACTGTGTAATGGCATGCCCCGCCCTTCCTGAAAAATTGAACCCCCCCCCCCCCCCCTGGTAGAGATCCTGGGTGCGCTACTGGAAGAGCATTCCTCTACTTATTGCGCGCCTTCCTGAATAAAAATACGGTCTCTCAAAATTTCGACTCGATCAGAAGTCGCACAAAATGCGTTTTCCCGCATCGTAGAGCATTCCTCTACTTATTGCGCGCCTTCCTGATTAAAAATACGGTCTCTCAAAATTTTGCCCAAAATGCCAAAAAAGGTAAGACTATAGTCTTGGGTTTTTTGTGAAATTCTGACTCGATCACAAGTCGCACAAAATGCGTTTTCCCGCATCGTAGAGCATTCCTCTACTTATTGCGCGCCTTCCTGATTAAAAAT